>JAQSVV010000181.1:1420870-2131305 GCA_036375495.1 Agrotis segetum
TCTTTGGGAAATCATAGTTTACTTTTATCTGCCTATTGCATTTAGGTGTTTTAGCTAACTAATAATTCTAGTGACTATGACTATTGGTAAATATTGTTGATGCCACTTTACATTAGGAAGAAAACTTTGATATTTTTAAATAATAATTTAAATATTATTTTGTTTTGTGACCCTTGTGCTGTAAAGTTAATTTTTATTTAAAAATATTATAAACAATGTCTTCCGCTATAAATAATAATAGCCTACAATATTGTCTATTAAATTTTGTAATGTTTTCTAGTCTAAATAAATTCTGGCAACCCGATTAGTCAAAATTAATTTATTAGTGGTGTTAATTTCTACGTATTGTAAAGTGGCTTTTATGGGAGGTTTAAATGTTAACTACAAGGTTAGAGCTATCGATAAAAGGATATTCTAAACACATGTTATCTTAACACAAATTTGGATACGTTTGAGCAGATCCATAGTGTAATAAAAATTAGTATTAGTTACCATAATCAATAGTAAGATAATAATAAACGAGTCTATTTAATTTTATGGTTTTATTTTACCTTTGTCTAATTAATTTCTATTATAGTGCCATCAACGTTGCTGCACCATCAACTGCAGTTGTGTTCTTACCATGTAAAGTGTAAATTCCAAGGTTATCAAATAACCAAAATGGCTACCAATCAGTGAAGATTGGCTGTCGACCCCACATGTAGATTCATTTTATTGACAAAAAAGAACTATCTTTGAGTTTGTACAGAGGAAACCGGATGCATTGTATAAGCGCGACATAGATGGTGGACCAGTTTTTTGATTCCGCTCTTTCTAGTTGAGTGGACGCAGTCCATACTTTAAGTCTATGATAATTATATTCTACCATTAATTAGTAGTTTTTAAATAATCACTCTGGTAACACTGAAATAATATGTCATCAAGTGTGTTTTGGCGGTTTTATGAAAACAATCATTTTAAAACTTTGATTTTGGGATTAAAAATGTTGTAAGAAGACATGTTAAAAGTGAATTGTAGTGTGGTTGTGGCTTACCGGTAAAGTAAAAAATGAACTTCTGCAAACAAGAACATTTTGCAGTGTAATGTCTTTTTTTGAGGGTACACTGTAACACCAATGCAGAACAAAAGTGATGCTGTCTGTTCCTGTGGATGTTGGGCGAGGGCTCGTGCGTGAGTATTTATTACTAATTTTGTGAAATAGGATTTGTAATAAAACACCAAAATCAGTCTAACATTTTGTAATAGAATCTACAATCCTTAAAAAACGAATTGTATTTACAAATGATACAATTAATCAATATTTTACTACACTATTCATTTTGTTCAAGCCACATGATTTAAAATTATAATTTCATTTAACTTTTATGGCCGCTCGTAACCTTGCGCTACGGCTTCTAGGATTCCTCTCCACTTCTTCATCGCTAGGTACTTCTACATGCTTGTTAATGGCTTTCCAAGGTGTATCCAGAAACTTGTTGATTGTATCTTGATTCTGGACTAAAGTTGGACTTAAATACTTCAACGGAACAGGGTTTCGCAACCTCATTGATTACGTTGCCAGCTATATGACGTTTGACTATTGTGTCTTCTAATGAATGAAAGCATATTGTTACTAGTTTTCCATTGATTTTTAAGTAATATCTCGCCAGCAACATTCCATAATTGAGTTCATTCAGCTCATTGTTAACAAAGATACGTAATGCTTGGAAGACCTTTGTAGCATTGGACTGTGGTCTTTGCAGTTTGTCCAACCGTTTTTCATCTGGACAGCAAGAGTTGACAAGTTCCACTAATTCTTCTGTAGTCTCAATATTTTTGATCATGTATCTAGCTTGTATGATGGTTTGTGCTATTTTTGCAGCTTTCTTCTCTTCTCCATATATTTTGAATATCTTGTACAGTTCATGTTCATTGGCTGTTGCTAACACTTCTCTTGCTGTTATTTGGTTGGGGTCCCTGCCAGCATCCATTCTCATGTCTAAGAAACCATTTTTATTGATCGAAAATCCCCTTTCACCAACATCTAATTGCATTGATGAACATCCAAAGTCAAAGAGCATTCCATCTATTGTGGACTGTGTTATTTCTTTGGTTTTGAGAAGTGCGGGAAGTTCACTAAATCTTCCTAACAATGGTATTACTCTATTTGGATATTCCTCAGCTAACTGCTGAGCTTTTTCATGAGCTACAGGATCTCTGTCTAAGGTAATAAGTTTACAGTCAGCAGCTTCTAGTATTTTTCTTGAGTGTCCTCCAGCTCCAAATGTCATATCAATGTACAGCTCATTATCTTTAGGATTTAAGTGTTTTATGGACTCATTTAACATTACTGGTGTGTGATCTCTGTACTGTATTTGTTCTGTGGACAGTCTCCGGGCGAGAACCGCCCTGTGTAGTCGCTGGAACGGTCTGAGAATCATTTTTTGTCCCTACCAAAAATTTTGCTAAAGAATCCTTTGTTTTCTTCCTTCAAATATTCGAGAACTTCGTTAGAGAGGATGAGGTTGCACTCTTCAGTACTGAGGCCGGTGGCTGTACTGCTATGTTTTCGTTTGTACTTGTTTTTGTAATGGTTATCAGCTAGTTTGTTGAGTGCGATATACTGTCGATTACAGAGCTCAGAATCTAAGTTCTGCCTTTCCGATGACTCAAACGCTGCCTTGACTTTATCTCTGATGAATTTTCCGAGGTCTCTGTAAATCATTATAAAAGTAAATGAGTGTTGAAAGCCAAGGGGATAAATTATTATGTAGCATAACCTCACTTTTTCTTACCTTTCGCCTTTAGTGTTGTCTACTGGCCATTTAGCTATGAGTCTAGTGAATTTCTTATATTGAGTAGTCATAGCTAGTTATTTAGTATATCATCTTATTAATTAGTGGCTTTGTTTGATTATTATTGCACCAAAATCTGATTTTCACTAAATAAGACCACTAATGGAAAACAGAATGCTGTCAACGTCAAGTGTCAATGTCATCAGTGATCAAAAGAATGTCAGAAAAATTGAAACAGGATGTTTCGTTCAGAATCGGATTTGTTCTTAAACATCCTTTGAGACTTTAGCTAGCAAATCCTGTTACCTCAATGATATTATAAAGAAAGATACGCCATGTTCATACTGAATGGCGTTCAAAATTGTTGCGTTGTTATAGTAATTTAAAACTACGACAGCGATAGATAATGCGGAACGTATTAAGATAGAAAGAGATAGGGATAGTAAAGGGCAACAATTTGTCTTACTTTGTCCTCAACAATTTGTGCGTGATAGTGCGATATCTACCTCTTTTTATTTATAATATCATTGTGTTACCTAATAAAATTGTTAGGGCCAGAAGTGTCTGTTCGTCGTCGGACGTCATTTATTATGACTTCTCGGGCCTGGGTCAATCTTCAATTTTGAGGCTTCCGTTAAGGATAATGACGCCCGATACTTTTATTACTAGTGCAACCATCCATTGACAATGATGACAGTGGATGTTTGCACTAGCAGTAAGAGTATCGGGCGTCATTATCCTCAACGGAAGTCTCAAAATTGAAGATTGACCCGCACACGGTTAAATGTTTTATTAATTAGTTGGGATCTATGTTTGTGATGTTGCTATCTGATAGCCAAACAGAATTCTTTTAATTTCAAATGCAGGAATAAGCAGGCGCGGTCCGAAGGGGGGGGTCACAGGGGACATGACCCCCCCCAAAATCTAAGGTCACATTGAAAAATCTCAAAAATTTGACAAATAATAATAGAAAATTTCTAACTCTCCCCTAACGGAGATAAATTTATAGTTTGCTGATAACTTGTGCAATATGCAGGTAGGTCTTGTGCAATAATGTTTATTTTATTCCAGATACCTATTTTTTTATTAGTGTAGTGAACTAGTGAGTGACCCCCCCCCAAAATTTCAGGCTGCGACCGCGCCTGGGAATAAGTACCTACCTCTAAAATAAAACATTTGGGAATTTTCATTTATTTTAGAGAGTACCTAATTAAGTCAAGGGTGAATAGTTTGCTTCTAGGCAAGTATTTACCGTCGATCACATCTTACTACCCAGGTGAGATATTGGTCAAATGTGAACCTATCGCTATAAATGAAAAAAAAAACCTCATCAGAAGTGAAACTTTTTGCAATTGCAATTTTACATTATTTTACATATCTCTTGCTCTGTAAGTACACCCTTACAATGAACTCTGTTGACTATTCATTCAGCATAGGTTTTGAATTTTTCATACTCATACTGCACGGAATATTTTACAGTAGCTTTTTTTTTCTCGGTATCGATTAATTACTCGAATCGCTCATTGTCTAGGATTTATTTTTAAGATTTAGCATACTTTTAAATACGGAACTGTTTGTTCTGTCCACATCGTATGTTAGATGAAATCGATTTAAAAATGCAAACTGGCCAGCAAGATTTCGACGAACTTGCGTTCGTGAAAAAAAAGGCAGTCTACTACTAGGCGCGAAAGCATCGCGAAAATAATTAATTTTCTTGTTTGAGTTCTTTTTCAATAGTAGATTATTAACCAAGTGAACCGCAAGTCACTCAGAACTCAAGTCTGTCATCACAAACTCATATTCAAACGATAAATATACCTAAAAAGAACGTGACCATATCTCTTACAAATTGTAATAATTTCACTATTAATTTTAATTTACACTTTTTTGTCTTCATTTAATAAATGTTCATTAAACCTGCTGTCTTCTAGTTACTTACCTCACAATCGATATGTAAAGCAGAGTATTTATCTCGGGCGTAAGCATCAATTGCATACTAATGGAAAAATTAGCGCCTTCGCTGTCAATGTCTCAGGCGCCAAAAACCTCGTATGCAATTGATGTCATACAGCCCTTGGTTAATAATCTACTATTGTTACAACAATTATTGAGGAAAACATTTTTAAATTAACCCTTTTATTTTCCTTTGCATTTTTTCTAAGGATAAAATCTATAAGTACGGTGTAACAGGAATATTGTGAACAGGTGCGCAAGTTTCCAATAGTCGTTAGTGAAATAGGAAGTCCATTTTATTATTACCTATTATGTTGGATTGGATGAGAAAGCGTCACGTAGTTATTATAACAGGCAGGTTATGGCTATTGCTATTTAATTGGGTAGCTATGTAGCCAGCTGTGGTCTGCGGGTACAGTCACGAGCAATAGTATGTATACACTAGCAGTAGGTATTCAAAAGCGCTGTTCTGCTACCATATTGATTAAACTTTTGCCTTTTCATTAGACTTCTATTTTGGAAGCCATACTGTTACAAATTACGTCTTATTTCAAAGTGGAAACCAGTATTTCACGAGTAGGTAATTTGCGTTTGAATGTTGTTAAGTGTATACTATACATGATAATAGGTACTCGTGACTGTACCTACCTAATAAGCGATGACGCTAGAATTGTACAAACTATAACATTCTTGTATTTAGGTTGGGTGTCTCTACCAAGTATTGGAATGTTTGTTATTGCAATCATGACTCGGTAGGGGGTCATAACGCGTATGACCCCCCTACGCGTCATGACCCCCAAACGTTCACTTTAAATGCTTTATGGCTGGTTTTTCAATAGTCAGTTAACCGTTACCTGAGGAATAAAAATAACGGTATGACATTATTTTCCATAGATAAGCTGTCAAACCGCCTTTTGTATTCCTCAGTTAACGGTTATCTGACTATTGAAAAACCAGCCCTAAATCGTCTTAAGTAGGTATACAATTAAATCAAAAATAGGCAGATCACTTAAGAACTCTGAAAATAAGTCAAGTACCATTATTTTGATCATGACGATGAAAGGTCAATAAAACTATGAGTAGGTAAGGAAGTCACAAGGGAAGATGAGAAACGATGAATGTATTGTAGGAAAAAAATATATTGCGGTTTGAAAGGGTTGTATTCTGATGTGATAACTTATTAATTACAACGGAGTATGAAAAAGACGACGTAAACCAGACCGAAGCAGGCTTTGGAATTAGGACAAGGAATTATCACACCCCCTAATAAGTTATTTCTTTAGTTTATGTAGGTACTTACACGTCAAACATCATTAGGTAATCGTTTAAATAGCGAAGACATCAAAGGTCATCTCAAATTCAAATTCGAGATACCTAACTCCATAAACCATAGATTAGGTATAATGTGTAGCTTACAATTTAAACAGACATTACAGATCTACAGAGTTGAGTGTCGAGTATTGACTGTCTGCCCGGTGATGGACATTTCCTGTCCTAAAGTGCTAATCCATGTTCTCCAAACTCCAATTGACTGCCTATAAACAAACAAAAGTATTCAAGCGCATTTTATTTCTTCCTCATACTTCATAGAGAACACAATAAAAATTAAAGCTGGCCTACTTTACGAAAATATTAAAAGATTAATAGGCCATAACTCACCGTATCTTTTAATAGTAGAAAAGACGTTAAAAATGCAACACTCGGCTTCGGTTACGTTGTGTCGTCCCAAAATAGGGGATTAGATAGCGAGTTCATATCCAACGGGATTACCTATTGTTAGTTCGTTGCATTCTCATTCTCATGCCGAAACTTTACGGTTTCTCATGTCTGATACAACGTTCTACTTTAAATTATTTTGCTCGAATCAATTTCTAATCGATGAAAATATGTAATTTCCAACGTACTTTTTTATCTTAAAAACTTTGCCCTACTTGCTACTTATTCTTTATTTCTTACATTGTGGGTGCATAAAAAATAAACTCACATAAACAAAAAAGTAGAGCTTTTTTTTTTTTTTTTTTTAACGTGGTAAAATCAAAATCCACGGTGTCCTTCAGTAGCCCTTTATGTACCGGGGTCACGGTGAGGAAATAATCCCGCAACCCCGGCAGGCTTTGGCCCTCTGAGAGGGGGGCCCCGTCATTGTGAGAGCTAGGACAACCTATTCGAACCTACGACACACGTAAGAGTAGCCAACATTGCTGTCAATGTTTATAAGTGATAATGCTTAATGTTAATTTATCTGGAGTGAGCACCAAGCGCTCAGCAATTGCGCCAATGTGTCGTCAAGTCTCTTGTGTCAATATTCAATTGGTTTACTGTGCAACATGTTTTCTTCGTCCTTTTCTAGCCATAATCATCTTTCACGCTATCCCACATTTCTTGGTCTTCATCTTCTCTCTGTCAGGAAACTAATGAGGCTCCTAGAGTCGAACGACGGCCAGGTTCCCCGGACTATCTTAAAGTGACCGCGGCAGCTAAGGAAAGCAGTTTACCTGTAAAAGAACAGGGTGTTTTTGTCAGTAATTCGAGTCTGATAGTCCTTTTGCTTCATACGAGGCGGGAGGTCTCATTTAGATTATTATAACAACCTAAAAAGGAACGACCATCCACATCACTACATAAAAGGATCCACATTCTAAATCAAAACTTCACGACATTGCCCTCATTCCCCCGCAATATAATAATGCCCATAAATAATACCTACTTTACAGCCACTGAGAAATAATATTTTCTACCCAACATAAATGTCTTAAAAGCTTGTCTTCACAACTTTTCTTGACAATAAGCCCTTCCATTTTCGCGGCACTATACCTCAACTTGACTTGACTTGAACTGGAGCCGAACACGTTACGAGGCTCCAGTCACATGGTATTTGTCACATCTCCACTAGTGTTACACCTAATATGTCAAGCCCAAGTGTTTGCTAAAGCGTGGGTGTTTACGAAAAGCATGTGCGCAAGAATTAATGTGTCAGACATGGAAGGAAGGTTGGCGAAAACTAACGAGGCTCTACGGTTTCGCTTGTGAATTTTTGAACTGTTTTGTTTACTGTGAAAGAGTCACGCTCGAGCTTTGCCCCGGATTGTTATAAAATGCCTATATCACACAAGAATAACGTTCTAGTGGCGAAAGATTTTCTTAATTGGGTTCAGCAGTTATAAAGATTACTTCCTACAAACAAACTCTCACACTTAACTATAATATAATTTCTAGTTTTAAACCGTACCCCATAGTTTCTCCTGTATCGTAGGTGCGTTTACAAATAATTAAACTCAGATACACAAACACCCTAACCCGGAACAATAACTTGCACATCATTTATATATTTATTTCACGCTGGAATCGAACCCGTGAGACAACACAGCCAGCAGTGAATCGCTCAGCCACTGCGCCAACCGTCATTTTATTATGGTAAAATATACATGCTAGTTTTCTTATAACGAAACTACGTTATGAAAACCAGCATGTATATTTTACCAAAAATGGAATCAATCACAAGACGTTCCACAGTCTTCCTTTCAACTACCAGGCTACCCAATAAAGCTATATGCAAAAACCAATCTTATTCTCTCCAATAAAAGATCAAAGGTAAAATAATAAAAATCCGTGAGGGCTATGTACACAGATATTTACTTCCCTCTTTATATCTTCATCTTAGCCTCGACTCAATATCTTATATTCTTATTGCACATGTGAATTCGAGGCTCCGTCTAAAAATCAACATTTTTTCACGACGACTTGCCCGCTCTTACCGAAAAAGTAATACTATAAGACTGTGCTTTTACTGTCTCGAATCCATTGCGGGTTTTGTTCGAAAGTTGCGGTAAATTAGTAGGGTACACGCGGCAGTGTATGCCGTACATTTTCAGACGTTTTGATAAGTTGTGTCTTCGGTACGAGGTAACGCTGAACGTTACAAAGTGCGAGCCTTTTGTCTAGATTAAGGTGGCGTTCCGCTGTTGCGTATTCGTTCGTGATTTTTAAATATTTTTAGTTTATTTTGTCTTTGTAATTTAGGTATGATAGTTGTAGCTAAGTTGTGGCAAGTAATATTTCACAAACGCAGGAAGACAATATAACTAAATAATTATGTAAAATCTAGCAACTATTTCCCGGGAATATTACAAAATACTTACCAATCTAAGTGGATATCAAGTAACAATATTAGCTAGTACTATGTTAAACAACTAAATCGGTACTCCTTTAATGAATTACTTAACAAACAAAATATCTACCTTAAAATTGTGTACCATTTATTTGCATTGATTGATTCATATCTACAAATAAGAACATTGTAATCGTCATTTCCAAAAAGAGAACAAACAAAATGAATCAGTATTACTCTCCACAAAGCGTGCTTTCAGAAAGTACAGCGTGGGTGTTTTAATTCACTTACGAGTAACGACGCGACACCCACGCAAAAGTCCAAACCTCCCGCCCGCCCTACGTAGCAGTGCGACCCCGCACTAACCGGAGGGCGGGCGGCGCGCGCACCCGTCCGCCATTTCTCTCTGCAGTCGTACCCCGCGCGGCTACCTCGCGCCATGCAATAGCTGAGCACATTACATAAGATCAGTCCACAAACAATCATCAACATCAGTGAACAGTGTTATATAACTAAAATAACAATTAAATAGCAATCAAACTTAAAATAATTCAAGTGCAAGTGTTATATTAAAAATTGTGCACACGGACGCTCCAAGTTAAACCAGGTATGTCTAGTATATACGTTTTTGTACACACGCTACGTTATAGTACATAAGTTCTTATATTTACCATATATTTTTTAATGTTTTAATGGTGTTAAGTTGTTATTTTGGTTTTTTGTAATGTTATTTTTAAGATTAACTGTTATTTTTGTTAAGTTCCCTTAGTTCAATGTTTGGTTTATCGATTATTCTGTGAAAAGGTGTTAATTTTACCGCTTTTATGTTGTTTTAACTGTAGCTTATATTTTTCTGAAGGTTTTAATAGAAAAGTAAAGGTTTATTCATATATTTAGTATCAAAATACGATGAACTTTGAATTTTTAGAAAAAGAATAGCGTCTGTTTGAGGTTAGGTTATTATTTTCATAATTCCTAAACAAAAATAAGTATATTTATAAGAAAGACTACTCAAATCTGGTTGAAACCCTCTAAAAGTGTTTTCCCCAATCAGTTTTCAATCACCACGCTCTGTAGGAGGTATTGACCCCGCGTTTTTCGATAGCGTACCTTTACTGCTTGAAAGATTATTTTGTACACTGTTTTCGACAGTTTTTTTACCTTAAGTTTAAGATTTTACTACTCTTAAGTTACTGGGAATAATAGTAGCGTAACTTTAAATATTAGGTAAAGTATTTCTGGATGAGATGTAGGTTCTAGTTTTTACATATAAGATTTAGTCTAGATTTCTTAAAGTAAGTTAAAATGTAGCTCATTTTATAAACACTTTGAAAATTGTTAAGAATAAGAAATAAATAAAAGGCATTAGAATCAAACTGAAGTATGACAATATAAGCCAGACTATGTTGTTTTGAACTCCCTGTATTTTTTCAACTATTCATGCAGGTATAAACTCGGGCATCACAGCAATGGTCGGTTTCGTTAGTCCTGTGTGTGTTATTGCTGATTATAAGGATAAAGGACCTGGGCTGGTTTCCCAGGTCAAAATTTTACTTTTATCGGATATTGCTCAATGGGAATCTGTTTGAATTTGGGTCGCTATAGGTTCGTCTCTTCAAAATTTTTTGGTGAAATGTAGACGTGTACTTTTTAGGCACACCCCACCCCTATTCCGAGAAATCTTTTGAGATGTCGTTTGTCAAAAAATGTTTTAGAAAAACTCACGCTCTACTGCTCAGTAACTGACAGCTATTATAGCCCCTACAAACATATATGCAAATAAGGTCGACATCATGTAAAAATATGATAAGGGACTTTTTGCGCCATTTAGGGACGCTCGCAAAACAGCGAGAGTTTTTCTAGGACACCTTTGTCCGTGACACGGTTGGATTGAATAGCTAGGGACGAGAAATCAATTACCTATCATGTTGGATCTTAGTTATCGAGATGATAGACGAGGCTACCTACGTATTGTACCTTAAGTGAAGGCAATTAGGGCGTACTAGGTATATCTACTAATTTCTGTGAGTGGAATGCCTAAGCCTTTGTTATCCACTGCATGATTGTATCCTGAGTGGTTTGTCTCTTGTCTTATTTTGTTTTGACGGCACAGTTAGTGTACTAGCTGAGCGATTGAACTGCTGCATTTCGTGTCGGGGGTTCGATCCCTGCACGGATAAATTATTTGTATGATTTGCAAGCAGTTGTTCAGGGGTCTGGGTCAGGTCCTATGATACAGGAGAAAGTATTAGTGGAGGGCAACGTTTTTGTTCTCTTCTCATCATCTCGGTATATTCATTTATTCTTGTGAGTGGAATGACTAAAACTTTGTTAACATAGTGATTTGGATGTTTATTGTATAACCAAAACCATTAGATACTTCATTTAAGTCTGGCACTATTTTCGCGGAATTAAAACAAAATATTTTCCTTATATCATTCCAGTATATTGCCATGGATTTCCGCAGAATAAAGCCTGATTCCACAATTTAAGGTAGTACTCGTATCTACTGTTCATCCAAAGGGCACCCAATTAATGCAGACGCTTGTACCTTTATGAAGCAATTATCTAGAATTCGGCTGAGGCAATGAGATAGGTCGAAACAGTTCGCTAGGGGTTACGTTGACCGCGTTGACATGAATGGGGCAAATAATTGTGTTTTGGGTTTTGGGTCATAGGGCTGAGACGGACGGTCGATTTTTGGTCCGACCTTAAATGGATTACATTACAAATCAGAGAAAGATTACTGTTTGGGTACTATTTAGGGGTTACAAATCAACAGTAGTTTTATTTTCGAATCTACGAGGACCGTGCCTCCGTTGGTTCTGGCTGTCATTTTGATCTCGACATTATTTGAGAAAGATAATCATCATCTGTCTAGCCTTTTCCCAATTATGTTGGTGACGGATTCCATTCGGATCGGATGTAGTTGAATAGATATCAATACATTTACATAGAGCTTATTATTACAGTTACTGAATAAAACGTTAGCCTTGGTAAGACAGGGTTCTGGTTAACAGTAAAACAATGAGCAAGTTTGGTTGGCCAAATCCGAAACTATGAGGTATATTGAAAAATGTTCAAAGAAGTCTCAAGGCTGATTTAGATAAAAACTAAAAGCTCGTTTTCAGATTTTTGGCCGGGTATTGAACCTCTTAATTATGGAAAAAAAAAAATCTTAGGTATGCTGTATTTTGTATACGGTTCGATACTGTCACTAATAAGGCTCAAATTCTGTTAAGTAATGATATATTTAAAGACTGATGATGAATAATATATGGCAAACTAAAGGAAAGTGCTAATTTTTGGTACCTAAAGCAGGAAATGGAACGCAAACAATTAGTAGCAACTAGCAATCAATGAAACTCCGAGCAAAATTTTATTTACCGCCTTTTTACAATTAGTTCGAATTTCAATCATTTCGTTTTTACTGTAAATACAGGGTTGGATTTTTTCCAAAATCAGCGGACTCGATCCCTGGCCAGGATTAGTGATTTTTCTAAAACCTACTAAGTACCGGCCTCGAGACTTTTCAAGATTGTTCGTTTCCTCATAATTTCAGATATAGCCATCCACGCCCAGTTGGAAAATGCACGCTGTATATTTAAAGAACTAGGTACAGTTATACAAAATGTACGACATATACATGTAAGCTGTTGTAGGTAATGATCATAGGAATTACTGCGGTTATCTGGATTGTTGCGGTATCCGGTACAGTTTATTGTTTCGTGCCATGTCATACCTACTTAGTACATGTACAGCATTGGCTTTAGCAGTAAAACGATTATTCGGGCCTCAATGTTTTGGAATAGCAAAGTATTTTTGGTAGACAAATAGAAGAGAAACGTCTTTGGCACTCCTATTTGAATTGAGCTAGATTATTATCTCCAGAAGCGTCTAGCCACATTCCTAAAATGTGCAATCGGCAGCGGACACGCTATGAAGTGCCTCATCGATTGTGGATGAGAATAGGATATACTTTATTGCACAACGAAATGTTAAATATATTGCTATTTGGTATTATAGTAGTCTTATATCAGCAATACATTATACTTGAAGACAAAGTCATACATTTTACACACCAGGTTTTCCACGTCTTAAAGCCGGAGTTCCAGTGAGCAAGCGAGGTGGCGCTAGACGACTTGTATAGCTCTGTCTCTTTCCACACTGGAACTACTTTAAGTTTAAGACGTCATGATAGGCCGCCTGGGGGTGGGGTATTACAACGTCTTAAAAGCAGGCTTATTGCGGCGAGTGAAAGTGACAGCTATACAAGTCGTCTAGCGCCATCTCGTTCACTCACTGGAACAAGTCTGGTTTTCAGACGTTATAATACAGACCTGAGCAGGTTTTTTTTCGTTTCGGTATCAATGTATTTTAAATGCTACTCAAAAACTCAATTGTTACATTATTACCAAAATATATTTCATTCTTGTAACTTTAATATCGTTATTAATTGCCTGTTAAACTCAGTTGATCGATACAGGCTATTAAAGCCACAGCCGGTAAGCCCTCAGTTTGTACCACGGTGTATAAAGAGATTTAATGAAATGTCAATCACCATGAGCGTTCGACTCCCGATGTTAAGCACTTGTGATTTAAGGCAAGCATTGATGTAAGCATTCATAATATTAAATCTACAGATTGCCTTCCTTTTTTGTTGAGTGGGTGGATTGGAAAAGACTGTCCGACTCTTCATCATCATCATCATCCTATTAATGTTCCCACTGCTGGGACACAGGCTGAGTGGGCCATAATCCTCCCCGCGGGTCCAGTGTGGATTGGTTGATGTCACATGTCTTCGAATTTTTGGTTCTAGGACATGCCGGTTTCTTCACGATGTTTTCCTTCACCGTCAGACTCTTACGGATTAAAAATCCACCTTGTTTCTTCGATCCTGGCATCTAGTAATCCCAGTTTGTATTATGTATGCTAAGCGTATCAAGCTTCCTTATAATATCAAGTCAGTCATTTACAAAAATAAGCTCTTGAAAGTTTTATGAAATGTTGTTCGGTGTACACGGTCTTTTTTATCGTGGTAAAATCATCAAATGAGTTCTACCGCCCTGGTTGGAGCCGAAGGGACTGTCAGACTTCTAACTGACTCAAATCCACTGTGTTTCTTCCGTCTTTGTCTTTAAGTTCCAGGATCTGTTTAGAGAGTCCTGTGATCTGCGTACAAAGGGATTTTGTCAGCATGCAAAATGGTTTTCACTTTACCTAAAATGTTACTGCGTACTTGAAAAGCACGCTTCTGGTCGAAATTTTGTATAACAGAATTAACCAGTCATTCCGTAATAGAATCCGACTGTTTGTTCTAGACACGGTGGAATAAAAATTCAGTTTAACGGAGTATGACTAACTCCAATAACCGTCGAACATAATCCCATAATATCCCTTTTCTTCGAAGAAAGGAAGGCATTGTTTCTAAACGTAATTTAGGAGGAAAACCGATGCAAATGAAAGGGATAGAACCTATTCTTGTATGGCTTTATCAAGGGGGACGGGGGATTAGTAGGGATCAAGGGGGGCAATAGCATGTAACTCGTGTTACTGACTTACTTATTCACGGTTATTTACCTTTACAGAAAGTATCAGATGTACAATGCAGTGGTGATAAGGAAGTATTGTTTGTTTGTTAAGAAAATGATAATAGAAAGAAAGAAAAGATATTTTCAATACTCGTACTCTGAAAGTAGGTCATGTCTGATGCCGTTTGAAAGTTATCCATTGTAGGCCTAGGGAGAATCGCTTTCAACTGATAACTGCCAAATTTAACAAAAAAAACTTGTTCTATTTTGAAATTTCTATTGTTGTAACTTTTTAAACAGCCACTAAATTACAACAAAACAATTTCGAGAAAATAGTTAATTTCTTAGGAGTTACTGCTTGTAATGAAAGCCTTTGAAACATTTACAGCCATTTATTTTTAAAAGCTGAATTGTCTAACTACTTATTGTTTTTAACCGGAATTAGGTCGGATACATTACATCGAAAAAAAAATACATTTTCACTGAGGAAAACAACAACACCGTAACTTGTGATCATAGATGGCGCTACATGTCACTAGATTGAATGTCAAGTTCTAAATTAACACGAGTGAAACTGCGGAGCAAAAATATGTTATAGTTATACAAACGTATATGTATGATGGTCAGTTATCCCTATCTAAATATTTATCCTGTTTGCTCAGAGCAAGCTATTCAGTAATCAACGCTATTGTCTCACATACAGGCGTTACCCTAGTTAATTATCTGGCGGGATTGTGTGAGTCGTAATTAATGAAGAATCACTAAGGTGTACCGCCTGTTGATTTCTCGTTCACTTGGATAATGGAAACCTTTTTTTATTGACTGGTTTTGTGGGCACTATATCAGCATTATATTGGGTAGAAAGAGCCGCGCTAGGCCTTGAAAAAGATGACGGGCGAGCTGGACAAAACCAACGACCAGTGGCCTTAACACGACTTTAACGCGAACCAGTTTAGGCTGTGGAAAAGAGACAGAGCTGTACAAGTCGTCTAGCGCCATCTCTTTCCCACGAGTTCAAGGTAGGCCACCAGTGGTTCAAATAAGTCCTAGATTGAAGAAACTGGGAGTCATGAAAAGAGAACTTGGCTCGGAAGTGGGATAATCAAACAATCACTGACGTAGCTTTCCCAAAATGAATCTAATAGTTATGTTGCAAAGCATAGTTTTTGTGTAAAAGACAATTGGCCCCGCGCTTCTTCGCGAGAGAAGTTCCACTATGTCAAAGAGACAGAGTTATACAAGTCGTCTAGCGCCATCTTGCTCCCACAGTGGAACTCCTGGTTTTTCTCCCAGAGTTTTCCTTGTCCATCCTCCATTTTTGTTTAAAACCATCCATAGTCTATCTTCAACTTTTTCAGAAGTAAAGGAACAAACCGTAAAATCGTAAAATTCCATGTAATTTAAATGAGGTCAGAATTGGAGACAAAGATGTCGCGGGTGGAGGTGCTGTTCGCGGCCTAAAATAAACCTGCAGAATATATTAACAGGGCCAGACTGTTACGTAGCCACCGGTCTGAATAACTGAGGCTTTACTAACCTTTGTATACGTACTGTTTCAAGGTCAGCTCGTTTAGATAGACGGAAATATTGACTAATTTATGCGTAGGGCTTCGCCGACTTGAAGTTGGGCCACACGGAATTGGAATTGCGGGATAAAAGATATATGCTATGGTGGAGGTTATTCAAATAAAGAATACCTACTTATTTACTATAATCAGTACCTTCCCATCCAAATTCATTCAGAAGTTTCGGAGTGAATTCATCATCATATCAGTGAATAAATCGTTCCATTCATCCTAAGACGTTGAGGACCCCAAACCCTGAGTATTTAGGAATGCTTAGGCTACAAAATGCCAGTGACGTAAGGCACTGCTTTTGGTGAATAATCTATTAAACTTCAAGGTTAAAGTCAACACTAAAAACCTAGATTACAATCAAAATACTAATAAAGTACTTAATACCTTACCTGTTAGATACTTAAAAACTTTAATAAATAAACCTTAACTTTTATAAACTGTTCTCTAACCTTCATTATAGCATTAATGCCTTTACACTTATATTAGGAAACACCTAAAAGAATGTCTAAGTAAAAGTAACCAGTTGTATTTTCAACTCTGAGGTGAGCACCGAGAGTTGAAATATTTCAAGTGCCGTAATGTTTAAGAGTGATGTAAAGTTAGTGAAAATGTGTATTATACTTCGTGAACATACCATTAAAAATAAGCCTAAAATATAACAATAAATTTACGAGGCTAGACCATGGGGTTTAATAGCTAAAATAGTTTAGGTAAAATGCAAAGTTTTGTATAACGGCGTAGATTTTGTTGGCTAGCTACTGGACTTTACTGAAAATTAATGCTGTAATAATTTACAAGGCGATGTAATAAATGTTACATACTAGTTGCTCCAAAAGGTATAATGAGCCCTGACTTGATAAGGGAAATAATTTGAATATACATTAAATAATACAAAAAGTTATTGTTCAAGTGTTCATGATCTGAGATATATTTTTGTTGAGAAATATGGCGACTAGGATTCAGAATAATATTTCAGGGGCCCAATTCTCGGCTTTAGAGATAATGTCGAACTCGGCAAAAATGTCTAATGACGTCATTTTTTCGACAAATTTTAAAAGTTGCTATTCTGACGATGTCGAATTTGACATTTGTCGAAGGCTAACGTTAGAGTTCATGTCGAGTGCTTCTGAGCAGTAGAGATGTAATGTCGATTGTAGCGATACGTCATTTCTGAGTGAATTTGTTGAGTTTTGGATGTACACTGTTTTCTTTTCTTTAATTTTTAAATAAAATACGGCTTGGCATGTCATACCTACTGGAAATTCGATTTATACTCTTGATTTTTGCATTGTTTTTTCTTGAAACGACGACCTTCGCACAATTAACAAACTCTGTAATTTGTGTATCCACGATTGCACTAGAAACCACTGAAAGATGGACGAGTTTATTAGCATTTTATCTCGGAGTTGTTGGAAAGTGGCGAGCAACTGGCCAATACACGGCGACAACAGCGCACTTATCCCGCCATCGATATTTACGGTTTGAGCGAAACAGAAGTTATTAAAATAATTCTCTTCCATGTTAAAATTAAAAAAAAAAAACATTAAATGTAAAACAGCACAGCCCACTAGTGATTTATAAACACAGAGTCCATGTAAACATAACAAAAGACGCAAATTCTGACACTGACAGACAATCAACTGTCAAACTGATTATTTTTACGTAAAACGTTTCGTTTCATACTAAAATAATTAGATTTAGTCAGCGCATGTCAGCGTTTTAAAACAAAATCATTCATTCACCTATAGTTACCTAAAACGGAACGTGCGTTTCTTCATAATGGTAACATTATGTTCACTCGACTCGACATTTTCGTGACATTTATTTCTATTTTGACTGAGAATGCGGATTTCTGCTCAATTCGACATTTTTTGGTAGAGATAGAGATATTTTTGATAGACATAGAGATCGACTTACAATCTCGAACTCGAGAAAAATGGCGAAAATTGAGAATTGGCCTCCAGGTCGCCTGTGTTGAAAATTCGCGTTGATTTAAGTTTGAACATAGAATTCTCTTTATGCGTTTTCTATTTTTTTAAATATAAACTGTGCAGAATTTCATACTCATGCGTCCACAAAATTTTCATAAAAAGGAGTATTACATTTATCTTTCACGTGTAGATTTTTAACTCCATGTGGCAAGGTTTTTTAAAAATAAACAAAAACTTTAACCTTCTGGGAATTGATACCATCGAGCCAATCGTTCAGCACGCGACAGTGGCTATCTATCATCATTTGTAACAATTAAAGATATTAAAAGATTACCTACCTGTGCCGTCGAAATTCTTTTGCTGATCGTTGTCTTCGTAATAGAACCAACTCTGTTTCAGTTAGTAGATACGGTTGGCAACGACAGTTCTCATGTCAATAAAATATCAGTACTTATATTTCTGACCGCATTTAACGTAACTTTAATCTTGAAAAATTATTCTCATTGGATTATTTTGATCGTCAAAGCCCTCTGTCTACACGTTAGCGACTTCCGACGAGATAGTGGTCGGTAGATAGTGGTGGTAGATAGTGGTGGAAGGCAAATATATCATTCCCTAAAAAAAATAAGAACAAGTTCAGTACCATTAATTTTGTCATCGTTGTCAGCTTATCCTTCTGTACACCATTTTTTAACAATAGGTTTAAATAATTGAATTTGGTTAAGGACTAAACCAGTACAAAAGGCCTGCTGTAAGTACACACGACCGATTTTGAAGCGGGACTTGATTTCCCCTGACACTTTACTACAATACAACAGCCGCGTTAGGTCTTAAAATTTAACTTTATAGCCAGGGTGGGGTGTAAATCAGTACTAAGACCTAAAATCGAGATGAGATTCGATACAGTAACTTATTCTAAGCTGCTTTTGCATATATCAAATAATATGACAATGAAACCTCACTTTCAAAGGGTATAGTAAATTAAAAAATAAGATACGTACGTAGTTTTGTTTTTGTTGAAGGCACAGATTTTAAATGCGTATGTAATATTTCTTCTGCGGCTGTAATACAGTTGAATGAGGTCATTTTAGTGAGAGGGAGTGAGCTATCTTAATCTGCAATGCGAACCTAAAGCACAGCCTAAAGCACTTCAAAAAAGTATGTCAAATATAATATTATTTTAGGATTATGATTCTATAAAATGCTACTTTCTTCCCAATGTTTTCCTTTCACGGTATTGTGAGCAGAGCGGATAAAAAACATAAAAGTAAAGTGCCTGTCTGTTTTCAAACCCGTGATCTTACTACTTTTAAGTTGGCACCGATAACACTAGGCATTTGGGCAATTAGGTACTGCTCTCACCTTCTAGTATATAAAGTACGCAAAGTATTCCAAAACTTGTCCGAAGTACCAACACTATATCCCAAAAGCCTGTACGATCACATACTACTTACGCTAGTAGAAATACTAAAGTTTTAACAGCAGTTACTGGGTGCCTAAGTTTCATTCAGGACGCTTATGTAGCCAGCATGAATTCATTAGCGACGATCCAACTTAGGAACTTAGTCGCATTTTACTTGTTTGTTTAGTAACTACGTCATTTCCATGAAAGATGGAAGCTCCTTTCAGTTACTACTAAGTTTAATTTAAGAGTTTGTTGAGGGCTAATTCTTAGACTAGTTAAAGAAATTAAGCTTGAGTTCTGAATGGATATGGAGAACAATGTGAGATGTAATATTATTTTGCAGATTCATAGCTTTATTTAAGTTCCAAATAATAGGGGGTTTAGTTTCATCGATACAGGGACATGGGACTGTCTGAGCAGTTTACCACGTTGGTACCATTGTAGGAACGGGTATTGTGGTCAGTAAGAGTCTGCCTGTCCCTCTGGCTCATTTTAAGATATTATTAGCCCAAAATAAGCGGGTATCACCACATGACCTTAGATTAGATCTTACGGCCGTCAAAACTCCTGCTGCATTGCGCTGCTGCCTCAAGCAGTCTTATCGAAACGGCGGGTCTATGTAAATCAGAAGTTTATTCTTCTGCAAGATTTATTTCGAAACCCACCAACGTTTAAAGTTCACATTGATTAACCTGGCAGATAATGGACCAGACTATGACAGAGACATAAGTGTATCAGGACACCGGACCTAAAAGTGGTATATTTTTAATATTAGAAAGAGATTTTTTCCAGTACTCATTCTCTCGACAAAATAATTATGTTCTTAAGATCAAAATAATGTTCCTAATATTTGCAAAAAAAGACTCACATTTAGTCAATTAGTGTAGGACGCAATTTTAACCTTAAATGTCAGATTTACTGTGAAAAGCTTGTAAAAGTTCTTTATCTACAATGCAACTTGGGAAGTGTGTGGGAAGGTCTTAGTAAAAAGTCAGTTAACAAAGACAAAACAAGGGAGTGTTTACAAGCTTTTTCAGGATGGTAAGTGTTATGGCTAAATTGAGTTTAAGGTCAGAAGGTGGATCTTGTTTGCTTGATTTGTGGATAAACAAAGAAGGCGGTGGCTTTCTGTTTAGGGAAAATTTTGAAGGAACGTGATCTATGATAAAATGTTTGGGCGTGCAATGAGTAGCTCACCGCCTGCTTAGGCCTAGGTTCGAGATGATGACGCATTGTACTCCACGCGTGCCGCAAAGAGCTGTCAAGATGATGCGAAACGATATGGTCAAGTTAATGCCTGTTCAAAAACTTACCTATGTTCCGGAAAGCAAATTGATACAATAGGGTGGGTTTTTAACAGTAGGATTCGGACACTCCCTTTCGTTCAAAAATCCATTGTCATTTCTTATTCAAACAAAACTTTAAAACCGGACAAAGATTAGGAAAATTGTTTCCAAATTAATTGACCAATTATAATCGCTCCAATTAAAAGGAAACTACTTTGTTACTAGCCCAAAGGCCTTACCATGAGCTCTTAACGATCCAGTTTAAGCTGTGGGAAAGAGACAGAGCTATTCAAGTCTTCAAGCGCCATCTCTTTCCCACAGCCTATACTGGATCTCGTTATGAGTTTCATCAACTCCCAAGATCCTGATCAACTCCCAAGGACAACGGACTTGTCAAATGTAGACAATATTAATCGAGGCCGATCGAATGCAATAGTAAGAAAGTTCATTTATCTAGATCGAAATTGTAACCTTCGCTGCATCGATTGGACCAATCGTAAAATTGTCGAAGCTCTAAAACAGAATATTAGAGCCTTGAACATGAGAAACTATAGTTTGACAAATACAAAGCTAATGATACACTTAGCTGATCACAGTCCACTGCCCAACCACTATACCTCGTCCTCCGTCTTCCGCATCCAATTGTACCAGCTAGGGCTTTTAATCTGGAGTTCCTGAGTTTCGTAACTCCCGAGTTGCAGGAGCGATTTTATTAGGCGTTTTTCAAATCCGGAGTTGAAAAAGAATACCAGAGTTGAAACCGGTTTTCATTATAAAAAAAGGGACACATAACGCATCTTAATTCTTGAACGTAATAGTCGTAGAGCTGATGACACTAGTATGATAAGACTCCTACTTCAGACATGTATAATTAGTAACATCATTAAAGGGGGAACCCGAAATGCCGATGCTGCAATCAGCCAAACTGAGGTCTTTGGTTCATTTAGCTTGAGAGCTATGCGTGCAGGTACAAGGCTAGGCATTGCCTACACAAGGTAAATTATAAAAAAAAACTGAGCCTTTTGCATAATTTAGCGTTCCGTACCTTAATCTGGTCAATAAAAGTCAGCCGTCTAAATTAAAGAATTTAAAAATACTGGTAACGTCTAACGAACTTTTAAACTTGGCATCAAGAACCTCTTCGTGTTGCGTAAAATTCAAGACGTTGGCAACAAAATTCTTACCAAAACAAAACTTTAAGTCAAATAAAAATATAAACACTTAAAGTTATCGTAAACTTGTAGAACGGCTTCCATTCGTCCTTGAGTGGAAGGTCGCGCGCTTTCATTGGTCAGTCCAAGGACACAACTAGTGACGTGTCTCACTAAGTACAACTGTACTCTAGTTAGTATAGTGTGACGTGTGCCGGACGGGGTCATGTTAGGCTGGAGTCTAGACGGTTTGTTATTAATGTCTTAAGTAGAGCATCCAGCGTTCTGGGTCGAGTCAAAGCCATATCTGTTCCACTGGGAAAATGAAATAATGTTTTAAGCTTTGTTTAGCTTTGTCACCCTTACAGTAAACAAAGTTTTTAAGTGTTATAATCGTCTAGTGGTTAGGACCTACTCTAACACCAAAGTTGGATTTAAATGTCACTCATTGTTGTGAAAGGTGATTGAGGTTAGAAATTACGTCTGTTAACAAAGTTCAAGGACAGGCCAAAACTTTGCGATCGATCCCTAATCACTTCTACAGAATTTCTTAGGAAAACAGGTTTCTATTTAATGACCTACTGTGTCGTTTCTGCGTATTTATGAAGTTTTAGCCCCGGTAGGTCACGAGACGGATAAAAGCCATTTCTTGTCCATTTTCTGACCTATCTGTCGGATGAATTACATTTGTCATATTCTGCGGCACTTACAACAAAAGAAAAGTTATCCTTATAACTGCTTATTCCCTGGTGTCTCCCCCAGCCCTGGCCTACTTAGGTAGATAATAACTCAATATAAACCAGCCAACCAGGTTACGTTGTTCAAGGAGCTCACAAATCTAGTCCCCTGGCACTTCCCTCCCTGTAACTTGCGTGGGAGAATTAGCAGATGTTGTGGAATTGTGATACTAAGGCAACATAAACTTGTTGGTTCACGCCGGGAACAGGCGGGTTGGAGTAATTTGGAATTGTTTTGCAGATTTCGTGACATGATACCTACTTGAAATCACAATTTAACGATATACAATTTAGTTTTTGTCTGGGGTTCTAGTGGTGTTTGAATGAAATAAACTGTTAGACGTTTTGCCTTCTACTCGTATGTTGGGTATATCTTTCGGTTTAATCATAATATGCAGTTTATTATCAGTAATGAATAAAATAACTCATTTGTATTCAAATAGCATTCTTAAATTCTTTATCCTTTTCTTCATGAAAGTTTTTACATTCTGCTTTCATTCTGACTTATAAGCATCTGTATAAAATAATGCATAATTACCTATCCACATCACGTGAAAACCCTTGGCTAACACTATTGCTTCAAAATTTATTCCCACTATCTATGACAGTTTAAAAAACATTTTCCCAATGTAATCGTTTCCCACTAAATATTCTTCGACAGTCATCATTGATTTATTGTTCGGTTCTGAGCGGATACTGTACCGTTTAGGCATTATTCCGTGAATTCCGTAGCACCGCGGAATTCGCAGCATCGCCGGAATCCGCGATTGCGGCGTGCGACTGCAATTGTGCAGCGAGGGCGGAATTCGCAATAATGTCTGTGGAACTTGTGTTACTGGTACTTGTATGTGTTGCCCTGGTATGTGTTTCCTTGGCCCTAGCATGAAGAAAATTAGTACTAGGAAAAATATTCGTTCTTTAGCACTGTTTTTTAAAACAACTTAAATATGACGCTCTGGATTCGATCCAAATGTATTTTTTTTTATTGTACATCATTCGTGTAGCTTGTCAGTCCATGTGAGCTTTAATGATAGTCTATATATTCTTATCTCCCTGTTTCTTAGTGGAATCATATCGCAAGATTTGTTAAAAAAGTATCTTTGCTGTATACAACCTGAAATAAACAGTACTTTGATCAGAATCTGGTTATCAAAAATCTGTCGAAATGTAGACGACATTTCAGGTTAGCAGTCCGACATTATCAACTCAAGATCTTTCCTCAAGATAGCTAATGATCGAGGCTCAGATCTGTCAGTAACTTCAAGGAAATTCTGTTGAATCTGGGTATCTTCGGACTTCGAAGATTTAAATAATTGTTTAAAGGGACACTATTCAAAAGTAATATTATACAGACGAGTATGTTTGGCAAAGTTTATAATAATGGAGGAATGCAGAATGAAATTGTTTTACTTCAGACTTAAATTTTAAATGAACTAAGGTCGCATGTAAACCATTGGGCGACCACTAGATTCATTATTTATTACTTCAACCTGACATAGGCTTACTTTTATCCCAGTAATCGAAATCCCCCAACATAAATTGCCACCACTGAATCCGTTGTCAAAATCTAGACTTACACAAAAATCATCTTTACGTAACTTCTAACTAAAGATATCAGGTGCTTAGTTACATCACAAAAAAGGAATACCTTCAGGTATCTAGTTACTTGTTCAAATACGAAAAGGTACGTGACCAATTAGTCTAGTTAGGAACGACTTTTAATGACGTTCAGCAGGCCTACCCTGAACTAATTAAAAACGATTAAAAAGCAAGACATTTCAGTTTGAGTTCATAAACTGCATCGCTGAAAGTCGTACCCTGACGTCCAATAAGCTGAAACGTTTTCGGGGAAAAGAGACAACGCTATTTAATAATAGCATTGTCTCTTTCAACACTAATATCTAATTGGCCATGCCATCTGACAGCAATTGTGCCAAACTGAGTCGCTAGTTTTGGTTTCATTCATTCAATTTTGTACCGCTTTGGTACCTTGATGTCATAAAGCAGCTCAACTGAAACGCTCAAGTTGTCAAAATAAGCAATCCAATAAAAGTTACTATTTCTTAAGATAAACTGAAACGTTATTGATGAATAGCAAGTTTTTAGAGGATTTTTTGCAAAAACCGACGTGAGTGTACTTTAATCTTTCTTTTAAAGTTATAATACCTATCCTACATAACTTTTTTCAACCACATTTGGTTTTCTGTAATAGTCTAATGATTTATTTAATTGAGTTTTTGAACGTAAGAGGCTCCAGTTTCACGGTCAGTTGGACCCCTTCAATAACGATGATGCCGAATTCATTAGGCATTACCTAGTCTATCCAAAGAAGCAAAGTTTGTCAAAGTCGTTTTGAAACGTTTTTGGTGAAAAAGAGACAACGCTATTTAATAATAACGTTGTCTCTTTCTAACTAACAACGTTTCAGCTCAAAATTGCGATCTTTCATTCACTTATAACAATCGAAATATCGCTGAGCGTATTGGACGTCAGGGTACGACTTTCAGCGATGCAGTTTATGAACTCAAACTGAAATGTCTTCCTTTTTAATCGTTTTTAATTAGTTGCCACAGTACATAATTATTTATTTACCTTTTGCTATTAAATACGAAAAAAAAACTACGTGCAATAATAAAACCTTACATTTAGGATTTTGCCAGAGTAGAAAAAAATGGGAAAAAATAAGGTATTTTATTTTTAATTAAATTTCAAAGTTTTCATTTTATAATTTGCGCATTTACTAAATGAAACGGTAGCCTTTGACACAAAGACCTCGGAGCCGTTCCAAAAACTTTCCAGAAAAAAAACGGTAGCCTCCATGATGATGTTGCGTCATTGTTGACGGAAGACAAGGCAGGGAAGACTAAGGTAAGCTCGAAAGACTATGGCCTGCCCAATGCTGGTGTGAATTAAAAAAATCAAACAAAAAATATTGCGTCATTGCATGTTTTTTTTTAAGGTGGTAAAATCATCAAATGAGTCCTCCCGCCCTAGGTGGGGCGGAAGGTACTGTCAGACTCTTACTGACTAAAATCCACCCGTGTTCCTTCGGATGCCCTTTACGTTCTGGGGCCACGGTATCCTGGGTTAAGAAAAAACCCGCGACCCAAGCAGGCATTTGGCGCGAAACACGACGCGCCACCGACCCGGGCTTGGTCCCTGGTCGGCCCCATCACTACCCATCACTCACCGTCCGCAAGCCCGCTCCGCCGCTGTGCCCTCTGCTGATCAGAGGGACACGCGTTGGAGCGTCCACACGACAGCTATTCGCATACGGGCAAAGACCCCGTAGGCACACAGTGCCTAAGGAAGAGTTTTGCCCGCATCCCGGGGTGCACCGGCCCGAAAAACTGGTCTTCCCCCCCGGACGTATCCGAGAGGGAACTCCAGTCCACGGGCGCACGTGAAGGTTTTTAGCACCCCCGTCATTGCATATTGGATAATCGAATACCACATATACTGATTCTGACGTTATCAAAATGGCGTCAAAGCATTTGCGTCAACTTAAGCGTGAAATATGATAATCAAAATAATAAAATATATATTTTTAGGGCACTAACGGATTTAAGAAATTTTAGTACTTTATTATCCAGTTTATTTTGAAAAAGGGTTTAATACCCTAGTGTCAGTTTGTCTAGTTATTCTTTATGTAATCTGTGGAGTTGTGATTTCAGTGGAAAATATAAGTGAAGTGGATTTTGATTTCAAATAACACTTTATACTTATACCATAATTCAAAGAAAGTCGTAAGTATTAAACATTGTTTAATTTGTTTATTTACTGAAACTAAATAATTCTTTCGAGAAGCTAATGATTTATTAGAAAGAAAGCTGTCTTTGTGATAAGAAATTTAAGTTATTTTCTGTTGCATTCTAGTCGAAGAAGGAGAGTAACATTCAATCAGCTGGAGACGTTGTGGGAGTTTATAAACGAAAATCAAGCTCTCGCAACGGGCTTCAATAAAACATCCCAAGCTGGAGAGCATGCAAAAAGGATGTGGATAATAGAAGCAGACAGCTTAATTCTCAGGGTGATGGTGGAGAGAAAGATTGGAAGGGTTGGTGTAAGGTAAATGAATTTCATATTATGTTTTATGTTACTCAAATTGCTTCACAATATTGTTAAATACATTCAGGTACTAACATGCGCCATCTTTTCAGTACTGGAATGACTATAAGTGCAAGCTTAAATCTAAAGTCGCCAGCGCACGCACATGCAGCTACCCCGCCCCCTCCGCTAGCGCAGACCCCAGCCCCTCCATCAGCCACAGCAGCGGCACCACACGCCTCGTCTGCTCAGCGCCGAGTTGTACCCATGTCTTCAGCCACAGCAAGGCAGACAATGGTTAACATGTCTAGAGAAAGACTTAGGATTGAAGACCGAAAACACAATTTTAGAAAATGTATTCTTCGAACTCGGAGAAATAAAAGGCATTTTAAATAATAGGTAAGAACATAAGTTTCTATTTTAAATAGGACAGCGTCCACCGCACAGCCCAGACGCAGTGGTAGACGCCCACGACGACAGATGTCGCAAGACAATCTTCGGCCACCGTAGGATCGGGCGGTGAGTAATGAGCGACTCTCTGTCCGAACATGGACCATACCCGACACGGGCATGGTCCATAGACGCGTTTTGTTCCACGCGCGCCTCAAAGAGTGTCAGCATAATTACGGGACCTCCTTTAGAAGGCCAAAGCCTGCCGGGGTCACGGGATTTACCGAATTACCGTGACCCTGGAACGTAAAGGGCTATTGAAGAACACCGTGGATTTTTGTCAGTACAGATGTGACAGTCCCTCTCGCTCTGGCCTGGGTGGGGAGCACTCATTTGATGATTTAACCGCAATAAAAAAAGAGTTGATAGGTACTTTTTTATTAATATTATCACTGTTTTGATGAATCTCTGGTTTTATTTAAAACCCAACCCTCAACGTCTACAATATATACAAAATGAAACAACAGCTTAGTACATTATAATAACTTTGTTTTTCAGGCTTCCCGGACTGCCCACAGCCGATGAACACGTCTAGCTCTTGGCTGCTATGCACAACATCAACATAGTCATGTTGCATTTGAGCTTCTTGGTGAACCTCTTCATCTGTCAGTTCTGGCACTGAAAATTAAGCCCGAATGTAAAATTATAGGTATTTTTTAGTTTAAGAACAAGGCGACTTTCACCAAAAGTTAAACATGTTTAAAATTTTATTTAATATCAAAATTGTATGGAATTTTGACACTAAATAAAATGTTATATTTTATGTTTAACTTTTGGTGAAAGTCGCCCTAGGTGTAGCCAACAACAATTTACAAACAACAATTAGGGTAACAATTTGTATACAACAACAATATGTATTTGATTTTATTTGATTAAATAATGTAATTGAAAAGGAAACTTTTATTTAACAATTATTTATATTTCATCATGAATCATTCCCAAGAATCCTCTGCTTGAATCTTGCGGGCAGCCGGGCGGTGGCGGCGCGGGAGCAGGGCAGGCATCGCAGACCCGTTCTCGAAACTAGCGGGCAGATCGCCCGTGACTATTGGCACCGTGCACGACGGCATGGCAGGCGGCATAATGCGATTATAAAAAACAATTATGTAAATTTGACAAGAGCTGAATGTACTCTGAGACAAAGCTGTCGGCACTTCTACTATTCGCCACAATGAACGCTGCAATCGAATAGTACTGCCCCCACCTAGTACTTCGCACCCAGCGAATAGCCGCGTACCTAGCGTTGTGATTGTGTCATCAAGATATTGGTTTTTATTCGCGAACGAATTGTCTGAATAACGGCGGCAACATCTTTTTCATTAAAATTTATTCCTAAGGGTGCTTGTACACGGCGCATGTAACCCGCGCAAGTAAAGATGCGGGTTACCCCCGCGAGTAACATGCGCAAGCTACTTGATCAAGCTACCCGCGGGGTGCTTATACACGGCGCATGCAACTCGCGCAAGTAATGGTGGGGGTTTGCGGTTTACCCGCGCGAGTAACATGCGCAATCTACTTGATAAAGCTACCCGCGGGGTGCGTGTACACGGCGCATGTAGCTTGAGCATGTTGAGGCACTTGCATGCGCCGTGTAGAAGCACCCTAACGCTCGATTTATTGTGGGCAAAAGAACGAGCGGGCGGTCACCGTTTGACATAAGTACACTGCTCGCTGCCCGCTCCCGCCCCGCTGCTGGCCGCGCCACTGTTTTCGAGGGCCGGTCCATTTTGATTTTACGCATAAGATCCTGCTGTTACCACGCCGCCGCCACCGCCACCCCGCTGCCTACAAGATTCAAGGCAGAGGCCTGAATGCAGAGAGACGATACACGTGTACTGCGGAAAGTAGTAGCGTCAACTGGTGGAAGTGGAAGCATCTTTAGGTTTTACTTTATTATTCTTCGTGCTGAACAATATAAACCCAAAAAATATTGCTTTGCTTACTCTCTTCCTATGGTATTCCTCTCCTCCAATGTGCTTGGGAAAACAATGTATTTATTTCTCATTTGAGGAGAATTTAAACCATTGTTTATTTCATGCAATACTGATGACACCGTTTGTTGTGCCACTGAATGACCAGCTACGTCTCCAACTAGTCTTTGATAAGATCCTGTGGCATAGAATGCCAGTACAGTCAAAACCTTGAACAAATTACAACAATGATTGTACACCCTAATAGTACACATTAATGTAGTTGTAAAAAAAAACCGGCCAAGTGCGTGTCGGGCCACGCACAGTGTAGGGTTCCGTAGTTGAGCATCAAAATACTTATGCGAACTAAGTAACTAAACTGATTCGCTGAATTTAATTTTAAAAAGAAGAATTTTCAAAATCGGTCCAGGAGTCTTTGAGAAATCGGGGAAAATTTTTCTCCTTCCTCCTTTTTTTGAAGTTAGTTAAAAATAGTTGACGATAAAAACCTACCTATCCCCAAAAAACATACCGTTAAAGTTGACAAACTTACATTTGCAGTTGAAGAGGATGTTCTTCGATACATTTTGTTAAAAAAAATATTCATCCAAGTACATTTTATAAGTTGGTCGACTATTACTCGAAAAGTTGTAAAGCCTACTTAGTCATGATAATTTTCTTTTAAACTTCGTTATATATACTACTATTGTGAATTTTTTCACACCCCCATACATAACCGTTTAGCTGGTAGAGGGGGGGGACACTCGAATCGAGCAAAATTTAGCACTTTAAAGCTTAATATTTCACATACGAATTTTTTTATCAAAAAATTGTTAATGGAAACTCACATTATTTTTTAAAGACCTTTTTAATGATACCCCACACTAAGGGGTACGCGAGAACGAAAAAAAACATTCCCACTTTACGTGTACAGGAGGTACCCTAAAAAAAAATATTTTTCGAGATTTTATTTTACCACTTTTTCGGCACAACAAATCCGTATATTCACACCAAATTACAGCTCTCTAGTACTGTGCGTCTCTGAGCTAAACTGCGGACAGACGGACGGACGGACGGACGGACATGGCGAAACTATAAGGGTTCCTTGTTGACTACGGAACCCTAAAAATTGGATAGACTTAGGTATGCAGTTTCTCAAATCTTTTCTCACAAACAAACAAAGACATACATAGGTTAGGTTTATGAATAAATTATACGAAAGAGACAAGAAGTTATTTATCTACCTTGTTCTCTATACGGTTAAATCCGTTGGCTTGACAGGCTCCTTGATCAGCGGGCTCAACTCTGAGCACAAATTAAGCACTACGGATACTTTGGATAGCCTGTAGCGCCTAATGAAAGGGTCCAACGGCCGCGTATCTGAAGCCTCTTAAGTTTTTGTGCGTAGTGTGAGGCAGAATCTTCCTCCAAAAACTCAAACAACAGTAGATCATCACACATCTGTTAGAGAAAAACACATGTGGTAAATAAAAAAAATATTTAACGAAAAACAAAAAACCCGACTGCTTAAAAAAAAACTAAAAAGAAAGAAACAAGCCCAGTAGTTAAGAATTCACTCATTCACACTCACAGTCGGGGCCCATTCAAATTATACCAATCAAATCTTCCCAACGGGCCCCGACTGTGAGTGTGAATGAGTGAATTCTTAACTACTGGGCTTGTTTCTTTCTTTTTAGTTTTTTTTTAAGCAGTCGGGTTTTTTGTTTTTCGTTAAATATTTTTTTTATTTCATACTTTTTAGTTACTATTCAGAAATTATTGTTTTGCTAAACAACTTTAAATCGTTATATTTCCTAAACTATTATTTAAAATGAAAAATGATAGAGGGAACCTAAAGATGATTTTAAAATACCTATTCAACGATACCCCACATGACATAGTTCATCGACATTTTTTTTTTTTCATTTTGACAATATGGCGTTTGGTTGTCGCTGTGGTGAATTTTGATTACTGTCATGTCTTTAGTGACACTCGCAAGGTCAAGACGAATCGATTAACGTAAAAATTATCAAAATCGGCCAACGCATTTGGTCTCTAGAACGCCACATAGAAACAAACATACATACATACATACATACATACATAGACTGATAAACACATTACCCTCCTTTGCGTCGCGCAGTCGGGTAAAAAGGCACCTATGTTATGTATTCAGACTGTCACAGCAAGATTAAAGTACACTTTAGTTTTGATAGAAATTCACTAAAACAGCTCCAAATAACCTTATATTCGTCAAGAATCCAGCAAACGTTTCAGTTAATATGAGAAAAATAGTAACAGTGACAGTTTGAGCGTTTCAGTTGAGCTGCTTTATGACATCAATGTACTAAACCAGTACAAAATTGAGTGAATGAAACCAAAACATGCGATTCAGTTTGGCACAATCGCTGTCAGATGGCATGACCTACTAGATTGTACGTTAAGCTGTTGTCAGGGTACGAATTAGAAGAACAGTTCAGTTCAGGTCATGAACTGGATCGCGTTAAGAGCTTGGCGTAAGGCCCCTGGTCTTTGTCAGCCCTATCTACGTCTAGATCAGAATTTGTATTCATTGGGCTGCTCCTAGACTAGCGACGATGGTACGACTGGAATTAAACTAGCTCTTGGACTATTTGCTGAATTTTCGGGATGCCTTGTTCTGTGTTTTTTTTTGTTGATTGGACGGGCGGTGGTTATGAATCGATGGAGGTGAATTTTTTTGAAGATGTGTTTTTGGAGCCTGGTTTCTGATTCGTCTGGTTGCTTGTTTTGGTTTATTCTCAGTAGATCCATTGGCCAGATCCATGATGGATCTAATGAGTTGTGTCTGACGATATCTCGCCTTATTAAAATCATTATCATTCTTCTGGATCTATTCACAAGTTATCGAAGAATAGAAGAGAACGGTTCTAAAGTTGCAGTATTTGAGAGCTCCATTAATTCGTAATTCTTGGTTTCTAAAATAAGAATATGAATAATGTCTTAATTAAATCACGACTAAATCCCACAATAACTCCGAACATGCAGGTCCTCTAAAATCTGGAACTTTCCAGAAGTTGTCAGGACATTTCCCCTTACTATTGTCGTACAAAGTTAGTCCCCAGCGCTAAGAGGCGGCTCATCGTGGTCTAAATTGACGCTCATTATTTCTGACCATATGCCGGAAATCCTTATGTTTTCGTTGTAATACAGAGAGGATATTATTAAGGATTAGCGTGTACCGAATGAGTACCTTCTTTTGTGTTGATGAAGAAAGCTGATTGATGACGAAGGTTTTATCTTCACCATCATCATTTTTGCTTTCATCCCAAATTGTTTGGAGTAAGTGCAACATATTTTATATTCTTTTATAAATTTTCAAGCTGTAATCTCTGTTATTAGATCAGTACTCAAATATCGTTTCGTGTGGGGATCACATCAGGTCATTCTAAATATTAGTGGTTAGGTAAGTCTAAGTAACATTTATTTATTTACTTACATTTACCATTACAGGATGACCCAATGCGATAAATGTTTTCCAGCCACGTCTGTTCTATTAATAGTAAGTTTTGGAGGCCATCCGAATAATGTAGTTCAATATATTCCAAAGCAGGTTTACATTTACTCAACTACGGTGCAGTCAAGGGAGGGTAATGAGTTTAATCAAGAATCTAATCTCCGTCACGTGTCACTGACCATGACGTTTAGGTTCACCATGATCGTTTGCTTGATAAATTAATATTATTAAACTTGCTGACCCGTGCCCACTTTGCTTGGCGTCAAACAATATTATTGAAAAAAGGAGGGTGGGGTAGGAGGGTGAAAAATACTTTACCACCTATTTATCATATCGACCTAAATCGGTCGAGCCGTTTCGGAGAAGTGCATTATTTTATTTTTAGTTTTATTTTTAGAAGATATTCTGTTATTCTTACTGGGAACTTTATTCTGCTATTTCTTTCCACCTTAAACACTAGGAAGTGGCAAAAGGCTGAGTTTTTGTGTAACTGTCTCAGTTTTCAGTATATTTTGGATAAACTGATTTTATTTTAAAAATAAGGTGGCCTACCATTTACTCTTAACGCGAACCTTTAGGCTGTGGGAAAGAGATGGCGCTAGACGACTCGTATAGCTCTGTCTCTTTTCCACAGCCTAAACTGGATCGCGTTAAGATCTCGTGGTAAGGCTCCTAGCTGTTTTGAGTAAACATCAACACCTTCTTAGCAAAAAAAAATATTAAAATAAACTCCGCATGTCAGTTACGACGAAATTACCTTCTTCGTTCAAGAGAAAATTCTCCCGTGAGCAGTTTACGAGCGAGGAATGAAAATATGTCTTAGTATACCCTATATGATATGCTAATTAAATTATCATAGAACTCGTTACAAAACTGATTGGAACGAAATTGCCTTGTGTAAGCATCTTATTCGCTTGCAAATTTTGTGCCATGTCGCGAAAGCCTTGTTCTGGAAACAGGGATTTTGTCACAATAATTACTTTTAGGAGCCACCTGGATTTTAATGTCAGCGTTTTTGAGACTTTAATTGTATGCTCAATTGGGTACTTATGGTACAATACTATTTTTACCTGGAGTATGCCCCTTTGAAGAAATGGCTCTCTAGCTGTTTGAAATCTCATAACTTTGTACAGACTTACATCACTAGGCGACTAACTTAGTTTTGCGGTCTGAGCTGTGTCTCCCACACCTAACAGCTACCTCAGACATAATCTTGGTGTAGGGGCAAGTCTGTAGTCCGGCTGGGCCTAAGACTGTAGCCTAGGCAGACGCATAGTTGTATGTACGACTGCTGCTGATCAAATTTTTTTAATTCTAAGAAGAGTTCGTATTAGAAATTATTAAGAAGTACCGAAATGTGGGTGTATTAACCCCAGTTCAACCTTTCGGGAAACATAATAATTCCGTTTTATGTTTAACATGTGTGTGACCATGGCATCCAAAACCATGCTTCAAATGTTTCTCATTTAGAAAACCATTACAACCACTATAGCGTTCCCCATCGGGACGAAAACGTGGACATTAACAAGGCAATGTAAATCACGCGTGGTCATAGACCTCTCAGATACAATCTAGACGTAATAATGGTCGTTTGCCATAATATAGGGGGCGCCACAGTCGTTACGACCTGATATGACTGAATAATTTAGTCGTTTGGACATTTGGCTAGCTTGAAGTAATATGATAGCTTTGTTACCTTGTTGGTGTGCTGGATACAATCGCTGCTGTTGAGCAGTCTTCGGTTCGATTCTTTGGTCTGGCGAAATGTTATTGGGTTTTTCGGGCAGGATTTTCTCAGTAGCAATCTTGAGTTCTCTGGTCATCAAGTAGACTAAGATCTAGGTCTGTGTCTGGGTGATGGCAACAGGCGAGACCCATATATCGGACTTAACGTACCTAACTTTTTGATAGAGTGGGCACACCATCGAGAAAAGTAGAAGGAATGGAGGGAGGACTTTGCTCAGGAGTGAGACAGAGTAGGCTAGCAAAACAAAAAAAAAAAACAAAATAAAAAAAATGGAGTTACTTAACGATTCTTCTCCATGGAAGCAAACAGCCCGAATGAAGCACCTGTTTATCTTTATAATAGGCCTATCTGGAACGATAATATTTAATTTTTGACTTAAAAAAGACAGACGAAATGTGGGTGTATAGCCTCCTCGTTACTTTAAGGGGATTAAAGGCTTCTTCAATAACAAAATTTGAATATTTCATCGTGTCTTGTTAGTTGTTAAGTAATATCGACTTGTAATTGTCTTACCTCAGGGCGATAGCCTCTTGTAACTTGGAGAATAAACGTGTATTGACCTCCAGGCTTATTCGTTGCGTGTTGTATTTTCAAGTTCACTTTGACTTAAAGCGAACATTGTGAAATCCAAGAAGTCACCTTTGTATTATTGGGTAGTTTATTTCAAGTTTGACATTATTGGCCCTAAGGTTATTTGGGCCAGTTTAAAACGTTCATCAAACGTTCAACATTTTTTGTAAATATAAAAGGCTCAACCTTTTATATTGGAGGATAGCGTTCTCCCTCCACCCTAGCCGCAGTGGTAGACGCCCACGGATCTCCGGCCACCGTAGGCACGGGCACCGTGGATTTTAGACAGTACAAGTCTGACAGTCCCTCTCCCCCTGTCGGGTGGGAGAACTCATTTGATGACTTTACCACGATAAAAAAGAAAGTATGAAAGGTTACAAGAATGAACATGCAACCAATTTCACCGACTACTGTCTTTATCTCCGTGTCTATTGTATTCCTTTGGGTAGCAAGGGTGGAAAGGGCGTTGCTTTTGCTTTTGTAACCAACCACAATATAGTTGAGGAAAGACTTATACGGCATAAATGACGTATTCGTTCATATCCCTACGTGAGGACGGTCTGTGCCCTGCGTTACTTGACCCACCTTTCCTTATTTTGGTGTACAAGATCGGACTTATAATGAAGGACACTAACTGTACGATGAAACTTGAAAAAAAAATGCAATTTCTAAAATTAATATTAGTTCTAAACACCCCGTTTGATCGGGCACGCCGCAATTGCGGCGGTAAGACCCCTCTTTGAGGAGTGGCTGGAGAGAAGTCATGGCATCCTGACCTACCGCTTGACGCAGGTCCTCACCGGACACGGAAGTTTCGGGAGGTACCTGTGTCTGATGTGAAAGGAGGAGACGCCTGGGTGTCACCACTGCGAAGATCGCCCGGAGGACACGGTGGAGAATACGGTGCAAGACTGCCCAGCTTGGGCGGAGCACCGACGTGTACTCACGGCTGCGATAGGCGGAGACCTCTCGCGCCCGGCATTGGTTGCGGCCATGCTGCGGGGCGAGACGGAGTGGGAAGCGGTCTGCTCCTTCTGCGAGGCAGTAATGCTCGTGAAGGAGGAGGCGGGCCGCGAGCGAGAGAGGACAGCGTCCTCCCTCCGCCCCAGCCAGTGGTAGACGCCTACGGCGACGGACGTCGTTAAATGATCTCCGGCCACCGTAGACGCGGGCATGCGGGCAGCGAGTAAAGGGCAACTCGCTGCCCGACCAAGGACCAAGCCCGGGTCGACGGCGCGTTGTGTCCCACGCGCGCCTCAAAGAGCGTCAGCATAATGACGGGGCCCCCCTCTCAGAGGGTCAAAGCCTGCCGGGGTCGCGGGATTATTCCCTTACCGTAACCCCGGAACATAACAGGCTATGAAGGACACTGTGGATATTAGTCAGTAGAAGTCTGAAAGTCCCTCCCGCCCTGCCCGGGGTTGGAGGACACATTTGATGATTTTACCACGCTAAAAAAAAAAAACACCCCGTTTGATGAGTTCTAAACACGATGCCAGCGTTAAATAAAGTGACATCAGCAAAGGCAGTTATAGTAGCTGTAAACACTTTGACGCAAGCCGAGTGTTCGTATGGTCTCATGTGTCATCGTCGTCAAATCCAAGAGAAACTGGTAACAGTGTCGTTGCGGTGGTGGTGCCGCTGCCGCTGTGGCATAACATGCAATAGCCATTCTCGCTTGCTATTCGTCCTTCGCTTTGTAAGAGACATCCCTGTAAGGACGAGAGATCTCTCTATCGAGAGTGAACAGCCACCATTAAAAGAGCAGAGGTCTATTATAATTTAATATTGAATTAACCAAGAAAAATAAACCTAAATGTGTGAGACTTTGTAATTCTATCTCTGTAGTTTTTCTCGTTTTATTTTTTAAGCTGAAATCGTTTTACTTTTTGTGATTATCAGTGCTTCTTAAAAACGCTTTGAGGATGGTAAACTTTGTTAATTTAAATTAATGTGTTCGTAAAATGTATGCTTTGGCATCATAAACACATGACACAAATAAAACGAAAATGTAATGTGAAACGGTATATTAAATTACCCAGAATATACTAGATTTTAATTAAAATAAAACGACCATTTTATAAGGTATATCTTTAAATGTATAATTATTCATTATAACAAAAACTTCATGTTTAGAATTTTTCATAAAAAGGTTACCATTTTATCAAATACGAGTATTAATAAAAGTTGAAAGGTAACTTAACGAACGTTCCTCACTAAACAAAATAAATAGAAACTCAGTTTAATTTTGGTAAACATCAAGTCCAAAGCAATAAACTTTGGTTTTAATCACAGCAGTAGATTTAAACTTTAACAACAACCTTTCCAACCTTGTCCCCTCTGAGCATAGAGATGAATGTACCTGGAAGTTCTTCAAAGCCGTCGATAACGGTCTCTTTGACTTTAATGGAACCTCTTCCGATCCATTCTTTGAGTTGCTGTAAGGCGATCTTCTGTTCCTGCCAGTCCCATTGTGTAAAACTGAAAGCTTGAACGTTTACAGTGGGTTGTATAGCAATCATTTCCTTCTGCATCGGATTCCCGTAGGAACTTATAGCACCACAGACAGCAACACGGCCGTTCTTCTTCATGCACCCCATGATAGACAAAGACAATTCCCCACCAACATTGTCAAAGTAACAGTCGATTCCGTCCGATACAGAATATATAGCTTTCCTAACATCTTTTACCGTTTTGTAGTTGAACGCGTGGTCGAGTCCTAGTTCTTCTGTCAACATGCGTACTTTTGCATCGGAGCCAGCAAATCCTATGACCTTACAGCCTTTAAATTTAGCTATTTGACCGACTAGAGAGCCCACGGCTCCCGCCGCGCTCGACACGCACACTACCTCGCCTGGTTTTGGCTTGCATACGTCGAGGAGACCGAGGTAGGCCGTCATGCCGGGCATTCCTAGCGCTCCCACCGCCAGAGACAGGGGTAAGTCCCCAACTTGCGGATCGTACGGTTTAATGTGAAATATGTCGTCCGGCTCCCCGTCCAGAACTGTGTAGTCGCGCCATCCGGAATGTGAAACTACGTTCATTGTAACCGGGTATTCGGGGTTTTTGCTCTCTACAACTTTGCCCACTTGAAAGCCAAACTGTTCGTATGGCGGGAGATGCTTAATCGCAAACGATCTCATGTAAGGATCGGTGCTGATATACTCAGCTTTAACAAGAAACTGACGGTTTTTTAATTTTGGTTTGAAGTGCTCAGACCTTATCTCAAAGTCCCCAGGATCTGGTAAAAATCCTTTGAAAGGTCTTTTCACAACATATTTATGAACCATCATTTTGTTAAATGCTTTAAAAAAACGCATCGAGCTATTGTTTAGATGCCTGAAACTACTGCCACTTACTTATGTTGTCATTACTTAGAAAAAATACGATTAATTTTGCAACAATTTGAAAACAAAGAAAATTTTTAATATGAAAAGTAAACTGACGTCTCGCAACTGACAGCGCTGAGAGCGTACTGACAACTTGTAAATGTCAGCTGTCACTTCGTTTGATATGACAGCACGTTTCGTTAATGCATTGGAAAGCTTGTCTTTAAGTACTTATAATGTATCCTTCATGATGTAAATGTAATTTGATAATTGCTGTTAGAAAATATAAAAAGTTTTTTCTTTGAACAATAAATTGCTTATGATTTTTTTATCTTTTATACTAGTATACATACATATAATGTCGAGGAATGATTAAAGAGGTTGGGTCGAACTCAGCTCTTATTTTTATCTATGATCTTCTAGTCTACTATCCAAACACTTGTAAAAAAGCGCTGGAAATACAACAAATGCATTCCCATGATTGTATCTGTTCACACATCAGCGCTTTTAAAGCGCGACGTTTTTTTCGAACTGTATTTGAATTTGAGTACTGGCTGGAGTTATTTGGAAAACTCGGCGTTTATTGTAAACGCTCGTGCGAATGTACTCTTATGCTCTATGCTCTTACATAAAATCGGGATGAAAACTATCCAATGTGTTAATCCAAGTTATAAACTATCTATGTACCATTCTATGTACCAAATATGCAAATCCGTTCAGTAGTTTTTGCGTGAAAGAGTCATACATCCATCCTCATTGTATTTCACATTAATAATTTTATATCACGTTATGACTGAATAATGAATTAATTCGTAAGATACCATGTAAGACTCCTTTGACTATCAAGGTTTTTAAAGTATGGTAAACCAAAAACATAATGCTCTTTTTTTCATTGCGAGTTGATGCAAATTAATGTAAGTACATTCTCATAAACAACAGTTTCCAAACAAAGCATGCAAAATCCACCAGAACTAACAAATAACATGTCAATCTTGCAATCACCCCTCGTCAGTTTTCACGTAATGGATTCATTCACCCCAAACCATGAATATAACATTTTATAACAAGCAAATTGTGTCTACACTAAAATATAGGGTTACTGCGAAAAGGTCGCAAGTGTATCCAAATGCGATAGTGACTTAGGCCCTTGTCGAGTGATGGTTGTGAATGGGTTGGCCCATCCGTGCCGGTTACTTCCAACCCGTTGCTCTGGATATACGTACAACTATAATTCAACCACCAGGTGTCGGGAAATGATAAGTTTCCACGATGTTTTTTTTGCTCAATTATTGCACGTTATCCCACCGCGGCGTGTTATAACTGTTTTGATCTTTCAAGTCTATAAGTAGCTATTTTTTAAAGAAAGTTGTAAGAACTTTTTGAAAAAGTTTGGAGAGGAATTCTTGGATCGCCGCGGGCTAGGTTGCAACGATAGTAATGAGTGCAAAATTTTCTAAAGATATTTTTTCATGAGCCTAAAGCTAATTATGTAGACCCAAGTTATATATACTACGGAATAAGTATAAAAATATTAACAACTTTAGTCGTTGTTTATTAGACCTTTAAAACTGTACTTAAGAATTAAAATAGTTTCTATTTAAGACAAATTGGAAGTTTAAAGGCTTTGAAAGCTTCTCGGTTCTCCAAAGTTAATCTCTTCTTTATAATAAATCTTTAGTGTTTTACAAGTGAGTTGCTACGGGGGAAAGGTGCTCAACCTGTGCTCAACACAAACTTAATGAACTATGAAAATCTTCATAGAAAAATATTTTACGATATAAGTTTGTTAACTTTAATATAGGTACAGCTTATCTTCTTTGGCCAAGAGTAGCTTCAAAATAAGGCTTTAGCCACAACGATATAAATTGAATTACCCAAAAACCAGATTTTGAAAATGTGGATGTCAGATAGGCAGATATTTAATAAAAAATATCAATATTCAGTTAGAATGGAAGCCCAGAAGATATATAGAATTAATAGTACTCAACGCGACTACTGGACAACCACACCAAACACTATCAATAAAACTATACAGTAAATACCTAACTAGTAAGACATTATGTTATATACGTAGTATACTCGACCTACCCGTATCCCAGCAGTATTATATAGAGGTGCTGTTACATAAATCATAACACTTATGATATTAAGGGATAAAAAGGGGTCCCATGGGGTTACATGTCGCCTTGGACTTGTAAGGTAATCTATATCGTATAATATTGGTCCTTAGGCCGACTCCCAAGGCTGTCGAATTGAAAACTATTGGCTCCAGGGAATTATATGAAAAAGTGGTTCTTGCTGCATGATATATTGCAATGTTGATAGAATTTAGGAGTAAGTTTTTGTCTTGAGTAAGATGAAAAGTTGCTGCAGGCTTAGACTTGTATATTACTTAAATTTTACTTGACAGAAATTGTAATATTATTTTCGCCTCGCGTCTGTCCTATAAAACACCTACGTACATTTTTTCTACCACAGTTTTATTTAGTTGCCTTGCCCTGTTTGTTTCTGTCATTGCTGATGTAATGTCAGTCTGTCTAGCACTATTGTCGTCAATTTCTTCTGCCTACCTTTGGAAAAAGTGTGAGCCTGTATATAATTTAAAATTCATAGACTTATTACTTGGAGCACAGTACGTTAAAACTTATGTTTACTTGTGATGTTCCGAATACAGAGCCGAGATCTTTATTACATAAAGTAGCACGTTATTTGATTAAGCACAAATAAAAAACTCAGAAAAAAGTATTTATTGCGTCCACACAGACAGGACAAACACTCATAAATATAAAAAAAAAAGAAAATAAAGACAGTTTTTGTCTTGAAGTTCCCGTCTCAATCTTACACTTGTATGTTGATAGATGTGACACACCGATATACCAATAACCGGCCATACAACACAGTTCTTGGCCCAAACTGCATTTAGAGGCTTAAAACTAGTCCTACAATATTATCACAATTCACAGCCCACAACCCCTTTCTTACAAAAGATTCTTCCCACTATCTCCCGCAAGAAAACGGTGTACAAGGTATATAAAGCGTTTGATTTATACTCGCGTGCCGGGGACGTTTACTGCAGGAACACTTGTCTGAAGATCCGTTGACTCTGCCACCCTCCCGGCTCGGCTACTAGGTTACAGAAAAGATATTTAAGAATATGAGTTATCTTTAGTTTCTTTTGAGTGATATGGGTGTAATCATTTTGGCTTCGTACGACTTGCCTAAATAAAGCCCTTCGTACACAACGCAACGCAAGTCTCCGATTCCTTACGACTTTGAAATCCATAGATGTGTGGCTGTGGACGAACCACTATGGATTTGTATTGCGATATTCGTTTGGATACTGAAGTCGTAAGGTATCGGGACTTGCGTCGCGTTGTGTACGAATGAGCTCGGCGTCAGGTCGCTTCTCGTCACTATGCTATCAAAACGATAGATTTTGGGATCGTTTTGAGAGTGACGAAATGTTCTAGAACCAAAAGTTCAAAGACTTGTGACATGACATGTAAGCAAACGTAATGCTGTATGTAATTTTGAGATTCAACTACAACCCATCTTCTTTGTTAATAAAGATCTGTTAAAATAATAACACAGCTGAAATATTTACGTTCACGTTATTATCATTGTAGCTACCCTTTTAATTACCCAAACAAATAATTAAGCCTACAAAAATCTCAAAAAAAAACACGGAAAAAGGCAAGCTCAACAAATCGAGAAGTTTCGCACAAGAGCACGTCAAATCAGTCGTCGGAAGGGAAAATCGTCTCGGGCCGAAAAAAATCGGTAAAAAACCGGCTGGAACCGGTAAAATCCGGGGTCGGTGCCAACTTTCCGCTCCAGCGGGATGACTGGGCTCTTACCGCTCGGAATGACCCTCTCACTCAAGAAGTTTTGGACGAGGCATAAATTAATTGCCTTTTTTGGTGCTCGGATTTTTAGGGACGTATTTAGTGCAGCAGAGCTTAAAAGGTCTTTCTTTTCTGTACAAAACCCAACGTTTTGCTTTTTGTACCATAAAGAAAAATACATCTTTCTTTGTTGGTGTCCTTTTAGACTGAAGACAACAGTGGCATTGTTGTTTATGTTATTGAGTACATAACATTTCTATTTCCTTCTTTATACAATAGTTGCTATCATATATACTTACAATGCCGGCATGGCAACCTTTATAAACACACGCCTATTTATTTTTTACCAATGCGGAAATTACAGAAAAACATCTTCATCTTTATGCATCTAGTTGTACATGCGCCTTTTGATACATTTACACTTGCTTATATTAAATGCTAATTTGACGTATTTATGTTAATTTCTTCACGCCTAAAAATCCCAAGAATGCACCATCTGCTCGTTAAATTTCCCATTTCTATTCCAACTTTCGAACAAACTTCCAAAGTTTACAGTCTCATTATTTCTCCATTACGATGGCTCCTCCAAACATTCGTACATCACATTTCCGTCGGCCTACTTTCTTCGGCAACTGCAGCTCTTTTGTAGAACCAAGTGCCTTTTACCTGCGAAAGATAGTGTATCTTGGAGTCACATTTATTTTCTAGCATACTGTGCTTATGTTTTGTCATTGTAAGGAACATTTTCTATGCTGTGGTAGTAAAGTTTTCTTAAAGATTATACAATGTTAGAGTTGTTTTCTTTAGAAATATGAAGGTTTTTTTTTTAAGAATTGTTTTTTTAAAGATAAGTTTTCAGCCAGCTAGCCTAGCTCTAGCTTAGGTTTTGTCTTGATTTAGAATTTGCCGTGGTTCGGGTTGTACTCTGTTGTAATAATAATTCAATCATTGGAAAAACGAGTGGCATTGTCAATATCATACATAATTGAACTGTACTTGTTTTCGGATACACGCTATGTCCGATTGTGTGTGTGTGAGACGAAAACTTGTTATCTTTTTTCTGTGCCCACAAAAGGTGACCAAACACTGTTTCTAGGTCATGTCTTGCTGGTTAAGCAACAAAACAATATAATAAGTTATTAAACTGCCACAAATATTTCCATCTACCCTAACTATTTTAGAGTCCAGCTTATCCCTCTAAGGATAGCTAGGGGTTTCGAAGACCCTTTATATCCCATGGGGCTCATAAAAGGTGACTCAGGGATAATGTTACAGGATGGCACGGTCAACATCCCTTCCTTTACTAATGTATCAAGCTACCACAAAAAATACTAGCGCAATGACGTAGAATGTTTGCATAATAAAGGTACCTACATGATGTTTCACTAAACAAATATCAGTGTAAATCAAGATATACATAATTATGCACTCTTAGATATTTACTTAATTTTTTGTATTTGCACCCTGAACCTGAACAAGACTATTTAATAATTCGAAAAATTAAACTACACAAAAATTTAGTGCGTCGATCTCAAATGGAGTTTTAATTGTCAATTTGTTGTGTAATGTTTGTTTAAATTGTACATAATATAAACGCAGCGAACTCATTCATTTTCACCTACTGTAGTGCAACCCCCATTTAGGTTATTTCTTTATGAGATTGAGATGATCGATATTTTTAATTGACTGTATTTTTGAGCATAAAATCTAATCTAAATGTAGCTTAATATGTAACGTAACCTAATGCATGTACCTACCTAAATAAATGTATTCTTGACTGTAGTCGCTAATGACCCTATATAATAAGTTAAAAGCAAACTTGCGACGTTATAGATAGTAGAATTATGACATTTGATTTCCTTATGAAATGTAATAAATCCATATATTTCTTCGTTGCTCATCCCTTCTAAATGAACAAACCCATAAACGACTTAAATTTCGGTTTTGACTTCGAATTTCACTTTAGACTAATTCTACCAGATTGGTAGCGATATCTAAAACAAGACGTCCTGGTCCATAACAACAAAATACTTAGATATAAACCACCCTCAAATAACAGTTGCTATGCCTATGTCATTAGGAAATAATCGGTAGACACTATCATTCATCAAAATTGATCCGTTCTTGTTTGATGTCATTAGAGAATTAGTGTACATATACTTAGCTTCTTTGTGGCTATGGCGGGACTACTTAATAAAGTGGTCATATTATTTTATTGATATATTTTCCAACAATAAAGAATGGAGTGAAGAATTTGACAATGTGAGCATGACTTTTGATAGCATGGTTGGTGAGAGCGTTTGGTGTACTGAATCAGTAGGTCGCAAACTCAAATCCTGCCCGTAGTCGAATTTTTCGTAAAATGCTTTAAAAATACTACCAAAAACACTGACCTACAATAATTCTAGATTTCTCAGCTTAGTTTGAAGGAAATAACCTTACCCATCTATAACAGCGGCTGGGGCGGTACTCAAGCTTTATTGCACAACAACACTGGTATTAATGAAGCTAGTTATAACAACTGACGGAGAAACGGACAATCGAGTAACAAAACGAATCTACTTCTTTTTTGAAGTCGGTTGACCGATGATTTTGATTTTGCTTTTTTTGTTCCAGCCGCAAGAAATGAAACGCAGAAGGAGCCACTCCTCGGGCGTGTTGTGACGTGTGGCAGCCATGCCGTCAGACCTCGCCACGATGCGCTACATACTGTTCTGTCTCCTCTCACTATCCTTCAACAGAAACTTCGCATTCGTACTCGACAAACAAAACCCCTACTCTCAATTTCGCAAATGGAACGCCGGCCTCAACGGTACACTCGAATTAGAATTCAAAACTGACCAGCCTAACGGTCTACTTTTGTATACCGACGACGGCGGCACTTATGATTTTTTCGAACTGAAGCTGGTTAATGGGGCACTGCGATTGAGGTATAACTTGGGGGGAGGGGCGCAGATCATCACTGTTGGCAGCAACCTCAATGATGGGCATTGGCATAAAGTTCAGGTGAGTTGACTGGCCGACCTATTTTTCTCTCGACTATGTTTTACTGTTTGTTTAGTTAAAATAGATCTGTAGATGTGAAAATGCGAGGCTTTTGAAGAGATTTAGGGCACCAATAAAACTGCAAGGATTTGGGGCATCACGCTATTTCGTTCGCGATTCGTCTTCGCTAAGACATGTGAGGAGAACGGGGATTGCATTTGTTGATAGCATTCAGTTTTTCAAATAAAGTAATTGTAAAAACTTCAAGATAAAAGAGGGACGAAAAAGAGAAGCCTTGGCCCCCATTTCTGTTATTAATCCAGGATATACTTAATTGTAAGCTTCTCCTTAAGAATACATGCCTTAAACAGGGATATCATAACGTGGGTGTCATATAGGGCCACTAAGATTACCACAGAACAAAGCCAGTTCCTCTATGTAGCTATTAATGACGTCATGTAGACGTCACTAATCCCCCGTCCGTAGATACTCGATGTATGACACGGTAATTAATTATGGTTCTACAGACGTATATTTCGACAAGCGAGGGAATGAACATCGATCAACGAATTTGGATGTAAGTTTGTGGTTGTAGACTAAATAATAATTGGCGAATGGCTCATTTATGAGCTTAATAGAAGTAAGTGAGAGGCCCATTTCCAGAGAGGCCCCATTTATCGTCTAGACTTTAAATTCCATCATCAATTTGACGAGTCGTAAGAAGTCTGAAGCCTAAACTTATTAACAGACAGTCGAGACAGTCAAGCACTTACACGACTTCTCCCAAATTTTGTAGCGGCACCCCATTACTCCCCTACGACATAATGTTTCTCTCGTCCTAGCGTACTAAAGCCTTATTACAGGCTACATTAGACTCATGTTCCTTCTATAATTAATTCCCTTCTCCCCCGCCAGGTGGCGCGTCGCGACGAGCACACGTCATTACAAGTAGATGGCAACACTCAGAGTAAGACGTCGCGCGGCAAAGAGTTCGTCTTCGGGAAGTTTAATTCGAACTCCGATGTGTTCGTCGGAGGGATACCGCCATCGTGAGTCTTTGCTTTTTTATTACGTTTGATATTCGAATTTGAAATGTTCTTTTCTTTTTTTAACTTACAAGAATATTTTGGAAAGTGCTGCTGGTAACACTACGTTTGCGAAAATCTAAGATGGCGACGTTAGTTCCAATTATAGAAATCTTTTTAGGAAAAAATGGATTTATAGTCCCGTACTTTACACTGAGGCTACGCTTTGTTGTTTTTCAATTAGAACTTCAGGAGGAATATGAACATTTCTCCACAGAAATGTAACGTTTTGTGTAATAATTTTTGGTCAATTAATGCAATGACTTCTCTTGTATTAATTCACAATCAATCATAACGTTTAAACCCTAAACATGACGTCGACTTGTCGACACATAAAATAACAACAATACATGTGCTTAATAAGCACAAATTAAATGAGTGTTTCAGAGTACATGATACAAACGATGAACTACAATTTATCATTGCTAATTAATTGTACGGCCTATGATTTCAAAACGTAATTGTATTGTTAGTTAATTAATTTGGCAGCGAATACTCATTTATTTTGTGTTGCGTGTAGACAGAACTAAAGTTTGTTTTCATATAGACTAAATGAGAGCAAAATAAAAGAATGTCTTCGGATTGCTTACTTTCGGTACTGGGAGTCTACTCTCTTATTCTGTCAACGAAGATACGGGCGTGTACCAAAGTCATTCGTTTTGAGTTAACCTACTCGGTTTTGTTTTTACCCGACTGCGCGACGCAAAGGAGGGTAATGTGTTTATCAGTCTATGTATGTATGTATGTTTGTTTCTATGTGGCGTTCTAGAGACCAAATGCGTAGTCCGATTTTGATGATTTTTACGTCAATCGATTCGTTTTAACCTTGCGAGTGTCACTAAAGACATGACAGTAATCAAAATTCACCACAGCGCCAACCAGACGCCATATTGTCAAAATGTAAAAAAAAAATGTTGATGAACTATGTCATGTGGGGTATCGTTGAATAGGTATTTTAAAATCAACTATAGGTTCCCTTTATCATTTTTCATTTTAAATAATAGTTTAGAATATAATATAACGATTAAAAGTTGTTTGCAAAACAATAATTCTCTGAATATTAGTACCTAACTAAAAAGTATGAAATAAAAAAATATTTAACGAAAAACAAAAAACCCGACTGCGTTAAAAAAAAACTAAAAAGAAAGAAACAAGCCCAGTAGTTAAGAATTCACTCATTCACACTCACAGTCGGGGCCCGTTGGGAAGATTTGATTGGTATAATTTGAATGGGCCGCGACTGTGAGTGTGAATGAGTGAATTCTTAACTACTGGGCTTGTTTCTTTCTTTTTAGTTTTTTTTAACGCAGTCGGGTTTTTTTTTTTCGTTAAATATTTTTTTTAATTCATGAATTTTGTCAACTTTGGAAGTAAGGACAACTTACTGTCCAATAATGTTCTCAGTAATTTTTAACTCGTCTCTCAATTTAATCTTATTTCGGTAAGCGATAAGAAAACGCTCGAAACTGCGGCTTAAAATACGGGTGCGGCCTAAAATTTAAAAGCGTATTATATTATAAAGTTTTCATTTACTACACAACATTTTGTCATTAATTTATTTGTAGTTGATAAAAAAACAACTATGGGGTGACAAATTGTCTAGTAAGCTATCGAGCAAACTTTGTTGCTTTTGTTCGATGACTTTGTAATTTCAACGTGGAGTGTGACTATGAAATTAAGTTTTATTTTTCTAAAAAGAATCATTTTAACTGACTGAAAAGTTAATGATATAAAAATTCTGTTTTCTACAAAGAACTTAACGTATTTTGAAAACAAAACTGAGCTTTGGAAAAATATTCTTGGACGTAATACCTACATCGTTGTACGTCCCATCACTCTACTGCAGAAAAAGAATGAAAATAAGTGACGTGTATGCGAGTACGCCACCGACTGAAGGAATTACGCAGAGAGAGCGAGCATTAATTTTCGTGACTTACGTTTACCTAGCGTTTATTGCCGTCTAATGCCTCTTATAAGCCAGGAGTATCTTTAACTACGCCTGGTCTGGCCAATGGTGGTCCAGGTCTGGCCATTTTTGTGCCCTTCTAGTGTCTGCGCTTTGTGCCTGGCCGTTACAATAGCTTTGTTTCAGTATATAATTATTCTAAATTCTACACCCAGACACAGAACAAATCGTCACACATTTGTCCTTCGACCTCCGTAGCAGTCAGGGACCACAAGACATCAGGCAAGATAACCACAGTACAAATCAAACCGCCCATATAAGAATCAATTACTCTAACAAGGAAGCCGTTACATTTATTTATTTCACCTTCTAATGAGACACTTTAATTAGTCCGTTCGCTACTGCAATCGAGGAGAACGATAAACACACTCGCTGCGTGCGCGTAGCGAGTACGCCACGTTTACGCGATAGTTTACCCTGATTGAAGGTTAGATTACTTCTAGGTGGGCACCATTGAGATCCGCATTGCAAAAAACAGCTACATTAGTCCGTTCGCTACTGCACATTGTGTCAGAGACGGTGGGCACAGTTGAGATCCGCATGCACATTGTGTCAGAGCTTTTTATGAACCTGTGGAGATTGTCTTTACTCCAGCCGACTTGAGTCTTCAAGAATCAATTTAGAAATTTTCAAGTTAGCCAAGAAAACGCATAATGAGAAGGATAGCCGTGAGGAAACAAGACAAGTACTTGTACAATTTTGTAAAATCGCTGATAACTCGTATATCCGCTTGTAAATGTTTCATGCTAGTTTACATAATATAGCCCTCACTCACTAGCTACACAAGTACTCGTAACTCGTCAGTGTGAGTACACCCTAACCAATGGTTAACTTAACAACGAATTGAGAGATTACATTCGCTTTTAGTTAATTGTAATGAGTTTAACCGGAGGTTTAGCGATGTATGTAGTTAAATAATGTTCTGTGTGGATTGTGGTTTGCGATTAAATAGAAGAACGAGAAATTAAAGTGTCGTTATGGTAAACATTTGTGGACTTTAACTGATGGTTAAGGACTCGTTAGTGACTATAGCGATTGATGTTTAGGTTTAGTTAGTGTTTTCTATACCAAAACATTAATGCCTGAATAAAAACATATTATTGGGTTTACACCACTGAGCTCAATTTTAAGTGTCGTATATGGGTACTGAAAATAGACATAAACCTACATAAATTATGAAGTTTGATATTTATTTTAAACCTAACCTTCATTAGAACTCATGGGGGTGCCAGGAATGACTAATTCTTAATACTTTACTTGATATTGAACTCTCGGTTCAATATCAAGTAAAAATTTCGTGATTAATTGAAACGAGTACAAAGCGAAAGCTGACACAATAGCGTAAAGTAACACCTGATTCCAAACCACAGGTAACTAATCAAGAAAATAGCATTCAAACGAACCATTACAGTAATCGCTCTCTCACAGATTCGCCAATCGAACCCGTATTTTTACCGATACGATCTTTTTCACTAGACAACCTCACATTCAAACTAAACCCTGCATTTTATGTGTTAAAGTTCGAATTTCAGTGCACATTTTAGAAGTATTTGAACACATTGAAATTTACGCTTTCGAGTTTATGTGTTAAGGTTTATATTGCAATGGATATTTTAGTGCATTGGGGGGAGTCGGGGGGTGGCTGTTCAGTTAATTGGTGTGTCGAAAACCGTTAGTATATTCCGATTCGCAGACTCGTCTGTGAATCATTGAAATTTATTCTTGGGTGAATTTCTAAATGGTATTCTGAACTCAGTTGATTGCTTTTACATTACGCTGGAATATTCTATTGAAAGTAACGTATATCACTTTTTAATGATGTGTTACTGAAATACTCGGTTCTTATTGAAAATGATACTTTTTTTCTAATGGATGCCTTATTGAACTGACGACCTCGTTGGTATAATGGTCGCAAGCATTACTGGTAAGCATGAGGTCCAAAGTTCGATTTGCAGGCCCGGTAAAGTGTTATTGGGTATTTTCAATTAAGTATTCCTCTTTTGCAGTCCGGAGTCGGATCTGTGTCATTTGATAACATTGGCTAAGGCCCATTGTAATGGGATTTATTATTACGGACCATATTTGGGTAAGGTTTCTTCGCTGCACCTTTGTTAAAAGAGTGACATAACAGGCGTATTATTAATTTAATATTTTAAATTATTAAATCAATTTATTAACATTGCTTTTCAAACTATGGCAATTAAAAAAAATAGTTAGATACACTAATTGTCAACGGACACCTAGAAATCGTTGGCGTAACGAGTCGCGTCTACTGCGAGACTGGCACGAGAAAACTGCAAAAAATAGAGAAAGACGGTTATTATGAAGACCTTTACTCAGTAGTGGGACAGTATTAAACAATAAAAACTTAATTTTACCTAACGGACACGTCTACTCTTCGTACCTATACAAGAACAACGCGACTCGAAGGACCAACTCGTCTATTCGTCTTACGACTATTTCCAACCACTAACGGCCGGTAAGGTGAGCTGTTGAGCACAGGTGCTTTAGCAACGTTTGTAATTGAAAACAAACGCCCCGCTAAGTGCTCGTTAGTTAGGAGATTAAATGCATCTTAGAGGTATAATCCTTTGTTAACATCACTTTTTATGACACTTACTATGAGTTATATAGACACTGTATAGTTTATAGGATAGAGATGCAGGACCGAAAGTTAAACTCTAGAAGAGGGCAAATGTTCTTGGGTAGGATTTAATATGGATGCTGGAAGTAAATATAAAATGAAGAATTTCATCATCATCGTCATCTTACTTACCAGTCACAGGATGTCTATAGTTGAATATAGGCCTCCCTTATAGAAGACTGGTATTCAGCGCTATTTTATAGTTATCATAAGATCGTCTGTGCACCTTTTAGGTGGACGTTCTATGCTGCGCTTGCCGGTGCATGGTTTCCATTCGAGAACCTTACGGTCCAATCGGCCATCAGTACACGTGTGGCCTGCCTACTGCCACTTCACTGCTACTTCGCTGGGCTTAGTGAATAATTTAAAATTAAAAACTATTTTAGGATAGTCGGAAATTCGAATAAAATTATTTAGAATTTACGTAGGTAGCTCGTTACTGTTAGGGCCTAAGAAATAAAAAAAAACTTTGCTATTTCTATTTTTAACATCGTTCGGAAACTGATAACTCAATTACAATCATCTCCTCCAATCAGATCCTCGAATAATAATTAAAACCCCCAATTTCTGACCGCCCACTCTTAACCCACGCGTACCTCTTAGTTATTGTTATTCTACATTGTTAGTCTACCAGGACTACTCGAATACCACAACAGATTTACCAGTAATTCTACCTAATCAGCCTATTAGGAGCAGGTTTAGTCGTCGACATCGGCCGCACCTGGTCGGACATATTTTATTATTAGTATTCCCCTCTACTAGTCTTCTAGGCCTCAGAGAAGGACCTATTAGGCTCGGCGACGTGCCCGGACTATAGATAGGGTTAGGTTCTCTTTGTGTCGGTATTGGAATATTTTTTGGAAGGACGTATTGGACCCGTATTGTTGGTAATTTGATGGACTTCAGCTGGTTTTCTTTGGACTTTTTGGGTCAGGCTGAAAAGTTTGTTTTGTATTCGATAGTTTAATTTGTTGGTTATTCCATTATCCCTGTTTTTTGTGTTTCTTACTCTTTTGACCGAAATCGGTCGCATTGCATCATCACCAATCTTAAATAGCATAAATTTTTAAGCTTTCGTCTACCTTTCAATTAACTGTTAAAACACTAACAAAAACTTAAAAAGAAACATTCAAAAAGTGCCTGCTTCAATTCAATTAGATTGATTAAATTCAAAAAGACCACATTTCGTAAATTGAAACTCCTTCAATGTCTATTATAAGTGGCGTTCAGACTAATTATCTTGACTTTTGTACATAAAATATTCAAAACTAGCAATCTACTATTCATTAGAGAAAACGAATGACTTTAAACATTATTTTTATTAAAATTAGTTTAGTTTCTAACGTCTTGGGATTTTACAAAGTTGTACCAAAAATTTTAAAACATTTTTTAAATGAAGTTGATTTATTACATTCTGGGATTTATTTTTAGTATTTAATTGCTGAACCAAAAAGGTTAATACCCTAATACCCGATTGGATTTGTTAGACAGAACCGCAAAAAATTTAGCGCAATGGAAAAGGAATGGTTTTTTAAAGTTCAACTCAGTGCATAGAGCTGGAATTTAAAATAACACCTTTATTAAGAATTACGTGTGTTATATTTATGTAGAAAAATATCATATAGTTTGTATTTTTTAAAAAGTTAGTTTTACACGCGAATACAAAATGAATGCAAAATGAGTATCAATTAATAATACATTAACAACATCAAAGAAGAACAATTTTCGGAACAAACTTTGCATAAAATATTAATTCGTTTCATTGATATAAAAGCCAAAAGGATTACCTGTTGGCGTGTTGCCCTGGCTGGAGGCCTTAAATTCTTAAGGCATCCACAGAAAAGTCCGGTTAAGCAGTACACAACCTATTAGAGGTTGACCTGCGAGATGCCATACACAAAAAAAAAAAAAAAAAAAAACTGTTGGCGTGTATTAACGGGGTTTCGATGCAATTCAATTTGTTTGGAAATATTTATTAAATTCAAGGTATTATCAATTCGTGCAAAGAGAATATTTTGTTTAATTTGTGTAATTGGTATTTGTTTAACGCGATTTTATAACAAAACACTGAAATATAAATAAATCAAACTAATATTATTATAGTTGATTGTTTTGGCGCCATATTTTGAGGATAAATCATAAGCGTCAAGAGAATAGTATACTAATGTGCAAAAGTATGGAATCTCTTACTTGGAATTGTTTCGTGATAGCTCATTAAATACTCGTAATGCCGTGATTTTACTGAACTTGGTGTCAATTTAAACTTTAAATTTAGCAGTCAAACCTTTAAAATTGTACCATTTTTATTTTTCTTAACTAGTTATTAAGTACTCAAGATAGCACGGAATCGGAGAGTGTTTCCATACTTTTGGACGAGAGTGGAGTTTTGGAAAAATTAATTCTAATAGAAATTATTAGAATTTATTTTGACCTGTAATAATTGTGCTCCTTAATATTAATTTACCAGTTTCTTGGACACATTACCATCTGACAATGCTGAGGATGTATTTTAAGATGCAATGGAACAGTTTAGGTTGTTTTATTTTAGTTTCTACCATTTTATAGATCAAAGTGCTATTAAAAATCGTTGAAATCACAAAACCCGCTCCTCCAACAACTTGCACCACACCCCAAAGCATTGCGTGCACACAATACAGCCCAACAATCCATTGTGACGGCGACAAACTTACCGCCGTAAGTTATTAGCTGAGGCGGGCGTTTTTGCTGTAGTTAGTAATAATGCTTTTGCACTTTTTGTTATGAGCACTTTTTATAATTATTATGAACGATTTGTTTGCCGGTTTAAAGAAGAATGAAGGACTTGGCTGTTGATTTTATTTGCTTAGGGCTATTATGGGGCTATTTCTAGCGTTGTGGGTTGAATTAATATTTCTGTTTAATATTACATTTGTATTTTATATTGTTGGTGTTAATCAGGACTTTTATGAATTGCTGTAAAAGGCAGTGGGTTACTATTGTATAATATTTTGTATATTTGTTTGTTAATTAAACAAGTGAAGAATAATAAATTAGTGATATGTAAAAGTTTTTTCATCAAATCATGCTTTTACTAAATCAAGGGCAATAAAAATATACAACGCTAGAAATAAATAAACTAAAAGTATAGCAGTTTTGTAGAGGAAAGAGCTCGTATTTATTTGTTTTATAAAAAACATCTTCATACCTGACGATTTCTCCTGATAAATGTTTCTATTTGCCTCGACAATGGTGAAGACTAGACGCATAATTTTTTTGCAAATCATATTCTTTCATATATTATCATATACCTTCATATATGAATCCAGACCCAAATAACCAATTCACGTGTTATATGTTTAATAAACCCAAAAAAATATAACAAAATCCACATAACCTAAATCTCGGAATATCACGCTCAACTGAGCCTAAATCTAGCTCAAAATAGGTCTGAGCCTAGCCTAGCAGTTAAGCCAAAATATACGACAGACTATCACAAACTATTTGGTCTCAACAATAGCACGAAACACTTTCGGAGCGAAGGTCGTGGGTACCAGTCTGACCCAGTTGGTCTATTGTTAACCACTTTCAAAATAGTTTGAGAGGTGAAAAGCTGAAACGCTGAAATAGTTACATTAAGTGTTAAAGTGCTGAGTCAAAAGGCTTTATATTTGAAAATTAAATTCGTATCGGTGGAGCATCTACTATCAGTAATCGATCAGCCGTTTAGATTGTTAGGGTCAGAGCATTTTATGGTGGCGTGGTGAAAGGATTTTAGTGACTAGTTTGGTACTATTCTTAGGTATTGTTGTATTATAGTTTTATTATAGACTTGCTGTTATCTGCGGCATCGCATGCCCCTCTTATAGAGTCTTCAACCGTCACTAGAATCCTATCTCATGGCGTCAAACTGAAAGGGCAGATTTCCGTATAATTTTTGTTGAAATTCTTCAATACTTTACGACCACTGTGCACTGCGCTGTCCTACCTACTTACCATCAATATGTAGCCGCGTAAGTAAATTATTCGACGGCATTTTCTCATCCGCTCTGTGTGGTCACTAAGCTAAACGTTAATACATTACAGCGCGGTGTCCAGATTCATCAACTTTTTATAGAAATCATACCATGACGATGATTTTTGCAAGTGACTGATTATATTATCAAGTGAACTACCTTTTACTACTTTTTAACGCATTCACGGCTAAACAGGTTTCGATGAAACGGCACAAAAGAAGGCTTGAGTTAGGACATATAATTTTAAGTTACTTTGGGATAATCCAATCAACACGCAGTCTAAAATAACTGAATGTATTTTTACGTTTAAAAAAATGTGCTTTGCTTTCCTTTGAATATACCTTGTCTCAGTAGGTATTAATTCAGTATAGCAATAAAACGTGAAAAAAATCCTACCAAAATTCACAACCTCGTTTGTCTACACGCGTAGCAATAGTCGTAGCACATATAACTCTGCTGTAGCTGCCTACGCCTCGTAGCCGCCTACGCCGTAGACGTCTACGCCGTAGCTATTGGGGTTATAGCTTCTGAATTGTGACGCTACGCTATGTGGATTTGCTCATAATGTTAGTACCCGCTTAATGTTAGGTACCTTATTTATGTAGTTGACTTTGATTTTGAAATGGTATTTCGTATTGCGGGGTAATAGTCGTAATCGTAAACGGTTTTACCTTGATTCTGAATTGGTTATGATTAGTATGGTTTGTTACGTGCTCTAGTTTTATTGATTCCTTGTGAAGAATTCGAACAAGTTGATGAAATATTTTTACTGTATATGTTCGATGTCGGGCACTAACAGATACGTATCATTAAAATTAAAGCATTGTAGACACAGGACGAGTCTATCGACAAAGCTGTCCTATGTAACGTATTTGTTTCGATGACACTGATATTTTTGCAGTATATAGACTAAAGTTCATGTTACTCACACTGAAAGTTTGCAGGAAGAACTCACTCTTTCTATTAGTATTAAAAACTATTTCATGGAAACTTATTACGACATGGGTACATCGAATGATTTAAACCCTTTGTTTTATTGCTCCAATGGTCTAGTAATTACAAGGACACTGCTCTCGAGGTTCAGGGTTGTGATAGTATTAGTGGGACTTCGCATAAAGAATTGGGCAATAGATAAGAAAAGACGGCACGGTTGCTGAGCGATAGCCTGCTGGACAGCGTGGCGTCTTCGATACCCACTTGGAATAATAATTTGTATGAGATCTGCGAATAGTTGTTCCGGATTTGTGCACTTACTTAATGAATAAATCGTGTGGAAAAACGCGGCACAAATTTAAAAAAAAACACTTTTATAAAAGTCAGACATTATTAGTGAAAAGTGGGTGTACAGTCAGCATCAAAAGTTGCTGACCATATTCAGATTTTCAAAATTCCTGTACACCGTATTACGTATTATTATGGTGTGCAGCGATTTTGAAAGTCTGAATGTGGTCGGCAACTTTTGATGCTGACTGTACTATCTGCCTAACCCTTTGAGCATATCAGGTGATTTTATGTTTCAATTATTCCTTTCCTATGGTTAAACGTTAACGAACTTGAACAGACACACATAAATTTAAACGGTAACATGTTAGAACCGACAATAGTTAGTAGCACCTGTCGAGTTCGGTATAAATTGTCGACTTAACTGAGACACATCGTCGTCAAACGATGCCGCTATCGATGTCGATTATACGCTATATTTCATCTATAGCTGTTTGTTATTTGGGAGTGTGGGGATTGGTACTAGGATGAGAGGCTTTTACTTAGAAGTGAAGACAGGGTGTGGGTGATGATGATGATTGTTGAACCAGTCTTGTTGATCTTCGGTTCTTTCATTATGATTTTTTTAATTCGTTGCCTTACACTACAAATGACATGGCCGGATTCTGCCCTCAAAACTCAATCCAAATTTTAAACTGTACATTAATAACAATAATATGAAAAATTCTTCTAAAATAAATAAAAAATAGTCGCAACAATTACGATTCTCTAAAACAGGCGAGGAAAATTCCTAAAAATTAAATGTTTTAAGGGTGATTTCCCTTTTGATTCATTGCTAGGAAGAGACAATTGCATCTACGTTTGGATACACGCATAAGACAATCAGTGTACCTATGTAAACTATGCTTGATGGTCATATTAAAATACCTATAAAACGACCGTGACTGTTAGAATTGTACGTAAATGATTTTATCATTAGGATAATTTACCACTTTTCGAAAGGCGCACGTCTTGACGCGACTAACGTACCACTTTATAAATCGATATATTTTTAAAAGTGCGTATCCAAATGTCCTAGACTTATTTTGACGTTTCTGCGTCAGTTGAACTTAACCGTCAAAACTTTAAAATCTTGCGTTGATCATTACACGTATTACTGTGATCGTTACTGTGTTGGATTTTAGATGTTTTAACTCGCCTCCACGCTATCATTTATCAGACTTTTGTTTACGCTTCCAAAGTTAATAGTATTGTGCTGTGTAAAATGTACGTACGATTTGGATTGTGACGGTCACCATGTCTGAATTGTATTGTGGTCACTTATCGAATGCGACGGTATAATGTTGTAACAGCTTTAATACCGCAGCTACAAAATACATTGTCTGAATGGTTATCCTTAGGAGAGGTACGTACCTAAATAGTAATTATAATAATTATTCATATTCTGCATTTTGATACACTTATAGAAATCAGTACATAATAATATTTTTTCATGAAATCTCACGATCAGGTTAGCGTGTGCTGGTATCTGAGATTGCACCCTAATTATGACCAAGTTTATTACACTACCTGTATTAAGTATTTCTTCCATTTACTCTTAAAATGCCCATGTTACAGGATCGGAGAGCAAATCTGCAAGTATATTCATCCCTGCTGGATACGAACTAATTGATAATGATTAAATATACTTAAACAAGATGCCGAACTATAGAAATGTGGACCTGCATTGCCTGAAACACTTCCAATTCTAACAGCTGCTACTCCCCTGCTATCGCTTATGATCCACCACTACCACCACTACCGCTGCCAGATGATAAACCTGCTAGAGCACTCAATTATCTAATTAATTAATAAAAATAGAAATATCATTTTAGTGTTTTATTGTCTGTTTCTGCGTGTGTTTTGGCGATGTGAAACTTTTGAAGTGAGTCTTACAAAAATAGTTAACTGAACATTAAGACGCGGCCTTACCGCAGTGAACGGAGAGGCTACGCACGTGTAAGAAAGCTTCGCTTTGTAAGAAAATGTATGTGGTTGTGTCCAGTGCAACCCACGGAGAAGCTACGCACGAATTGACGTCATTGATACACGCGTGGCTTGCTCGAATAGGCGGTTACATAGCTCAACGTTGTCGACTTGGGTCTACGTTTCCACTGGAGTACACGAATATGACCCACGACTATTTATAGCTCGATTATCGCAGGGCGGTTTTGCAGTGGTACGTTCGTAGGCTCTCCGTGCGCCGTACCACGATATACATAGTCGTGTGTACTCCAGTGGAAACCTACCGCGTTCCCGTTATCCACGTTGTCAACTAAATTAATACACGCAGCTTAAATGCGCCGCGTGCCCGTGCACAGCAAGCGCTGTGGTGGGGCCGCGCCTTTAGCCACACGGTACTGACCAGTCTAATACGCGCCTAGTGAAGAAACGGCCTCTATCTACTGAAAATACCAATTCTCCTATTGTTCCGCCTGAATAAAATGTGCCTGAACATTTTAAATAGCAATCGGAAATTGCTAATCAAAACGTTCAGGCACTTTTTTAAAATCCTGTTTACAGTATCTCTCGCCTGTTCTCTGTTCATAAAACTTAAACTACTACAAATATATACCTGTAAGCTTTAATATGAGGTACTGTTTGTCAATGTACATTAATATTTTTTGTCAGGGCATCGCTCTATACAAATTCCGGCCATGTCATTTCTGCTGTGTCTTTGGTGCGTTTACAAACATGTATAAACCCGGAACCTACCCGGAACAACTACTTGTAGATCATACTACTGTAATTGTCTATAATATTCTTCTTTCGATTTAGAAATATATAAGTATATTTATCAGTTGTCTAGTACCCATAACACAAGCTCTGCTTAGCTTGGGACTAGATAGCGTTGTGTGATAGTTGTGGAACATCAACAGTGGCTCTCGCAACCACAGGACCAACAAGACAGTGGAGGTAAGATTTCAAAATGATGTAAAAATTAAGTAATAAATGTTCCCAGTTCTTCACAATCATCCATGAGAGAAGAAATATTGGATTCGCACCACATGTAGATTTCCTAACGATGATTTCTTGCACCGATAGGCAACAACTATTGTTCTACTTTCACTTGAATAAAGCCATTTATAATATACCGTCTTACCTATTTTGCCGACACCCTCAATTGTATTTATTCTTTACTGGATGGAAATAAAAATGACCCTTACTAAAAACAACTTCTTACAAAATTACAACTATATTCTCAACTTGCAACACCATTTCGCCATAAGAACTAGTATAGCAAGCTATATCGGCACTACAAAGAAAGCGCAGAGAAAGGATTCGACCCCGATTGGCCAACAACTGGGCCAAGGAGTATTACTGATGAGGCCATATCGAGATCAGTCCCCTTTTGAGGCGAGTTTATACAACGTATCATTTGGTCCTTGTATCTGTAAGAGACTTTTGTTTTGAGGTCGAGTTTGTTTGTAAAAAAGTAGTGTGGATTTATTGGTTGACCCGTGATCGGCCCTAGCTTTGCACAGATGCAATTTGTGTGTAAAATAAGATATGGCTTATGACGCTCAAAAAAATAATAGCTTCATTATTCTTCCAGTTTCTTACATTTTTTTTTAATCAGTTACCAATTATTCTTCATTATTTTAAAATTTATATTATTTATTCCAGATTTTACTTTATACAAACAAACTCACAAAATTACAAACACTACCTCTTTATAACATTATAGTATGAAAGTATGGACATGGTTTGACAAGTGATTCGGTTCGAATTCCCGATCTAGTACCGTAATTAGATTTTTCTATCAGGAATTGCCTAGCTTCTAAACAGGTTACTCTAACTTAGCCTTCTCATAGACTTTAAAAAATTTTTAACCTGTATTTTGAGACGTAAACCAAAATTCTCGTGACAATTTTTTTCAACCCGTGATACGAATGCTCAATAATACTGGCGACCTCCATACCATCGACACGAATTTTCCAACATTCCATTTATTTCTTGTAACCGGAGGGTATTTAGTTTTTCGGTCGAATTCTTCGTCCGTACAGAATAGGTTAGTGTTGTCTTTATTGATTGGTATTGTTCGGGACGAAGGTTTCTTTGAAATGAAAATTATAAAACAACACGATTTGAAAATGTTCGCCTTGTTTTTTTTTTGCCTTTGTCAATAAATCATAAAAAGGACTTGTTAGATGAAAAGATAATAAGTTAACCAGAATAATTGAGGGACTAGGTTTAGCCAGCGGCTGGGTCTGTGTGGAGGTTGAAAATCCCATAAGATCTACTTTGTGCCTGCAATTTGTATGGTGTGTTAAAGTATATTCTATCAGCTATCTATTTAAAGGTCTTCGCACATTATAACAACTCCACGCCAACGCGGCAGCAACTCTACTCACACTCTCGATGAGTAGTCAACTAGTTGATCCACCCAATGGTCACTAGTGGACAACGCGGTGTCAAGGAGTGGCCAACGCGGTGCCAACGAGTGGGTTATTCAACAGACAACTCGTCTAACCTCAGTTTTCCCGTCACGCGTCAGTCGCAAACGCATAGTCGTTACGTGGACAACGTGTGGTCGTTGCGTGGACGACGTATGGTCATTGCGTGACAAACGTGTCGGGGTTGACCTCTAGTGTACGATGCGTAGGCCACTCGTTGTACACTACTTTATAATCATTTTTTGAAATTGAACCTTGAACATATGATACAGGGCTTAAATTTCAATGTCTAGCATAGAGTCGAGTCGCCGGTGAGTTGTTATAATGTGCGAAGACCTTAAGTGTGCGTTGAGCTACATCATTATGTTCATTAAGGAATTCATCTTAATTTCTCATTTATAATATCAATTCGCATGTATTAGTCCAAAATTATCCTACGGGAAATTAATACTGGGATTAAAGCGGATTATGAAATCCCATAGACTACTTCCTAGTCCCACCAACGAAATGAAAATGTTATAACGCTTTCGCGGGTACGAGCAATAAATATCCATCCTCATACATTTTCGCGTTTATAATAGAAGTAAGATTACCTATGGCTGTGTTAAAAAAACTTATAATTTAACTGCTTATATAATTGTTACACTTTTTCAATTTCTTCTTGTTCTTAAACAGTTGCAATCTTATAACAACAGCTTGATCTTGAACTAGTTCTAGTTAAGTTAGTTGTGCTTCGTTTCTAAGGATACACAACAGATTTCACAAATCTTGAAACTTCAACAATTTCAGATCGAACCGAAGCATGAAGTTTCAAATCAATACAACAACTGGAACTGGGTCAGAATTGTGTTTCAAGTTTGTAGTTAGTTGCACGTCCCGATAAAATTTTAAGAGTAGAGACAACTGATATTAAATAAAAGTTATTAGTATCGAAAATATGTTTTAATCCGATTGCGGCAGAAGGGGGGTTATGTTTTTTAACCTTATTCTGGCTGAATAGGGTGCAATTTACACGTATTTTAAAACTCTGTCGATATCCTTTAGTTCTACTAGTATTATATACCTCCTGCCTGGTATAGATAGATTCGTAATGGGGATATTTAATAACACTTTACCCTACGCAGTAATCAAATATGTGACTCGATCTCAGCAATCGTGTTTGTGACCACTAGACCACCTTTTAGCGATAAGACCGCCCATTGTACTGCCCTGTGTATAAGATATACCTGTAAATACTCGTAATTACTCCTGCCAATAAACGTTTTTCTCTTTCTTTCTTTCTTTATTTCTTTCTTAATTTGTATGGTGTGCATAATAAAAAGTATTCTATCTATGCATCTTGAATCTGATTTGTGTTTAGCTTGGAGTCTCCAAGTATACACAAATCTCAATGCGACATAAATATACCGAATATTCTCATAATATTGCCATATTTATTACACGAACTGCATCATCCAATACTACAAGCTTGGTATATATAAACCTTCATATAAATTCAAGGATACACAAATCCTACTCCAACCGCGACCTCACTCGAAGAATAACATTTGATCCGTTGCTCTTCGCAAGTGAACCTTCAATATAATATATGTGTATCAATGATAGATATTGATGTTATCACTATTCGTAGGAGCCATTTCGCTATAAATTTTCAAGGGAGTTGCATCTGCTACGTAATGTGATTGGAAAATCAAAAATTGTCACGGTATTTGTGGTTGTATTCCTCCGATTATGATGTTTTTTTTTTTGCATAAATTTGGTTGGTTTGAAAATAGATGGTTAAGTCCTTCCTAGTCTCCTACCCATTTCAATGAAATCATTTTGACCCCAAGGAAATCGGATTAACAAAACAAAAAAAAAACCCTTTAATCACTGAGTCTGTACGTACTTCAAATATAGTTCTGATAAATTTTATCACTTCATTTAAAGAGTTTGTACCACACTATTTGTACTCCTTCTCAAAGAGAGGAGGCCTGCATCCCAGCAGTGGGAACATTAATAGGCTGATGATGATGATGATGTACCTCACCGCGACGAAGTAGCTGATAACTTTTTTTCTCTTTTTTTTCTGCATTGGTATCAGTGGATCTCTAAGTATATCCAATAACATTGATGCAAAATAACGAACTACACCATCTCATTTAACTAATCCACTTTCTTTACATCCTTACATTTTTTTCCAAGTGGATTTGAAAAACATCAAAGGGTCGGAATATTTCGTCGGTCCTTGCACCTAAATCCAACAATACACAAATCTCACTCCAACTTTTCTCGAAGGATCTCAGTTGATCCGATGCCCTCGCTCCGCGGTTCAACCAGCAATAGATATTGATTCAAACTTGGCACTACGACGCTGAGCTCCCTCATCAGTTATACTGAGCTGGATTTATTCGCACTAATCTTTATGTTATATGAGGGCGAACAGAATGACTCTTTTTATCCTAAGAGTAATGACTGTTTTTCTTTATTTCTATTTGTTATGTCTAGGCCACGAGCTAGACGGGTCTTGTGACTGCCACGGCGGAGGAAACAAATGAAAGTTGTTATAAGCGTGTCACGTGATATCGCGACGTGATAAACAGTGGGACGTTAGGCGAGGGCCACATTGAAAAGACGAGGACCCGTCGCGAACGTGCGAAAATATATGAGAGTCGCGCCCCGTCTCTTCTGCGTCTTTTACGTCGCGACGCGTCTATACATTTTGTATGAAAGAAACGCCGAAGAGACATATGCTTCCGTTCCGTCTGCGTCTTTACGTCTTTTCTATGTGGTCTTAGCGTTACTTCCGCGAAAGACGCATGCAATTCTCATCTCCCGACGTTGTGAACGAGGCCGTAGTTGCAGATTGGATGAATAAAAGCTTTTGTGTTATTCATAATTAATTACACTGTTAATTACGCTTTTTATAAGGTGGGTACGTGATTTCGCAGTTTCATTCAATGTAATATAAGTTCGCTTCGTAAAATGAGCATTCTCATTATAATTTTAAATGTGCATTCTTTGCTTTATGAGTCTAGGAATTAATTTAATGAGTCTTTTAGTTATTCTATATTAAATAATAACAATAAAGATTTAAAACTATTATTATAAATTGCTGCATATTATGGGTGAATAATAGTACTAAAATTAAACGTGATGAGCACATTTGAACAGCACCTTGTTCAAGAACAACCAAAGTCATAAAAGCTAGTAAATATAGTTGATACTGACATATCTAATTTCTTTAATTGATGAAAACAAGTTAAATTTTTGTGAGAAAACGGACAAATTAATACATAGGATACCTTTTATTCCGTTAGTACTTTTTTGATAGGACTTAACACGCGGGAAAAGTTGCGGGCAGTTGCTACTCCCCTATGGTCTTATTCTATCAACAACATAGATTATGAACTGAATTTACATAACAATAAAACAATTTCATTCTCAAATACCGTTAGTCTCTTAAACCTAACAAAAGATGAATCATTTATTCCCAGAATTTCGTACCAATAAATATAAAGCGGTCCTTTACCCATAAATAACTGTATTCCTGCGTCTTTGGCCTATTACAACAAATGCGAGGTAATTTCCTACGCGATTTGTGGAGCATTATGAAGACAATGTGACAGGGAAACAGCCGTAAAATTAGTTCGGTTTCCCCACGGACTTGCGGACGTAAATCATAGTTTTCGACCCAAATTGGCCTTCAGAGTTCGGACGCGCGGACCAATGTTTGTGCCGCATTTGAATATGAATACAAATTATGTAAAGTTGAAATACAAAATTTTACACGAGTCAAACCAGACAATAATTTTACAAAGACAATATCATTTTAATTTAGTCTTTACAGTATTATCATTAAATTGGTGCCCATGGACCATATCCAGTGCGTCTTATTCAGAGAGAGAAAGAGCTGTCAGCAATATGGCGGACCCCCACAGAGGGTTAAACTCCAGCCGGGGTCGTCGGATTGTCTAAACAGGCTACCGTGACCCTGGGACGTAAACAACAATTGAAGGAACATGGTGGATTTTAGTCAGTGGGAGTCTGAAAGCCCCTTTTGCTCCTCCTAGGACGAGAGAACTCATATGATGATTTTACAACACAAAAGTAAAGAAAAACATTGACTGATTGTAGATGTGTGAAGGAAAATTCCGTTACAAAATACTCACAATTTGAAATAGAACCACTTGTATCCAATTAATAATTCAGAGCCCTTAATGCCAGTCGGTACGCATGTATCAATGAATGCCGCCGCATATCAATCAAATGTCAAAGCAAGCCGTACATTGACATTCGGTTATACGCAGTTTTGATTCCAATGAACGTTCGGAATTCAACATTGGGTTGGATCAACTACAATCGAATGTTGTATGTTTAGTTCTTTTTAGTATTGAATCTGACTGTCAATTGTTTTACTGATCAATTCATATTTTTTTGTTAAGCTTTTTATGCACTGCGACAGATGGAAATGTAAATTGTTGGCATTTTTATACGTTACGCATTTCAATGACTGTACCAAAATATAATACTGCAGTAGTTTTTTTTTGTGTTTTATAATGAGACTCATCATACCAGGATCTTCAGAAGGTTAGTCAGAATCATTTCGCTTGTTTATTGGCCCCGGGACCATTATCACATCATCATCATCATCATTACCATCAGGCGAGGTGTTAGTGAAACGCGACTTTAATATAAACAAAAATAAACACAATTTTGTGTTTTATTTTGTTATACTTGTTCAACGATTATTTAATTAACTCATAAACTTACAGTTTTAAAGTAAGCAGTTTTCCTCAATAGAGTGAGTGATTCAAGAGGAAGGCTTATAAATACACTTCTCATCAAAAAAATCGAAACACCTCGCAGTTTATGATTTGATAAGGATTATCAGAAAAATGTGTATATTTAGGAATAAATATAAAATGTCATTTAATAGTGAGTAGTATGAGGTTTCTAAATCCTAATGTTAATGTTCTAAATTCAAATAGAGGTTTCGTATTTTGTATAATGAGTAATTTTTACCCTGTATGGAATATGAAGGAAATGGGTAAAACAACACGCGTAAATGAAAAAAAAATGTAAGAAACGTTTATTTAATAACTTGTATTCCCTCCGCGAGCTCTTATACTGCTTCCATACGGTTCTTCACGATCGGATGAGAGTCACAATCAATGTTGTGGTATATTATCCCATTCCTAGATTGCATTTTGCAGCTGGCTAAGTGTTTCTGGGGCTGGATCTCTTGCTATTCGTCTCTTTAATTCATCCCATAGATGTTCAATGGGATTCATGTCCGGGCTTCTTGCTGGCCATACCATAATGGAGATACCACTTCGGTGATAATCTCGTACGACGCCCGCGGTGTGAGCTCTAGCATTGTCGTGCATGAATATGAAGTCGTTGCCAATAAAATGTGCATAGGGCATCACATGAGGTTCAAGACATGTTCGATGTAGTACCGATGAGAGTTTAGTGCAGGCAGCCGTGGCCCAGACACAAAGGCAAGTTCTGTCTTACCGTCGGCGCTGATTCCTCCCCAAACCGTCCACGAACCGCCACCATAGCTGACCTTTTCTTCAATGCAGCATTGTGCAAAGCGTTCTCCATCTCTTCTGTAGACCTTGTTCCTTCCGTCGTTACCATACAGCATAATTTTACACTCATCAGAAAACAGTACTTTTACTGAAGGTATGAAAGTTATGCTCGGTGCAAAGTTAAGGCGCGCTCTTCATTCTGCAGTTAATTTCGGCCCATTCGCTGGCTTATGCGGTGCCAATCGCGTTCCTTCAACTTCTTCTTATTGTAGAGTCACTTACAGCTACTCTTGTACAACGCGAAGCTGCTGCTGCAGTTGAAAAGCGTTAAGGCGTCGATTTCGTAAAGAAGTTGTTACAATAAATCGATCATCTCGCTCAGAAGTGACCCGATTCCTGCCAGATCCTGAACGGCGCGTGAACGAACCAGTCTCCCGATAGCGTTTGTAGACTCTATGAACAGATGATAAGCTTAGATGCAATCTTGCAGCCACAACACGCTGACTAAGTCCAGAATCCAGCAATGCCACCACTTGGGCGGCTTCTGCGGGCGAAGTATCCATATGTTTTAGAAAAAAAAGTTTTTAAAAAAAAAGTAAATGAAATAAGAAACAGAAAGTTTAAAGACAAGCGCTAATTTTTAGTTTTTAAACGAGAAACGTACTCCAACCCTAAATACACATTTGTCTCAAAACAGTGATTAATTTCATTTATAGGATAAACAAATGAAATTATTTCGAATTTTGATTTTTTTCTTCTTACTGTAAACCAAACTGCCAGCTACACAGTAATGTTTTTTTTTTCATGGAATTAATTCTCTTTTATAAAAAATTAGGACAAAAACAATAAAAACGAAAGTGTTTCGATTTTTTTGATGAGAAGTGTATGTCTGGTTTACATCTACCAAAATCGAACCCGTGGAAGCTGGTCGTTAGTTCTTCAATATTATCATGAAACTTACTTCTATTTAACAATAATTACCACAATTTCTTCTTACGTACCAAGTTTCTATGATTCATAGTACCTACAGCCTAAAGGTCTTAACTGTAAACACTTAAACATGAAATATGACGGTACCACATTCTAGACAATAACAGCTCTGCGCCAACAACCAACGTTGCTTGTTGGTGCCAAACTCCACTAAATATTGTACTCGTAAAATGAAGTCCCCGCTACGTGTGTCTGAACGCTTTAATCTCATAAACTACCTAACAGATTTTCATACAACATGTAACGTAATTAACGCACACCCTCAGACACCCCATTAGAATATTATGTTATAATCATAATACATATATTGAATTTTTAATTTATATTGTAGAAGAATAATGTATATTGTACATATCAGTTGTAAAAGTATTTTTTCTGTATAGAAATAGTTTTTTTTACTTGAAATGTGTTTGTTTTTCACCCTAATTTAGTCTCAGCAGGGTAGAATGTATTCGGAAACACAAATGCAGGTAGATGATAGATGAGTCTCACTCTTTTGCTGAGCGCATTATGAAGTATTTTTACGCTTTTTGCGGGGAACGCTTTTAGATACGTTGATAATGTGCATGTTAACAGCATCAAAACAATTAGATTTTTTCAGTCAAATGATTGTAGTCAAACGATGTCGGAAAAAAATCATGCCACCTGAGAGCATTGCTATGCAACCCGTGCGTAGCCGGAGCGAAACGTTAGTTCTCCTTTAAACTTCGGAATCTCTTGAGTTTGGCCCAAATACTGCTTGTTGGCGCCAAACTTTCTCCTATAAACAATGGAATCTTTCGAGTTTGGCGCATTGTTGGCCGTGATTTGTGAGCATGAGACTGTGTGATTTGTTTTTGAGTTTAGTCATGCAACCAAAGAGCAGTAAATTTTGTCGAATCATAGAGATGAACAAACAAAGTGAGATTTACAGAATTTGAATTTGTAATACTGGTATTGTAGTCTACTTGCATTTGCATCCTAGAATGTTTTTCAGCACCATTGTTATTATTTTTAGATCAAAACTCTAACGTCTGACAACTACTTTTATTGTGTCACTGGATCTATAGGTATCAAATAAAGAGTGCAGAACTGTAGACCGCTTTGAGCAGGCATGTCATGATAATTGAAAAAAAAAAAAACCGCAAGTCGGATGTAAAAAACCTACAAACAAGGAACTGTCTAAGTCGCGGGACTACCCGTATCTTAGCAGTGTACAGCGGCCTTGGAACCGAAAATGCAACCGATGGAACAGTTTCTGTAGAGTCTGAAATAGCCTCCCTCCTCACTTAGGCCAGAGTACACATAAAAAAGGCACCACTTCTTGAGTTGTTACATGCAGCAAATGACTTTTATTCAAACAGATTTATTTCATGCACAATTCAGACTTCACGCCTATTTTAAGCCCTATCTCATTGAGTTATAGCTTACAGCAATATCAATTACCCGCACCACTAAACTTGTTCGGCCAACATTGGCGTCAACTCATCTCGCGAACAAAGGCCTCTCTCGCGGATTTCATCGCATTGTTGCTCCATGATTTGTGGCCGGAAGCTTGTATGATTTGTTGTAAGTTGGGCCCTTACATCAAACAATAAACCCTTCTAAATCAATTTACTAGTTTTTGGGACCAACAAGTTGGTTGGTCCTTTTGAAACTATTATATTTGGATTACGAGTGTTCGAATTTGAGGGACCTTTTTGAAATGGTTGCTTTTGTTCTGTTATTATACGTAATCTAATTGCAACAAACGATTAATGGACTGCGTGATAGATGATATAGTTATGAGTGTCTATTGCCTAAAAGAGAAGTATCGAAGACATGCTGCGCGGATCCGAAATTAATAAAGGCAGATAAATGGTTATGAAACACGCCATCTAATAAAACTGTTTGCTGATGGGAAACATCCTACTAATATTATAAATGCGAAAGTTTGTGAGGATGTATGTATGTGTATGTAGGTATGTTTGTTACTCTTTCACGCAAAAACCACTGAACGGATTTGGCTAAAATCGTCGCCTTGGAGGCCAATGGAGCTAAGCCACAGATTTTGCGAAATGGAGTTAAGTGCATTAACGTACTCACAAAGAGACATACTTTATACTAGTAAAGACATCTAATAGATATTTTAATTGTAAGCAGGTTATTTTTAAATTTGCCAATAAATGTAAGAGTAGTTTTAATAGGAGTCAAAAAATGTATGCAGCTTAGATTCATTGTGATTACAAGTGATAGAAAATATTTTTTGAGAATTATTGAGTGGTCAACAGTTCTAAGAGCTCATGATTGTATTCTAGAACTTAAACTGTATTCTATAAAACTGTATTCTAGACTTTTCTGTCGATATTATTTGGGAACATGTAACTGGTAGAGAAAAAACGTGTTTTTCCTGTTTATCAATCCGCATTCTTCATTCAATTTTGACGAGTTCATGCGTGCAACATGCATTATTTAGTTTGGTTCGAGTTGAGGGAGAGTTTTGGGAGTGACGGTGGTCGCTGATTTTTGTGAACTAAACGGCAATAGGATTTATCTAATTCTTCATCATCACTTCAATACATAGTATGAAGCAAAGTCGTCTCCCGCTTCCTGTCCCTATGTATGCTTGCTTAGATCTTTAAAACTAAGCAATGGATTTTAATGGGGTTTTTAAAAAGATAGAGTGGTTCAAGAGGAAGGTTTTTATGCATAATTCATCCTATCCTACTAATATTGTAAATGCGAAAGTTAGTGAAGATATATGTGTGTATGGAGGTATTATGTTTGTTACTCTTTCACACAAACACCACTGAATGGATTTGGCTAAAAAAAAAAATGCGGCGGAACACTATAACATTTATTTTATAGGAATTCGTCTTAGCAAGACTTGTTCGTTCAGCCTGATGAGCACTCCCTGTTGACGTATAAAAGTTGACACTATAGCACATAACCCAGTGCAGGGCGAGAGCCTGTCAGACTCATGCCTGAATGCCCACATCTACGGTAGCCGGAGATCAGACATCCGTCGCCGTGGGAGTCCGCGGCTAGGGTGGAAGGAGGACGCTGTCCTTTCCCTCACGCAGCCCGTCTCCTCGTTTGCGAGCATGACTGCTTCGCAGAAGGGAGCGACCGATTCCCGTTCCGTCTTCCCCGCAGCATGGCCTCGACAAATGTCGGGCGCGAGAGGTCTCCGCCTACCACCGCCATGAGGACACATCTTGCACCGTATACTCCACCGTGTCCTCCGGCGATCCTCGCAGTGGTGACACCCAGGCTTTACTTCCCTCTTATCAGACACAGGTACCCCCCGAAACTTTCGTGTCCGGTGAGAACCTGCGTCACACGGTAGGTCAGGTCGCCCGTGACACCTATCCAGCCACTCCTCAAAGAGGGGTCTAATCGCCGCGATTGTGGCGTGCTCGGACTTTGGTTGCGACGGTCTTCCCCGCCGGAGCTCTTTCCTCGGATTCGCCCCCACGCGCCACTCATAAACGCGCTGGAGGGGCAGTCACCTTCAGATCCCAGGGCAGCAATCCGGCAAGTAGGTTGGCCGATTCGCCGGTGATCGTGCGGTATCCTCGGATCATCGGGATAACCATGACCCTCTGGCATGCGACTAACTTTAGTAGTCGCGTTCGGATGCTCAGGGCCCACACGAGGGCCCGTAGAGGGATGTCATAAACCGCACGACACCGGTATAGCCTCCGGCAGGATCTGTTTGGCCCGCTGAGATTGGGCAGGAGTCGTCTGAAGGCGGCTGCTGCCTGGTTCAGCTTTAAGGTCAATCTCAGGAAATCTCCCTGAAGTTCCACCGGCTGTCGAGAACGAGTCCCAGGTACTTCATCTTCCACACAACGCCGATACGAACCCCTCCCACCGTTATGTGGGAATCTGAACGTGGTGCGTTCGGACGGTCATGAAAATACAATGGCCTCTGTTTTGTGCAGCGCCACGTCGTGCCCCAACTATCAACAACCGTCGCAACCGCTTGCGTCGCCAGGTCAGCCACCACCTGGTGCAACTCTCCCTTCGCCAGGACGAGCGTGTCGTCGTCGTAACATATTCGTTCGTCGCCGCCAAATGTTGTTTAGTCTGATGAGAAATTCCTGTTGATTTACAATAATGTAAGATCTGGAATTTCTTGAATCGTCTCGTGCATCCCATTGTTGTCCAGTCGGGGGCTCTTAGAATTCGACATCAGACGTTTCAGATATTCAATTTTGACGACCCTAATGCTGCTGGCATAAGCAACAAGACCCGCGTACAAAGTCGCGGGCAGAAGCTAATGAAAAATTAATTATTTTGTAATTTTTTTCAAATATTATACTTCGCTTACGCCTTTTTATCTAATTAGTTTATGATTATCATAAGACAAAAAAGTCAACGAGACAAGAGAGTTAAGCGACTTACACCCCGTACTACGAGTATTAGATTATTTATAAAATAGTAGCCAATGGGCCTAAACCACATAACTTAAAAACCATGATATTTTGCCAATTTATAATTATAGCATTCAATAGCCACACGCTTTAATAGTCTAGGGTAAAAATTTCAATTCTCTACTACAATATGACACTGGTTTATTCCCAAATAACTGTTTTTACCTGCTGCGTTTATTTTTTAAACGTCTATAACTCAGAAGTGTAGTTCTGTGGAATAGCTCTATTGGACTCCAAGGCGACGAAATTTGGTACACGAATAGTTTATAACCTGGATTAACTTAACACATAGTTTTTATTCTGATTTTATGTTCCCGTGGGATAATTTCCGACCTTTTAGTTTTTAGTAGATTAGTTGTCACCTTGTTGCCCTAAGGATTGCTTAAAGTCCTTGCCTTAGGCCTATAGTCTTTATTTCTTGAATCATCAGATTCCATATTTTTCAAGCTATTGCAATAAAAATACTGTTGGCAATACGGCTTGTTGGATGGTCTTCTCAATGCTGCTGTTATGTAAAAACTTCTTAATTCAAAAAGTTTCCTTGTAATTGTAATTTCCAGGTAAAACCATGGAAAAAAAGTAGTTAAAATAATTCAATTTACCAGCGTTACTCGTTTAAGGCCACATTTATCACCATTGGTCTTACCACGAAACATTAAACAGAATTGGTAGCCGCAGTAACAAAAGACAAGGCTTTCCTCTTTCACCGAATTTCACTGCATTGTTGTGTTCGTGATTTGTGAGAGAAAAACAGGTTTTGTTAAAATGTTGGGGTTTACAGACGCCATAGAAACGGTCCCGTTGTTGTTTACCATATTTTTAGAACAAATAAAAATGGCGGAAGACGGTTTGGTGACCTAATTTAAAGTGATGGTTCGTGGTTTTAAAAATATTTTGATGGAATTGTTGTCGTTTCTTGGGGAATATTGGATAATTTCCTAAATATTTTAAATTTTTAAAGGATCATTTTAGCAGCGGCTCTTTGCTTTTGTATTATTAACAAATTAAACGCTAGTTACATTAAGGTAAAAAGAAGAATACTACTCTCTCTCTCTACTCGAGGGGTTGGCGGCCCTGAAACGCAAGGGCAACTGAAAGAACGATTGATTATTTTTTTGTCAGTCAAGTCTCTAACAATCTCTTTCCCCCCCACAAAGAGTAGGAGGACTCATTTGATTGTTTTCCGACGTAAAAAAAGCAACAAGTTACCTAAGACGAAAAGAAAAGATGAAATTATATTTGACTCCCATATCCGGACAAAAATATCTGTCTTAAATATCAAGAACAGCACCTGTAGTACAACAACTAAAATAATCTGAAAAAACAATTTCGCCACACAAAAGACAAGCTTCTTCCTCCAATTTGAGGGCATTGTGGCCCATGATTTGTGACCACAAGCCTATATGATTTGTTAGATCAGTAATGACGGGCTCCTGTAACGAGCAGTTATCAACATGATTGGTCCTTACACATTATGTGCTTGTCATTCCATTTTATTGTGAGCTGCGATTGGTCCTTATGTTGCGTGTTTCGTTGCTGATTGGTCCTTGCTTCCTTTAGGGTGTTTTATTATTTCTTTGATTTGTGTTCCTTTTGTTTTTTTTCCTTATAACAGCTTTGCTTTCTTGAGGAAATTTGGGCGAGGGAATATTATCTCTAGTGTTGCTAGTAATAAAGTTTATTTTTAAAATTTTTCATAGGTTTAGCTAGACAGGTGATTGATGATTTGTTATGACAACCTCCATCCAGAAAAGAGGTTAGCTGCACGCGTAGCATGGCCACAGATTACCAGATATAACACTCCATGTACTTACGCGCGCTAACCACCTACCGGGCGCCGGGTAGCCGCTACCCATAGCGCAGAGGGATGTCAACAGACGCGCGGCGCGCAAGTACTCATATTTCGGTCGATTTGATGATACTTTTGAAATCGATATGGTTACAACAACTGGTATATTATGTACAGTGGATGGATGTAGATCCAGCAAGAGAAGAGATAAAAACTTTTCTTTTTTAGGATTTCCTCGTGATACAGAAATGTTAGTATTTTTTTTATTTGTTATGAAAAAAAGGTATTTACCTTTAAAAATTATTAAATAATGTTGTTGTTTATATATGTACTTACAAAACAATAGTTAGAATAAAATTTATAATCTTTCTGATTCTTTCTCTCTGCAACTGTCGAGTGTTTGATACCGTCCGCTCCGCCGCCGTTTCGTTTTGTTACGTTAACTTATGCGTATAAGTAGCGATTATGTTCGTTTGAATTTTATTACAAATGCATAAAATTGTATTGATTTACATAGTTGGAAATATGTATAAAGAGATTTTGTAGGGAACTCGTGATAACTTTGATTAATAGAGTGGTTCGAATTATTGCAGGTTTGAATTAACGAGACATTAAAAAACGTGTTTTATTTTATAAAGTACCTATACTAAAAATCCCTACTAACATCTTTGCCGACAGAGGCAGCCCTGGCAATTCACAATATGCATGCGCGGCGCGCACCTACAAACAAAACTCAACTTTACGTTTGTAAGATTAGGTACATTTTCGTTCGCAGCGTCTGTCGACTTGAAAGTGTAGGCTATTATAGCGGTAGGTATTGAACATTTTGTATGGAGTGACTTATATGTAATATGTGGCATGGCGCCGTAGAAACGGGTTTTGTCGACGCGAGAATAGACAAAATGACAGAACGTAAAAGATTTTTATCGATTTTAGCGTAGTAATGTTTAAAATACGGAAGAGATATGCTTCTATTCTTTAATGGTGTACGAATCGTGTCATACTTGTGCAAAAAAACAGTCGATTTGTATAGGAATAACGATGAAATAATTTTGTCTTTTCTTGGTAGAATAGAGATAGAATCGCCATGCTACGCGTGCTGGAGTGATTCCTGACAAAACCCATTTAGAAAACGTATTCGTTCAAACACATTACGAAGGGATTGTGGTTGATGTACGGCATACAATGCTTAATCATCGTTGGCTTTGTACAGCAGACTTATCAGATGATGTTATGAATTCCCCTTTGTGTATTTTTTGACGTTTTTCCTGTTTATCTCAAAACATTTAATACGATATTTGTTCCGTCTCATTTTACTCTGACATCGATCTTAGTCGGGCATGGTGGATTGAATTTCCTGCTGTGGAATGAAAGGGTTCAGTAATGATAGATACGTCTCAGACTGTCAGGGCCAAATCTGAAGAGGGAACAGCATACTCTTAGCTCAAACTTTTATGCTTCATCCGAAAATAAACTTCACTAGTATAAAGGTGAATGGCATATTCTTAGAGATGACTGTGATCAAGCTAATCATACGAATTAGAACTTTAATTTTATTCCTATAAGGTCGGATGAAGTGCGGCTGAGCTAAGGTTAAGCAAACACCAAGCTCAGTCTATAGATGCCTAGGTCTGCTTTTTTTTACTGATTTTCCTTCTACCAATATGAGTATTTCGTCTTTACTTATTTCTGTTGTTGATTTTTGGAATCGTTGGATTGTGTTTTTCTTTCATTAGAAGTGAACAGCTTGTTTATGTGTTTTTATCTTTTTGTGTCCAGTTTATTAGTTTTTCATAAGTTATAAGCGAAAAGCGAAAAATGTGTATGTTTAGGCCATTATTCTTTGTTAGTTTAATGGACGCGAGCGCTACTGCTGATTACGAGATGTTGGGCACAATACCCAGCTAAAGGTACTACGGGGTGTTCTATTAGGGTAGGTACAACTTATACCTAAAACTTCAGGGATTACAGGCGTGCTGTTATGTATTTTGTTTTAGGCTTAATACCACTAAAATCAGAATAATCCCACACATGACACATTAAAGTGCCTTAAGTACTAACAACACACTAGCATGTGTTGTCACGTACCCCGCATTACTTGTCCCACACCATATGCTGCCAGCTTTAGTGGCAACCTCACTTAGGCGTTGTTTATCGAATAATTTGGATAGTTTTTTTCAGATTTCTGTATTTTTCTAGCCTGACTTCCTCTGAAATGAAATTAATCCCCTACATGGCATACTAAAGGCAGTTTAAGTATCAAAAACACACTAGCATGTGTCGTCACGTTCCTCGCATTATTCGACTCGACCATATGGTGCCAGATTTAGTGGCAACCCCACTTAGGGCATGTTTATCGAATATTTTTATGAATTTTATACGTGAACAACCATTTCAATTTCTTTCTTTATCGAAATGATTGCAGTGTTTTTGTTGTCGGTTGTACATATTTTATTGTTATGCGGTATTTGGGTTTAGTAATTTTTTCTCGCTTTCGTAACGTTTTCTCCGGTCAAGAGTTGAGTAAAACCTTGACCTACTTCGGAATTTGTTGGAATAAGCCGGTGTGATTCTGTATTCACGAATCTTTCAGCGTCTGTAAATAAAATTACTTATCAAAAAGCTACAAAAAATACGACTAAAAATTTTCTTATTTGCTTGACGCAATTACGGGGCACCTGAATTATATTTTCAGAATTACGATGTTAGTTCCATGAAGAAAGTTGTTCAGTTATATTTAGGTGTCTGTGAAAATGGGGAGAATACTCAATATCGACATAATTTCGAGATGGTTTCCTGATATTCAGGCCAACATAAACCACACACATGGCCTTGAGGAATGTGTGAAGCGAGCTCCGTATAACATATTTTATGCCTTCTCGACGATTTCAAACTTCTTTTATTGGGTTTTGATGGCAGCTGCGATATTTTATGGTTGTAAATGTGAAATTTTTGGAAGTAGATGACTAGTGGCTTTTAGGCGGTTTGTTCTCTTATAACATTTTTATGGCGCATTTTGCAGTTTTCGTCTTTAATTTTGATGTTGACTATGTAATAAAAAAATTGGAAAAGTAATTTTATTGGAGTATTTGAAGACTTACCTTCTATAATGTATTATTTTTCTTTGTTAACGAAATCAGTACTTCTAGTGATATAGTTTTAATTTATAAAAAAACAGAGTTTTTTTTCATAATTTTCCTTTTTATTCATTTTTCACAAGTGCCTTAAATAGCCGTTCATAAAGTATAACAGTGAGAGCATTGCTTTATTTCACATCAAAAACTTTATAAAGGCACTTTGGGGTCCTGTTAGGGGTCGGCCACATTTTAGGTCCGCAAATGCATTGTAAAAGTGTAGCCTCGGTATGGTTTATGTATTTTAGAGGCTGACGTGCGTAGAGTGTAATTTGGTAGAATGGAATAATTTTAGTAGGATGGAATAATTTTATCATTTTAAAATTGGATACTAAAAGGAACAAGGAAACGAAAAACCATCAGAGCCGGATTTTAATTAAAACAATAGCAGTCAACTTTTCGAATGAATGAGGAAATTGTCGTGAAGAAAGTTATGATATGAATTAAAATAAAAGATCGATGTTTAAGTGAAACATAATACTGTTTCCAAGTGGTTTGTTTCTTTGGGTATTAAAGTCATCAAATGCGTCCTACGAACGGAACGACTGTCCAAATTGACTGATTCTCCAAACTCCCTGAAGGAATCGGAAACTAAATCTCTCTATTTTTTTTGTAGGACTAGGAATATGTATTGCTATGAAAGTAGGAACTATAGAAGAAGATGACGTGCTGATCATTCGTAAATTGTGAACAGAGTAGAAGAGTGATAATGATGGTAATAATAATAATAATTAATAATAATTTGTTTTTATTTAAGCCAACAAGGACCAATTACAACTCATTATTGACAGTACTTAGAATAATAGACAGAATACAATACAATATACAAATCAAAATAATTAAAACAATATTTCCACTTTAGCCCGTACGTGTACCATATCACAGTGATACACGTACTGGCAGTCGAAGCGCTGGGCGAAGGCCTTCAGGATACTGTTCGGGCTGACCCGCACCCTGCGCACAAGGGATGTGCACCGCACACAATAATGACGTAGTTAACTTGATAATGGACACCATTCATTAAAAAAGGTTATAGGTTAGGTATCTTTGAACCGAAAACTTAGAAAAAAATTAAGATACCTAAATATGCATGATGAAATTAATAAATTATCGCAACAACTCATAAACTCGCCAATTTCAACCCATAACACAGTGACTGTTAATTGTTGCCATTCGTATTTATTACATACTCGTTTGTGAACGATTAAATTAAAATGTTGTTTAAAAATGCAAATCACTTGTCCATAATCAATTACGTTGGCGTTAATTGTAACGTAGCTTACAAAATAGAGTCGACACCACACCACTGGAAACTCATTTAAATCACAATCGACCAACCTGACAGCGTTTAAAATAACCTTTAGTCCTACCAATTTGCGTTCTTTTTTAAATTTATACCTTGGCAACATTTAGACCGTTTGAATTTTTAAACAGTTCCATTCTGCCTATCTAATTTATTCGACATTAGATAAAACAAGCAGCTTCAGACATTAAAAATACATTTAAAAATATTTTTTGGTGTGGCAACGTCACAACATTTACAGTCATGGAGGACAAACATCATAAATCTCTGAAGCAGGCCACTTACATTTTAATTTTAAAAAAGGTATATTTTTCCCGGTTCTATCTCTGTTTTGACGTAAAACTGTGGGTTACGACCTCTGGTACAAATGTGCTGGTCGTTAAACTCCGGGTTGGTCGATTATCCTCTGTTTCCGAGTCGTTGGTGATAGAGTAGTCGATTCTTCCCGCAATTACTGAAAGTAGAACTAATTATTAGTTTAGGTTGTTCCGCATTTTTAAGTGACCTAGTGCAGAGGTAAGGAAATTGTTTTCTTTTACTTTGTTAAGCTGTTTGGGCTAGCTCTGCCAAGTAGCAGCTACAGCTTCTTTTGTTGCGGATGCAAGGACCAATTTCTTTTATCAGCCAAACTTGTCTTACTTAAACAAACTTATCTTGGAAATGTCGGTGTTAAAGGTTACACCTCTATCCTAGCATTTAGGCTTAGAGGTGGTGTATAAGCATGATCAAACAAATAATCGCATCCGGCCTGCCTGTATGACCGGCAGTGCTATTTTCTAAGGAATGCAATCTTGACTACTCGCCTAATAGGCCAAAAGTAATATTCCACAACTATCACACAACGCCGTCTAGTCCCAATCTAAGCAGAGCTTGTGTTTTGGGTACTAGACAACTGATATATATACTTAAGTATTTCTAAACAATATTATAGATATATTACACCCAGACACAGAACAAATTATCGTGCTCATCACACAAACATTTGTCCTGGGTGGGAATCGAACCCACGACCTCCGGCATAGCAGTCATGGTCACTAACCACTAGACCAACAGGCCTGAAAGTAAGTGTTAATTTCTATTCTACAAAAAGAAAGATCTAAATTGACGCCACAAGCCCACTTAAGTCTAATAAACACGTCTATACAATTCTCACATTATCATTCAATCAAATGGTTCACGTATCATTCACTTCCAGTCTCGTTCCGACCCCACGTCTCTTTGCCCCAAAGAACGGACCATTACTTATTGTGCCAAATCGTTAGTTTGCGAGGATACAGAAAGTCTGACTGTAAACGGGTCAATGGAACATTTTGTCTGGAGGTTTAGGGTCAACTTGCGTAGCCTAGATTTTTTAGGAGTTACTTTTACTCTATTTAGTCGGCGATTTATTATGTATCCCGTTTTTTGGTAAAAGGTGACTGTGAGATAATTTTAAAGGAAATGAAAGAATTGCTTCTTTTAAACGACTTTTTGTCTGACGAGTCCCTTTGATTGGAAAATAATAGTAGCATAAATAATAATAGTAGGGCTGATTTTTCATTAGTCAGATAACTATTATCTGAGGAATAAAAATGGCGGTTTGACAGCTTATCTATGGAAAATATGTCAAACCGTTATTTTAATTCCTCTGATAAAAGTTATCTGACTATTGAAAATCCAACCTTAAGTAACGCATGCGGTTATCCAGAAGAAATAATCGTTTGTTTTATGTAAATAAATATTCTGACAATACAAATGGGTACTTCATATTCACTTATAACTTTATGTATTACTTATTTTGATAGTTGTCATGATACTGGTTTATATCAAATCTAAATTCACATGTCACGCATCATACCACGATATCCCTAATAGTGCGGCATAATGGTTCGAGCTCTCATAATAGCGGTCAATGCGAAGCTGAGGTGCACCAGATGGCATTCTATACAACAACTTACACACAATATTATAATTTTTTTTTTCTAAAATCCTTGCTAAATAAAGTAGGCAACGTACTTTCTAGATTTGTGTAGGTATCTATTCAAAATGTATATCTATTCGTAGTATATTTCCAAAAATAACTTTATAATCTACACATATTTCTACTGAGTTTGTGTCATAACTTCAACAAATATTACTTAGATAAAATTACTTTTGCAAACCGATCCACGCATTAGTCTTTCTAAAATTAACTTAATCTAAGTTTGTAGAAAGTTGATATTTGTTTAACAAGTGAAACAAGGATTACAATTGAGCTTAGTCTTTATTAAAAGGTAGTTTCAATGCAAATCCAAAAGATCCAATTTATCTAAGAATAATTAAGACAGACTAACATGAATATGGACGGTATATTAATTCTACATGAATAACTAGGTCCTGGCAAGCCAAATAATATATTACATACACATAATAATATATACAAGTAAATTGTATATAGTATACAGACAGATGGCAACTGTAACGTTCCAGTGACCTCGATATATCCCAATTCAGGGAATCTGGAATGTCTCCAGTACAATAATTCTGAGTAACACAGCTTACTGTACAAACCCCTTAAGCGAATTATGACCTAACTAACCTATTTAGTGCCAGGATTTGATTTTGGGTAGCGTTTCCAAATTAGTCCTTATTTATGTACAGTCGAATTCCAAATTCCTGGGTCGATTTCTGAAAGCAATGGCCTGATGCTTCGCTGTGACTTACGACCTTTTATTATAAGTTGTTACATATACAAATCAAAGGAACTTACGGTATACTTCATAATTTCAACCTTTTCCTACAAGTAATGTTGGCGCAGTGGTTAACGTGCTCGGATGTTTCCATCACTGCTGTCGAAGGATCGATCCTCGCTTTTTTCTAATTACTTTTATTTTATTTAATGTTTTTAAATAATTGCTATATTCTTTTTGTTATTTTTCATGCATTTTTTTGTAGAAATTTGATAAATAAAATTGTTTTTTTTTAATAATTACTAATACTAGTCATTAGTGTTGTGTGTCGACCGTTATCATCATAATAAGTATAATAAAGTTTTGTAGGTAGATCAGAGGAAACAAAACAAAAGTTACAAAAGTAAATTATTTCGATTTGTGAGGTAGACATAACTATGTTAGTTCGTTTTAAGTCTCATAATAGAATGTTGTTGATTCCTGGTTATTTTGTGTGACGATTGTTTACATCTATTACGCTGTTTTAATGTTATTGTTTTGCTGTGAAATATAAACAGTGGGAATAATAATTATAATCACTGAGGGTGAATATTATATCCGTGCATAAATATGGATGAAACAATACAAATATCAAATTAAACCGGACTAAGTGTGAGTATTAACATTTAATTTTTTGTTATTTCACATGTTAATATCTTATTTATTAGATAAGATTCCCTACAATAGGTTTGTTTGAAAGTAATAAGTGTTATTTATAGATTTTTCTTTAAGTAGGTAAAAAAAAATAACAGTTGCATTTTGCATAAAGGTAATAATAGTATTTCATGTTTTGTTCTAGTGAAATACTGGCAGTCCTGTGGATATGAGATACGAGGAACGACAAGCGCTAATACTAAGCTTGTCGATAGCAAAGTCCAACACCGACGCCGACGGTTGTCAGACATCATAATAACATGATGGTGAATGAATACGAAGGAAATAGCTTCCCCCAATGAGTAACTAATTCAACACGAAATGAATAACCGTGCACTCAAGACAAAAATTACACCAAATATCAGCCAAAAACCGTTTGTTTTATAGAAATAAAAGAAACGTTTAAAAGCACGACCATATTTTTATATAGCTTTTGTTGTATTCATTGTTAATAGACTGTAAGCGAAAACATCATTTTATTCACAGTTCTTATTAATTTAGGGCTTAGATTTGAGGCTAAGTTTCAATCATTCTTTTCATAAAGAAAACGAAAATTAAACTGATGTCCTCAAAAGGGTATTTTTATGCAGAGCGGTTATTTTTTTTTTGTGGTTCTATTACAGTAATAGAACATATTTCCATATATTTTTTTTAGTAATTCGCATTTGGTGGAGCGGAAGAAATTTATTTGCTAAAAACAACCTGTTTCTGCACCATGGCCCTGGAACGCAAAGGGCAAATAGCGTTTTGCGTTCCAGGACCGCAGTGCCATGCGACGATTGTTGGAAATAGTAACAAGGCACCGCGGCCTTGGAACGCATAGAGAAATTAGCCTGCTGAACTGTTACTATTTCAAATGGCTTTAATAAATAGTCATATTATCTTTAATATTTCTTTTGTTAACATAAAGACAAAATTACACATAATTTTTTTTATGGGATAACATACTAATTAGGCCGCACTTTATAAAAAAACCCTTTAGGTTCTTAAATATAATTAAACGTAATTTAGTCGTTATAATCAGCTAATGAAATTGGATAATAATTATTGTTTTATCGTCACTTCGAATTTTTTAATTTACTTATTTTATTACTGATAGCTGTTGGGCTAAGCGGAGTTATGATCAATGAGATCTGAGTCTTATAATGTGTTTAGCTAATTTTTAGTTGTTTTTTTTGAAATCATGATAATTATATTAATCAGTAACTTGTTAGTTATTCATGTTAATTTACAATTTATTCATGCTTATTATTTATTAAAAAAAAGTCAAATATTAGTTTTATGTGTTTATGTTTTTTTTTGGTCTTGGTGGAAATAAACAAAGTCATGCTGAATTAAAATGTTAATTTTGTTTTATTTATTTATGATTAACAAACTCATGTTACATTTGTGATATCAGATTCATACGAATCTGACAACAGTCAACTCATTTGATGAACTTCAACGTGACATTTCAATAAATTTCGTTCTTGCCTCAATATTGATATTCGCCGGCATTTTGAGAATACTTAAATATATCGCTATCTATACATATAATCACACGTCACTAACAACAACCACAATCTAACGACAACTTGATTTCGGTCAAGTTAAATATTCCTATAACTTCGTCTACCTCACAGAAATTGTGAACAAACGATTATAATCATATTTCTGTCCCATTACAATATTTAACAATTGAGTAAAACTTACAAAAAGAATATCACTGCGAGAGGTTCGAACTCACGCCTTGCCGTTCACCACATACGTCAGGCGGTACGCTTTACCACTGGGCCAAGTGGACACATACTACACATGTTGAAATTATGAATCCTATACAATCAGTAGTTGATGATGAATGTGTCTCTTAAAAATAGAAGGTCATAAGTCAAACTAAACGTCAAGCTATTGACTTTAAAGCGTGCCTAAGCACTTTTGAACGCCTACTGTACATGAACCTACCTCAAACTGTATAATATTGTTATATAGATTTTCAACCACAATAGTGGAAGGTTTGATTGGTATTTTTGTTAGATTCGGGTAGGTTGACCTGATGGTGACTGTACTTATAGAACAGATACAGGAAATTACATACAGATAAAAGAGCACAAAGGTTTCATTTAATTAAGAAACCTCCTCAGCAGACTTACGATAGAAGAGTGGTAGACAAACGAGGACATGGCATAAAAAGAGTAATTTTTGCAGTTTTTGCGCTATTTGTGTGGTCCTGGCTCAGTGAAACTTAAACATCATTGGTGAAACTATAATTATTATTTATTATCTTCTATTTTTTTTTAATATTAATGCTCCAAGTAGTTGCACCTAGCATGAAAACGAACTTATGAAATAAGGAGGGGAACTATTTCCTGAAATGCAGGCTAACTATATCTAGTTTCGGAGGCAGCCAATAAGTAACCCTTATGAACCGAACTGTTGACGGGCCTGTTAGTCTAGTGGTTAGTGACCCTGACTGTTACGCCGGAGGTCGTGGGTTCGATTCCCACCCAGGACAAATGTTTGTGTGATGAGCACAATCATTTGTCCTGTGTCTGGGTGTAATTTATTATAGAATAGATAGTTGTGGAATATATTTGCAAATAAGTAAATTTTATATGATGTAGATTAGGACATCTCTGAATAACACTTCCATGATTACATGTGTGATTGTTTGATACGCAAAAACATTTATTGTAACTAGAACAAAACATTTTGTTATCAATGTGTTGATCAGATGAGATAGGTTGAATGCAATGTCATTTTATTTAGTTCAGAAATTACTTTTTCGTTATTTTCAAATGTAATTCAAAATGAATGTTCGTTTCAAATAAAACAGTTTTAAACAGAATCCAGGCAACAAACCGTCCCAGTAACAACGAAATATGATATTTTTGAAACAACCGCTTTGTTACTCGTACAGTTTCTCTTACAACAAATTTAAATTATTTAAATTTATTACCAGTTGCGGGCTAACTTAGATTACTCTACGGGATTCTAAACTTTATAATAAAGTTATAAGGTTTAATGTTGCGTGGGATAGTTTTGTATTTTGATGGTGGTAATAGGAATCTAAATGTGAATTGTGTACATATTCTTGTTTGGTGATATCGATTTTGTGACAAAGTACGTAATTTATGGGAGCTTATTAGTCTCGTTATGATTATGGGGAAGCTTACATGAAATTGGTTCTTAGCGGTAATTAAGAACGCGTCCCTTCTCATAACACCTCGTGAACAACCTCAGGTGATACGACTCGCGTCTACCCACCCGCGCGTATTTTCCGCCGGTAAAGCTTTGATCACTGTTAGAAGCTCAAAAGTCTGATAATCAGTCTTACCATGAGGATTACCCTGTTACTGGGTTATGGAGGTCCGATAGGCAGTCGCTCTATGTAAAATACTGATATCCAGCTGCATCTGGTTCGACTGAAAGCTTTCCCTAATATAGTTAAGAAAAGGCTAGGCCGATGATGATGAAAGCTTTTTATCAACATTGCCTGGTTCAGAAGATGTAACAGACTGACTGTTAGGAAAACCCATATGTACCGAATCATGAAGGAGACGACTGCCGAAATAGCCTGCTTAGACATGCTTGCTATCACTGCAGATGCCAGATGCTTCTTAAATACTGCAACAAAATATTATTATTGTTCACTTACAGAGTAGCATCGTGAAGTAGTGGCAAGCTTTAACCAACATCTTTCATTAATTGTTTTCTCCGTAGTCGCGTGAAGCCCGAGCTTGTGAGTCGTGGCCGAGCATTAAATTATGTCATATAATTATGAAAAGACGTTTGTAATTGCTGTACTTCATAATAATAGGTTGGCGCTATCCTTGGAGTTTCCTTCTATTCAAATTCATATTTCTGACTTATATTTACAGAAGAACATACAAAGGAAAAGGCAGGGTAATTATATGAAGTTTAATTATTTTATGACTAGTTGTTCCCCATGGTATCACTCGCTGATCGGCTCCTTTTGGCTGTAAAGTGATAAATGGTCTATCCGACACAAAATAATTTGTCAATTAGAAACTGTAGATCATATGAGCGCGTTCAACCAAACAAACTTATAGGCTGCAGTCTGCAGAGTACGGGGATAACATATAACGCAATTATAATAATTATTTAAAGAAGATTAGTCTGGGCATGCGGGCGGCGAGTAATGGGCAAGTCGCCGCTCGACCATGGACCATGCCCGGGTCGACGGTGCGTTGTGTTCCACGCGCGTCTCAAAATAACGTCCCCCCGTCCCCCCTAGACGGCCAAAGCCTGCCAGGGTCGAGGGACTTATTCTATTACCGTGATCCTGAAGAACGTAAAGGTCTAATGAAGGACACCGTAGATTTTAGTCAGTACAAGTCTGACACTTGGGTGAGAGGACTCGTTTGATTTTTTCACCACGCTAAAAAAAGAAAGTTTAGTCTAATTTCTGCCGCTGGTACCTTGTGAGGTTGGTTAAACTATTTGGCGATTAAGTAAGTAATCTACGTAGTTGTTCCGAAGCTAATTTAATAAACCTTCCATCTGTTTTTCGTTTTATCTGAAAGTTTTAGTTAAGTTGAGGTCAACTTGGGTTAAAGGTCAGTACTATAATTTAAGTTGTCTTATTAGGAGAAAGCACTAACGAGATTATGTTGTACTAGCTGTTGCCAGCGGCTTCACCCGCTACAACTCGAAAATTATCTCATCAAAATATCCCACGGGAACATAAAATCGGGATAAAAGCTATCCTATGTGTTAATCCAGGTTATAAACTATCTGTGTGCCAAATTTTAGCCAAATCCGTTCAGTGGTTTTTGCGTGAAAGAGTAACAAACATCCATACATCCATACATCCATACATCCATACTTACAAACTTTCGCCTTTATAATAGTAGTAGGATTCTAATCTATTTTAGTCTTAGTCTATTCTATCCCACTTCAGAGCAAAGGCCTCACCCTTTTCTTTCCATTTCTTTCGATGGTGTGTCTCTTTACGCCAATTCAGAAGCAAGTCATGTAAATGGGAATAAGTTGGTCTTGTCTACGAACTGTGGGTTTGAATAGCACAAGAATGAGACCTTGAGACACTTAGATGGATGACGCTTTGCATGGCTTTCTAATATTCGTAACTGACATACAATGTTACACTGTAAACTTATAATTGTGAAATTTTCCGATTTCCTCGCGAAAGAGTAAAATAAAACAATTTTGGCAGGAATTTAACTAAAATTTTCCAACAATCGAACATTCAGGAAACACGCTGAAAACAATCACCGGTCAGCCGTGACCTCCGACACTGAAAAAAAAACCAAAATGATTAATCTGTCACTCTGACCGCGATAATCGAAACGCGAACACTCGCTACGCAGAATTAAACTTTATCAAAACGAAATTAAGGTTTAAATCGTGTCGTGTGACATTTGTAAGTGATTTATGCTGTGCGTGAAATGCGAACAGTAATTGGTAGTATTAACTCTTTTGGATTACTTAATTTAAATATATTTCGGTGATGGCGTATGAAAAGGTCTGGGAGTACTGATAAGGGGAGGTGATGTAAATTGCAGCCATTCACGCTAATCTGGCAGAGAGAAAATTAGGATTAATTGTGATCCATTTATTAGCATTAACAAAAATCAGCACGTTGCGTTGGGGAAACCGAAACTCCAGTGGATCAATTAAATACCAAAGGGAATAATAAAATGAAAATTAAAAAAAAGAATAATATACTGTTTTTAGGATCAGCCAAACATTGTCAAAGTTGTAGAATCTTGAAGATCTTGAAAATTATTAGAATATACATCATTGTGTTTGGATGACGCATCGCAGTGTTTAAAAATACATAAAAACATGCGAGATAAAGATTAAATTTTCGCAAAATGTACATTCAGCACATGAAAATATCTTTTGCTGCAGTGAAAGAATTACCGAGGCATGTAGGATTACAGCCCCACTCTCATCGGATTTGTAAGCTACAAACAGAATCAGGACGGATTTTTATTTATTCACCATACCACAAAACAAAATCAAAGCTCATTACACAATTACCACAATTACTGTTCACTATAATAACTCACACGAACTTATCAAATGATTACGAAACAAAATCTCATGTGGTTGCGTGACCCGTCATGGCCGCCGCGCCGCCATATTGGATCAGAGTTCGCGTGCAACGGTTTTTATTGACAAACGAAACTTGCTGATCCGCCCGCTTTATAGACGGTTATCAATCAACTTATTATTAGTTTCATCTATATTCTAGATGTTTTGGGACTAATTTTGGGGTTGTGAACTAGTTACGAAAGTTTTTTTGAAGGTTATTTGGTTGTTAGAATTATGGGGTTTTTATGGTTCTAAGCGGGTAATCATCGGGCACGCCGCAATTGCGGCGGTAAGACCCCTCTTTGAGGAGTGGCTGGAGAGAAGTCATGGCGTCCTGACCTACCGCTTGACGCAGGTCCTCACCGGACACGGAAGTTTCGGGAGGTACCTGTGTCTGATGCGAAAGGAGGAGACGCCTGGGTGCCACCACTGCGAAGATCGCCCGGAGGACACGGTGGAGCATACGGTGCAAGACTGCCCAGCTTGGGCGGAGCACCGACGTGTCCTCACGGCTGCGATAGGCGGAGACCTCTCGCGCCCGGCATTGGTTGCGGCCATGCTGCGGGGCGAGACGGAGTGGGAAGCGGTCAGCTCCTTCTGCGAGGCAGTAATGCTCGTAAAGGAGGAGGCAGGCCGCGAGCGAGAGAGGACAGCGTCCTCCCTCCGCCCCAGCCGCAGTGGTAGGCGCCCACGGCGACGGACGTCGCAAGATGATCTCCGGCCACCGTAGGCGCGGGCATGCGGGCAGCGAGTAAAGGGCAACTCGCTGCCCGACCATGGACCATGCCCGGGTCGACGGCGCGTTGTGTCCCACGCGCGCCTCAAAGAGCGTCAGCATAATGACGGGGCCCCCCTCTCAGAGGGCCAAAGCCTGCCGGGGTCGCGGGATTATTCCCTTACCGTGACCCCGGAACATAACAGGCTATGAAGGACACCGTGGATTTTAGTCAGTAGAAGTCTGACAGTCCCTCCCGCCCTGCCCGGGGTTGGAGGACTCATTTGATGATTTTACCACGCTAAAAAAAAAAAAAAAAAAAAAGCGGGTAATCATATTTTAAACGTCGCTTACGGTTCTAGTTAAAAATTTCCTCCATTTTCTTCAACATTTTTGATGATAGCAAATGATGCAGGTAAAACTTGTATAAAGAAACCAGCAAATATGCCGCATCTCTACTTCTGTCTATTAAAATTAAGTGCGAGCGCATACGATAACGTGGGTATATTTAACAAGCACCAAAAATACTGGCAACCTGCTTCATTATGAAGGCACCCTAAAGGCCACAAAGGCAATATAAAAGGTTTTAGAGTTCATTTAAAACTAAGTCCACAAACTAATCCTAATTTAAAATACAAGCCCTTTCTAGTAATCCTAAATGTAATGCCGTAATACATAATTTACAAGTTTCAGCGACCTATGACCTTGACTGGGGGCGCTTCGTAACACAGCGCTAAAGTATTCAATCAAATTGCAAACGACCTGGCCTTTTCGTATGCTACCTCGCTGCAAGGTTACGTACGCGTTCTAAGTATAGAGGTTTTAAGTCTTGATTTATTTGTGGATCTAATTCAACTGTTTTATTATCGATTGCAAAGGTTTGTTTTAAGGTTTGTTTTATTTAGTGACGGGGCCCCCCTATAGAGGGCCACAGTCCTGCCGGGGTTGCGGGACATACGTATATCGCGACTCCGGCACACAAAGGGCTACCGAAGGACACCGTGGATTTTAGTCAGTACAAGTCTGACAGTCCCTCCCGCCCTGCCCGGGGTTGGAGGACTCATTTGATGATTTTGCCACGTAAAAAAAAAAAGGTTTGTTTTATTATAACGGTACGATTTTTATGAGGTTTTTTATTTTTTTCTTACTAGTTAAAACGTTACGTCAATCATCATCATCATATCAGTCGTAGGATGTCCAGGTCCATTGCTTAACAGATTTCCAGTAGGGCCGGTTGCTGGCGGCTTGCTTCAAGCGCGATCCTGTAATTTTGATCGAATCTATATTCTAACTTCGTTCGAATCTACGAATCTGAATTACGTTAATAATTTAGATTTAAAAACTTGAAAAATGGAATTAGAAATTGTGTACTTCGTGCATTTATATCAAAAGGGAAAGGATCTTTCTATTTGCGACACAGCTGTTAATAATAGCACAGGAAGAACTGTTCGAATAAAGATCTCCCAGTCGGGATTTCTCTAGCAAATGCACCTGATAGTTCTTTTACTCTACGTCAGCACAAAGAGTACAGTTTCCTATTTTTAGTTTTCCTTCGCAAATTAAAATTGAACGAAGTTTAATGTCACATCTATTTATTAGGTACTTGATTATGTAATTGAGTCGAAAAAGAGAAAAGACGAGTAGCAAGAGAAAAACTCTTTTGAGAAAATCTACGTCGTTCAAACTTCACATTTCGATTGATTACCATTTCTGAAATAATACGTCAATGAAACGTGTTAGGCCTCGTTAGTACAGTTGAGTTTTACGATGTCTGTAGTATTGTAAGGGGTGCTACAGACTTATTCGGGTCGGCACATTTGTTTTAAGGGCGTACGGCAAAGCGAAAGCATCGTTTGATGAGTCGGAAAAGTTGCCACGCACCGCCGCCAGCAGGCGCCAGTATCGCGAAATTAACGCAATCCAAAGTTTTATGTATTTCATTTCGTCAACTTCGACATTTCATAAAGTGTTCCCTTTGCGCAAAATACATGTATTACTCTAGTAGAAATATTTTGATATAAGGATATTGAAACATTTACTAAAACAAAATGATAGAAATACTTATTGATGTGGATAAATATTTTGTAAATATTTTTATCATTCACAGTCTTAAATTTATTTTATAACACTTTGACACAGATTTTGACGTCCCGAGAAAACGTAAAAAACTACTATTTGGTAGATGATTAATAAAATTGGCACACTTTGCGGAAATGACAATTCCCAATTATCTAAAGCCCCAAACACATGCGCGCACGGGCATGTGCGTTGTGTTCCACACGTGTGCCTGAAAGAGTGTCAGCATAATGATGGGGCTCCCCCTTAGAGGGCCTACCGGGGTCCCGGGACTAACGAAGCCCCAAACACACACTCTTTTATTAACGTCCGTTCAGAAAGCTGGTTGCATGATATCTTTATACGTTCGATAATGTAAAGCTAAGGGTTGGTACTAATTTTTGATGCATTTTGATGTAATGACAGACACTAGCAACGCGTTAAAGGGACTTTTTTTTTTTAGCGTGGTAACATCGTCAAATGAGTCCTCCCACCCCGGGCAGGGCGGGAGGGACTGTCAGACTTGTACTGACTAAAATCCACGGTGTCCTTCAGTAGCCTGTTATGTTCCGGGGTCACGGTAAGGAAATAATCCCGCGACCCCGGCAGGCTTTGGCCCTCTGAGAGGGGGCCCCGTCATTATGCTGACGCTCTTTGAGGCGCGCGTGGGACACAACGCGCCGTCGACCCGGGCATGGTCCATGGTCGGGCAGCGAGTTGCCCTTTACTCGCTGCCCGCATGCCCGCGCCTACGGTGGCCGGAGATCGTCTGCTGACGTCTGACGCCTCGGAAGCCTACCACTGCGGTTGGAGGGGGCGGAGGGAGGACGCTGTCCTCTCTCTCTCGCGGCCCACCTCCTCCTTCACGAGCATGACTGCTTCGCAGAAGGAGGCGACCGCTTCCCACCCCGTCTCGCCCCGCAGCATGGCCGCAACCAATGCCGGGCGCGAGAGGTCTCCGCCTATCGCCGCCGTGAGGACACGTCGGTGCACTGCCCAAGCTGGGCAGTCTTGCACCGTATGCTCTACTGTGTCCTCCGGGTGATCTTCGCAGTGGTGGCATCCGGGCGTTTCTCCCTTCCCTATCAGACACAGGAACCTCCCGAAACTTCCGTGTCTGGTGAGGACCTGCGTCATCCGATAGGTCAGGACGCCGTGACGTCTCTCAGCCACTCCTCAAAGAGGGGTCTTACCGCCGCGATTATATATTTAACAGGGTGGTGGGTGCTATGCCTTATTCGTAGTTGACATGTAATTTTGAAGTATTCAAAATTTTGACAATAGCAGTTTTCATTTAATTTATTTTAATCCTGTTTCTTCGAAATTGTTATAAATCTGTGACGAAACTAAATAAATAATTATAAAAGTGAAGTGTTTCTTATCCTCTATCGCAGTTTGATACGATTAGAAGTTGTTTTCAGTTACATGATATTGTCTCAAATTAATGACTGCAAATCAGTGCATTTATCATTAGTTCATGTGAAATGGTATTTGGATGCATAAAGATTAGATGGGAGAAGGATGGACACAGAGGAACCATCCGACAACAATAGTACGATATCACGATAGCATTGATATAATTATAACTGTGAGTAATTTATTATATTGATAGGAACAATTCGTCATTGTATAGTATCATACGTTTTCTTACATTTCCCTTGTTTGCTCTGTAGGGGTCGTCAGGAATTTCCTGCGATGATTTATTCAGTAAGTTTGGTTTATTTTATTCTTGATTTATGAATGAAAATAATGTGTTATTGAAAAAAGAAAACTTACGTGACTTATTTACAGTCATGTCCGTTTAATCACGTCCCATTGAACACATCGAAACATAGTTTTGAATAATCTGTAAGCCTACGTATCATTCGTTTGTATTTTCTTGATCTTTTTATCCAGTACCAATTTTATTATTACGAAAATCTGACAGCCGCGATCCGAAAAAAAGTGTCACAGGTCTAGCCTGTAAGAGCCACGCTGGCTGACTGATTCGTCAAGGAACGAAAGTGATGACACTACTTGTAAAAGGCAAAAGATGAGAGGACGATAGTGAATGTGTGCTCAGAATAAAACGGTGTATGTGCCCAAACATATTGACGTCTTTTTATGAATTAAAATTGTTATTAATTGAAAAAATGTCTTTACAGAATTTAGATAGTGGTATTCTCTACAATTTAAAGTAACATCTTTTCCATAACTCATAGTAGTTATACCATAAAGTCCAAAAAAGAAAAAATATAGACCTAACTTTGCATTTTTAGGGTTCCGTAGTCAACAAGGAACCCTTATAGTTTCGCCATGTCCGTCCGTCCGTCCGTCCGTCTGTCCGCAGTTTAGCTCAGAGACGCACAGTACTAGAGAGCTGTAATTTGGTGTGAATATACGGATTTGTTGTGCCGAAAAAGTGGTAAAATAAAATCTCGTAAAATATTTTTTTTTAGGGTACCTCCTGTACTTACGTGTAAAGAGAGGATTTTTTTTTTCTCGCGTACCCCTTTGTGTGGGGTATCATTAAATAGGCCTTTAAAAAATAATGATAGTTTCCATTAACATTTTTTTGATAAAAAAATTCGTTTGTGAAATATTAAGCTTTAAAGTGCTAAATTTTGCTCGATTCGAGTGTCCCCCCCCTCTACCAGCTAAACGGTTATGTTTGGGGGTGTGAAAAAATTCACAATAGTAGTATATATAACGAAATTTAAAAGAAAATTATCATGACTAAGTAGGCTTTACAACTTTACGAGTAATAGTCGACCAACTTATAAAATGTACTTGGGTAATATGTTTTCTTAAACAAAATGTATCGGAGAAACAATAAATCAGCTGCAATTGTAAGTTTGTCAACTTTATTTTTACAGCTTTAATAGGTATGTTTTTACGGTATGTTTTTTTGGGGATAGGTAGGTTTTTATCGTCAACTATATAACTAACTTCAAAAAAAGGAGGAGGTTCTAAATTCGTCGTAGGTACCTAATCTTTTTTCTTATGTATTTTCCCTGATTTCTCAAAGACTCCTGGACCGATTTTGAAAATTCTTCTTTTTAAAATTACATTCAGCGAATCAGTTTAGTTAGTTCGCATAAGTATTTTGATGGGCAACTACGGAACCCTACACTGTGCGTGGCCCGACACGCACTTGGCCGGTTTTTTTGTATCGAGAAAATTTCATTGAATCGTGTTTTCAACTTTGTGAGAATTAACATCATATAGTCAATTACTATATTCCAAGTTTTAAGATCTGTAGTCCATATACGTACGAAGAAAAGTAAAAAATAAAAAGCGTATTTTTATTGACCCATCACCTTAACAGTATTTGTGGAACAACAAAGTAGACCGAGTACAAGCACGCACATTATGTATTTGATTCGCGGCGATCGACAATTCCCGTTCGGGTTCAAACTCAGTTGATATATTTTCGGGACGGCTCGCTATACTCAGAGCCGGTACATTATTGCCGTTCGGCAGTGCCGAATGCAGCCGACGCCATTATCCACGTAAGCACCTCTAACAGTTGCCAGTTTTACGATGTCTGTTGTGGTGTTACGTTTCTTTTGACGCAGTAACGTGATACATTTATTTGCCTAGTTTCTGGGTTTATTGTTACGACTGATCACAAAGATGGAGGCAAATATCGAGATGTTTTGAAAGCTTCGTTAGTAAGATTAATATATCAAAGGGTTGAAAAAGGCAATTTAACAAAAGGATAGTTTTAAAAAAAATATAGGCACTAATAACATAGGCTATCAAATTGGTTCGGTTCGGTTCGGTGTGTCTATTTTTAGACATAGAAATTGCAGAAGTTATCTTTTTTCAAAGTTATAATAAGTAGCTTAGCTCATTGAATAATTGTGTGTAAAATAAAATATAAATCTATATAAATAAAAATGAATTGTTGTTCGTTAGTCTGATTAAAACTCGAGAACGGCTGGGCCGATTTGGCTGATTTTGGTTTTGAATTATTTTGGAAAGTCCAGGGAATAAAGGTTTTTTTATAATCGTTTCTCAGGCGGTACGGAGTTCGCCGGGTCAGCTAGTGATAGATATATTTTTCTGTTTTTAATACAGATTATAATTAATGTTAGTACTGCGCTCAAGTTAAGATAAAGTTGTCTTTAAGTTAAAAAGTTAAGAAGCTTATTTAATTATAAGTTATTTTTGAGTCGTGTCAAGAACTTAAGATGGAAGGTTCACGAATCTTTTTAGTAAATAAAGTAAAAAAGACTATTTTTAGCTTGCTTTGATTCACTGAAGTTTTTGTTGACCGTTGCCAACTTGTTTAATTTTAAGCTTTTGTTTTTTTTTTCGTCCTAAATTTGGTACTGATTTCCCTAACGTAAAAGGCTCGTTTCAAAACTTAACATAAGCATTTATTGCAGTTTTATTTCTTAAAAAACAATTAATGTAGAGATGGTCACCTTTATTGGCAACTTTGTTTCACACTAGGGAATTCTCCTGTGGTGAGTTTACAAACATTTAAATTTGCATTCACACAGACCTGAAACAACTACTTGCCATACACATATTTGTAACATGTTATAAATAAAAATGAATTGTTGTTCGTTAGTCTGATTAAAACTCGAGAACGGCTGGGCCGATTTGGCTGATTTTGGTTTTGAATTATTTTGGAAAGTCCAGGGAAGGTTTAAAAGGTTTTTTTTTAATCGTTTCTCAGGCGGTACGGAGTTCGCCGGGTCAGCTAGTGATAGATATATTTTTCTGTTTTTAATACAGATTATAATTAATGTTAGTACTGCGCTCAAGTTAAGATAAAGTTGTCTTTAAGTTAAAAAGTTAAGAAGCTTATTTAATTATAAGTTATTTTTGAGTCGTGTCAAGAACTTAAGATGGAAGGTTCACGAATCTTTTTAGTAAATAAAATACAAAAGATTATTTTTAGCTTGCTATGATTCACTGAAGTTTTTGTTGACCGTTGCCAACTTGTTTAATTTTAAGCTTTTGTTTTTTTTTTCGTCCTAAATTTGGTACTGATTTCCCTAACGTAAAAGGCTCGTTTCAAAACTTAACATAAGCATTTATTGCAGTTTTATTTCTTAAAAAACAATTAATGTAGAGATGGTCACCTTTATTGGCAACTTTGTTTCACACTAGGGAATTCTCCTGTGGTGAGTTTACAAACATTTAAATTTGCATTCACACAGACCTGAAACAACTACTTGCCATACACATATTTGTAACATGTGGGAATTGACTCTGATTACCTGCGGTCTCAGGTACCTACATAATATTATAAAACGTCATTACGTCATAAAACTCTTTTAGAATTAGAATGTACCAACCAAGCCGACAAAAAAATAGCTTTTGCCCGTATCCTTGCCTGCTTGAAGTCAGAAGTTATTTTACCGGAACGTACTACCTCAATGAAAAATCTATCTTTTATTCTCTTTGCCTATCCGTGTGCCAAACATTGAAATCCTTGCCCGAAAAAAAGGACACTGTGGATTTTAGTTAGTACAAGTCTGACAGACCCTCCTGACTTATTTGAAGATTTTACTACGTAAAAAAAAATAAACATTGAAATCAGACAAGCTATAAAGACGTTAAAAGTAACAGACAGACAGAATTACATGTAAGTAGTCCTCCAGTTCACCATAAAATAAACAGGTACATCCAGTTAAAATGGAACCGACCCCAACATCGTTGTGAAAAGGCCGATCTGTGAGGCAAGAGGAAATGAGGACACTTTCCAATTTAGAGCAAGTTTGCAGGACTCCTTCGCTGTACAAACTTATGTTCCTGAACATATATGTATTCCTGCTACTATGTTTGTGTGTGTGTATGTTTCTACGTGATGTGTGCGTTCCACCGGTTAGGAGTTGGCACAGCAAACATTTGAGCTGCATAATTTAATTCTGGATTGAGATTTTAGTGTAATTAGTACTCTTTAAGATGTACGCATATTAATATAGATAGGTACACAATTTTATTGAAACATCGCTCGATATTTGAAGATTTCAATGTCTGCAACATCTGAGGCCCTAGCACAAATTTTCGCGTTTTGTGTCGTAAAATAAACGGGAAAACCTTGACTTTTGATGGATAAAATGAGTTGCACGTTCGGACACTAGAAGTATTTTGTCATTTTTCGTACAACTTAGGAAGAAAAAAAGAAAGAAAATTGTGTTTATTGGCACTAAAACTTAAAACTAAAACAATACAAATAAGTAGGTAGTAAAAATAGAGGAAGTAAAAACTCAACAATTTAATGCCTTAAATTGTTGAGTTTTTGCGCACCATAATGCCAGATGGCAAGTTACGTCGTAATACTTCAAGTATGAAGTGTGATCAAATAAGTAGAATTCGTGCTAGGCCGATGGATCTTTGTTCCTGCCGGGGTTGCGGGACATACGTATACCGCGACCCCGGCACACAAAGGGCTACCGAAGGACACCGTGGATTTTAGTCAGTACAAGTCTGACAGTCCCTCCCGCCCTGCCCGGGGTTGGAGGACTCATTTGATGATTTTACCACGTAAAAAAAAAAAAAAAAAATGGATCTTTGTTACTCAATTACGTAAGAATTGCTAAACAGATCTGCTATAAGACATCAAGGTACCAAAGCGGTACAAAATTGAATGAATGAAACCAAAACTTGCGACTCAGTTTGGCACAATTGCTGTCAGATGGCATGGCCAATTAGATATTAGCGTCGAAAGAACAAGCTAAAATTAAATAGCGTTGTCTCTTTTCCCCGAAAACGTTTCAGCTTATTGGACGTCAGGGTACGAGTTTTAGCGATGCAGTTTATGAACTCAAACTGAAATGTCTTGCTTTTTAATCGTTTTTAATTAGTTCAGGGTAGGCCTGCAGGATAAAAGATACAGAGGTTGGTTGTAGTCTAGAATAACATATAAAACGATGAGATAATTAATCGACATGCGAGCAAAGCTGCTAGCAACAGTGTCATCATATCTGCTAACATTCTCATCCACCTATCTTCTTTTCAAAACATAACCCAAAACTTTAGACTCAAACGCAAGCCTTTTTCAATCTAGTCCAAGTTTGCAGGCTCCCGTCGTATAAACTGTGCTATCCTTGCAATGTGTGCGTAGTGCAGCGAGGATATGAGCTGCCATGACAAACATTGCCCTCAGACGTTCTTAGGCTGCCCACACAAGTGAGACAGCCTGCAATTTGTCTTGAAAGCTTTGCGTTTGTGATATTTGTTTTTAATCTAAAATAGTGTTTTGGAAGGTTTCTTGTTTTGAGGGCAAAAATTGGTAGGTAGGTTATAAAGTTTATGAATCATGAGAATGTTTAAAACTTTCACTGTCCATGAATGAGACTCGATATCAATAAAACATGAGTCAGTAGTCTCAGCATTTTTTATGTGATTAGCAGCTAAAATCAAACCTAATTAACTTGATATAGGAATTTTTAGTTGATAATGTCATACAGCATACCAGATAGAAAAAAATGTAATTATATTCGGCTACCCTATACATTTAGGAATAAGATGTTATGTGTTTCACATAGGAGATGTTGGAGAGAATCTCAGGATTAAAAAAAGATCACATATCATAGATTCAGGTGAATATTAATATTCGCAGTGACGACCCGAAGGGGAAAATTGCCGAGTAGACACGTTAGACTTACAGACTGCAATTCAAAAAATACACTACGATTTCGTTCGTATTTTACAACTATCGTAAGAAGTAAAGTATGTTTTAGTATCTTCAGTCGCAAGTCCATAGTCAGCCTTCGTTTCCACTCAAACTGAGCGACGCCGCTTCCCCCAAGAGTGATATCATATACCTATACATTTACGAACATACGTATATACAATATGACGACTGCATACATGCGACGTGATTAAAATCTGTACGCAAACATAGTCGAACTTTGAAATTATCTCGTCTGTTAGTCGAGTTGCTTCGGGCTTTCGAAGATTGGTTTAGATTTGAGTAAATGATAAATGATAAATGATATTTATTTTGCAAGTTGGTTATAAAAAACACTTTTACACGTCATCAATATTTTTAAAGCTAGATGGGGCCGGTGTTTCGTACCTGACTACTCTGAGAAGAAACAGGAAACAAACTCAGAGGTCACAGACATCCCATCTCTTTTAAAGTCCAGACATTGTTTTGTTCGGGTCATAAGAGGACCATGCGGGTGTCTTGAGATGGTCTTTTGAGGAAAGAAACACAGATTTGAGTGGACCTGTCCAGTCAGTGCAAGCATTTGTCGGTAATCGTGTAGCTCGACTCAGAACACAAGGAGCTCAACGACACGACGAACAATACCAAAGAAAGGACATTTGGGTAGGCCGCTTAAAGTACTCAAATTGTCAGACAGTAAAATTATTATAAAAAAAAGCAAAATATATTTTTATCGAATATGTTGGATCCAGGCAAACGCTTATTAGAGTGAGGCCCTATTAGAATGTTTCGTCGCCCCGTCAACTTACATTCATTTCATTACGACTACTCTCAAAATACTGGATGAAAAAAAGGTATACATAATGAGAAAACCGTCACGTCCTAGTACCAAAAACTAGAGATATGACATCCTACATGCTAGGTTAATGGCACGGCTCATACTCCTAGAGAAAGACTGTGACCTAACAGTAAAATTACTGCTAATTTATGCTCGATTTAGATAAAGTTAGCATAGATTAGCAATAACCTAAATGAAGTCTAAAATACCGCTCCTTACCACAGTAGTAATAGAGCTCTTTATTGAAGATTACACTCTCAGACCACTGAGGTTTAGTATGATTGTTAGCAGTATTCGGCTTAGGTCATAATGGGTCCTGTGATTAAGGACGAGTCTCCATCATGGTTTTAAATAACGTTGGCCTAGATACTCAATATTACGATGAGAAAATTCTAAGTCCTCGTGTTGTGTCAATCGAAATCGAGACTAGAAGGCATTCCAAAGAAAATTACTAGGTACATTATGTAAACTATGTATTCTTACATGTCTCTCACATTGATAGTGACAACCTGTTTTTAGCTATCACCGATGATTATTTGTATTATGCTTCACGTAAAATTGTTCTGTTTTAATATTTAGCTAATTTTGGCTTATTTCTTTTAGATCAGGATGCAAAGGTCACCAAAAGGACTCATTGATATTTCCTTCTAAATTGACATATGAAATAAAATAAAACTGTAAAATAGAATATTCAAGAAATATCATTTATGTGAAGTGCAAGACTTTGCACGTAGGAATTAATTTACCCACTCATAAATACATTTTTTTTAATATTTAGCAAACATTTTAAACGAACAACGTCCTAACTGATTTCATTCTACCAGGAACAACGTCCCATCTTAACATGGAACCCATAAATCATATCACTGATTCCGTACAAAAACGTTATATTTTAAAATGAAACGCTTAGAAGATTATTTAAATTCGTATAACAGCGTCTTAAAAGTTCATGAGTGCCAGTGAATATTTATAAAAATAATCATACCATCGAAAAAAATGAGTTTCTGAACATTTCCGTCGAAAACCGTTCTATGTAAACATCGATAGTCTACAACTGTTTACTTAGACTAAAAGTATATAAACGTGATGTGTGACTTAGACTATACAATGTATAAAAATATAAGATCATGCAACGAAAATATTCTCTCTCCAACAAACAGTGGCCGATGTGACGAAGAGACGTGCCCCCAGATGCCTGCGTACCGTCACTTATACACTTCGTACGTTGTTCTGCGGAACGAATTTCAGATGAGACGTTATTCGATTCTATATTTCCGGAACTAAATAAAATATCAAAATTCTAAAAACACACGTTTGTAGAGTTTTAATTGCTTATCTCAATAAGCTATTAAAGTGATTTTTGGCCTAAGGTCACATCAGACTTTATTCTTCGGATGAGTCGATCTGTTCCTCTTTAATCGTAACAGTCGCTGTGGCGCTGGATGTGGAGCTGACACATTTTTTATTGAGGATTATCGCTTTCGAGGAAAAGAACGTAAACGAATCGGTGCGATGAGACGTGCAGCGCTTAAAGCTGCTTTGTAAGATTAATTTTATACTTTATAGCTGTTAAAATGGATTGAACAGATTGGTTTCTTAAAAAGAAGAAATACCAGTTAAAATAGTGGCACCATTTCCAGATCCAATCAGATCATTCCATTACAAACAAAGGTCATCTAAGAATAAAATTGAGCAATTCCATTTCATTATCAAATGAGACAACTTCTATAATCTATCTTCTTAACTTGACCACCCAGTCCACCCACGGAGTTTGCTTGCAATACCAAGAAATAGACATAAAATCATAACTAAATTGCTTCACATTAACATTCCTAGAAGCCAAAATTTTTACGGAGAATATAAAAATACTGTACTAAAATGTCAGCATTTTGTAAATCCACTACTTTTATAGCCGTTGTACAAACATAGATATGAGTATTATGCTTCAAGAGCCGACACATGTCTAGACGGAGCACAAACAAAGCTGGAATCTAAGACGAGTGGCTACAACACGCATGACTCACTCTTAGCATAATGGAGGGCCAACTGAAGAGTTACTTGTTGACAAGGCAAAGGAAAATGCGCAAACACATCACTAATCACTTGTTGTTGGAATGTTGACTATATGAAATACTTGTGAAACTTTTTGAAGAGTAACTATGAAATTTTTTGCTTATTTATTGGTCTCTGTTACATATAATTTGAATTCCTGCACAGTCTATTCTGTAAAGTTTAATAGTTCACTCAAGTTAGCGAGAACTTCATTTTGTTTTTAAAGTAAATCAACCGGGATACACTAAACAACGAGATAGGTATACTTTCAAGTAGTGATGAGTTCGGCGGTGAGGCACTATTGCCTAGTAGTATCCTATTCACTCCTTACTGTAAGATCCCAAGGTCAGTGGCGGATTAACGTATAAGCACTACAAGCACGTGTTTGGGGCCCCTGTTCTCCAGGGGCCTCCATCCTCTGCTGGCGTTTCATTTTTTACCTACATTTTATCGAGATTCATCTACATTTCCGAAATTACAAGGCGAAAGCGGTCCGGGAGTGACTCTTCATAAACCCCTGCAGGGCCCTGCGGCTACCAGCAGAGCTTTTTCTCTGAATAATGCAAGGAAAAAAATGTTTTGAGTTTTAAATTATACCTACTACACTTTCTATTTTAATGAAACTTTCATTTTATACTTTCTACCTTCCCAATTTAAGCAATAGAGGGCCTACACAGGCTGTGTGCTTAGGGCCTCGGAATCTCTTAATCCGCCACTGCCCAAGGTTGTTGATATCAAGAAACACAGGCTCTGACTGGGAATCCCATTCCTTAGCTGTGCGCACGATAATAGTATTTTCAAAACGGTTTGTACCTACGAGTTACGGGTGGGATGTTCACCATGTACCAATGATGCATTACCGTACGTCTTGTAGTTCGTTGATGAAAAAAGGCTTGGCGGAATCAAATTGCGCAGTTCTATCGCACTCTCTCCGAAGTGAAACCAAATAAAAAGCCGACAAGCTGGTTACTCACTCACATCTGTTTTGTTTAAACCTTCTGTCTTCCCACTTTTGTTCGGAGCCACTTCAAGTCGTCTCCCAAGGATTACGCCGCGGCTTCACAAAAAATACATTGTATCTTCTCGTCAAGTGTAGGTAGGGTTGCCAACTTTTTTTACAAGAAATAAAGTATATTCAGGTCTATGAAGATTATTAAACAGTATTTTAGCAAAACAAACAGTATTTATTTAATTTTTTTTAACTAAATAAATAAAAAAATAAAAAAAAATTGTGAGCGTCTAAATGTAACACATAATAATAATGTGTCTGCATTTTGATGCTGAAAACAGTATTTTGTATACTTTTTTTTTGTTAAACAGTAAAAAGTATAATTTAGTGAAAAACAGTAGAATACTGTTTAAAACAGTATAGTTGGCAACCCTAAGTGTAGGTCGGTCGCCATGGATCGATGAGTCTCTTTACTGATTAGTGGGTACTGTTATTTGTCCATGGCTTTTTGCGAATGTTTTCTTTATGTATTATGTGGCCTGTTTTCTGATCCTGTGTTTAAGGCCCATTTTTTCTTGGGAAATTCTTATGATCACAGTAAAACAAGCATTTATTGTATAATGTTTTCCTTCTGTAACATAACTTGTTTCTTTTTAATGTTTTGCTTGTCTCTCCATTATTTTTAAATATACTTTTTTCCTTTCTTATAAATAATTATATCCCAAAACGTACAGTCGCTCACAAAACTTTTGCCAAAAAATATTCAAACGCAAAACCCGGTTTTTCAAACCAATATAATCTTAGCACGCGCCATGGGTCCGTGTGTAGCCATTTTTCTTAGCAGCCAGCGTTACCCAAAGTTCGCCGCATTAATATTAATGTCCACTACATATTTATGGGTCCGTCCCGTGTTTTTATTTAATTCAATTATGGAACGGTTTAGCGGACACAGCTTTTTGGAACGTTTTCCGCGTTTTATTTTGGTCTAACACGTAGACATTTTGCCCAACTTGTGTATTACAAAAGGTAAATTGATTTTATGAGAACTAGAGAATAGAAAGAATATCGTGTACCTACATAATATTTTGGACAATAACGGTTTTGTTTTTGTGTGTGCACAGTCACGCACGGGTATTTTCGTAATATACAACGAGCTTTCAAACGCGGTTTTTCGTGAAATAAAGATTGCTACTTTGAGTTATGACCTATTTCGTGGTATATAGATTTCATAACTAACTCCTCTGAACCGAACCTCTTTTTCTTTAATCATAAAAATATTTCAGGAAATCAACAAAGACAACGATGAAAATGAAGTGTTAATTTTATGAATTTTCTATAATTTTTATCCGCTGATTGCGTAGCCTCAATACTTTTAAAAACATGAACGTCAAAATGATACCAGTTTTACATAAACCCTTACCTAATAAATATCTGTTTGGTTTTAGATTGTTAGTTAAAGTGATCTAAAGTCGATCAAAAATAAATAAAAACTTTTTTACAGATCAATAAACTTTTTAAGATACGGTACGTGACGTAATCAATGACGTAGACAAGCCATGTAGGTTAATGGCGAACCATTCAGAGTGACACATTAAGTCAGGACAACAAGTTAGTGCTTTTACAACGGCGCCGATGCCAAGGGAGGGCAATTAAAAGTTTGTACATAAACACGGATGTGCCTACCCGCTTATATACGGATTCGTGCATTCATATAAATTTATTTGAAGTGTTAATGATGAGGAGTTCGAGTAATTCGAGTTTGGTGAGAAAAATCGCTTAATTTCGTAATTTTGAGATCTTTATTCGGAACTTATTCCGTATCTTTCGAAATTAGGAAGTCGTTTTCTAGTTTAATCGTCTTTGAAAGTATCTGTCGTCATAGCCATAATAGGGTATCTAACTAAAAAAATCGAATACGTCAGTTATTTAAATTTTCACTAGTCGAATTTTGTTGCACAAACTAAAATTGACGAAAATACGTCAAACTCAAGTAGCTTTTACTTGCTTCTGACGTCACGAGCCCTCTCAAGATTTGATGAGTTATATCTTTGTAAATATGCATTGATTTAACAAAAGAAAACATACGTGCCATTATTTTTTCAAACTTTGTAACTTATTCGTCATCTAGTTTTTAAATATATTATTCAACAAAAATAATAGAAAACTGTGCCTCTCTGTCATACGAATCCCAATTCTATAACTGTATCACGATAAATGGAATAGTAACCAATAATATGTCCTTTATCACACTTCTGTCTATATCCTTGACATCATATCAAGTTAAAACCCATACGTGTAATCTTTGACCTAATTTTCACATAATACGCTCAATTATAAACCTTAAAGCCTATGCAGACGGAGGTAAACGCGCCGTCGACGCGTGTTTTCGAAACGCGCGTCGTCGCGGCGACGGCGCGCTTTTATCAAATAGAGCAGTTTGTTGTCGTTTGTATTGCGTCAAACGCGAGTTTGCATCGCGTCTATATCGCTACACACGCTCGTCTGTATCGATTCAAACGAGTATTTAAATTCATACAGGTGTGCAAAGGTCGACAGGCCCTGCAGTCTCGACAAACATAACGTCAAAAATCGCTCGCTAAGTCTAATCGATGTCAAATTTCTTTCATAGATTTTCAAATTTATGCTTTCGAAATTAAGTTGAAAGTCTATAGGAATTTGACAACGATACGACTTAGCGACCAATTTTTGTCGCTGTCTAAATGTCGGAACTTTAAGGGCAGGCTGCGTCTGACTTGCGTGCGTATCGCATCAGTATCGCTACAAACGCGCGTCAACGGCGCGTTTAGTAACGTGGTGTGCATAAACCCTTAAACACGAGCACTGCACACTCGATCGGCTCAATTAAATTATTTACTCAACGAAATGTCAATGATATTTGTTATGTCAATGCTTTTGACATAAACATAGAGCTCGGTTGATATCGCTCGCTAAACTGATGTGTTGTCATTGGATTTGTTCATTGTCATTTTCATTGAACGATTTGAAAATCCAATATGGCGGATGACATTTGAATTCTCCGAATTTGAATCGCAGATATTCTGTTGTCAAGTTCTGTTTGTGCGACATTTTAGATTATTTTGTATTTCGATTTACTGTCTATACATTTCGAAATAACAGACACGATGTAACTACCTGTAATTCGTAGCTTAATATCTAAACTATAGTTTTATTACGATGATAATAGCGTTTTAACAACCGCACTTACATTTTGTTATAATATGCCATATTGCCATCAAATTGGGTCTAATTGCTTTAAGTTTTAAAGAGTCCGCGTACCGCCCCCGATTTACTGAAGAGCCTCTAATTTAGTGAGGGTCACGAATAACCGGAAATATCTGGTAAGCCTGCGTAAAAAATACTGTTAGCTTAGGACCAGTTTGTTGAAACATTTGTCCAAACATTGTGTGTGTAAGATACTACATTTAACGCGACATGTTTGGTAACAAGCTGGTTGAAATGTTACCCTTTTAGGTTGGTCCTAAGGGACTTACTTTATGATAATAATATCAGGCTGTAACTATCCTGGGGAGTTAGGACCTCTTCTCAAACAGAAGGGGAGGTCGTTTGGTAATCAAGTTTGTTTATAGGCAATTAAATTCAAAGTTTCCGTTGCCTTATTGTAGTTAGCTTGTACTGTCCCACACCTGGGCAATGACCGCTCTCTTTGTTCTTTTCATCTGCACATTTTTAGGGTTCCGTAGTCAACAAGGAACCCTTATAGTTTCGCTATGTCCGTCCGTCCGTCCGTCTGTCCGCAGCTTAGCTCAGAGACGCACAGTACTAGAGAGCTGTAATTTGGTGTAAATATACGGATTTGTTGTGCCGAAAAAGTGGTAAAATAAAATCTCGTAAATCATTTTTTTTTAGGGTACCTCCTGTACTTACACGTAAAGAGAGGATTTTTTTTTCTCGCGTAGCCCTTAGTGTGGGGTATCATTAAATAGGTCTTTAAAAATAATGTTAGTTTCCATTAACAATTTTTTGATAAAAAAATTCGTTTGAGAAATATTAAGCTTTAAAGTGCTAAATTTTGCTCGACTCGAGTGTCCCCCCCCCTCTACCAGCTAAACGGTTATGTTTGGGGGTGTGAAAAAATTCACAATAGTAGTATATATAACGAAGTTGAAAAGAAAATTATCATGACTAAGTAGGCTTTACAACTTTACGAGTAATAGTCGACCAACTTATAAAATGTACTTGATATCATATTTTCTTAAACAAAATATATCGGAGAACATGCTCTTCAACTGCAAATGTAAGTTTGTCAACTTTATTTTTACAGCTTTTATAGGTATGTTTTTTTATGTATTTTCCCCGATTTCTCAAAGATTCCTGGACCGATTTTGAAAATTCTTCTTTTTAAAATTAAATTCAGCGAATCAGTTTAGTTAGTTCGCATAAGTATTTTGATGGGCAACTACGGAACCCTACACTGTGCGTGGCCCGACACGCACTTGGCCGGTTTTCTACTTGATGACACGGTTGGTGCCATTGCTGACCCGCATGGAACTGCTATATGTATATGATCTTCTCGTTAGAGTAGTTTTTTTAGGGTCTGCGTAGTGCGTACACAAGTAAATGCACCCACGATACACGAGAATTTTCTGTGTGGAAAATGTTATCCACGTCTTTTCTAAAAAACCCAAGGAAGAAATCGAAGCCATTCCGCAAAATCTCCTTTGTGGTCTGCTACGGTTCCATCTCATGGTTTCTTAGTTATTTCTTTTCCAGTATGATTGAAAATAACTACTGATTACATTTACATGTTTTTGGGAAATTACTAAAGCCGCGCGTAATCCAGTAAGTCCAAAAGTGTATGTTGTGTGCATGTGGTTGAAAACGTACTACTTTAAAAAAAAAAAACTTACTCTAGGGATGTCTTCCCGTATTGTGGGTGCATTTACAAACATATACATATAGTCACATACGCAAACGTCCAGACCCAAGACAACTACTTGTATCAATAAACAATAATTGCTCCGTGCGGGAATCAAACCCGCGATACGCAGCGAAGCAGTCTATTCGCTCAGCCACTGCGCTAACCGTGCCGTCATTACATTATCTAGCTAAAACAGTTTCTTGTACCGAACGACTTCAGCCCGTTACACTTATTACAGACCAAACACATACTGAACTCAACTCAAGTTCGTATAAAAAAAAACTAAGTTGAAAGCACTGTTACCAACATTATCAATAAACCATTAAACGCTTCACCAAACCCATTTTCCGAGAATAAAAGTATAAAAGTTAATCGAATGAAAACTAATTAGTTAATACAAAATCAACATACCATTTAAAAGTCGCATCAAGCTGTAGTAGAAGTAGTATTTTTTCACAAAATTACTGCAATAAAAGTGGGATACAGACGCCTCAGGAATTTTAATTGAGTTCTCCGTTTCTGGTGTGTGGCCCAAGTTACAAGAGGATTGAGGGTCGTTCTATTGTTAGAAATTGAATGAAAAATACCAGAGAGAAAGAGGAACCATAGACAAAGGTTCGTGGCATTACGTCGCTTCTTTGTGTGCCTCCACATTGCTTTTACTTTTTTTTTATTTTAATGCCGGCAACGTGTGGCGGGTTTTACATTTTTAAAATAAAAATTGTCTGAGTATTCGAGGATTGCGTTTTTCATTATGGCTGGTGCGAGTTGTGCAAAAGACATTTCTACTAGTCTTTTTTAAGTGCTTTGAATGTAATAGTTCAAGGTTATAAAATTAATTGGAATTTTAACCCAGTCATTATTAGTAGTTGTAAATAGGTTTTCTTCTCGATCTTGCCTCGTTCGCAATTATTGCTTAATAGCTATAATTTTATTTAAACTAAACGAGTGCATGTTGTTTTTTTTTAATTTTGTTGGTAATAGCATTAGCGAATTGCAGTAACCTACAACTGCGGACTGCAAGACAAAAATAAAAAAAACAACATGACTATAATTACGCCTGCATTTCCTTGACGGGTTAATTTTGTCACCTAACTATTATTTAAGTTGAATGCATAAAGGGGAGCATCTAAGTAATCTCGAACCTATACAAATATAATTATGATAATTTTTGATTTGGGCTCCTACATACTTTAATGAATATAGGTACGTGATACTGCAATGTCTTATCACTTAAAACACACCTTAGTAAAAGCTTCTGAAACAAGATGGGTCTCCACAAAATATGGGGTCATTAATACCAAATTCCTTTCTTTTTCTCTTTAATCCTGGCTAAAATAGGCCGATAACATTTTCAGACCAACAGGAATGTTTTAATAGCTTGCGGTGAAATCTGGTAGTTAATAAAAAGGCCTACATTTAGATAATACTTTGTTATATACATACAAATCACAAGTATTTACGAAGTAGGTCTAATAAATAGGGTGACATAATGGGCGGTCTTACTGCAAAAAGCGACCTTTTCAAGATAAACTTTCTATGGATTTGAAGCAAAAGTAAAAACAATACTGTAGGAATTCTGTAGTGTACAATTTGCACAAAATATACCCATCGATGGAAAGTTACCAAAGAATATACGAGTAGTACGGTGGTAGGGAGTTTCAATTTTTGACTGACACAGTACCAACTGCATTAGATTTTATTGAAAATACGCTCTTCTTAAAGGGTATAATAACAATCACTGAATTGACTAAAAATAAATGAGGAATGATTCGGAGTTGGAAAGCTTAAAATATAGTTGATTGTAGCTGCCTTCATGGTCTCATTGTATTGGGACAAAGACGAAATGTTGATTCAATAGATCAATATCTCTGTTTTGCGGAATAGAATCTTGATGTGATTTTCCAGGTCATATCTCAGTTTTGCGGAATAGAATCTTGATGTGATTTTCTAGGTCCAATTTACACAAAGTTAATTACTTCTCTCGATGGGTTCGAGCCCATGATTTACAACTGGGCTCCCACTGCTCCTAAACCCCATTGCTCTATTGAAATAAAAAAGAAGAGACAAATATTGTTTTTTTTTTATTAATTCCACCATCTATATGGCTACCGAAAATTCATAACACACCCCATAAAATCAAGTGCAGACAACCACTAAGAAGATTGAAATAACACGAATTTATTCATATGAAAAACTTTGACTCAACAAAAACACTGAGTTTTACGTAATAAAATTCCGGATTCCGACCGAAACAAAACCGGTGTCACATTTGTATTCCCTCCATATTCTTGTCCCGCATTCCTATTTTCTGTTTTAAGAGTTTTTTATGTGGATAAAATGGAAAACTGCTGACTATTTGACATATGGCGGCCGTACTGTGACAAATGGTCCCGGCGTTGTTTTGAGCCCCGTTGCATTGTTGTGCCGACAAATTGTATGCTTGGGCTATTTTTGCTATTTATCTTTGTTAGGGATAAGGGAATCTTGTTTCTGAACATAATTGAGTCAGTTTTTTTGGGAAGTCGGTATGGTGTAAAGAAAAGCTTTAGAAAATTCGTTTTTTGTCTTTTTTTGTTCTCGTATAATAAAATTGAAATATAAAATAGTAAGCAAAGTTCGTAAATAGCAGCAGCTTAAACAGATTTTATCTTTCGAAGTAGACTAAATCTGCAAACTAGGTAAGCAGTTGCGTTCTAGTTCGTCATGGTTTACAATCTTTGGGAACGTGAGTTGTCTAATTTCGGTTCAATACTTTTAAACATTTGCTATTGCTAGATGAGACAGTTTTCTCTCCATTTAAAAGCTACAATCAGGAGGTTTGAAGCTTAAATTCTACCTTTCCCTACCTCATCGAAGGAGTCCTCGTGGTAGACGTCCACGTTGTCTTGTCACCTCTTATGGACTGGCTAAGTCGGGATGCTGTCCAGTTGAATTCCTAGGAGGTATTGGCAGATACCTACCAGCAATGGTTCTTCGGTCCCGACTTACGATTTGTAGGTCGTGGGTTCGAACCCCGCCAGGCGCATTAATTTGTGTTAATCGTCACTGCTCTCAAAACGGTGAAGGAAAACATCGTGAGGAAACCGGCATGTCCTAGAACTAAATATTCGAAGACATGTGACATCCACCAATACGCACTGGGCCCGCATGGTGGATTATGGCCCACTCCTTCTCACAGAGAGGAGGCCTGTGTCCCAGCAGTGGGAACATTATAGGCTGATGATGATGAATGTTTCAATTACTTGATTAATTGTAGTCGTTCTACGAAAGTGGACCACAAAGTCACAAAGAGAAATTATAATAATTGTTGGTCTTTACACAATAACTTAATATTAATTCGGTTATTTTTGGTCTCTCTGGGAATATATTTTCGTATTCCTAAAGTAATATGAATCGAAGTCATTAGTGTCGTCTTAACACGTTCACTGCGTTAGTCAAATTTGATGACTTTCAGTTGGTGCGGCATCGGGTCGATTATATCCGAAGCCCGACTTGTCCCTGGTGCGGTGCTGGGTCGAAAAGACCTGTTCGACTTCGGTCTGTTTAGAAGGACTTATCTTAATAGGGATTATGATAAAAGCATATTCCTTTATACCAATATGTTGACAAATAAATACTCAATAAAAGGCTGAAGTCGTAGGTAAATGCACTGAATGGTTTGCTTGTAAATAAAGGTATTGTCTGTCGGATCTTTCAGACCCCATATCCGCACTGGTTAGTTAAAGTGTCGATACATTTTTAGTGTTGTGGATAACTAAAAAAACTTTGATATCGATAAAATGTACTTACAATATATTTTTGAGAACTATTTAATACAAAAACTTAAAATGTCACTGACGGGATTGACTTCCGTGATTAAAAATTTTCCGTGAGAAGATATCCCGTAAGTGACATTTTAAGTTTAGAAGCAAACTGTGATAGTTAAAAAAAGTATTTAATACAAATAAAAAGAAATTATACAATCATATTTAGTAGTATGGTTTTCTAGATCGTTTCATGACTGCTACATCGTTTTATGTTTCATACACTTTCTCTTCTCATTTGGATAAAAAATCATCGAACCAGAAGGACCTCACTAGCTCTACTCACATGTAATCTAGTGCGGCTATGGGGTCATCGGGTATCGGGTCGTTTAGATCCGATAAACGCACTAGACGTAAAAAAATTTGCTCCAGTCGGCATCGGGTCTAAAGGACCCGATGCCGACTGGAGCAAATTTTTTTTATTCCTTTATTATTTATTTAAAGAGGCAATTCCAAAACACTAACTGTCTCATTCATATTCATAGGGAAACCAAATATATCTGTCCCGCACCAGCGGTTGGAACAACATTTTTTACCCCGCACCAGTGGCAAGATGAGCATCGGATATAATCGACCCGATACCGCACCGAACGTGTTAAGTAAGAGCTTTGTCGAAACCATAAAGAATAAAGTGAATTGAAGAATATTTGGTTTACGACGATTTGATTTGACTTTCTGAAAAATTTGAGCTTTTCAGACTCTCGTATGAGAATATTTATTTTTGAGTATTTTATTTATTTTTATCAATTATGGAAAAAATTAAACATGTACGAGTAGTTGACATCACCGATCACAAAAATATCAACATAGATACTTTTTATAAGCAGTCAAAACGCAATTCCCTCACATTTATTGTTGTGACGTCGGTCAAATCAATGACTCAACTATTTATTTAGGTATTAATAACATTTAAACATCGATTTTAAAAAAAAATAATTATGTTTAAAATATACGCAGTGTTATAGAGACGTGACGTACATACAGTTTTGATCGGAAAGTGTGAGAACCAGAGAGTATCGTACGCAGTACTAACTGGGTAGTGGAGGTAAAATGGGCTGACATTCATTCAACACTGGCCAGTATTAAACCGCATCTTGTTAGACTGAAAGGTGACCCCAACAGATAATGTAACTAGATTCATTTAATTCAAGTAAAAATTATGTCAACCACCCTATTGTTGAAATACAACCTCGTGCTAAAATTATAAAGAAAAGGATAATTTAATAGCACAGACTTTCTCTAACAAATAACTAAGCTTTAAAAAATACAGTACAGATAACAGTTGACAGCAAAACCCTCTCACGCGTTATTATTTACACAACACCGGCGCAATCCGGTTCGCGGCGGTAAATCCCGGTAAAAACTAGTACCAACTGGTAAAAACTAGTTTTCAAGTGTTAACTGCACTTCTGCGTGACCCAGTTATAACTGGTTCCGGGTTTGGCTCGTTACTGGGCACGGAACCCGACTGCAGGCACGTTCCTGGTGTCTGTTTGTCTTTCTTCATCATTATGCACTGACAATTAATTTGCTGCTTTTTAAAATAACAGCCTGTATTTTTAAGGGGAGGTAAGAAAGTGTTGACATTTGTTTTTTTTGTTAGCTGTTTCTTTGCCTCATGTTTCTTTGGTATATTTATTCATACTTCGTGAAACTAACTTAATTGTTTCAGACTCAAATTTTCATTAATTAATCGTCTTATTTATTGCCCTAGTATAAATAGTCTCAACGGTGAAAACTAATAGTCAATGCTTCGACAAAAAAAAATGTCCTCGTCGCAATTGCTCACTGAATGAAAGCATAAACAAGTATGCACCACAAATCAATCCGATTATATGAATCCCGTAAAATCGGGTTTGTCAGCACGTGACGTGAACTCACTACTGAACCGTATAGCTTTACTTTTTTTTTTACTCGTTTTTTGTGGGCTATGACAAGTTTCAGGTTCCCGAATTTTCATTTATGCGAAATGAAGGCTCGTTGTCAAATTGAATTATGCCAACGATATTAACTTTTTACCAACAACTGTCAAACTATATAGTTTAAGTGCTATGCTTTAACGTAGCTTGTCAAGTATTATGTTTTTCTCCTGAATAAGTGTTACTGAAGGTTATTTCTAATAAAAACTCTCCGAAACTGTGAGTGCTTTCTATGCAAGTAAAAGCAGTAGAAAATTGTGTACTTGCTGGTGTAGGTTGCAGGTGCAAGGCAAGTTAATAACAAAAACTAAAATAATACTGTACCTAACTAACAATTTAACATGAAGGAGAGTGCTAAAAAAACTCTGTTCCGACGGCGTTTTTTTTTCTATGGAGCCTGAACACTCTACAAACACCCTATTCTAACATTTTATCTACTCTTCTCTCATGGCTCTAAGCCTAACCTCGGCTACCAAAGCTTTAGGAATAAATCTCACGTTCAAACATACGGGATGCTTTGAACTCCGAAAATACGGGCAGTGCAATGTTTGAAAATGTACTATTTGAGTTCATAGAGTTTCAATTATTGCTCTAATTGTGGCTCAGTTTGAATCAGTTTTAGTGACAGCTGTGATTTTCAATATTTCCAATGACAGATGTTGGACGATATGAATAGGGAGTTTCACACACACACATCCGAGATTTAGCTGTCAGTGGCGCTACAAGCGTATAACGTAAACAACGTAAAGTGTAGCTTCTTTGAACTCCGAAAATACTCATAAATTATGTATAGGTACACCAATGCAAAGGTATCCTGTCTAGGAATTAGTCTAGGGACTGTCAGACCCCTATTGACTAAAATCCGGGCAGACAGTCTTGCGTCCAATCCTATCACGTCTATGTTTGAAAATGTACTATCACACAACGCCATCTTGAGTTATTCACAGACATACTTATTTCACATTATTAAAGATAAATTACATTCAGACACAGAACAAAAAATGATCGTGCTCATCACACAAATATTTGTCCTGGGTGGGAATCGCACCCACGACCTCTGGCATAGCAGTCAGGATCACTGACCACTAGACCACAGGCCTGTCAAAGATGTAGATGGCTTTCTCGAGCACATTTCTATCCGACTATCAAGATACAATTCATTCTAACTTTCCATTAAAAACTATTTTCATTTCAGCTTTACCAGCATAATAATTCCAGTGTACAACAGAGTGTTGACTTAAAAACCTGTCTTTTTGTACGGCACAATGTAATAGCGAAGCGGTGAACTAGCTGAAGTGTTGCTCGTGGATAGTAGTAATATATCACGAGAAAATCTTCTTTATCCGACCTCGGGACGGGGGTTTGTATGTATGAGAAAACGGAGGGTTGGATGGAAAGTGTATGGAGATTTTTTTGGGATTGAAAATGAAGTTGGGTTTTGTTGGTTTGATCTTGAGGTTTTGAGCAGGATCAGTCGGAAAGTAGTGTTAATGTTTCCAGGAATTACAATTTGACAACAGAAAAAATCGCTATAATCTGTTAATATGTTGTTAAAATTATTCAAAAAATAAACACTCAACTAGGCTTAAAAAATTTCAAAAATTCACCTCTACATAAATCCTTCAGCTGTGAAATAACTGGAATACCTACATAATTCTTTAAAATCGGCACCTTCAAGGCCCCTATTCTCCCAAAAGCCTAGCCACCCTACAAGGCTGTGACCCGATTCCGTGGTATTTTCTCAGGACAAAGAAAATAGAAAGGCGCAGCACTAGCGGGTAATTGTGACGTAATGCGCAGAATTTATGCAGGAACTCTTTTAGCATAACGCGTGTATTTAGGAGTCGGACTGGACCTTAAATTAAAATGTTTACAATCTTTTTCCGAGCTGAGTGATTCTTTAATATTGTGTACGTATTTTTTTCTACATAAAATATATTTAGTTGTTCACCGAAATTGAAACAGTATTAGTAAGCTTTGGATAGTCCAACAATTTTAGTCGCGGAGATAGAATTGGATTCTATGGTCAATTCGTACAATTCAATCATCAAGTACCAAAGCGATCAATAGATTTGAATAAAGTAGAAACATGCATGATTTATTTATACTATCTGCTGCTATCGGGTCCATCCGCGTATAATATGAAAATTATCCCACGGGATCGTAATATCAGGACTCAAGATATCCTATCTTAATCCAGACTATAACCCACCTCCTTAGTAAACATCCAGATCGTTTCAGCCGTTCCAACGTTGAGTAAAAAACATAATACAACGTGTAACGTTTAATGCGCAAATCCTCTCGTGGGGTAACTCAGCCCATGTTACTGATCAATGTTTGTTCGAAAACTTTTGGAAAAAAAAAGTAAAAAAAAATATTTGCATATGTCGTAGGATATTTAATTTGATACTTCGAATCTTCGCGGAAATCCTAGGGGTTTTGCGAAAACGCGGATAATTAGACATAGGCGAAAAATTATCAAATCTTACTGGACAAAGTCAGGATTTTTGCGAAAATACTCGTTATTATAGTGTTACGAGCTGGGTATTAGGGATAAATTAATTACACCAATTAAAACCAAATACAACTTTATTCACAGACAAATCACAAATTAAAACAATCACAAAACACTACTCAACACTTTAACACGCACTCTTAATCACACGTAGAACTCACTTAGATATCGCTTGTATTTCACTTCGAGTCACCTCGATCGTAGTCAAAACTAGACTGACTCAGGTTGGCGATCGACGCCCCTTTTATACCTCGGCCAGACCCACTAGATGTTTCTAGAATGTGGTCGAATGTTCTGGAAACATCCATAGACTTCGACATATTCCCATACCTTCTGGAACATTCTCTCGAAACATCTAGAACAGGGTAGAACTTTCTAGAAATTTCCTGACCGAACTTGAGTAGAATTGTCGAGAACCTTGTGGAACTTTCGAGAAGCTTATAGATAGGTCTCGCAATTCGATCGACGTAACACTGCCCCCTCCTTAGACATGCTCGTCCCGAGCATCGTTAGTCCCGTTGTATCGCGCCAAACGGTCAACATGGACAATCTTGGGCGCGCCACGTAGACCCTTTTGTATCCGGTAGGTGACGTCGTTAATCCTGGTCACGACTCGGTATGGTCCTTCCCATTTTGCTTGTAATTTAGGAGACTTCCCTTTGCTACGCACTGGGTTATGCAACCACACAAGTGACCCCTCGTCGAAACCTCCATTGTTTGTCTTCCGGTCGTATCGAGTCTTCATCTTCTCAGACATTTGTTGGCCAGATTGTCTGATATGCTCATACACATCATTCAACTTGTTACGCAAGTCATTTGCATAATCAGTTACACTGCGTGGAACATCAGGAGGGGTTCCGGTGATTAAATCAGCAGGCAACCGTAATTCCCTTCCAAAGTTCGCGAAGGCTGGTGTCACAGCTGTACTTTCGTGAACTGCACTACGGTATGACAGAAGAAATGGCTGTATGTGCTTATCCCAATCTCTTTGCCTGCTATCCACAACCTTTGCCAGATATCTCTCCAACGTTTGGTTGAAACGCTCCACCATGCCATCAGATTGTGGATGGTAGGAAGTCGTTCTAGTCTTGTGAGTACCCATCAGCCGACAAGTCTCCTGGAATACTTGTGATTCAAAATTCCTTCCTTGGTCGCTGTGTATTTCCAAGGGTACTCCAAAACGACAGAAGACCTCCTGAACCAATTTATCTGCGACTGTTGTAGCTTCCTGGTTAGGAATGGCGAAGACTTCTGGCCACTTTGTGAAGTAATCCATGACAACCATGAAGTACTTGTTTCCGTTTTCACTTTCTGGAAATGGTCCTGCCACGTCTAGTGCTATCCGTTCCCACGGGGCTCCAACGTTGTATATCTGCAAAGCACCTCTGCTGCGTGTCTGGGGTCCTTTCACAGCCGCACAACTGGTACATTTCCGACACCAGTCCTCCACATCTTCACGACAATGGATCCAGTAAAATCGCTCACGTATTTTCAGTAGGGTCCTTTTTACACCCATATGTCCACCTGAACATCCGTCGTGGTAGAGCCGCAACACATCCGGATTGGCTCTGGGGACAACCATTTGTAAGTGACAGTTGTCTCCTCGAGCGTTTTCCCATTTACGGCACAAGACTCCTTCCTGGATAATCAAGCTGTTCCATTGCGCCCAATAACTCTTAGTGATGGAACTCATCGCAGCTACATCACTCCACTTGGGTTTAGGAGCACCAGCTTTAATCCAGTCAAAAATTGGTTTTATGTCTGCGTCATTTTGCTGAGCATGCTGTAAGGTTTCCTTCCATTCATTACTGAGATCCGTTCTTAGCATTCTTACAGGCACTAACTCCTTGGCCTCTTGCCTGTTGCAGTGCTTACAGTCTTCAGGGCAAGGTCTCCTAGACAGTGCATCTGCGTTACCATGTGCCCTCCCACTGCGATGTTCAGTTACGAAGTCGAACTCTTGTAGTAGCTCAATCCACCTCGCCACCTGTCCCTCTGGATTCTTGAATTGCAATAGCCACTTTAATGCGGCATGGTCCGTTGAATTTTCGTCCCAGCAGATACTTACAGAAGTGCTGCAAAGTCTTTACTACGGCAAGTAATTCCCTTCTCGTAACGCAGTAATTTCTTTCCGGTTTCGATAGAGATTTGCTGTAGTAAGCTATAACAACTTCCTGATTTCCTTTCCGTTGAGACAACACGCCACCAATTCCGGTATTACTTGCGTCTGTGTCAACTATGAAGTCATTTTCAGTGTCAGGATAGTCAAGAATAGGTGAATTGCACAGACGTTTCTTTAATTCCTGGAATGCGATGTCACAGTTCTCGTCCCAACAGAATTGTTGCTTCTCCTCAGTAAGTTTGTGTAGGGGTTTTGCAATATCAGCAAAATTCTTGACAAACCGTCGATAGTAGGAGCATAAACCTAAAAATGCTCTGACCTCCGTCTTGTCTTTCGGAACTGGCCATTCCTTGACGGCGACGATTTTCTCCGGGTCTGTCTGAACACCTTCCTCCGAAACTATGTGTCCTAAAAAGTTCACTTGTCTCCTGAAGAATGAACACTTTTCCGGACTCAACTTAAGATTTGCTCTTCGAATTTTCGACAGCACTTTAGTTAGGTTTTGAAGGTGGTCTTCAAATGTTCGGCCCACGATGATGATGTCATCCAAATAGACAAGACATGCGTCTCCGATCAATCCAGCAAGTACTTGCTCCATCAACCTTTCAAATGTCGCAGGAGCATTGCACAATCCAAATGGCATGACTTTAAACTGCCATAGGCCCTTTCCTGTGGAAAATGCAGTTTTCTCCTTGTCTTTAGGGTCTATTTCCACTTGCCAGTAGCCGCTTTTCAGGTCTAACGTTGTGAACCACCTCATTCCTGTCAGCGTATCCAACGTGTCATCGATCCTAGGTAGTGGGTAACTGTCTTTTTTCGTGACATCGTTTAACCGTCGATAGTCCACACAAAACCGTGTGTTGCCGTCCTTTTTCTTCACAAGGACCACAGGAGAACACCACGGGCTAGATGAAGGCTCTATGCTGTTCTTCACCATGCGCTCAATCATCTCCTTCACTTCCTTTTCGCGAGCAACCGGCACCCTTCTTGGTCGTTGTCGGATTGGTAACTCATTGCCAGTGTTAATTTTGTGCTGAACCAGCCCTGTTCTCCCTATGTCAGCATCATCTGTAGAGAACATGTCGGCATACTGGAGTAACGTTTTCTTAGCCTTATCCATTTCTACTCCAGTTAGATCGCAGTTTTCTAGAAGTGTTGACACGTTAAATTTCAAGCGAAGCACTTTTTCTGACGGTGTACTTTCCATTAAGATCTCTTCTTTACCACATTTCAACACTCCTCGATCAACATCGATCTCACAACGATATTTCCTCATAAAGTCCAAGCCTAAGATGCAATCGTCTACTATGTCGGCCACGATGACATTATGCCAATACGCCTTATGACCTAGTTTTAACTTCACCTCCTTCTTGCCTCGGACGGTTATGTGCTGACCGGTAGCTGTCAGTAATTGTATGCGGTCGTGGTTGTTGAAGAAGTCCCCAAGGAACCGACTTGCTAGATTTGAATTGACGACCGTGTGAGAAGCTCCTGTATCGAGTGTCAATTTGCATGGTTTTCCGTTGACTTACCTTTGATGATCAGGCTGTTTCCGTCATGGGCCTGTGAGATCGAGATCCTCGGGGCTCTTTCCATACCAGCCAGCACCCGCCCCTCAGTCCTGGCGTTTACTCGTTTCCCTGCTGTTGCTGGGCAGTCTTATCGGCCCCTCTTCCCTGCTGGGATTGATCTTCTCTTGCTGTATTTCGCTTGGGGCAGCTGGACCGAAGATGACCTTTTTCCCCACAAGTATAGCACCTGGGACTGTACCCTTGTGGTCGGTCGCGTACAGGTGATTCCACTACTTCTCTGACGCGATGCGTGCGATGGTCTTGCCTCACTGCTTCTACTTCCAACGCATGAGCCAAGGCGTCCTTTAATGTTTCGTGATGCCCAAGTCTTACGGCGGCTCTGACTTCCAAGTCATTCCGTCGACGAATGCCTTACGAGATTACCATTGATCAGGGCAGGAGCAGACTGGTATGCCTTTCGGACCATCTTTTCAATTTCCAGGGCCCACTGCTGTAGGCTCTCAGCACTACGTTGAACACGATCCTTTAGCTTAGCGCGAAATACGTGCTCCAAGTGCGCGTCGCCGTACCTGGATTCCAACGCTTCCAGCAGCTGATCGTAAGTCACATCCTTGCCAAGAGCCTCAAGTACGGTCAGGGCCTGGTCTCGTAGGCCTAAGGTGAGCGCGGTCATTGCTTGCTCTTTCGTCCACCCATTCGCCTTCATAACGGCCTCAAACTGCATCCTGTAAGCCGACCATGAAGATGTTCCGTCGAACGGCGGCACCTTAAACCCTCGTGCCGAATGCAGCAATCACTGGACACACAACCCCGTCTCCAGACCGAAGTTCACCCAAAGCCTTCTTCACCCCGGCAATTTGGACCTCAGCTTCAGATATGCGGTTCTCGTGCTGATTGACTTGCTCTTTAACCACTTTGAGCTCCTTGCCAAATGTCGAGTGCAGGTCCTTGATCAGGTACATCTGCTCCTCTTGGCGACGAGCCTGCTCCTCTTTATCTTCCTGAAGCTGCTTTTGTAACAGGCGGGTCTGCTCCTCCTGGCGGCGAGCCTGCTCCTCTTTATCCTTTTGTAGCTGTTCTTCCAGGCGGCGAGCCTGCTCCTCCTGGCGGCGGGCCTGTTCCTCCTTATCCTTTTGTAGCTGCTCTTCCAAGCGTCCTGCTCCTGCAGCAGCGCCATAAGCGCAGACAGGTCTGGACCCGCCGGTGCTGAAGAGACTGCAGATGGACCAGCGGCTGGTTCCGTCGTAGGCTGAGCACCACCCGGCGTCTGTATCGGGGAACCTCCAAACCGCCTCTGGTCCATGTCTTGCTGGCGCTGACTCCTGGTACGAATACCGTCTGTGTCGTCCTTTGGTAAAATCGGCATTTTATCCCTCACTTCTGACACCAAATGTTACGAGCTGGGTATTAGGGATAAATTAATTACACCAATTAAAACCAAATACAACTTTATTCACAGACAAATCACAAATTAAAACAATCACAAAACACTACTCAACACTTTAACACGCACTCTTAATCACACGTAGAACTCACTTAGATATCGCTTGTATTTCACTTCGAGTCACCTCGATCGTAGTCAAAACTAGACTGACTCAGGTTGGCGATCGACGCCCCTTTTATACCTCGGCCAGACCCACTAGATGTTTCTAGAATGTGGTCGAATGTTCTGGAAACATCCATAGACTTCGACATATTCCCATACCTTCTGGAACATTCTAGAACCACCTCGAAACATCTAGAACAGGGTAGAACTTTCTAGAAATTTCCTGACCGAACTTGAGTAGAATTGTCGAGAACCTTGTGGAACTTTCGAGAAGCTTATAGATAGGTCTCGCAATTCGATCGACGTAACAATAGCAATATTGCGAAACGAAACGCTGGCTGTTATGAAATAAGAACGCTGATTGGTCGGTCAGCGCGTTCAATAAGAGATCGTCTCTGATTGGTTGACGTCTTAATTTTAACGTTAATCATCGGCAAACTAGGAACCAATTAGAAGTCAGCCAGCAAAATTGTAGCCAATCAGTGTTGAGCACATCAAATCTTACTATAATAACGAGTATTTTCGCAAAAATCCTGACTTTGTCCAGTAAGATTTGATAATTTTTCGCCTATGTCTAATTATCCGCGTTTTCGCAAAACGCCTAGGATTTCCGCGAAGATTCGAAGTATCAAATTATCCTACGACACATACAAAATGAGAAATTGATCGAGCCCATCAGTATGAAAATTCATTTTTTTCCAAAAGTTTTAGAACAAACATTCAGTAACATGGGCTGAGTTACCCTACGAGAGGTTTCGCGCTATTAACGTTACACGTTGTATTATGTTTTTTACTCAACGTTGGAACGGCTGAAACGATCTGGATGTTTACTAAGGAGGTGGGTTATAGTCTGGATTAAGATAGGATATCTTGAGTCCTGATATTACGATCCCGTGGGATAATTTTCATATTATACATCCATCCATACGTCCATCCAAATAAGTAAGGATGCTTTCTGTTACAGATTTCTTTTTACTTCAAAACAAAGTTTCTTTTTACACTTTCCTCTAACAAGAGAGTCGTCCATTGTAGTACTCAGTTAATATAACTACACAGTTAACACAAAATCGTAACTATTGGAAATCCATTAGTTTTTATAGTTCCCAGTGGTGCGTTCAATTTCGACTAGCCAGACAGCTTAGTCAGTACATAGATGTGAAATTGATTGTCTAGACTACGTTTTAGTCTAGACTTATCGCCATGGAGACGAATCTATGTAGATAAATATCACCTTGCACTATAACTTCCTTTCAGCATGAAACAATTGCGGTTGAGAGGATTGCGGGTAAAATTTGGAGACTTGCGCTCAAGTAAATATGGAATAAAGGGGATATCTACAACTTGTAACGCCAAAAGCGCAAAACCTCTCGTGGGGTAACTCAGTCCATGTTATTGAACAATTTTTGTTTTACGACTTTTGGAAATTCGCAAAATATCCCACGAGAGGTTTTTGGGCTTTTGGCTTTACACGTTGTATATTCAGCAGTGAGAGGAATAATGCGGTCAGTGAAATGAAATGAATGAATCAAAGCTGCTGTTCGATTCTACGTTTGATTCTTTATTTAACGTATTAAAATCATCAAACGAGTCCTTCCACCCAACACCTTTACATTTTATTTTAAAAGACAAATAATTTCCTGGTTGTTTCTCCGAAGGGATGCTCTGGCTATCGAAATATCAGCATGATGACTGAAAACCACTCTGATTTATCGGTTGCTCTTTACGACAGAGAGTAAGTCCTAACAGGGGCACAAAAGCATACAAAACCAAACTGGCTTCTTAGAAAAATCAGATGAAAATACTCACGATATTCCCTCTACTTAAAACAACAACGAATAAATTTTACGACACCATAAACCACAAAAGTTGTTTAAAATATTACACAATAACTGATTGTTAACAATGTTCTCAAAGTTTGTGAACATTTCAAACTTATGTCTGGTTTAAGTCCAGACTAATCTATAGATCGAACTTACCCTGTAAGCCTGCGAAGCTTGTAAACTGAAACTTGTAAGACATTTAGTATTAAGTATTCATTGCTCCATTGGAACTTAGTTATAAGTTGAGGACTCTAATCTAGTGCGCAATGGAGACGGTTCATTGCCTTTTAGCGCGTCCTTCGACGGTAGTTTTAATTGTTTTGGTCGCGTTTTGTTGTTTGTCGTCTGCCTGTCAGCGGGTTTAGTTCTGTCAGTAGATAATGTCACTGTCAAGTGACAAATGTCTTTGGACGGCTTGTAACGAACTGAAATTGTTTCAGGTTGAAGGCAGTTTGTATAAAATAGTAAAGATTTTGGTTGATCGATAGCATTGTCGGTCTGTCCCACTCTGTGACCATCTTTCTTTTCACATCTTGCGGCTTTCCTTAACTATGGTCCAGCTTTTCTTGAAAACTGCTTATACAAAGCGGTTTAATTTATTTCACTGTGGCCTTCCAAAATATCAAATTTTATCCTTCATCAGCCATCAAGCTTTGGAGCCTGTGAAAAAAACATATGTTGTGATAATTACGCGTGAGTTTTCAATCATGACTACTTTATTATTTAAACATAAGTCTGGAAAGTTAGAAAACACTTAACTAGTAGACTTTTGTAATAAATCTAAAAGCATTCACAGATTCTTTATTGAACAAAAACATTGCATTAATACAAATTCAATCTGTTCGATATTTACTTTGCAGTTTTTGTGTTCGAAACGAAAGTTATTTCAGGATTTATGTGAAAGAAAATTCTTTTTCTCGTTTGGAATGTGAATTTGTTCTCAACTCGCTTGCATGTTCAGTATAACGTATGTTGGCACATACAGACGACTAGCGATATTTAATTTGGCCATTTGTTTTTTGTATTCAAATGTAATTTCAATTCTACGTATTTTGATTTAAAGAATACTTCAGTGTCTTGCATTACTTGAGAGCTTGTAAGATTGTTAACTAAGAAGCAACGGAAAATAATAGCAAGCTCTGAAAATTATGATTAAATCGTTTGATATCGATTGCAAATAAATGTACAAATTTAAAATTCATAATCTTTAATTTATTTTCTCCACTTTCTTCAATTTACACAATATTTATCCTTATCGTCTTCATCATCATGAAAATTAAGATCATCCTAAAAAGCAGCTTTAATATTATTTCTTTTTATTACTTGGACTGTTCCCCGTGAAAATTATCTACAAAAGTTTTGAAAGTCGTTACAAAATTCTGAAGGCGAATCTCCATTGGGACGGAATTTTTAAAAAAGCAATATTATAATTCTACCGTCTTTGGCAAGGATGTAAAAGTAATTAAATTGGTTAGTGTTAAGTTCATTTTGAGGAACTCGTGGCTAAATAATAACAGCCTCGTGGATCGTACTTCAAGGCTAGTCCGCGTTTGCTAAGGATGGTCAGAGGATGAGTAACTAATTATAATCAGTGCCAAAAATAGGGGTTTCCTAACGGTGCACGGTGGTCAGGCACATTTCACAGACCTTGGAGGGGCGCAAAAATGGCATTGACAGGAAGCCGATTCCAACACAGTTAGCGAAAGCCTAGATATATGATGTGTTATGTTAATTTTCTTTGCACTTAGGTCCTCTGTTTTTGAGAACAAGTTTACTGAGATATAGTTTCTGTGGTTATTATGTGAGTTGGTTTTCTTCTTAATTTTGTTATGGAGCCTGGGCGAGCTTTTAGTGAAGATTGTGAGTGCATTGTGCAGTTTAAATTGTACAAGACTTTGCTAAACTAAGTAGGATAAAACTATTTAATGGCTGGCATGGAACGGTTTGCGTAGTGGTTTGCTGCTACTGAAAAATTGAGTATGAAAAACACTTGATACTGCTGTAGATTATAGATTCCTGAATGGAAGAATTTAGAAAAAATGTTACAAGATTTCAAATTAAAAAATATTACAATGATTTCTTTAATTTATTTTATTTATTTAGATATTGTTAATAATATAAAACCACGCCTGTAATCCCAGAAAGGTTAATCATGTAACCTAGAAAAGAAAAAACATTTCGCCATTTGACATTATTTTATTTAAGTACATACCTATAATAAACAGCAAGATAATATTTACGAAACCCGATTACTTTCAACCGTTCATAAATCCTTAAACCCTTAAGTAAGTTTCAAGTAGAAAGTTCATAAATACCTTTCCCAATGTAAACAACGAAAACCGAGTTGTCCCGAAATTCCCGGTACCATAATAAAATAGAACATCCTAAAATTCGAGACCGAGACAGTCGTAAGGTATTCTCCCGGAATACTTTCGTTCCCTCCAACTATTTTTCCTTGCGATTATTCGAGAAACAAAGACACTGTAAATAAAGTAAAAGCAATTTTAAAGCAAGCTTCTAGCGACCATGTCACACTGAAATATTGTTTTACGGTGCGTTGTAACGGAAAAGGACGCGAGATAAATTGTTGTTAGCTATCTCTGTCTAACCGTGACGAATGTTCTTTAAAAATGGGGTTTTATTAAAAATATTTTAAACGTATACATCACTGTTTAGGGACGTGTGAACGGAATAGGTTCTAGTTTTTTGTTCTTCGGACTAAATAAAAATCGAGATTAAGTCGCACTTGCCAAAGTTGATCGGTGAATGGGTCAGCAATTCAGCATTCATTTCATACAGAGTTTATTCGTGAAAGAAAAGAAAGCCCTTTATGGTATTGCTCCAGGGGGGTTGTAGGACTGTCTTATAGGTGATCCTTTAAGCGGCTCAGGCGCAAAATGTTCCGTTCGCAAAATGTTCACAGGTAGCAAAATGTCCCTTTCGCAGAATGTCCCTTTCGCAAAATGTACCTTTCGCAGAATGTCCCATTTCTCAAAATGTCCCTTTCGCAGAATGTAACATACATTCAAACATTCATAGACTTTTTGCATCATAGAAAAAACTGGTCAAAAGCTAGGAGGTGTAGAGCACAAAAACCGGTACTGTTGTGATGTTTAATTAGGAAAATGGTAATTAACTTTTTTTACAGAAACCACGTATGCATTCGTTAATATTACAAAGTAAATAAATATTATAATGTTATTTATCATTTTCATTTCTTTTGCTTCAGGTACAACTCAAAGCTGACGACGCTAGCGCTACCCTCAGTGATATTCGAGCCTAAGTTCCGAGGATCTGTGCGAAACCTCGTGTATTCTGATCTGCCTGGACAGCCACCGCGGAGACAGGAGTTGAGGCATTCGAGGGATTTGAAGGTAAGTTTAGAGTAATCTTGTTTACAGAGTTCTTGATAATGATGAAGCGCGTTTCTTGGAAGTAAGGAAGAAAAAGGAAGTAAGGAAGGTTTCGCCACTTCTTCTCCAGTAATGCCGGCCGCTATTTTGACGTTTCAAGTTTTAAAAAAACAAATGCAAAAAGATTTTATTTAAAACACACTGTTTGTACGTCGGAAATTAAATTCGGGCGTTTTAAGTAATTGTTTTATGCTTATAATTCAACATAAATACTTAAATCATGTTTTTTTAAGTAAGTTTAGCATGATTTCTGGTCCCTTAAAATTACAACCAGTACCTTAATATTACATTTAAATTGATTGACAACATTGCCTGGTTTCAAAAACATTTGCTTAAAAATACTTACTACTTAAAATAATTAGAAAAGTAGGAGTTTTATTAACGTAGACAAAAATAATGAGCACCAGGACAGTTCCATCGCAAAAAATCAGTACAAAGAAACTTACAAGAACAAACTTTGTTTGCGACATCTTAACATTACTATTCAGCGTTTTTCTCGGAGAAAAATCAAAGTTCAAATAAAAAACTAGGTTAAAAACAATCACAAGTCTCCCTGGACTCGGCAATAGGAAACTTATGAATAAATTCACTTGTGAAGTCATTGTTTTATGCTAATCTTATTTACTTTGAGGTCCCAGCTAAATCAGACGAGTTTCACGAACAAGACTGTTAATTCTTACGTTTTTATTTTTAGTCTCTTGTTTATTTTTTTTGTAAAAAAGATATATAAAAGACTCCCATGAGCTTTTTCGCTTGGGTTTGAAGCAAATAAAAGCTCATGGAAGGAATGGAAGGAGGCCCTTGCCCAGCAGTGGGAGAGTAAAGACTAAGAAGGAAAGAAAAAATGGTAATACGAGTGGATGTCATTTTATTTTAAAATATATATAATATGAAAATATGATGTAATACTTTCAATATTCAAGCGTGCGATGCCACAGGAAAAAGCTAATGATGGTATTTTTCTACCAAAATAATAACACGATAAACTACGCAAAAATACATTAGTGACAAGAGTCGCAAGCAGGCTAATTATTTTTCATTAAAACTGAGAGTACAAAAATAAGTCATACTTCACAAAATATTGTCGCGCTAACTAATGGCACATTATCAACAAATAATTTTAAAATACTTCGCATTCCTTCAACAAAATCATAAACATCGCAATTTGCAAGCCATTGTAATTTCTTCAAAACACAAACCCATGGGAAATTGAACTTTAAATCGTGTGAAAAGCGGTTCATTTTCCCAGCCTGATGAAAGGTTTTGCTAAGTTGGATTTAACAAAGAAATTCCGTTGAGCGTTGGCTTAACCTTAGTCATGGTTTTTTTGTTGTTTGGTACAAGTGAAAAACGTTTTGGTTGATGATAATCTTTCGTTTCTGCAAGTCTTGTTACTTTTAAAATTGTGGGTTTTTCATCTTTTTCTATAATGGACGTTCACGTGGCAGAGCTCAAGAGCTCTTTAATAGTTTGGGCATCGTCCTATACAAATTAAACATAGAACACAGTAATGACCCATGTACTTACCACTTTAGCGTGCTATGTCCACAAACACGTTGTTGTTAATGCGTACTCTCATTTTTTGAGTGCTCCTCCAAAAATGGAAGTAGAACATACAGAGATGATTGCTCGAATAAGCAATCATCTCAGTATGTTGAGTTTCCTGCGTGCCTTGGAAAGCAAGCAGACTGTCTTTGACAGTAGTTACAGTTAGAAGCTCGAAAGTCTGACAACCAATTAACATGGAGTATCGTATTACCCAGTTACTGGTTTGTGGACGTCCGATAGGCAGTCGCTCCATGTGAAACACTGATATTCAGTTAGATTCGGTTTGACTGGAAGCCGACCCCAATATAGTTGGTAAAAGACATGCAGATGATGATGATCTTTGTATAATGTTACAAAGTTCGATTTGAAGATTATGTATTCAGTTCGTTTTTGCTGTATTAATTCGTTTCAATATATTACTCAATATCGTTAACAAAATATCAATACGCACATTTAGAATTACCCAGTCAATTATCGATAACTAAGCTTGTAATTCTATGAACCAGTGTTGTCCTACCATCGTATTGCGATCACTATTACCGGCAGCAGTAGGGTGATTATAGCATTACCCCAGCGGAATCGTTCGTTAAAGGTCTTTTCACACTTGTGATGTTAATCTGCCGCTTTTGCGTAGCGAGAGTGAAAAAGAAAAAACCTTGCCAAAGGGATCAGCATATTGCCAGATAGCCACACAAATATACCAATACTTACAGTAGGTACTATCTAAGCAGATTACTGGAGGGACAGGATGGACTTTCAGTCAGTAAGAAGATGACAGATCCTTCCGCCTCAATCAGGGCGGCAGGATTCATTTGATAATTTTATATCACAAAAAAAAACGATACGAGTTTCGTAAAATAGTGAAAATGTCTGTAATTTTTTAAATTCGATTATTAATGAAATGAGATACAATAGTACAATACTGCAGACGCAACGAGCCAGCCAGCGTCATATGGGATATACGAATAAGCACACAAATCGCCTTTCTCTCGGAACACGCTGGGATTCAGCGTGATAGTGCTCTAAAGCGGTTTATGCTTATGGAGTATCGAGTATCATGGCGTTCTATAGCAATCAGTTGCCTGTCGGAATTAATTATACACTATAGGAGCTTTATTTCAATACGCGTAAACTGTTTAGCACCTAAATAACGGGTTTGTGAATGGGCGAGTGTTTAGCTTATAATCTGGTGTTGATATGCCTATGGTGTTGTTGAAAGTGTTGGTGGCCCAGTGGGCAGTGGTGGCCCAGTGGTATCGGCCCCGACTTACGAGTTGTAGGTCGTGCACATTACTTTGTGTAATTTATTTCATCACTACTGCTCTTAAAACGGTGAAGGAAAATATCGTGAGGAAACCAGCATGTCCTAGAACCAAGAATTCGAAGACATATTATGTGACATCCACCAATCCGCACTGGGCCCGCGTAGTGGATTATGGCCCGCTCCCACTCACAGAGAGGAAGCCTGTGTCCAAGCTGTGGGAACATTAAAAGGCTGATGATGATATTGTTGAAAAGTTTTGTGTTTACAATGAGTTAATTGAAGGGATTACGTAAGCAAGTTACCGTGACCATGGAACGCAGACGGCTACTGAAAAAACTTGGTGGATTTTTAGTCAGTTAAAGTCTGACAGTCCTTTTCGTTCCACCCAGGGTGAGGAAGACTCATTTGATGATATAATACAACGATGGCTGAACAAAGTATGACAGAAGGTTTCTACACTTATTACAATGAAAAATACTTAATATTCTTCATATTAATCATTTCTCTCTCTTCAAAAAAAATCTTCCACGCTAACTCTTTTACTTAACCCACACATAACTCGCGGAATTCCCGCCCAGCATAAATTAACAATGACAGCTCGATCGCTTCATTTTTGTCTACAATACTACGAAGTTTCTACACCGTGCTTTTATTATTTACTTGTCAATGTTTCTAGTAGGTTGCGGTCGATATGTTGTAGAAGTGTGCAGCAAAATAGGTTGGCAATAATTATGTGATTTCAAGCACTTATACAACGTGTAACGTTAATAGCGCAAAACCTCTCGTGAAAAAAAAATAAAAGATTTTTCATACTGAGGGGCTCAATCAGTTTCTCATTTTGTATGAAAAATCTTTTTTTTTCCAAAAGTTTGGGCTGAGTTACCCCACGAGAGGTTTTGCGCTATTAACGTTACACGTTGTAAAGCTATTTTGATCAGTAGTCAAGTAAACTATTCGTTAAATACTGTATGTTTTTAACAAAATAAAAAGCGGTTTTGCTAATAGTTAAACTATTGATAAAACAAAAAAACAAAACTGAATCCATTGATTTATTTCTCATTTTACTCTAGATGGTGATTGCAATTTAGTTGTACACTGATACGAATGAGCTTGAATTTTCTGCGTATGAAAAGAGCTTTTACCTTAAATTATTTAAAGAAGCTGTGACAAGCACCTACTGGGTCCGTGAAAAATAAACAGAAAATAGGAAATGTGTATTTTGTCAGAATATCACTTTTTTTCTCAATGAATCGAGCGGACAACACCAAGCATGACTTTACGCTCCCATTAGTCGCTCATAATTATAGTAAACACCTACATCTTGACATTTAGCCACCGCTCCCTAATAAATCAAGTTGGTATATAATGACATAGATATAAGATACAATCTCCCCTGCTCGTGCCCTTGAGCTAGTTCCATCATTTGCTCGGCCGACCACAGTAATCGCTGTCGCCTTCGGTAAGGACTAATTGCGAAAATTGTATTTTCATTATTCCAGAAGCAAGATTTTTTTTTGCAATGAATTTTCATTTCTGCTTTGGTTGTTTCGTTTAAAAAACATTCGTGCAAATATTATAATAACAAGTTTCACAATTAAATTAGTTTAAAGATCCAAAATCAATGTAGATTATCCTGAACAGTTTTCAAACATACCGGTCAATATCATAAGCCTCCTTTTGGCTTTGCCGTAGTCGGGTAGCAAAAAAGAAGTGAAACATTACTTTTCGTGACAAGAATGGAAACGAAGTGTACAGTAAGTGTGACAGAAATATGGGGGAGTGTGGCATTAATACACAAACAGTATAATTCGAATATTATTTCCAGAGACACGTGTAAAACATAATATTTCACCACAATAATTAATGAATATATTTTCAAAAGCTTTTCACATTGTTGACCAATAATTACAATTAAAATACCTCTCGCCCGCCATAATTACAGTCAATGATAAAGGTAACAAATTAAAAACGGTTTCCAAAATAAACCGCGTAAGGGTCGGATGTTAAAATTATTCACAAAACGATTTTCAAGGACGGTGTTGGGATATGATGACCCTTTTACGTACTTTGCCTGTGTTTTAAAACTTTATGTTAATTTTGTCCATTTCAACACTTAGTCCACGTGCTTTAAACAATATGCATATAAAAATCTCTACCTTGTCGAGCCTGACTGTAATAACCTAGTTGGTAAGGCGTCTGGTGTACTGAATTACAAGTCACAGGTTCAAGTCCTCCTCGCAATCAACTTTACTTTTCACAAAAAAAGGTAGCAGCGATAAGGCTTCCGTTGTAACCATAGAATTTATAGTATTGTAAAGTCTCTGTAACTTTTTTGGTGTCTATCTACGGATGATGAAAATTATGTATTTATTTACCAAAGGATAGGTTCTTAATCACGGAATTAACTTAGGGACTGTTAGCCTAATATTATCATATCATTGTTTTATCTTGAAAGACAATGGTCAATACACTTTTTAAACAATGATTAGAATAAAAGGCTATAAAACAGATTGGCCATCAAGAGGTAAAAGTTACACCACTGACATTAAACCATTTCAACCAAAAAAAAACTAAACTTCAAAAAACCAACCCTTTAAAGGTCGCCTGTCCAAATTATTCACAGAAAAGTTTTTAGCTGTACAATATTGTCTCTGGGTTAACCCTCAGATTTAATCTGTCTATACAGTTGGGGTTGGCGGGGTCAGCCGATGGCGTCGGCACCTCGGGGTTTTACGTGCCGACTTGAAAGACAATCCAGTCATTATAAGTTCACTTTTTAAGTCTGTAAATACTTGTATTTGGACACCCTTGAGGTTGTCTTACATATGGTAGGGTGTACGCAACTATAAAAAAGGCTATAAAACAGAGTCCTGGTTGGCCATCTTTGAGGGGTTAAGAGGTAAAAGTTACACCACTGACATTAACCCATTTTACTAAACTTCTAAAAACCAACCCTTTAAAGGTCGAACCCCTATCCCAATCCACCCTGACTTTTGATTTTTTTCAAAAATATTCCGCCTCTGCGTCATAAACTAGTTATTGTAAGAATTTTACGACGTTTAGGACGCTAAAGCGATACTTTTTAAATAGCTTACGAACGACTCATTCTATTGAAATCAGTATATTTGATAAATTACTCATATCTTAGGAAATAAATGACTGGAAAGTTCAAATATTGAATTTTTACTGGAGCTACCCTTGTCTTTCGGGCCCAATTTCTCAAAATAAATGTACCGTATTAATTATTCACAAAAAAGTTTTTAGCTGTACAATATTGTGTCAAAGGTTAACCCTCAGATTTAATCTGTCTATACAGTCAAAAACGGGGTTGGCGGGGTCATAGCCGATGGCGTCGGCACCTCAAAGGATCTAGGGTAACCAGGACTCGTGCTACGTGCCGACTACCAAAGGTTATTGACAACCTTATCCAAATACAAGTATTTACAGACTTACAGCTGGGTATCTCGAATTCCGAGATTCTTACCTAATTTAAGCTAAAATGACTGGACTATCTCGTGAATAGGAATGTGAAATTAAATGTGAAATGTATTATTACTATGTAGTTCTTTTAACTGATACTATTCTACCGATTACCTGCAAACTTTTTTTGCTGCCCTTCTTTGTTTCGGAATCATTAACTGCATGAAGATTCTTCCTTATATCCTTTTGTTTGAGCGCAATGTCTATCCATAAAAAAGTGATATTCACTCCTTTATTTTCATTCCTTTATCCCGGTGTTACTCTGTTACAGCGCAACTCGTTTTGTTCTTTTATTGCCCCCAATAGAGTTAAGTAATTTGAATGCACTAAATGGCTGTTCAAAACTGCTTATACAATTTGTTTGTACAGAACAGTAGTTGTTATTGATAGATGCTAGACTATACAGACGTACATGCTATGACATAACACTGTCAAAAGTGGAAAGAGTTGAAAGAGACCTGCACTCAGCATAAGATGGCTTAATATTGAAGATGAAGTACGTATACATTAGAAGTATACTTGCACTGGACTGAACAACTACTACAGTCTTAATTTTGACCCACCCTTAACTTGTAAAAACACAGCTCTCTCATAATTGTAAACTTCATTGGTCGTTTTTCCATTAGACGGCACGGCACCGGCACCGGCACCGGCGCCGGCACGGAAATGCAAAAATGTATGAACGCCGGGCCGGTGCCGGCGCCGGTAAGTGCAAAAGCGAGCCATACGTTTTCATACATTTTTGCTTCCCCGGCACCGGCACGGCGCCGTCGCCGTCGCCGGTGCCGGTGCCGTGCCGTCTAATGGAAAAACGCCCATTTAGTAGGTCTAAATGAAGTTTACAATGTAACAATAATGTAACAACATTACTAAAACTCAAGTTGAACTAGATCATCCGCAAAAATGGAAAAAAATGAATAATGTACATAGAACTTAGGTACAATGACAGTCCATATTCCTTCTTTTTATACCCTTTGCAAGAGTGCAATTTTAAACCCGTTTTCACGTTATAATCTAATACTTGAACTATCGTCAAAGCGTTCTTCGAATGTCATTAAGCTATCTGCTAAATGGGCATAGCTTGTGACGTAAACATGCATAGTTTGTAACGTAAATGTGCATAGTTTGGGACGAAAACGTGCAGTCAGGACGTAAAGAAGTGTTTCAATAATGCATAGCACTTTATCTATGCCGTGTCGTTTAGCGATAAGCGATGTCTCAGTTACTAAGTGTGGATACTTTGTATGAACGTGATATGGGTAATGTAACCGTCGCCGTCGTCGATATTTTATGCTGAAGTATTTTACTGTTTTACTTCACTGTTTTTCGTGTGTTTTTGAGAATAAACTTGAGTTAGTTTTTAGTTTTATTTAGATCGTTTAAAAATCTAAATAAAACATTACTAAACGTAACATAAGGCCTGTACTCACTGAAGGGTGAGGCAGAAGTGTTGATTTTCTGTAAAGGGCATTGTGCATTTCTGTGGCAGCATTAAAAACCAACCAACTTTTTAGCTGTAACACTAAATGAGGTGTTAATTAAAAATCACGCTAATGGTAGCTAATTGAATAAATGCGAAACCCTGTCCTTCATTCCACGTATTTCATCACACACACGAGTCCATTAATTATAAAACGCTCTCAGATATTAAACAACATTTCCACTCATTCATCCAAGCGAAAAATATTAAAATCATCCGACGAAAAAGGGTGTCTCATTAAAATATCCAATATTTTCCTTGTCAACGCTCATATCGGCTTTTCGTCTAGAATGTTCCGCATAAAGGGGCATGGTAATTCAATAACTTGAAAGCAAATGAGATACGCTCGATGTTGGATAAATCCACACATCTAAAAACATAAGATGGTTAACGAGAAGTAAGGGTGATGTAGGTTAGGCCAACCCGCCCTTAAATCTAGAGTAACTGGCTATTTCTTTGTTTTCTTCAAGCAAACCTCTCGGCGAGAGAAGATTGAAAGCTATTGTTCATGTTATGAATTCTAGTTTTGGGAAATATGCTTTTATGTGAAGTGATGGAATGGAATTCGTTTTTTTATAAAAGGTTAGTGAGTCAAACAGCTTTTAACATAATCAGCCTATAAAGTTCCCAGTGCTGAGATACAGGTCTTTTATCTGTACAAAGGAGTGGGCCCAGTGCGGGTTGGTAAATGTCATAATATTATGTCTAAAATTTTTGATTCTAGATGTTTTTTTAGGACGTTTTAAGAGCCGTGTTGATATAAACTACACAAAGTACACCTGGCTGTGTTGGGCCATTACTATTGTACCTACTACCACTACTCTCAAACAGCATTTAGAAAAAAAATAGGCCTACAATTTTCGTTTAAATCAAGAACATAGTTAAAGCTAAACAACTTTCGATTTACAACCAAAGTAAAGTATTACTAAAAATCGCGTTTCATCACTTCTATGACGAGTTTCTTATTTAATACGATCGTAAAAATGTCCCCTTCTTAACACGTCCCTCACATAAACAATCATTTAACTACACTTTAGCAATTTTATGAACAAAATACAATTTCAAGTTATTCGTTTAGAGTAAAACAAAACGTGTACACATTATAAAGAAAATTGAATTTATCTTCAAAAGTCTGAATTAGAATAATGTTTAAACTGACGATGCACGCTCAAATATTCTTTTTGTAGTCAGAATTTAAATGTAAAATGTGAATCGACACGATAAATAAAAGTTCAATGCGTTTTTTCACCCCGACCTCCCCTCAATCGTTAGATTCAAATATTTGACACTTGTTCATGCAAATGCCTTTCAAACTTGAATATTATTTTCTGTGAAATCGATGCTGTTTTAATATAATTTGATTGTTTGTTTTTTAAATCCATTGATATTAATATTGACGATATTTGGTTTGAATGGGGAAAAATTGATGTAAAGTGTTTACGAAGCAGCAAAAACGTCGAAATTCTTAGAGAATCGGAGGTGTATAAGTACTATTTGATACGTGTTTATTTCTTTATCTTACAAATACTTTTAACACGTAACAACCGGTCTTTTTGCTTAGAATGTGTAGCAATGGATATTCAGAATTCAACAAAAAGGCAACAAGATTGATAGACTCACGTTCTTATATCAGAGTAAACTTGTTTTTAGGCTCAAAATAGTTATTTATTATTATTTATATTCGCCCATCATTATTTTCGTGTACTAGCATTGAATGCTAGTACTAGACAAAGAGACAGCATTATTATTAAAACTCATAAGCAACACTTATTTAAAACCAAAAAAAGCAACAAAAATCGACCAAATCACCCTCATATTAATAAAATCAACTTTCCGACAAAAAGTAAAGCAGTAAAATAAAATAAAAAATCTCAGCCAACATCAATCAATTCACAAAGAGTACGGAAGCTGCGCTCAGAAAATCGCGAGTCATTCTAAACGTTGACAATGCAAACGACGGCTGCTTTATATAGCCTGAGTGACTTCATAATTTTTAACAAGCAAGCAATGGATAATTGGACGTTTTATAATGTCGTTTGTGGATTAATCATCCTTTAGATATTGTTAGAAAGTGAAACTTAATGTAGGTAGTTGAAGCTTTTGTATAAAACACAACATCATCTTTAGTGAATATTATGACTGAATTTCACGTGTATCTTCTACCATTTTTCAAATAGGTTCTGTTTTGAAGGTATAGTTTTTGTTTTTATTTTCTGTTAAAGCATAGGATTGTTATCGCTCCAATTCGACCCGTTCTGTATATTTTCTACGAAATTCTATAATGGAACGCATTGAAAGTGAAAGCTGTGTTACAAAATTCATCTTACTTAACGTACACTTAAACTGTACTTTTTTTTTTTTTTTTTTACTAGCCTGTTCTGTCCCACTCCTGGGCAAAGGCCTCCCTCCACTCTTTCCACTTCTCTGTACTGTACTGTACTTTAAGCTTCAAAATTATTTACTTATTCAATTACAGTAAAACTAACAGCAGCAGAACCACGTTTTTACGGATAAAAAAAATCTACTTAACAGTAGTTATCACTTTCATTAACACTATCCATGTTTCAACAAGCCAGAGTTCGTAATATTTTGATGAATATCACTTGAATAAGGAAGACAACAATTTCTTCAAAACAGTTGACAGACGCCAAATGAAATAACAGCAAACCAAATCAAAGCCACGCTACTTCCGAAAGTGTTTGTCATACAATACATAACATACATTCTCTGATCAAATACAAAACTCTTTGCCTACATTTATTTGTATTGGAAGAACATCGGATGTTATCAAAGCCATCGAAGGCAATAACGTAAAGGTTTATAGAGTCATATTGGAAATTGTAATGGCACAGGAAATAACAAGCTGGCTCTTTGCCTATACTACCGTGAGTCAGTGCAGTTTATAGGTAGCAAGTTCCTGGAACTAAGTTAGAGATGAAAATATTGTTGTGATGTAGCTTTCATGTGTTATAAGAAACGTTACATTTTATCTTGAATTCATATTTTATGTGCGTATATGCGAACAGTGAAAGAGTGGAATTCCTTACTTGCTCTTGTGTTTCCGAACGCATCCAACCCTAATTTCTTCAAGTTTGAGTGAATAAGCTTCTTCTGGGTAAGCTCGCTTCATCGTCGATTTTGTCTTTGTCACCCCTGACCTAGGCTAAGGACAAGAGCAAACCCACAGAACATTAAAAAAAAAAAACAAAATTTTACCCTTACAAAAATTGAAAACTGTAAATGTAATCTCAAAACCAGTCTATAAAAAATAAACCTAGAACACAAGATTTCTTACAGAAAGCCTAGAGAAGTTTTACCTCATTCAAATATAAGCTTTAAGGACACTTCGACCCTGAGGTCCAAACTGGTCACTAGGGCGCTAAATAACCGACTTTGTGACCACGAAAGAGAGTCCAATTTCCTGTTTACAACTTGAGCTTGTTATTACATTTTGTTACCAAATTATCTTATTTTGTAACACCGTTTTTGTTCAGTGATTCCGATCAGCTAATTTGGAGTGCAGCGGAAATTATGCGGGCATTAGTAATAGCTGTGATTTAGAGGCTGTAATTGTTACTTCCATAGCTCGTGGAGGTTAAAGCCTCAATAGAGATGGCATTTCCGAACGAAAATGTTTGGGTGGGTAATGAAAATGGCGCTGTTAACTGTAGTAGGTAAATTAACCTTTGTGATTTACTGAAATCAAATGGGTTGGTTAATTCTAGTACATGATTCGCATATAATAAGGCTTATTTTATTTTAATTATGATTTAGCTAGCTCGAGAAAACACCGTAAGGCGTGAGAAAACTGGGATGTCTTAGAACCAAAAATAACTCTCTTAGAGGCCGGCCCATGTTCTTTAGCTGTCCAATAAGTTGTCGGTAAAGACTGAACCTTTATCAAAAAAAAGTCCTAAAGTATGAATAGTACTATTTTTTTTCGGGTATTAATTGATGCGCAGAAAAAAAAAACGCACTTTTAAATTGTCATCAAGCCAAGAGCTAAAAATCGCCACAAGTAAGAAAAAAAATCGTGATTTTTTTTACACACTTTTTTTTCTCTATCTGGTGTGCATTCAGCAGGCAGGAGTTTGAAATGACATAATATTATAATTGCGATTTTCAATAACCTATTTTAAACTACAAAACGATAAAGTAAGCTCAGTACTTCAGATCCATCCAAAATCACCAAACTTTCAGGAAACGATCATTTTCCACCTGCAAACGTCGTCAAATAGATATTATAACAATTTAAAAGGAAGCTGACGATATAGCGTCGTCTCACAATTTATGACCCGTTCGTGACTTGTCTGGTAAAAAGGCTTCAGGTCTCTGGAGTCATACCTGGTTCGTACGAATATTCTTTAGAAGTTACGTAATTTTTGTGAAGTTATGTTAGTCGGGTATCCAGTACATACCTATTATGATTTAGGGAAATATTCAGGATTAGAAAATTTCAGAGCTTTTTACGTATTGGTATTTTTTGAATTACTTATTTTAATTTCATTTAAAGAGATTTTCGTCAATGGGATTGAATAAGCTCGTCAAACGAGTGTGCTATCGCTCTGAAATTTCGCTTATAAATGTAACTGAGGTCGAGGATCACAAGAGAAAGGTGCAGCTACTGACTGGCTGATTAGATTCTTTCTTCATTATTGAAAGATATTTATTCTATTCGATTTTCATAAAAAAAAATTTGAACAGCCTAGATTTTATTTTTATAGTCTAGATTTTTGCCCACTTGATGACAATAAACTCGCCTATTACAAGGGATTTAAACATTACTGGCAAAATGTGAATGTAATAATGTATGATTCTGCGCAAATCCAGAATTACCATATATGCCCAAATTCCAATATAATTTGACATTTCCATCATCATTAATGTTAATAAAGTGTCGCCCTGCCTAGGTCTGATCTTCTTTTATCATGCCTACAGTCAGCTTAAGCAAGACAAAGCCAATATCATCTCAGAAAAATGTTCAGGCGAATTTTGTGCGGATCAAGAAAATTCTGCAAGAGAAATTTTTCAGACGGTAGGATTAATTTATTTGAGGAGAGCTAGGACCTTTGGACCGGCTCAGCGTCGCTTTAGGAGCGGGGGAGAGAAATGAGTATGCATTTATGTGCATTAAGTATGAGTATATGCATTGGGGAGGCACGGGATAAATGGACGTGTTAGTTTTGAATTTTTCCTAGGCAAATAATTTCTATTTTATTTTTTTGTGATATAATGGCTCTGACCTTTTAAAGTCCTAATGTGGTTTTCAAACTTAATGTTTTTGTGTGAAACAATTTTTTTTTTCATTTTGAACTTTAAAACATCCCTGAGAGGGTTTTTATTTTTTTATACTCAATATAAAAGCTTCAAAAATATTATAGCACCGTTAACTCAGAGCTTAAAAAGTGACAATTACTAAACTCATAAACATTAGTCTTATAATGTATTCCACACCTTTCAATACCAGCTAATCTCGACACACAACTATAAAAAAGCGCTAGATATCGACTAGAGCGCGTAAATGGTACATCATTAAAAATCCATTACGCGGTGCATGCCCGATGGCTTTTTAATCTGAAGCGCTGCAGCGCTGAAAGGTGGCGTGACGTGCTTACAACTACGGGAGATTTATCTGAAGGTGCTTCAAAATGGCGGGGATTTTTTTAAGCTGCGTTCAGCGGTGATCAAGTTTGGTTTGCGGTTTGGTTTTGAGTGTGAGTGTTTGGTTTTAGATGAAATTGGGAGGTGTGCTTTTAAAATGTGTGATTTATATTTTAAATTGTTTTTTCCAGTCCATTTTTCCCAGTCTTCAATAGTGCAATTTTCTCTGAATATACTTAAAGAAAAATACTATACTATGAATAAATCTAACTTCAAATAAATGGTAAACGTAAATTGAACTATTACAAAACGTAGAAAAAACTGCTTCATAACTCTGTCAGGGGTAATGTGAATTTATTTGTGTGAATCAGTTTGCTTTCCAATCAAATACTTAAACAATATTTGAGATTGTTCATCACTTTTTAGTTTCAGTAAAATAATAGTTTACGTGAAGCAAACATGAACTGAGAATCTCCTTCTTTTTTGAAGTTAATAAAATACAGAGCTGTCATTTTCAGAACCTGTATCTACTAATATAATTTATTTCGTCTTGTTCTTATTTCGTAGAACTAGCTATGAGTCTTGTGTGACATTGAGACATACACGTGGCTAATATATTATTGACGATATTTATTTTCCTCTATGGCTATTTAAGTACAAGTGTATGAGAGCATTTATTGCCTGGTAACGGCCAATGGTGATGGCTCCAAGTTTCAAGTTTTAGTTCATGGATTCAATTCATATGTCATTTATCATCAGTTGTCTCAAATCGCACCCTTAGCACGAATTTTCAGTAATTGAGACGTAAACTGGAACTTTGACAATTTTCAATGAAAAAGTTGTTTCCGTCTTCGCATACCAGAGGCGCTGTTTCATTTTTTCATACAGAAACGCTGTAAATACTGGAAAGAAGCTGTAAAGAAAACCAGTGAAAATTCGTGAAACTGAACATTCGAAGAGACCACCATTCCGCATTGAGGTATATTTTTACGAGGTTAAATTATCCAAATGAGTCCTTCTCCACTGGACGGAGAATATCATTACTCCGGGTGTCGTAGCGCATGACCTAGGTTTACAATGGTCTCTTAGGAAAATGTCCATGGAATACGAGCGATGCTGCGGGAAATGGTAGTGGGGCCGTGTTAGAAGCCATTTAAATATTAATATTTTGTGAGTAGAAGAAATGCTGCGAATCATACTTTCTTATATTCCAGGAATCAACTTCAGCTCCAATGATTTAATGGAAAATGTACCGTTACTCGGAAAAACTTGTTTGCTCTATATCTTCAGTACCTAAGTATTCTTTGTCAATGAAATGGTAGACGATTTTCGCACAGTACTATTCCTTTTAGTACAGAGAAATTATGTTTTCTTGATATTTTCAGCGTTAGTTTTCTAAAAATGTTAGTCTAATCGGATTAGAATATTCATTTCGTAATTAGGTATTAGACGACTGTTTGAATTTTGCAGAAAAATATCTAAGTGGATTGATAGAAGAAGATCCGGCATTACACTTTTTTTTCTTGATTATTTATAAGAAAGGAACAATAAGTATTTATTAAATTCACACGGGCCCAAATTTTTGACTTTATTCTATTTAATTATGCCTTTATTCTATTTAATTATGTCCTTCATTCAAGAATCGTGGAACGTTGATTAATCTAAAATATTTTCACTTCCATTTCCAAATTTCGTAGAACCATTTTGTAATTATGTTCCCCCCAATAATTTGACAATCGAACATTGAACCCACCACTGTTAACTGCCCTGCCCAGCCTGCTATAAAAAATTAATGATTCATAATTTATGACATTTCTAATTTTCCTTTTTACGAGACAGGTAAAGCCATCAACACATTAAATTAACGCGCTTCAGAAATAAAACGTAAAAATTATAGATAGCATAAAGCGACCTCGGATAAGTTGTAAAAAAATAATTGTTTCATTAATCTACAAAGAAATGACGGTAAATTATTATTATTACTTTTTTGAGGTGGGGTGGAATAGGGAGCCTTGGCCCTGGGAGTGTGGAAATGATTTCTTAGTTAGATTTAAGGTCATGGTAGAATGTTTAACACATTAAAACATATTGCATTGAAGTAATAAAATGGTATCGATAGGTATGTAAAGACGTTTTAAGAAAAAAAAAAAATATATGTATATTACATGAAACATAAAACATGCCAGTTTTTATAAAAAAAAACAAGAAACCCTTTTCTTACGCTAAGTCATCCACTTTATGGTGTTTAAGAAACAAGGTACACAAAATACACCCCACCAAAATGTATGTGATAGTATACATGCAAAAAGGATCACTGATACCACCAAAATTATGTATTGTTAGTCCCGAAACTTTCGACGCTACGTACGGTGGCCGAATATTGATAGGGGAGGTACGAACTATAAGGACACACGACAAATTTATTGGAGGCAGACATATTTTGAAGTTCGGGCAAACAGCAGCCCATTACTATGTAATTCGCTGTCATTTTTCGTTCGATATTCTTGTTTTGTTTACGAATTTGAGTAATTGACTTGACAAGTCAACAATAACAAAAGTTACTCGACATACTCGGATATAAAATATTTAATTTTGTAAAAAAACAGACTAGAAAAACCATCGTAACATAATGATTTATATTAAAAAAAAGTGCAGAAATCGAAGCTACATACTGCCCCTCCCTAGAGGTCATGTCACAACGTCCACGTATCCTGATCATGTCACAACGCATTCGATATGCGATAAAATCAGTACAGTAATGTTCAATAACATTTTTTTTTATTTATAAAGTGTTTTTTCGAGATCATCCTGCGGTCTCATAGTTAATTAGCTCGCCTCTGGAAATTTCGATTTTCACATAGCTTTGAGCTTATATTTTAATATTGACCACACTTTAGTAAATTAAAGCTAAAACGGCTGTAATATAACAGGATAAGATTAATATTAAAATAAACAAAAGTATAAAAAATCGTGGTTCTAATATCAGACTGTCTGGACCTAAATAGACCTTTGTGAGGGTGTGTGGGCGGGGATTAATTACTTATTATTTGCTAGACGTTCAATAGTTACCTACGAAAATATTGCCACAATTTCACTGCTGGAATACAGGCCTTCTCACTGTGAGAGGGAGTGGGCCGTAAATTATGTACCTCTCGGGCCCAGTATCGGTTCTAGGACATGCCGGTTTCCTCACGATGTTTACCTTAACCGTTTTGAGAGCAGTTGTGATGAAATATATTACACAAAGTAGTGTGTCTGGCTGGGTTTTGATACCACTGCGTTCAACTAATTACATTCTTGATTAAATTAATATAATATAACATCCACCACCAAATTTCACCTAACTTCGAATTAGTGTAATATGCGAGCACACAGGCGCGTCAGCTTCAATAATTTTGAGCCAGTTAACTAATTAATTACGTCGATACTTGCAATTCCATATCCCAGTTAATGTCACACTTGACTCGAGGCTCGTAATGACATAGGGGTGGCAAGAGAATTTGATGTGAATTCATATTAGAATTGAATTGGTTTTCAAACTGAGTCATTTGAATCGTGCCAAGTCAATAGCAGAATAACATAATTCGTGAATTAAATATTATAGAACAAAGGAAAACAGTTAATTGGGCCACGACCAGCAAAGTAGACAGACAAAATATTGCATCTTCATATAAACATAAGTCCAGTATGAGGTTTAAATACTTTACTAAATAATTATTTTTATTACACAAATGTTAAGTATAATATATAAAAACTATAAAACGTATTATTGTAATGCAGCACCTGGCATCATCAGTTTTTATACTATTTTTACGTTTACTTTCACTCCAGAGGTGAGAACTCCACCTGAGGAAACACGAACCCCACAATTTCCATAACCACATCGTTGACACAAAACCTCTTCACCCGTTCAAAAATAACAAACCCAGAAACCAAAATCGCATTCATTCTCGCATCAGAATGTAAACGCAAACAGTTCACTCAATTTCCCGCGCTCAACATAAACGTCTCTCAGCCTCAACCCTATGACACGACGCCACTCGACGGTGATTGCGGCGGCCATGTTGCTACGTCACGCCGTGACAGCCCGCGAACGAATATTAAAGCGTGTTGATAGTGGAATAAACGTGTGTGACGTAACACCCCGACCTCCCCTCACTCACTTAATTGAGGCTTATTTTAAGGCAGGCAAATCTAGAACTTTGTGGTATTTTTTTTAGTTTTAAAATTAGTCTCTTTTGACTTTTTCGCTTTGAATTTTGCTTCCCATTTTACGGAACACAGGTTTGTACTTTCGGAGTTCACCTATGTCATTTTTGGTGACAGTGACGTTTGTAACGTTCGCGGACAGTGTTGATTGAGGGTTATTTTGGGGCGAGTAAAGTGTAGTTAGTATAGGTGTGTAACGACCCTTATTTTCATGATAAAATAATGCCTTAATCAGTCCAATTAATAGTGTGTAAAAAAATTACAACTTCTTTTTAACGATTCTTAGAACATTCTATTAAAGAAGTATCACAATTTTCTGCAGGAGCTGTTTTTTATAATTTATTATTATGGATCATATAATTATTATATTTTACAGCTTATTTGTTTAATACAAATATTTTTTGTAACTCCTTCCTCTGGGGCACGCCGCAATTGCGGCGGTAAGACCCCTCTTTGAGGAGTGGCTGGAGAGAAGTCATGGCGTCCTGACCTACCGCTTGACGCAGGTCCTCACCGGACACGGAAGTTTCGGGAGGTACCTGTGTCTGATGCGAAAGGAGGAGACGCCTGGGTGCCACCACTGCGAAGATCGCCCGGAGGACACGGTGGAGCATACGGTGCAAGACTGCCCAGCTTGGGCGGAGCACCGACGTGTCCTCACGGCTGCGATAGGCGGAGACCTCTCGCGCCCGGCATTGGTTGCGGCCATGCTGCGGGGCGAGACGGAGTGGGAAGCGGTCAGCTCCTTCTGCGAGGCAGTAATGCTCGTCAAGGAGGAGGCAGGCCGCGAGCGAGAGAGGACAGCGTCCTCCCTCCGCCCCAGCCGCAGTGGTAGGCGCCCACGGCGACGGACGTCGCAAGATGATCTCCGGCCACCGTAGGCGCGGGCATGCGGGCAGCGAGTAAAGGGCAACTCGCTGCCCGACTAAGGACCATGCCCGGGTCGACGGCGCGTTGTGTCCCACGCGCGCCTCAAAGAGCGTCAGCATAATGACGGGGCCCCCCTCTCAGAGGGCCAAAGCTTGCCGGGGTCGCGGGATTATTCCCTAACCATAACCCCGGAACGTAACAGGCTATGAAGGACACCGTGGATTTTAGTCAGTAGAAGTCTGACAGTCCCTCCCGCCCTGCCCGGGGTTGGAGGACTCATTTGATGATTTTACCACGCTAAAAAAAAAAAAAAAAACTCCTTCCTCTGTGTAATTGTTAATTATTATGTCTAACATAGTCAATAGGTAAAATAACTGATAAATCTAATTAATCTGTCGCGTAAAAATATTTGACGCAATTATTTTACACGTACAAAAAATACATGTCTATTATTTTTCAATAAACATAATTATACCCAAAGAACGGATGATGTCTACATGCATAATATCTTGTAACTAATGATCATTTACCAATTTGCGAAGCATGCAACAATTGTGGCCATATTGCTTTTATACGAGACTCATTTTGCATACGCGATATATTTGTAACTTTAATATATAATCTAAAACTGCAGCGAGCTCTCGAACAACTGAACTTTATTTATCAGATTTCATAGTTAGATTGTATTTTAGTTCGAATTTTGCTAAAGTTGGGATTTGAATTTTAATTGGCTGCATAATGATAATATGAGAGCGTATGTTAATATTTTTGTATGTTTTGGCTTTAGCAATTCCTACGTGTGTTGTAAAACAATGAATAATTATTACCTAACTAAATAATAATATTAAAACATTTTTCTATAATAGTCTACGGATGAGGTTCACTCTTTCCTCTTTATTATGATAAATATGAGTCACTGTTCTTTTTCTTTGTTGTTATATTTAATCGTTCTTTATTCCTTATGTGCAAAAAAGTTACTAGGGCAAGCTCTTTGACAGTTTTATTTGTTTGTATAAAAATCAAGCACAACAATATAATGATATGACGTTGAACCTTGACCAAGATTCATAATAACTACCAATCAGTGGCCTGACATGTTCATGCAATTAATTGACACTTATTCAAAATTAACACTAAATTATATGAAAATAAATCCACATTGTTGCAACAAAATCTAAAAAACACGAGCGTGTCAAAGTATGTAATACCGTGTGACAAAACGCCCCGGCCTCTTCGTGACGTTAATTGAGGCTTATTTTAGAGGGATGAAATACGTTAGCGCAGTTTTAGTACTGCGACAGAATTCTAATGTTCATGTAAATTCCCCTTTATGGCTGCATGTTATTGCAAATTATATATTTTTTTAAATATAAAAAAATACATACATATTGCACGTATGACTGCTGGATTTAATGAAATGGAAGTCATAAAAGAGGCCTTTCCCTAGCAGTGGGATGACCTAAGATCGAATGAGCGAAAGTTTTTATTTTACTTACCTATAATAATCAAATGAACAAAAACATAAGATAACGATTACTGCGGTGCTAATTTATATTATTAAATCTCTCGCATAAAATAGCGCAGAGCCAAATTAGGTTAAACCAAAACTTTCACTTTCATCGAAAAAATTCGATCCCGATCCATAAGTACACCGACTCATAAGTTCACCGAAAAATATCGTTCGGAAATCGTTGAACATTTGTGGTGGCAATAAACGTCGCATATTTGGCTCCGATTTAATATCGAGCGTCACTTGGGGATGTCAGGGGCAATAAATATAAGGAATATCAAGTACACGTACCAACGTAGAAGTACAGTCGGTAAAATAGATAAGTTACCAGGCAACTTAAATTTATCACTTCAAGGTACATGTGAAGGGTGACACTAATTATTTATTCATCGGAATGGGAATTACAGCAAATGAAAAAAAAAACAGTGTCAGGTAGTCAGTAAAGGTGTCAGTTCTTATGTTAATCCTAAATGAGGTACGTGCTCTAAGCCGCCTGACGACTGTTACACGTTACTTGTGCGGGACGGGAACTATGTAATATACAAATAGTAATAAAAACGCATGAATAAATCTTGACAAACTAGCCCGCTAACCAGACTCCTTTGCCATTTGTACTTACAGTAAAGTACGGTACATTTCAAGGAAGTTCTATTCGGCTTCAGTGAGGATTTTGACAAATGTCGTGTATTTACATGCCCGCATCAGGGACTTTCAAAGGCTTCTTGCTCTCACATAGCTTGTAGCAATTTGTTGAGTGAAGTTGGAGCTGTGTTTGTTGTTCTCTGTTACTGGATTTTAAATAGGTTTCAGATGGAAAGCAAACTTGTAGTCGTACTTTGTTAGAAACTCAGTTTAGATCCCCTAAGAAGCGACCAAAATAAATACCTACAAATCTTACCTCACGGTTGGCGCTGAACGATTAATTGCTGCACTGCGTATCGCGGGTTCGATTTCCGCTCGGAACAATTTTTTTCGGTTCAGGGGGTCTAATCTCTAAAGCTATTGTCAAACAGAGAGGCGTGGCGAAAGCGAAGCGAAGCGTTTTTATTTGTAATGTATGGAATTGTTTTGGATAGTCTATGTGACGGGCTTCAAACAATTGCATACATTACAAACAAAAACGCTTGCTTTGCGTTCACCACGCCTGTCTGGCTGTGGATCGCAAAGGGCAACTAAAAGTTTACAGGCAGTACGAGTCCCTTCCGCTCCATCCAGTAAAAAAGTTTAAAAGCTAACACAACTTAGCTGGGTACAAGAACCTTTCTCAGTTAACGTAAAATAATCCTTCATTTTCCCACAAAAACAGGAAACATTTAGCAAACAAGTGGAAATTCATGGCAACACATTCCATACAATATAAATCATGTAGACACCCCTTAAAAGCTAACGTCAGTAACATGACAAATTAAGGATGTTACACACCGTCGTAACTTCTGACGGGATATGTTATGTGAAACGTTGTTTAGATATGAAGGTACTATGTTTTTAGCATATTATGTTATTATTTAATGTATGTATATAAAGTTATAAAGTGTAAATAATGTGCATAACTTGATACCGTTTTGAATTTGTTTTCTTTACATGCATGAGTCGGTGAGAGTTGGTTATCACGATTCGCCTAGGCTACAAAATCAAACGTGTGTTTGCTAAAAAAACCATAGGCTTAGTTGAAATCCGGGATCACAAACGGCACCTGAAAGACAGGGGACTATACAAAAAAAAACTGCAGACCCAAAAAAGAACGTACATTTCCGAATTAATAAAATCTCACTTCTATTAAGATACTGTAAAAACAAAGATAAGGGTGCTCTATTCTTCTCCATCACACCTTATAGGCCTAAAAGCATGATATTACATATTTATGTGACTCTGAGTATTGATGTGAAAAGCCGTAATCAATCATTATATTCATCAATCAATTAAGATTATTGCGTTCCACCGGCAACAGGTCTTCAACTTGCTATGTTATTATACAGTTTCTCTATATTTTATTACAGTCACAAATAATTGGGCCGAGCCCAATGTGGGGCTAATATACCTAAAATAGAGCTATCAACCGGGCACAAATCCAGAACCCGTGGTTGCTAATGAGAAACTCGTAATTGAAAAACCTAAACACGACCTGGGAATCGAACCTGGGACTTTACGATCAGCAGTCGCTCTTGCGATTACTGGACCAACGAGGCAGTCATTAAATTCAAATAAATAAAGTATTCGTCCCGTATGTACATAAAACCGTCCTAAATAGGAACCACCCACACAGCTCCAACGAACCTTTTTGCGAACTACCCGCATTTTCATTAATCGTTAATTGCTACATATTTTACGACGAAATAATATTCCCTCACAATATTGCAAGCTTTCGGGATATCTGATACATTTCAGGAATTTCATGTTATTTTCAGAGGCCTGGAATCCTTGATTAATATTTGGATTCTGGAAAAATAATTTCAAGAAAATCTTGCGGTATTTTACGTGATCAAATTAAGATTTTTTTGATAAGGATGTGAAGTATTCGGGTAATTAAGTAAAATATTGGGTTACTTTGACTTTCAAGCTTTCCTCTTTTTAAGGCTTTGTACGATATTAAATACACAGAGTTCGATTTTTACATTATTCAATCTCATTCCTCACAAAGAGTTAAACATAGCAGTAAGAGAGGTACCATTTTTTTTAATTGCCCTCAGTCAACTTATCATTATGAGATCTAAGATAAAGCGAGACACGGATCTCCTGGTGGGGTCTACCACTACTTGTACACTCGGCCATCAACACAGGTTCCAGGTAGCTCGTGGTACCATTCTTAGGAGTTGCCCGCTAGGAGTTGGATCCCACCCACTCCAAAACCTACTTTCTCCTATTCTAATTTTACTCATATACAAACTTTCACAAAAATATATCACTAAACAAACATTTACAGAGACTTAATAAGCAAAGTTCCAGGTAGTTCAGAGCATCAATTCATAAACCTAACTAATAAAGCACCTAACTACGCTTTCATTCATAAAGCCCGAGTGTTTCATGCGATCCCGTGCGTGGGTGTAGCGCCCCTGTATAGGCACGACCCACTCACCGCCTACGCAGGTGCTACGCAGGTGCTACGCGGGGTCTACGCAGGGTCTACGCGGGTTTGTCTGTACAAGCCGTGCGTAATTGGCGATCCAATATGAATACGGTGAATGCTTTCAATGATTATAAATTCTTTGATGCTTTTCAATGAATTTTCATTTTATTTTACGCTTGAAATGTTTTCCATTCAGTATTTTGAGGGTTACATTTGAATAATTACAAAGTGTTTTCCGTAGGTAGTCGGTACTTGTACTGTTACAATATTCAAATCGCTTTTCAATTTAAAATTGTATAAATAGCCAACTACTTACTTTATTTCGTTTTGATGTTTTGAATTTATTTGAGAAACCACTGTTTCTAAGTATTTTGCTGGGTTGATGGCAACGGTCGTCCTGTAATTCGAATTACATGCGGGCCAACTATGGGCTGGCGGTAATTTACCATGCTTGCTAGCGTGGGTTGGTAATTAATGTCACATTATCTTCAAATTTTGTGTTCTAAGACGTGCCGGTTTCCTCGAAATGTTTCTTCATCGTTTTGCGAGTAGTGGCGATGAAATAAATTATAAAAAAACTGCTATTTCCCGGCTCCTTTTTTGTTACTTTCACAAGTAATTGTTAGAACAAAGTTAGTATCAATGAAATATTTCGAAAAATCATCGAGAAATGTTGCATATGTACAATTACTCGTACAAACAGGGTCTGAATGCTTTTTTTTTTTTTTTTTTTTTTAGCGTGGTAAATTCATCAAATGAGTCCTCCAACCCCGGGCAGGGCGGGAGGGACTGTCAGACTTCTACTGACTAAAATCCACGGTGTCCTTCATAGCCTGTTACGTTCCGGGGTTACGGTTAGGGAATAATCCCGCGACCCCGGCAGGCTTTGGCCCTCTGAGAGGGGGGCCCCGTCATTATGCTGACGCTCTTTGAGGCGCGCGTGGGACACAACGCGCCGTCGACCCGGGCATGGTCCTTGGTCGGGCAGCGAGTTGCCCTTTACTCGCTGCCCGCATGCCCGCGCCTACGGTGGCCGGAGATCATCTTGCGACGTCCGTCGCCGTGGGCGCCTACCACAGGGTCTGAACGCTAGTCCAGATAATTACTTCGAAGTAGACACTACGTGGGTATATAATAGGGCAAACAAACAGTTATTGAGAACATAATCCAGTCACCTAGTGTTGTTGGCCCTCATTGTATCAGTAGCACAAACTAGCATTGTTGTTCCAACTAATGTTTGTTTGACAAATATCATACGCATTGTTTTCCCAGTAAAACGAGCGTGGGTGTAACACTCCTGAGTGTATTTCGCTCTGCCCACTCAACGTCGACGTTAGAAATGTGATAATTGTATCATAAAACAATAAGAACACGAGCTCTTAGCGCTATCCAGTTTAGGCTGTGAGAAAGAGACAGAGCTATACAAGTCGTCTAGTGCCATCAGCTTCCCACAGCCTATACTGGATAGCGTTATAAGCTCGTGGTAAGGCCTTAGGGCCATCAGTCGGTTGATTTAGCTACGTTTAAATCCTTGAGATTTGAATCCACTGTTAAACACATAGAAGGCCAATGATTAATCTATTGATTCAGCATCAACCACAGCGAAATTAAGATAAAATTCGGAAAGAAAACCTTTTTTCTTGAAAACACACCAAATTAATTAAATTCTGCTTTCAATACTATTACTTCGAAAGAACTTCTAAAAGGAGATTGAATGACCGCACGGTTCGATGTGATTTGAACACCTCATTTCTTGCATTTAGTTACGTGTAGTGTAGAATTACGTTGGTCAGATTCAGAATCCAATCAATGAGAACGACGTTTGTTTCGTATATAGTATATATTGGAAGGACTTTAAGCTCTTTTCGTTCGATCTCCATAAGCTGATTGCATGTTGATAAATACCCTTACACAAACACTCTCGGATCTTAACCAATAATTCACAAAATTACCAACTATTTTAAGGGCTTTGCGCCAAAAGTGACCTCGTTAGACCAAGTTCGTATATAGTATCCTTCCTCTAAAACCCTCAAAGATACGCACAAAGGCTAGGGCTCCGATATATTGTCAAAATAACCCCGCCGGTATCAGAAAGCGGTGGCCATCAAAGCGCTTCCTGGGACCGGCGCTTGGGACGTCACACGGTAGGAAGTGACACGGAATAGATAAGTACAGAAGTTCTGCGTAAATGCACACACACAAATTCGCAGACACAAAGCTTCATGTAAAGTATTTTTTGTGTAATTTCGACTCTAACAGCCAGATTAATTTGATTGTGCAATGAAACTTACTGCTATAAATAGTTCAGCCAGTGCAAGCGCACTCACGACTGACCTTTCAATGCGATTGCTATTTCAAGTCATTACTAACATAGTATTGAGGGATCATTATTATGAAATCGATCTTACCTCAAAGACGACTCGATCAATCATGATTCGATTTGGCACTTAATTATTTGCTTACAGGTACAATTTAGTGCTCATCATGACTATACGGGTATGTGCGGTTCGCGTGTTTTCACTTGTCAAAGCTGACATTCTGTACTTTTTTATTCTGTGACAGGAAGATAGAACGTCGGTTCAGTGAATAAGTCCCTGCATTGTAAGTGGCGGAGATACAACTCAATGCGTGGGAGTGGTTAGGTATCACGTAAATGTCTTTGAGTAAAGTCAGGAGTTATTTGATCAATGCTGCTTGGGTATTTGGTGTTACAGAATAGTGGTTATGAAAGGACTGACGTTTGTGATATTATTATTTGTTGCTCTTAAGGACGTAAATACGTTTGAAAGAACACAATTTCTGTCAATTTGACAGCGTGATGCCCCACGAATAAAAACTAAACACTAACGAAACAGCTATGCCTCGTATACCAGAAAGCACACAACATGAGCTTTTGCCACTTTTGTTTCGAATAAACAAAGTAAGATCCCGGTCTTCTTGACACTACTTATTTTCATAAATGAATGGATAATATGATAAATATATACCTATCAAAATAAAATAAGAGCCACTCAATCAATTACACTTTAAACCGCACATTGTGTCACACTGCGAATTGGATATGTTTGTAATTTACAAAGTGTGCATTATAGAGATTATTCAATTTCATTCTTAACAAGATAATTTACTCGTATTATACGAGTAAATTACAAGATAATTTACTCGTATTATACGAGTAAATTATCTTGTTATGACATCTTTCAGGTGTTGATTTTGTTTCTAGTGACTAATTGGAATTCATAACTTTTTAATTAGATTTTTGTAATTATTTAGAATTTACGATTTGGTGTTTAAAATTTTTCAAACTTTTTCTTTGACTTTTACATCAAACAGTCATTTATGCCATCTATTCAGAGACATAATTATGGACGCAAAACCAGCCACTTGGGGTGATTAAGGTGACATAGATCCATAACTATGTCACCTTAATCACCCCAAGTGGCTGGTTTTTATCTCCTTAGATATAACCAGAAATGGTCGGTTTAATGCTCGAATATTTCCAACCAGTGGTTCAAAATATTTGAAACTAGTGTCAATTAAGAGAGGGGTAATATCACCAAACGCCGTGATCCAGGAAGAAAGTGAGCAAGGCCCAAGAAGACGTTAAACCGCGCAAAGAGAGCGATAATCTACTACGCAAATCATACAAAGTCCATTGCGACCAGCCACAAGACAATTTCGAATCGACACCATGAAGATTAAAAATATTCGAGAAGATTCTTGGTTCCCCTGCAGTTAACTGTGAGCGGATGGTGCAACTCGTTAAACATTTGCAAAGGAGAATAATTATTGAACTGTTTTGACTGGGCTTCAGTGCTTCTTATACTGGGTTACAGCTGGGTTATTTTTTAATAAAGACCGATCTATCAGAGTGTAGAGAAGATCTAAATAATAGGGTTTCAGATCATTTAACTCTTGAAACAGAATGTTTCGGTGAGCTCTAAATTATAATCTCTATCTCGCAAAACTGAGCTTTCACTTCCTAACGAAGTTACGTAACTGCTCAAAATTGCGTAGAAAAGGAGGTTCAACTCCACATTATTCCATTCGCACAGCAAGTAGTACCTGAGTTCATCTTCGATCAATCGCGACTACCAGTGCATAGATTCGTTGATGCTCGAATTACGATGCTACAATTTGTCACTCAGGCTTTTTACCTAATTTCTATTGAAACGGTATAGAAAATGTTCGTTATTTAATAGATAACATTTCACCTTTAGTAAAATAACACAGGGTTTAAGAGAAAAAAGAACATTATTTTTTCGATTTCATTATTTTATATGAAACTTGACACATTCCTGTAATTTCTCACTTTTCATTCAATTTCGCTTATTTTTACGATTTATTGGAATGCTAACTTATTTTTTTGTATGTTTTATTCTGAGTAGTATCTCATCATCATCTACATCATCATCAGCCGGTGGACGTCCACTGCTGAACACAGGCCTCCCCCTTAGACCACCACGCCGAACGACAATTCGCCACTTGCATCCATCGGCTGCCCTCGACCCTCAATATGTCGTCGGTCCACCTGGTGGGAGGCCTACCTACGCTGCGATTTCCGGTCCGTGGTCGCCACTCGAGAACTTTTCTTCCCCATCGGTTGTCAGTTCTACGAGCGCTGTGGCCTGCCCATTACCAGTTCAACTTGCAAATTTTATGAGCTATGTCGGTGACTCTGGTTCTTTGCGCAATATCCATGTTCCGGATTTTATCCCGCAAAGATACTCCGAGCATAGCTCTTTCCATTGCTCGTTGAGTGACTCTTAGTCTCTCTAAAAGGCCAGCAGTCAAGGACCACGTTTCGGAGCCATATATCATCACTGGCAACACACACTGGTCAAACACCCTTGTCTTGAGACACTGTGGGATTCTCGATGAGAAAATATCACGTAGCTTCCCAAACGCTGCCCATCCGAGTTGGATTCTTCGGGCGACCTCTTTCTCGAAGTTGTACCTACCTAAATGTGACACTATTTGAACACTATTGAAGAAAAGGACGTATATTTTCTATATTTTTAACATTACCATGCTTAAAACGATAAAAATATTTCTACGTTCTGTTATTTTGTCTATTCTTCCGTCGACAAAACCCCTTTCTACGGCGCCATGCTACGCCTGCTGAAATCGGATGGACATGGTGGCGTTTCTATACAAACACTTCAACACTTCGATATACCTATAGTCGTGACATCGTTGGAGGGACTGCAATACTGCCCAGGTTTCGATTGAATCGAAGGCTTTTTCATAGTCCACAAACGCTAAACACAATGGTGATACGATTATAGTCCTCTGTCTTCTGTATAATCTGGCAGAGCGTGTGTGGTGGTTTATAGTACTAAAACCTTTTCCGAAACCGGCTTGTTCGGGAGGCTGGAAGTCATCAAACCTGCGTTCTCGCGACTCTTGAGAACAGCTTGTATACATGGCTCAGAAGTGAGATTGGCCTGTAGTTCTTCAACAAGGTGTTGTCACCTTTTTTGAAGAAAAGAACAACCACACTGTGCCATGCTTCTGGCGTAGAACCTTTGAGTATGACGGAATTAAATAACTTCTGGAGGACTAGATTAGTACCGGTTTTCCACCCGCTCTCAGAAGTTCTGTTGAGATTCCGTCCTCACCCGGCGCCTTGTTATTCTTGAGCTGTTTAAGAGCCATTCTAAACTCGTACAGGCTGGTGTCTGGGATATCCTCAATGTACAGTAGTGTCACGTCAGTTTAGCTCTTGCGTCTCAAGATGTACCGACACTGGGTTGTCGTATTGATGTATATAACTGTCCGTAAAACCTCTCAAGCTCCCTTAAGATCACTGGTTTAGTCGAAATGATGCTGCCGTCGTTAATCTTCAGCTTTGTCATTTGGCTCTGCCCAATAGACGAATTCTTTTGAGCCCCGGTTCCACTCGATTGCCTCTTTGATCCGTGCCGCACTAAAGGAGCGCAGGTCACGTTGCATTGATTTAGAAATTCGTCTATTGAGTTTGCCATATTCCGACATAATTATCAGCTGAAGATTGCAGCCTCATCTCGGTCCGGTCCTGCATCAACCGGATTTTTCCGTTCGAGAGCTTTCGAGGCTTATTGCGGCGCGGGGTCTTAAAGAACTTGGACCCCACAGCTTGGACAGTTTCCACCAACCCATTGTTAATCTCGTCCACAGTTTCACATTCGGTTAGGCACTGGAAGCGATTGTGCAGTTCAAGTTGGAAGTCTTCGGGGTTCCTGAGTAGTATCTGTTTTTTGTGAATTTTATTCATGAATAAAATTCACAAAATAATATCAGGCAAAAGAGCCATAGCCGGTTGAGTGCTTGAGCTTCAATGCTGATAAGACGTGAATTTTTCCGCAAAAAGGAGCCAATCCGACTCGGTTCTATCTTTCTGAGGTGTAACCGTAAAAATGACAGGCTATCTTGACCTTTTTGGGGTGCCGTTGACATCAACCCACAATATTAGTCCGCTTATTGAGTTGGCTGCAAAAAAGTTAGGTACATGAAGTGGTACAGGTTTGCCAAATCCCAACTCGATGCACTTGAGTCAATTTAATAGCACCCGGCATTGATCGAGGCCACGATCTGCGGGGCAAGACGGAATAGGAAGTAGTCACCTCGAATCCTCATGCAAAGCAGTCATGCTAGCGAAGTAGGAGGTGGAACACGTTAGGGAGAACAGCCGCGTGACCTACGACGACGAGAAGAGATTTCTATTTGAGGGTAGGAGCTTGCCTTGGTCACTGGACTGTCTTATCAGGTAACGGTGACCCTGGAACGTAAAGGGCTACTGAAGGGTCACCATGGATATTAGTCAGTACTAGAGTCTGGTAATAAATCCGGTCCCGCTCGGGAGGACACATATTTTGATGATTTTACCAAAAAAAAAAAAAATACAATGCAGCTACCAAAACGGAATACCGCAATTGACTGGATGCCGAACCTGATACAAGACTTCAACTCTCTTCGATCAAACCTAATAAAAAAACTTTTAAAACAAAACTTTTCTCTGGGTTAACCGCTACCTCAAAACGATCAGATCAATTTTTCATGGATTTTCGGGGCGCACGTTAAAGAGCCAAATCCTGCCGGGCGTCGCGGAATTGTCTTATCGGGTATCCATAGCCTGGGATCACAATGGGATATTGAAGGACACCGTAGATTTTAGTCAGTACAAGTTTGTATGTCCCTCCTGTCCTTCCCTGGGTGGAAGGGCTAATCTGATGATTTTACCACGTAATAAAAAGCCATACCACCAGGGGCATGACCGGTGGTATGGTGGGTCCCGCAGCGAGCTATATTTTTTTTTTCTGAAGAGCTATAGCTATCCAGAAAAAAGCTATCAGAATTATTTAAATTGATTTTTTTTATTATTTACATTATTTTTTATTTACAATTATATCCTCATTCGAATATAGTAGGAAAATTCAATAAAATTAATTCAAAATATTAGCTAGTATCAAGAAAGGTAGGTTATGCTGTATTCTTGGCGACTGGGAAAATTACTGGCCACCACTCATGACCTGCGGAAAATTCGAGGTACTACATTTTTCACATTGAATTTGATGTCATGACAAAGACACTGGCGCCGCGTGTAAAGGTCATGAATGGTGGCGTGTATTTTAAATTTTAATAATTACGTGACTAATGTCAAAATGGTTGCGAGCGATACGTCCTCCCTCAGAAGGCGCCCCGCGCCGTCTAAATCAAAGAACAAACCGTTCTTGGTTTTATATTGAATTTTGTCATTGCATATTATAATTGTTTAATACTATTATTTTACTTTTAAATGAGCTAATTATTTTTTCAATGCAAGCTAACATAGTAACCTTAGTTATTCAATACTTTTGATTGAATATTCAGTAAATCTTGATAGATAAAAAAATATAATTTCGGACGAAAATTTGTCAATATCTTCCTGTTTTGCGGAATTACTTTTGGTGTATTTCTGAATGAAAAATAAAGAAATATTGTCTATGTCTTAAAATAGACTATACTTGCCTACTTTCAGTAGTATAAGGAATATTAAAATATGTTATTTGTAGAACAAAATATGTTCGCAAACACAACACGATATGGTAAACATGGCAACGGCAGATCGATTTTAAAGTATTTAAACCTATCATTTTCAAGAAAAGCTTGTCTATCCTGGGAAGATAAAGAACCAATCTGTTTGTATTCTTTATTAGTTTTATTCGATTTGATTCAGTTTAGTAAGAATCGGTACCGAAAAAAGGCATAATTTTGCGTCAATTGTAAACGCGTCCTTAATGGTAGGTATTAAAATATGACATGCATATTCTATCGTTACTTATGTATTGTTATTAAGAAATTAATTTGTTAGAACGATGTACAAAATTGGGTAGAATTAAAAATGTAACATTATTAGATCCGTTATTACACAAAAAAATATTGGAGTATTTCGGAGTATACTGTTTGAATGATTTTTGCCTATAACACTCTTAACGCTTGGATGTATGCCTCTTTACACAAGGAATTCAGGCATGCATGAATTCAAATTGAAAGTCAACTATGAGATAAAGTTTGGTTTAAAATTTGTTATACATAAACTATTGAATATTGATTAGATATCGAATTAGAATTTTGTAACAAAACTAAATTATAATTTAACTACACTCAATATTTCGCAAATTTTGTAAACTACCCAGAATTTTATTAAATTATTCATATTTTAACAGTTTCTCCAGTCCAAAATTATTTTAATTTCACTAACAATAACAAAGATACTTGATCTGACAGTTATCTTTATGCAAATGAGAACGCTTCGATGACCTTTAACTCTCCCTTTGATCTGCCACCCCTACCGTACACGAGCGTGGGCAGCCATTATTTGACCTTTTCTGTTTAAAAATATATTTTACTGTTTTTGTTTCACTGATTTGTCCCCTTCTTTTATTGTTTTCTTGACCTTTTTTACTAACTACACACAAATTGGCTCGAGTGGAGACGTTTAATACGCCATACACCAACAGATTTATGCTTTTGAATAGATAAAGAGGTCGCTTCAGGCAAGAGGCTTGATAACTTATAATAAGTCATCAATAATTTTCTCACATGGCCGCTTTTTGCTCGTAGTTTTTCATCAAAATTTGAATGGTATCTGGATATAGCACATGAAATGAGCTGAACAATGCTATGAACAACCGCTTTAAAAAGCCTTTGATTTTCGGTTCTGAGGCAAACATAAATATCTAACATTACAACAACGATTCACCCATAAATAAAGTTCTTCTAAATGATACTTAGTCCCTTCGTACACTATGCGACGCAAGTCCCCGATACCTTACGACTTTGACATCCATTGACGGGTGGCTGGGTACGAACCTCTATGGATTTGTATTGCGATAGTCACCTGGATACTAAGCTCATAAGGTATTAGAGACTTGCGTCGTCTAGTGTACGGAGGGGCTTACAGATTGTAAAAAAACAAAACAAAAAACTGTCTATTCGTCATTTCATGAGTTTTTATTGATAAAAGAGGGGTCAAAAAGAAAAGCTTACATTTGGGCACACTATACAAGATGTTTCCATCGACCCTGGTGATAATGGACATTTTGTAAAATCACGAAATGGACTATAAGTACGCTTACGAGACTTAAGTTCATTGCACTCCATAAACCGAGGTAAAACAAACAGAGGTTCCCAAGTTAAAAATAAATAAAAGGTCTAAGCCTAAATGGTAACCGAATTTTCTCTGAAATAACCACGTAGACACGGTTTTTGGAACCTGTGTACTTAATTTAACTTTTGGACATTAAAAATGAAACGTGGTCTGGATTTCGGCCTACGCAGAACGTTATTAAGAAGGCAGAATGAACGTGGGCGTACTGTGGTAGCGTCTTTATACCATTAACTGAGTTATCACTTTTGTAAGATTTAAAATATTTTTATTCGTTCTTCTTTTCCTCGAATCGTCAACTCAGATTTTGACTCGACAAGTACCTCGGAACAATCTGTAACGACCTGATTTTGATTTTGTAACTTAGTTGTAAAAAACCTTTTTCAGCCGTTTAAAATAAACGGAACAGCTTTTTCGGTGGCCTCTTTCTGTTTTTTTTTATACGATTCTATTAGTTGCGCCCGTGGTTTCTTTCGCCTCAAGTTTTGTGCAAAAAGTAATGTTATGATTTCTAATTTTTGAATCGTTACCTAGCGGATTTATAACAAAAGCTTTCAGTTACTCAGTTACAGTCAATAATTATACTCGGATTAGTAAAGTTTTCAAGACAAAAAAATATTGTTATAGTAATTGTTTGTACAACGTTTTCTGATTCTCAGAGGCGCATCACATTTTAGAAATTTATGTTGCATTTTTCGCCAATTTTAAGTTGCATAATTATAATCCAATCAGTAATGATTCCTTAAAAAAGTACTACTGTACTACGTCGTATATCATATTAGAAAACGAACAACATTAATATCGCATAACGTTACGGGGAACCATTTATATGAAAAATGAGCTCTTTGATTTAGCGAGTTACGACGTTTTGCACTCGCATCACGTACATTGCGCGTCGTGTGAGAAATGAAAGAACCTTTCACGTACATACGCGACGAGGTATGTATGACGTATAATGACATTTCATCTTAGACTTGAAATAATGGTACATGTATTTAAACTGGAATTATTGGAAAGAAAACTACACTGAAGTTCTTAAAATATTTGATGGTGCCCTCAAAGTTCTTTCTTTGATTACGCTTTGGTGAAGCAGCAGCTGTGAGGTTGGTGAAGATTGTTTAAAAGACGAAGCGATTACGTATTTACCATCGCCACGTTGTATGGGCCATGGAGGCCAGGTGATTTGTCGACTCTTCACGTGACCTGCCCCCCTAGACAAGTCGCAAACGATAATCGTTAACGCTCGGTTCTCCCCAATAGATTTTCAACCTTATTCCTGCGAGTCTTTAGTTGAAAATCTATTTAGGATTTCTAAGCGTTAGCGACTGGAACGAACGACAACGCCATGAAATCTTCAGTAGATTTTCAACTAAAGACTCGAAGGAATAAGGTTGAAAATCTATTGGGGATAACCGAGCGTTAACGATTATCGTTTGCGACTTGTCTAGGGGGGCAGAGCAGCTTTAGATAAGAATAAAAATTCTACTTGATTTTCAGCCTTTCTATTTCAATTTGATTTTGCTTTATACTGCCTCTCTTCTTAGAGTGCTAAAAAGTGTGCCGGTTTCGCCGTACTGTTTCAGCAGGTAATCGTTACCATGAAACGTAAAGGGCTATTAAAGGATTTCTGTGGATTTTAGTCAATACAAGTCTGACAAAGGTGAGAGGACTCATTTGATGATTTTACCACTGTAAAAAAGGGCTGGCTTATTTCTATGCCAAAGAATCAACAACTGGCCTTTTTTTTTTTTTTTTTTTTTTTTACGTGGTAAAATCATCAAATGAGTCCTCCAACCCCGGGCAGGGCGGGAGGGACTGTCAGACTTGTACTGACTAAAATCCACGGTGTCCTTCGGTAGCCCTTTGTGTGCCGGAGTCGCGGTATACGTGTGTCCCGCAACCCCGGCAGGACTGTGGCCCTCTATAGGGGGGCCCCGTCACTATGCTGACGCTCCTTGAGGCGCGCGTGGGACACAACGCGCCGTCGACCCGGGCATGGTCCTTGGTCGGGCAGCGAGTTGCCCTTTACTCGCCGCCCGCATGCCCGCGCCTACGGTGGCCGGAGATCGTCCCGCGACATCCGTCGCCGTGGGCGTCTACCACTGCGTCTCGGGCGGAGAGAGGACGGTATCCTCTGCCTCAAGCGGCCCGCCTCCTCCTTCGCGAGCATGACTGCTTCGCAGAAGGAGGCGACCGCCTCCCACTCCGTCTCGCCCCGCAGCATGGCCGCAACCAATGCCGGGCGCGAGAGGTCTCCGCCTATCGCCGCGGTGAGGACACGGCGGTGCTCCGCCCAAGCTGGGCATTCCTGCACCGTATGCTCCACCGTGTCCTCCGGGCGATCCTCGCAGTGGTGACACCCGGGCGTTTCCTCCTTTTTTATCATGCACAGGAACCTCCCGAAGCTGCCATGTCCGGTGAGGACCTGTGTCATGCGGTAGGTGAGGACGCCGTGGGACCTATCCAGCCACTCCTCAAAGAGGGGTCTTACAGCCGCGACTGCGGCTAGCCCGTACCTCGGTTGCGACAGTCGTTCTCTCCAGACTGCCCTGAGATCGCGCCGGAGCTCTTCCCGCCTCGTCTCGACTTCTCGAGGCATTAGGGATACGCCCCGACTCCGCGCCTCCACGCGCCACTCGTAGACGCGCAGGAGGGCAGTCGCCTCCAGATCCCAGGGCAGTGATCCGGCAAGGAGGTTGGCCGATTCGCCGGCGATCGTGCGGTATCCTCGGATCATTCGGATTGCCATGACCCTCTGGCATGCGACCAGCTTCTGTGGTCGCGTCCGAATGCTCAGGGCCCACACGGGGGCCCCGTAGAGGGCCATGGACCGCACGACGCCGGCGTGTAACCTCCGGCAGGGGGCGTTTGGCCCGCCGATATTGGGCAGGAGCCGCCCGAGGGCGGCTGATGCCCGGTTCAGCCTTGGGGCCAAACGCGAGAAATGCTCCCCGAAGTTCCATCGGCTGTCGAGGACGAGTCCCAGGTACTTCATCGTACCGCCGACGCCGATGCGAACCCCCCCCACCGTTATGTGGGACTCTGTCAGTGGCGCATTCAGATGGCCATGAAAACACATGGCCTCTGTCTTGTGCAGCGCCACTTCGAGTCCCAACTGCCGGATCCTCTCGACGACTATCGCAACCGCCCGCGTCGCCAAGTCGGCCGCCGCCTGGTGCGACACTCCCTCCGCCAGGACAAGCGTGTCGTCAGCGTAACATATTACGCTGACGTCTAGAGGGAGGTCGCCGCGCAGCACCCAGTCGAAACCGATGTCCCACAGGTGCGGTCCCAAGACCGATCCCTGTGGGACACCGCACGACATCTCTCGCCGGTTCCACTCTCCCCGGTGACCGGGGTAGATGACGGCTCTGTCCGTCAGGTAGTCCTCGACCGTGCGACGGAGGTAGGTCGGCACCCGGTGATACCGGAGTGCCTCCCTGATGCAACTCCAGGGCAGGGTGTTGAAGGCGTTGGAGATGTCCAAGGACACCGCCACGACGACCCTGCCCCGGGCTACTGCATCCCCCGTCGTGAGGGCTCTAACGCGCATGATGGCGTCCACCGTAGAGCGCCCCCTGCGGAAGCCATACTGGCTCTCCGACAGGTTCGGGCCCACGTGATTTAGGTGCCCGACGAGGCGGTCTGCAATTACTCTCTCAAGGAGCTTGCCCACCTCGTCGAGCAGCACGATGGGCCGGAATGCGGACGGAGAGTCCGCAGGGCGCCCAGGCTTCTGGATGAGGACCAGTTTCCCCGTCTTCCAACGAAGCGGGAACTGGCCCCTCGCCAAACACGCGCTAAAGAGCCCCCCCAGTCGAGGCCCGAGAGTCCCGAAGGCCAGGACCCAGGCTTTTCCTGGCAGGCCGTCGGGTCCTGGGGCGGTATTCTTGGCTTTGAGCCGTTGTACCGCCACTCTCAGGTCTACCTCGGTCACCTCTGGAGCATCGTAGACGTCGTCGTCGCTGTGGTCCGCGTTTGCGTCAGCTTCGCACTCGCTGTCAGACTCCGTCCGAGGCGGAGCTGCCATGGGCGGGGGAGCATGGTCCCCTCGCGGTGGGAACAGGGCGCTCACCACGTCCTCCACGAACTGTGGCTGGAGACTCTGCGTCAACGGGGGGGCCCAGGGGCGGAGCTTTCCTCGCACCCACCTGTACGGCCAGCCCCATGGGTCCCTGTCCAGAGTCTCCACCAACTCCTTGCGGGCCTGTTCCTTGGCCCGCAAGATTGCGTCGCGGAGGGCGGCCTTCGCTGCCCTGTAGCCCTCATGCAGCTCCGCCTCCAAGGCGGCCGCATCCGGAGGTCGGATGCGGCGCCTGCGGAGCCTGGAGTACCGGCGTCGCGCGGCAACGCACGCCTCGCGCAGCGATGCTAGCTCGCGCGACCACCAGTAGAGCTGACGCCGGGCGCGTCCTTGCCGGACCCGGGGCATGGCCACGTCGCAGATATCGGACATGGCCTCCCGGAACCACTCGGCCTCGTCGTTTATGTCAGCAGGCCTGTCCGGTGGTGACACCCAGGCCTGCACGATCGAGGCTTCCAGGAATAGCTCCCGGTCCAGCTGTTTCAGCGCCCATCGCGGACCACTTGGGTTCCGTCGGACCGGCGCGTCTGGGGTCTGGGCGGAGACGTCAAACCGGATATACCGGTGATCGGAGTAAGTCTCCGCCTCCTCCACAACGCGCCAGTCGGTGACGCGCGGCGACAGGGCGGCGCTGGCAAACGTTACGTCTACCACCGACTCGCCCGTCCACCGCACGCACGTGGGGACAGAACCCCGGTTCTCGATGACCAGGCCCTGCGCCAGGGCCCAGTGCTCGAGCAACCTGCCCCGCGCAACGTCCGTGTACCGGGAACCCCAAGCCACGTTCTTGGCGTTGAAGTCCCCGAGGACGAGCACGGAGAGGGAACCGAATGCGACGACGACGTCTCCCAGCTCCACAAGGGAGTCCTGGAACTCGGCGAGAGTTCGGCTCGGGGAGAAATACACGCCTACCACGACGATCTCCCCGAACCGGGCTGCGACGATCCCGCGCCCTCTCTCAACACGATCGAGGGGCGGGGTACCGGCGGCGGCCGACGAAATAATGGTCACCGAGCCGTCCAGGTCCGCAACCCAGTCGTTCCTGGGCTGGACAAAATACGGCTCGGCGACCACGGCGACGTTTATCAACCACTCCGCCATGCTCTGGAGCAAAAGGTCCTGAGCAGCGGCGCAGTGGTTGATGTTCGCCTGGAGGAAGCGCAATGGAGACATTATTCTGAATCCATTGCGGCCTCCTCCAGGGCCCCCTGCGAGGGCGCAGCCACGGCGGCGGCGGCGGCGGCAGCGGGAGCGGCGGCGGCGGCGGTGGCAGTGGCAGCGGTGACGGCGGCGGCAGAGGGCCTACCTCTGCGCCTGGCTTCGGTGGGTGGAGCGCAGGACTTTCCCCCAGCCCGGTGATCGGCCGGCTTGCCAGCCGCCTCACATGCGAAGCAGTGAGGCGGGGCGGAGCACGAGCCGGCCTTGTGACCGGGCTGACCGCAGCGGAAGCACCTATCGCTGCGGTCCACCTCCGAGGTGCAGACGCATGCCGCGTGGTTACCCACTTGGCAGCGGTAACACCTCAGGGGTCGGGGTTCCAGGATCTTTACCTGCGCCGACACCCATCCCACCAGGAGCCTTCGGCCCTCCTGATCTTTTTGGCCGCCGCAACGGGGCAGCTAACCGTGATGGTTTGCAGCCCCGCAAAGCCAGGACGCAGGGCGCCCGCCCTCACCTCGTCTGAGGAGCACCCCCCAGTCCTGGCAACGGCAGCCACCACGTCTTCCGCCGTCACGGAGTCATCCAGACCCAGTATGCGCATGTCTGCGCGCTTTGTGGGTCTGGAGACTCGGGCCTCCTCCGCATTTAGGGACGCTCTGAGCCGTTCGGCCAGAGCGTCAGCGGTGGGGCCGCTGGCCGCGCCGGGGAGCTCCAACATGCGGGCCCCCGTTGCGGTGACTCGCAAACGGAGGCCGCCGGCGATGCCGAGCTCCCCGAGGTCTATCGCCTCCCGCGCCTTCGCGAGCACGTCGCGGTACGACACACCCCTCTTGACCGCGTCCGGCTGCAGTGAAATGACCACAGCCGCGGTCTTAGGGGCGCGCAATCGCGCCGCGACGTTGCGCTCCTTGCGCTGTCGCCGCTTCTCCCTCCGCTTTTTGGATCGGGCCGCCTTGGCAGCCTTCCTCCTCTCCCCGGCCACTTGCCAGTCGGCGCCGGCCGGAGGAGCCTCCGGAGTAGGCTGCTTCTGCTGGGGCGGCCGGCGATCTTCCTGGGCCCTCCTTTTGGCCGCCAGTGTTGGCCTCGCTGACGTCGAGGTCGAGGTCGAGGTCGAGGTCGGCCGCGCCGACCCCGAAGGGCCCGGCCTAGCCTGGCTGGGCGCGGCTGGAGCCGTCCTCGTCCCCGCCGGTCCCGACCTCACCCCCGCAGGGGCCGTCCGCACCGGGGCCGTCTGCGCAGGGGCGATCCGCTCCGGGGCCGCCCTCGCCTGAGGCGGCCTCGTCGTCGGGGGGGAGTTCGACGCGGCCGCGGCCGCGTATGAAGATGCCAGCGGGGGCCTCAGCACGCGGCTCTCCAGCACGGAGAACCGCCGCTCAAAAGCGGCCAGCTCCTGCCGCACCAGGGTGAGGACTTGGTTCTCCCCCGGCTCTGGCCGGCCTCTTTCCTTGGGGCTCCCCGGTGGTGCCCCCCGACGCCCGGCCGCCTGCATTCCGGCCAATTCGGCCCTCAGGGCGGCGTTCTCCTTCTGGAGAGCCCCCATGGCGGCGGTCAGGCGGGTGACCTCCGTCCGCAGATCGGACAAATCGTCCCTTGCGGACGGAGTTTCGCCATACAGTCGCGCCGCCGCCACGATGGAGGTCATGGCCTCCGCGATCGCGTCCTCGCGCGTCTTCTTTCTTCTTTTCATGGCGACCACGCGCATCGCGGACGCCACGACCTCCTTCAGTTTGGCCTCATTCGAGGCCAGACTTGTGTTGGGCTCTCCAAGGGAGGGCCCCCTCCCCGAAGTCTTGCCTCGGCCCTTACCCCGCACGCTCGTGGGGATCTTAGGGGCCGAGGCAAGCCCTTCCTCGGACGACGATCTAGCGCCCTTTGTCCGTCGGCGCTTTAGGAATTCGGACCTTCGGTCCGACTCTCTCCGGCTCCTCTCGGCGCTAGAAGCCGAGCTCCGGGAGCTGGTGGCGTCCGAAGCAGAGTCAGACTCTGACTCTGCCACCATCATCGTCTCCTCGTTAGGAGCGGCACCCTGTGCCCGCTCGTTATTCGGTGCCGGTGAGGAGGACGTGCTGGACAAGTCCAGCGACTCCTCCCCACAGGCACGTGAGCCACCTTGGCTCGCTGCGGCGACTGCCGGTGAATTAGGGATTTCTTTAACAATTTTTTCCATTTTGTTCCCACGAGTATTATAATTTTCCAACCATCCAACCAATAAACAGGGTTCGCACTAACGGCTGATTTTCCCCACAGCTACCCGTCAACCAAGCTGTCAACCTCCCTCGCGGTGCGCCGCCGCTTGGAGGTTCGGGGTAATTTTTTATAGAGGTTTTCTTCCTCGCGGCCCGGGCGGTTAAGCCAAGGCCCTCGACCCCCGTCGAAAGTCATAGACGTGATCATGACAATCTTCGGGGCTACGAGAATAGCGGTGGCAAGAGGAGGCGGGAGTGCAAGACCTCCTCTTGCCTGCCCGGTGGCAGGGTTAGTGCACGCCGGGCCCGCTCTTACTCCAACCACTGTGCCCTCTGATACACAGAGGGACACGTGGTGGAGCGGTGTATCCCTCTTGGTTGGTTTCTCCCTCTGAGCGCAGATGCCCAGAGATCATTGAAACCGCAAGCCCCACCACGACGGCAACGTGGAGATACGACGATGGGGATCAACAACTGGCCTTAAGGTAGACATTTCATCCCTCATTATAAACAAGTTTCTTTTTGAATCACATTCTGATTCCTGCAGGCACTTTATTTCTGCTGAATCTATTTTTATAGTACATTACTGCCGCGGCCTATAATGGCTACTTTGCTGGTCGCGCTGATGATGGCCGACAGCGCAGCCTAGCGCAGCTCCAGGCCGACACAGCGCGGTCAGCATGCACCACTTGATGGACGAGCTGAGATAAAGGCCGAGGCCGGAGGCCGAGGCCTTTACAGTGAGGACAGCAAGGGCTGCATGATGGCCAAGCTGGAAGGCCTAGAGCGTAGCTAGGCTAGCTCGAGGCAATCATAGCGTGACCAGCGAAGAGTCATAATGGGCCAAGGCTTGTATAGTGCTTTACTCAAAAATGCAAGTACCTAACCTAAATAAAACCAGCAAGTGATTTAAATAAAATACATATAGGTATTAAAATAACAATATGAAAAGTACAGTTACTAAAATTCAACACCGGGTTTCCGGGTTTCATATTACTTACTAATAGTTTGCGATAATTTTAATGCGGTGTTTGACTGTTAGGTATATTTTCTTCACTTACTTAAAGCAAAAAAAAAGTCACTAAATAAAAATTAAAATTTCGCTGAACCGCGCTTTTGTTACTTCTTTGTATTTTTTTTTTTAATATGGAATACAATCTTTTTGTGCCTACCTCTTTATATACAAACAGCTGTGTTTTAAATAAAATCTTTTTGCATTTGTCTTTTTAAAACGTTGAAACGTCAAAATAGCGGCCGGCAATGTATTACCGACCTGTAGAGCGGCCAGCAAAAACATTACTGGCCGCTCCTTGAAACACTCCGGCAAAGGCGACTTTGCTCAAACAAGGTTGTCAAAATAATGACCACATTACATGCATTTTTGAGTAAAAATACTTAGAATATTAAAAGGAAAATATAAATACTTGTAGGCCGGAGCAGGTATACACGAAAATGGCTTTTTATTTGTGTACTTATACATAACATTTTTGTAAAAACATTTTACCAAGTAAAGCTTACCAAATTCCTAGCACAGCGTAGGCAGTACAGTTGTCAACATCCATTCCTTTGGGAATCAAACGCGTACCTTCTTTACGTCACATTTCATATCAATCATCTATTTTTACGCCACTTTTCACTAAACAGCCGGTGAGAAAAACAAAGGCCATTTCCATTACGGATGATAAGGAGTAGGAATTTATAGGAATACTTTACTAAGAAACTCACAACAAACAGTCACTTGAAAAAATTGGTCGGGATTTCTAGGAAGTGTCAGTACTCGTAATATTAAGTCATGTTTCTGTAATGAATCAGAGAATGGTTGTTAGAAAATATTTATATGTTGAATTTGACGTTTGAGTAGTCTGAAGAAACTTGTAAAGGGAAGCACCTATCAAGTATCGTGGTACTGCCATTAAAGGGCACAGCGGCCTTGGAATGCAAAAGGCATGTAAAGGTAAAGATTAATTTCTATTCATTGGGAGTCTGACATTTCTTTTCGTTCTACCCATTAGTATCACTCATTTGATGATTTTAACACGCAGAAAGAAAAAGCCCATGGCGTCATTATCGTGTTTTGTACGAAAAGGTATTGCAAACGGACATAAGAGCCGAACAATAAAAACAGCAAACTGTAGCCGTATTTCCAGGCAATTCCTGCAACAAACTAATTCAGCAATTTCCGAATAAAACTCCAAAGTACGTGTAAAAACTTAAAATATTCGGTTTTCTTTTCAGCAATTAAAATTCAGCCGTGTTTCAGGCCATTCGTGTTTCGAGAAAGTAGCCAGTGAAAAAATCTTTGCTAACACGGAAACCGTGTGGCTACATTTACTTTGTGTAATTTTAATTACTTGGCAACATTATATGTGGCTTTGGCACGACTTTTGCTGAGAGTATGAGAATTTTCCGAGGGTTTTTTGAGCAAAGTTCAAGGAGTTAATTGAATTGAAGTGTTTGACGATTGTGTACAATTAAGTTTAGAATTGTTTTTTTTTTTTAAATGGAAATATGACAGCAATGAATTTTAGTTCGAGTTAGACAATTTAAGACGATGGTAATTTAAATACGTGCAAAACACGCACTTGCTATGTATGTCATATCATCATCATCATCATCATTTCAGCCTATTGCAGTCCACTGCTAGACATAGGCCTCTCGCAGGGCGCCACAGCGCACGTTTTTCCGATTTTTCATCCAGCCACTGCCAGCTGCCTACTTCAGGTCATCGCTCGTTACTAGAGATGGCCGCCTTACGTATATCCACGCGCGGTCTCCATTCTTACCTAGACCCTGGGCGGAGTGGAAGAGACTGTCAAATTCATACTGTACTAACACGTGGCTCGGACCATGTTATGCTCCGATGTTATGGCTCGGTTATGTCTTCCTCATGATGTTTTCTTGAACCGGTTTGGGAGTGATTGTGATGCGCTTAGCTGTTTGTTTGCACATGACATAGAAGTCGTCAGTCGGGTCTGTAACACTGGGCCTGACTGGTGCAGATTCCCTACATTTGTTTTTGTTATTTAATGATAGTTTCGCGTTGTACCACTGTCTCGCCTGATCATCATCAGCCTATAATGTTCCCACTGCTGGGACACAGGCCTCCTCTCTGTCTTAATCCAACACGCGGGCCCAGTGCAGGTTGGCAGATGTCACATATCTTCGAATTTTTGGTTCTAGGATATGCCGGTTTCCTCACGATGTTTTCCTTCAACGGTTTGAGAGAAGTGGTGGTGAAATAAATTACACAAAGTAATGCGCCTGGCGAGGTTCGAACCCACGACCTACTCGTAAGTCGGGCCCGATACCACTGGGCCACCACTGCTTCATCTCGCCTGATACTAAGCGAAGATGTGGTCGACGATGAAGCACGCTTGCCTCGAAGTGACCTATTGACTCTTTCTTTTTCCTTTTTTAAATGGCGTACTAGATCACTAGATCTACACGTACCAACGTGTAGTAGTAATAATATAACCTTTTCAAACTTAATTATATACGGTTCATCTAATGTTATAATACACCTACATGTGTGAAGGTAGCGCAGATGAATGGACAGCATCCGTCTACCTGAGCTAAACGTGACCTTTTAATTGTGTCATGGAGGGAGTTATGTCTACTCTGCGGACTTTATTATTAATATTGTTGTAAGGTTTATTTTTGAATGTTTAAAATTGATACCGCTTTTAATAAAAACAATGAATAATAATTCTTACTAATAAAAGCAATGATGGTTTGTAAGGATGGATGCATAGGATGGATGCATAGAACATGGGATACTTATTATCCTGGTTAGCCGTTTCCGTGGTATACGAACCGAACTTCACGTGTGCAATTCTATTGGGCATTCGTTCATAATTTCACAAATTTTAATGGACGAATGGCTGTCTTTACTCAATAACGTAAAAATGGCTGAACGGTTCTTGATGTAATTTGGCAAACAGTTCTGAATATTACATAGGATACCTTTTATCTTGGTATTACATTCTCATGGGATAATTTCACACGTATACGAGGATGAAGCCACTGGCATCAACTAGTATCAGGTAAATAATAGGTAGGTAGATAAATTCTGTCTAGTTTCAAAAATATTGGTATCAATATTGAAACTACACAAATATTTTATACAATTTTCCCGCGTTTCAAAAGCTGTTTTCTCTATGTAAACACTAATCGCGCATTCTATTTACAAAACAAATACATTTTCATAATGACTTACAAAACAACTTTATTTTACTACAATAAACATTGATACAAAAATATTGCGTTCAGATGTTAAATGTATTTTTTACTTTAGTTGCTCATTTTCAGAGTATAATTTCCAATGGCACGTGACTTTTTCAGCCACATTAATGTTTCAAAGAACTTTCAACTTTAATGTGTTGCTTTCAAGGTGGAATTCGGCGTGAGGTTGGAATATTTTTTGCTCGCTTAGTTGATTTCGTGATCGTTCGTTATGATTTATACAAGAGGTCGATAGGTGAATGCCTTGTAAAGGGTATTTGTTTTAGAAATATTGTTTTATTTCCGTGAAATATAAGCTTATGCCCGTGGCGCTACCCGAATTAAGTTCAGTAATTATCCCTCGGCAACTTTATGCCCACATAAATAATATTCTGTGTATTTTTCGAGGTTATAAACAATTTGTGGACCTCATCCAAATTCGTTGAATAGTTTTTGTGTGAATGAGTAACAAGCATTTATTCATCCATACATTCTGACAAAGATTAGGTCCGATAGGCAGTCGCTCCACGTAAAATACTGATATTCAGCTGCATCTGGTTCGACCGGAAGCCGACCCCAATATAGTTGGGAGAAGGCTAGGCAGATGATGATGATTCTGACAAAAATTCGCATTTAGTTAGAAGTAAGATAAGATTATATTATGTTTAGTAGTCGCAACCATTGCTCTCTTAGTCCTGGGTTTGATTCTCAGACTCTCTAGACGAGTGGCAAGTTTAAAAGTAAACGCTTACCGTCGTACCACAAAACTTTTAAACGTTTGTAATACACTTGTCTAAAAAATGACAGATTATGTCGTTGAAATAAGGTCCCTTATGCAGTCACACTTTTTTAGACAAGTGTTCAACAGATGTTTAAGTTTTTGTAGTAAGGCTGTTAGTGTCTTACTACAAAAACCTAAAGATCTGTTGAACACTTTGTCTTAAAAAAGTGTAACTGCAATAAGATCTTTACATCAAATGTCGATTTGCAGGTGACACTTTGTTTAGACAACTGTTCAACCGACCGTTTAAGTTTTTGTGGTACGACAGTTAGAAGTTGTTAAACGCTCCGTTACGCTTGTCACTCATCTACAAATCCGGGACAGTCAAAGTTTTATTAAATTTTTGAAGGTAGGAAGGGCGAAGTCAGAGACAAAAACTAAAAGATATAACGTGGAACTCACAATGTCGCATAGTTAATTAATACAAATACTATCCCATGACAAGCCAAACTGATTCTAATTTGAGTGTAGCTAGTTGCTAGAGCAACTTACTCAATTTGTTATTCAGATTCATACTAATCGCAGTTTCACGTAGAACTTAGCTTGAACTGGTTCAGGATAAGTTGATAACAGACATGTAGGCACTGGCTGATCGCGGCTGTAATAATAATGACTATACTGACTGGTGGGGCTGAGTTTTACTCTATGAACACTCACATTTTGCCAGTTTATTTACCTAGTGTCTAGAGGAGCTCGTGGCAAAATAATTACAGCCGCACGGGCCGATCTTCCGGGCTAAGCCGCGCTTGCCGAGGCTGGTCTGTGGATGGGTAACCATTTGTCATAGCGAGTGTCCTCCGTGCCTCGGAAAGCACGTAAAGCCGTAGCTATCTTTGACAGTCGCCACATCGTATTAGCCAGAAGCTGTCGACAAACATTCTTACCATGGGGTATCGTATTACCCAGTTACTGAGTTCTGGAGGTCCGATAGAAAAGCTCTGGAGCTCCATATAAAATACTGATACTCATCTGCATCTGGTTTGACTGGAACTTGGCGACGCTAGCGCCGGTGGCGGCGGCGTCGTCAAACTTTCTCCGCTCATCGAACGACGCTTTGCACTAATCCAGGCTCTTAATAAACCTCGGTAGCAGTGGTAGTTTAGCCACATGCACGAGGGAAGATGTAACCAAATTTAATTACAGTGAATCTTTATAGATTTTGTTAGTTTAAAATAGTTCAAACTAGCTATCTCCCAGTAACTAGATGCATCCAAAAGCACCTCTACAAAATGGCGCTCCCTACTTACAAGTTTGTCTCCAATTTGCTTGGATTTAAACTTAAATTCCATCTCCCCAATACACGACTAACAATCTCTATTACCGCACAAACTTTAGATATCTTTTAAGGTGCTGATAAACTTGAGCAATTACTTGTAATGAGCATTCCTTGTGAATGTTACATTACAGAACAACAAACGAAAGCGTTTTAGCGAGCTTTTTGTCGAAGCGATTGTCAAGTCTGACATAGAATAGAACATACTTTATTGTGCATCACGTTTTTATAATAATGTTAATCTTAAGGCGTAGATATACGTGAATTGGGCATCAATGAGGTTACGTTAGAACCTATTTTCTTCGTAACCCTTACAAGATTTATTTTCAAAATAATATATTATCATTCTACACAATATGAAGCTTGTCCTCTTGGTGTCAAAATAATAATAATAATAATTTAAATATCATAAATAAATACGCAAAGTGGCCTCTGTTTTTATAACTTAAAACCATTTTTCTCCTAAATTATCAATCACAGGATTTTTTTTATTGCCAGCAAAATATTATATTAAGTAATGCAGATGGGATCTTGGACTTATTTTTGACAATAACTTTCTTGATTTTTTCCTACGAATTTTTTTAGTCGTATTCGCTATTTCAAATCGCATAGCTACCCCTCCGGCGCCCAATATTCAGTGCGGGACGAGACGCGGTGCTGAACGGACCTGTGACACTTTAATCCGCAAAACAAAAATAGTCGATAGTGTGACAAACTAGTTTTTATTTTTATTTTATGTATAGTGTGTGTGTAAATATTAGATTATTTTTAGAGTGTAATAAGGTAGAACCATAACGTTGTAAATTATAATATCAAAATGGGTGATAAAAAGACGCAAGAAGCGTAAATTTGAAAATTGCATACAAGAGGAGATTGCAAAATACAAAATGGTAAGTACTTTTTTAATATTTATGTGCATAAGGTTAAATGGAAAACTGAATCATTACTGAATCTACAAATTATTCAATATTTATAATATAAATTATCATCTTGTAAACTTGAAGTTGCCGGTTATGTCAAATCACGCCGGGCTGATTCAACTGGGGTGCGTTTAAATCCTTCTGCGGTATTTCGCCGGAAAAAAATTAAACCGGCGAGGGTTCGCTGAACGGAGTCATAAGTTTCTGTCAATGTTAGTTGTCAAATTCAATTGACAGCTCAGTTTATTGAACAAATAATCAATTTGCCGGTTTAATACAAATCCATAATCCACAAATAATATTTACTCTCTAAAATAAAAATAATATTCGTTTTTGCGGCGAGAATCTAGCAAAACAACAAAACTTAATGTCAAGCTGACAGCAGGATAAAATTTTGCGTGGTAAAAAGGTCGCAAAAATTTATTCCTTTCAGCAAAAACATAGACCAGCGGACGACCGTAAACGGGGCAGATTAAGTTTTAATTGGTATAATTTTTCACCTCTCGGTGTACTTAAACGGGCTGTTAGTCATTATAAAATTAAACTGGATAAAGGATTTAAACGCAGCCCTGACGTTGACGATACGTCACTCTGACTTGTCTTTGCTCGCTGCATGGACGTTAAACATTTTGTCAATTTTATTTTGATAGTGTAGATAACCTACAACATTATTTTTACAAGCTAAAAATATTACATATATTTACAGGTCCATCTACCGGTATGGAGTCAACAATTATCATTTCAAAAATTATCATATCATAAAATCAAGAATCGGCACCTATGAAATTAATAAACAACATGATTGGTACTATCAAGTCCAAGGACAATTGCATATCACAAAAGCAGAAAAATGCGTATTCGGTTTATGGTCTGGTGAAAATGTACCAATCAAAACAGAAAACATAATATAGAGACGACGAGTTTTGGAAAACCAAAATGGAATCCAAACTGACAAGATTTTACATAGACTGCATATTGCCAGAATTAGTTGATCCTCGACTCCCAAGAAAAATGAATATACGGGATCCTGAATACATAACTCAGGCTATAAACCAAAAAATAACACAAAAAGATGGGAAGAAACAAAAAAGTGGAGAAAAAAAAATTAGACACTGAGGATGGTAATCGTTGAACCAGAATCAAAGAGACAGTGTTTAAGGCAATTAAACTTTTCAGAATTTTGAGATAAAAAATTTTCATTACATGTTCCATGATTTTTTATTTTCCTTTAATTCTTCTACAATGATATTTTTTTTAACTAAACAGTTTAGTAGTCTGACAATGGTATAATTTTGTTATAATGGTAACACAACAGCAACATCAAAAATCAAATTACAGCTCTCTAGTACTGTGCGTCTCTGAGCTAAACTGCGGACAGACGGACGGACGGACATGGCGAAACTATAAGGGTTCCTTGTTAGTAGTAGTAGACGGAACCTAAAAATGTGAATACAAAGAAAGTATAAATTATACATAATTATACTTTTTCGTTGCTTTCGATCTTGGACATTCAAAATGTTTTACACCTCTGTATTAGATATGGCTACTGAAAGCGATATCACGGTAATAATATCTATCAGTACTTGAACTTCATACAAACGGACGAAACACGAGCTATACCTACGCGCCTCGATGTCGGGGCGCGCTCGGGGGCGCAGACAGTCACGGCTGTACCGCAGTGACGAAGGGACGGTTTGTTGTTTTTTTAACAAAATCAGTTCAAGGACATAATTTAATATGACGAGTAGGAAATATTGTGCTGTTTTTGGGTGTATGAATTCGTCAATAACGTATCCAGTCATAAGTTTTTTTAAAATACCATATTTTCTTTTATCTCACGAAAAAAAAAGGGTATTTGGATTTGATAAATTAATACAATGAACAGAGTAAAGGAAAGTTACTGAGACGAGTGAAATAGGTAAGTTATAGGCGGTTCTGAATGAATCATGATACGGTAGGTACTTACGCTTGTGTTAAAATCCTTCCTATTCAATATACAAAGTATTTTATTTGTTTACTGATAATATAAGAAAAGTATAATTATTTACAATCAGAAAACTAAATAGAAACAGAAAGTAGGCAAATGTAATTAAAATGCTGGAGACGGGCAGCCCTAACGCATGTTGACGTACCGCGCGGCTGTAGGCATTTATTTCTATCATGCGGCCCAGTTCCACTACTGATAGATATTTATACTGTGGCGATATGTAGATAGCGCTGCGATTCAATAAAGCAAAAAAATATAGTTCGCGGTGCACGTGATTATTGTAAGGTGAGGGAGGCGCGCGCGGGGGCTTTTCCTTAGCCACACCCACATGACCAAGGTCAATGGCGTCCTGCCCGCTCTTAAAGTTAAAGGTAAGGATACTCATATCTTCATGAAGAAAACATTTTTGATGTCTCCAGATTAGAGCGTTTGCTACAAAGGTCGTGAAAATGTTCATAATGATTTTTGGCTTTATGCTACGCTTTGTACGTCGTGCAGCTCGAGAAAAATTAAAAAAAAACGGTAAAAGTTCGATGTTCTGTTTCAACTTTCAAGTGAATGGTTACATAAGTCTATCATCACCTTTTTTATCGTGTTTAAATAATGAAATGAGTCCTCCCCCCACTCAGGGCGAGATGGGAGGGTTGCTAGACTTGTCCTGACTAAAAAATCCACGGTGGTATTTCAATAGCCCTTTACGTTTAAGGGTCACAGTTACTTATGAGAAAGTCCTGTGAAGTCTATCAGCACCTGTTTACTTCAACTACTTTACTTCTTTGACCAAAGTTTACGTATACCGAATAATCTGCAGTCTGGACGTTCGAATAAAAAATATTCGACTTAGTCGAGTTTCCAGACGCGATTAAATCCTTAGGAATCGCACTCAACCGTTGCAAGTTCATTCGGCGAACTTAAAAGCAATGTTGTTCCGATTTAGTTCTTTTGAACGGGAGTTGATAATTGAATTCGGTCTTTATTCATCGTGAATGAATGAGGTGGTTATTGAATGGGATTGAGGAATGAATGATTGATTTGGAGGAAGGGTTATTGTTTGATTTATCAATTAATATTTGACGAGTCGTGCCAAGTGCCTGTACATTTATTGGGATTATTTATTTATAGCTTTTCTCATTTCTACACAAATTAATATTAATATTTAAAGCTGCTAAAATGTATTAAGTTTTAGTGTTACAATATTTGATATATGTATAAATAATAATGTTCTAAATATTTGTTTTGTTAAACTCATTGAAAAAGTTTTACAGTAAGCATCTAAATAAAATTCTGTGATTCGGATTTCGTACTTGAGTCTGCCAATTTTATTAGCGCTGTGATTAAAAAGACGAAAAAATATTTATTTTGGGTTGAAAAGCTTATTGAAAAGACACTAAAAGCAACTACAAATAAAAGCTGTTTTTTGTTGCTGCACTTTAATCTTACGACCAAAAATGAATGAGAAAGTTTCCAGGATGTATATAGGGTACGGTTAGCTGATAAAAATCTGGACAGAAAATGCTGAACAGTTAGCTATGCTGACTAAATTATCGGCTGAAACCATGCTGAGTTCAGACGAGAGCGAAGCATTTTAACAGATGTCTCAGCCTATGCTACTCAGCATTCGCCATTTTTCTTTTAGTGCTGCTCAGAAATTGTATCGGGTAATCGTACCCGTAGAATCCACTTATCGGGCTTAAGTTAGTTCACGATATTTTCTAAAGGTCTCGCTCAATGCCTAACACAAGTACTCTTGCTGAGCAAGGTCATGGGTTCTATTCTGGCCACTTGAAATTAATGTTAATAATTCTAACATACAAATTACATAATCGTAGCCTTTGGTAGCACGAGCTTTTACCACTGTTAGTGGGCTGAACCACGCGATGTTACGTTGAAAAAAAAAAAAACTAGTTCTGAATGTAATGCTGGTTACGAAAATAAAATGGTTGACTAGCAATTTCTATAAAGAATAGCGGTGCTTTGCCTAATACGGATCGTATTATCTTATTTCTTATTTTTACTAACATTATAAATGCGAATGTATGGATGTTTTGATGAATTAATGGATGTTTGTCATTCAATCACATCCGAACGGCTGAACAAACCTTGTGGAAATTAGAAGCTCAGAGATAAAACATAAACATACCGTTTATGATGGTATTATGTTCAAGAAAGATAATTTCGGGAGCAAACCTGTTAGCAAGAGCTAGTCTAGAATAATTTGATAATTATTATTGTTGAGATGTATAAGAATTTGTCAAGAGGTTGAAATAACATTTTGAGAACATCTAGAAAAACAGATTGTTATTAATTTATGACCCATTTCAGATTCTGCTTCATATCAAAAATTTCCTTTTCCAAAGTTATTTTATACCTAAAATAAACCATAAAAGTTTTGCTTTAACAACGATTTGATTTTATGCAAATCTATCTCTGTATCAAAACTAAAGTGTTATTTTAAGACTGTAAATTCGGTTCACCTCTAACTAGTAGATTATCTAGTAATTGGATTTAGATCTAGACTTAGCTCAGACGTGCTGGTCTAGCCGCTAGATCTTAATATGCTAGGATAACTAGTACTGTCGTTAGTGTGGGGCTATGAAGTCAGCGTTGGATCGGAAGATCGGAGTGAGCCACGAATGAGACACAATTGTATTACTGTCTGATTTGAAAGAAAACGTGATTTCTTGCTTTTGAATTAAAAATGAAAACTTTTTTATTGAAACTACTAATTATACTGATTTACGAAAAAGGTGATACCTAGTATAAAAGTATTTGGAAAAAAGATAGAAAAACTTTTTTCATGTCCTTTGGGAGTCAAAACATGATCTTATTGAATCGCTTTCAAAATTGATTAAATATAATTTCTTCTTTTGAAAGAATGAGGAGAAACACGGACATGAAAAAAGAAAGATATTGAAACGAAAAAAAAGATAACACTCGCAAATAAAAAAGGGCATATTTGATATATTTTTAACATATCAAATAAAAATAAATCTATATATATTGCAGCCAATGATTAGGTACGTGTTACCAAAAAAACCTATAATTTATGCTGACCACGCTAATTTCAGGGCCTATTTTATAGCCAGCCCAGTTAATCTTGCGAACTGGCTAGACGCTAACTTTAATCTGATAATAGGCAGACACCAGCACTAACTAGTTTCCTGCGGTGTTGCCCACAAGGCTTTTTGGAACTAATTTGGTCTACTCAGCTGTACGCTTAATTGGTGAGTAAATATTTGGTTATTTAAAGGAATAACTTGAAAATTTTGAGGTCGGTAGTTACAATTAATAAATTGTTTGAGCAGTTAAAAATAATACATAAATATGTATGTACGGTGGTGTAGATGACTGACATAAAAAAACAAACTGCACTTCTTTAAACTTCTTTTCTATAATTCTTAAAACTTCTTATTGATGCGTCTTTACATTTTTTTCGCTCATTCGCCATTTTTCTCCCCTCTCTCTCACACACTCTCTCCTTCACTCGTCGCTGCGTTCAAGTTTATTTTATTTTAAAATTATGATGCATTCCAAATTAACATACTACATGTATAACACTCCTTCATCACGTCATGAATTGATAAATATGGCATTAATTTGAGGATCCATTACAATAAAAGTTCAACTACAGTGTTCATTCTGTTTATATTTTTTTTTAATAGCCTGCTATGTCCCACTCCTGGGCAAAGGCCTCCCTCCACTCCTTCCACTTCTCGCGAGCCCGTGAGTCCTCCTTATAATTTAGAAATGAAAAATTTCAGCAGCAAAGATTGAACATACTACGATGGGCCTGTTCTGTTAAAACTACTGGGCCATTGTTTTGAAGAGAAACTGAGAACACTGAGAGGACTGACTGAACATTTTTCTGCAAAGCTACGAAAATCGTGTAGTCCAAATTAAATAAAGTAAAAGAGAGATTTAAACACGAACTTATCACAGAATTCCAGTCGATTAAATTACAGCATCCTAAATAAACTCTCAACTTTAATAACAAAGTGTAGACCAAATATACGATTTCACTGTCCAAACAGTAGAATATAGGACCCACACATACATTCAGAACAAACCTTTAAATAATTATAACGATTAGACCGAGTTAATTGCTTCCTTTATGGCCCAACATACAAGTGACGGCACGGAATTATAATAAGTAAGCATAAAGAGGTAATATTCAGCATAATCAAGTACTCTCAGGCTGTGGTCTCTTTGAACGCGGAGAGCGAGTTGTGAAAAAAAGCGGGTTCAATTACATCAATTTGCGCAGCAGTTTCACCAGCGCGCGCCGAACTTGATAATTATCCCAGGGAACAGACTATTAACTATCTAGGTGCCAAATTCCATTAAGACCTGTTCAGCCATTCGGACGAGATTGAGCAAAAACATTTATTTAAGGTTGGCGCAGAATTCTTCTTTTTCCATACTTCTCTTCTAGACATCATTTCAGTAAAGAGAGAGTCCTTTCTATAGCCAAATCTTGTACCCAATCTATCCATCGCATCTTTGGTTTTACCTAATTTATAGTATTCATTAACAATTGAATTCAAGTCTTTCCTCAGGACATAATTCCCATTTTTTCCACATGTTCACTGCACTCTTTAGACCATGCGACGGGTATAATTTTGAGAAAACTCAACAGCAAAACGCGTTCAGTGGGACATGCGCCTAAAACTGTTTAAAAGGACCTATAATGTTGAATTTATAATGCCTATGCCGCATCCCTAATTTTCTAAACAGCGTTCGACACCAGTCTTTTTGGTAATTAACTAAGTGTACCTCTACCTCCACTCCATATTATGCCTGAATTTAGTGTTTGTTTGAAATCCCACTAAGTTTTTTGCTTTAAGTTGAATCTCAATTTTATTTGTTTTCGATGAATCAGGAATTTTAAAAATGTCTTTTAAGTAGTTAGTTTTTTATTATAATCTACAGTCACTTTTTGCGTTCCAGAGCCGTGTTAACATTTTCAGACTATTCCGCAACCCCAACCCATTTTACCCTAGCAGACTCCGTCAGTTTTCTGACAGCTCTTTGAGGCGCGTGTGGAAGTCACGACGCGATGTCGCGTCGACTTTGGCATAGTCCTTGATCGGACGGCGAGCCACCTATTACGATGATGATGATCATGAAGTCCGTGTATACCATGGCCGGAAATCACGTACATCAATTAAGCGAAAACCTAATTCCTTGAATGTACAAATTGACAGATAGAATTTACTTAATTGTTCAACAAAACGTGAACGTTGCTTACTCATTCGCAATATAGTTAATTTAAAGGGTACAATGGCGGTCTTATGTTGTAGGGTGTAACGTCTTGGTATGACGGAGCTTACTCGGCATTACAACTGTAATAGGCTGAGCTTACATCTTCTAAATGGTGGGACGTTTTACAATTTACTTACAAATTGTAAATAGAAAGTTATTTCTGCGAAACTGGCATGATATCGTTGAATAAACATGCAAAGATATTTTTTTTTCTCTTAGTTATGGTTTTTTTGTAAACGCTGGTCAAAATATGAAAAGCTTAAACGTCAGAAGCTTTTTAATAATGTACATAATATAGTGTTTACATAAAATAAACCTTCATAAGATAGTCATCATAAAATTTTACAAAATAAAAACTTTAATGAGCTTGTTGCTTAAAATACCTTTAGTAACATATTCAGTCTATAATGTTTCCATAGATGGGCACAGGCCTCCTCTCTGTAGGAGGGATTGGTCCATAATCTACCACGCGAATAGTGGGAATTGGTAGATGTCACATGTCTTTGAATTTCTGGTTCTAGGATATCTAGATAGTTCCTTTACGATGTTTTCTTAAACTCGTTTCTACTGGAAAAACACAAATGTCATAAGTTCATTTATAAGCATTTTTTTTTATGAAAAATACTATACCTACTATTAATACTACAGTTTTTATTCGAAAATGTTATTTTTACGGTCCTTTGAAATAAAAGCTTTATTCCAAACACAACTCATTAAATGTTATTTTTTGGTATGAGGTTTACAAAGTTTGTGATGAAACGGTTTGAATTTTATAAAGTCCTTTTTAATTAACCGCTGACAATAAGTTGTTCTTTGTTTTGGCCGACTTTTGGGGGCGAAGTTTGTTTGTTTTTGTACCGTTAAAGCTACGTCAGTATGACAATATACTGAAATTGCCCGACTAGTAGGTGCGTTTGAAACTTGTTACTATTTGAGTTGTTCATAATTAATTAGGGATGAATTATATTTCTCATTTATACTGATGTTCAGCTGCATTTGGTTTGACTGGAAGCCGACCTCAATATGGTTGGGAAAAGGCTAGAAGATGATGATGAATTAGCAAGTCATTGGCGTGTTTTCAATAAAGACCTCATTTAAATGACACATGCACATTTTAAAAATTGTATATTTATAATGTGCAAGGAGCATGTAAAAATTTTATAGGAATTGACATGAAATTAGTGAAGTAGGTACTTTTTTGTCGATACACTTCAAGTCTGGGTGCGTGCGAGTGTTTTAAGAAGCGCTCGAGTTTTCGTCAAGTGTCGGTGTTTTTCGCTTGAATGTTCATTCACCCACTTGCTTCCTCGAACTGTCTTGTCGAGTATGTAATTGTGCATCGTATGAAAATAATAACATAAAAATAAAACTATGTTAGAACAATAAAAAAAAAACGGAATAGATCACGTTTTCCTAAATTTTTTAGTTCTTGTTCTTTTTTTTTGTCTTTCTCTGGTTGGGATACTTGCAGTCAAGATGTTATACCGCTTTTTCTCCTTGTTTCAGACCTCCCGTATCAGCAATGCAAGTGGCGACGCATGTGAACGGCGCGACCCCTGCCAACATGGCGGCGTCTGCATCAGCACCGACGACGGACCTATCTGCGAGTGTCGGGATGGAGACTACGAGGGGGCTTTCTGTGAAAGAGGTTAGTCAGGAAGTCATTCTTTTTTTCTCACCAACGATAGATCGGGTTAGAAATCTACTTTATAAAAAATAGTCGGGTTTTCCTTCCTGACGCTATAACTCCAGAACGCAAGGACCGATTTTCGCGGTTTTGCATTCGTTGGAAAGGTCTCGGGCTCCGTGAGGTTTGTGTAGCGAAACGGAGTTCGCCGGGTTTGTTAGTTGTATTCTCAAAATGATTCTACAGTATATGGTCGCGAGACACAAAGGGCAATTGCATAGTTGCAGGAATAGTGGAATAGTCACGAGTTTTCACGTTTTGTCATTTTCCACACAATTTACGTTGTAATACTTCAAGTACGTGGCCTAATACGTAGAATCTATGCCAGGGTTTCGAAGAATGACCAAACGTCCTGTAAAAATGTTGGGTTAGTGGCCTCAACTAGGTATGATTTACATTGAACTTTCACAGACTTAAATATTTCGTGAAGAAGTTGAAGGTTGAAGTATTTACTCATAAAGGTAGTTCATTTTCTTTTTAGTTTCAAAACTTTATTACAAATTTTATCATTTAGAAGGCTTTTTATAGATTGAACGCACTTGTAGCTATTGGATCAGAGTTTCATGTTGATATGAAATATTTAAATAGTGGTTCTAATTTACTATTTCACTTTAAAAATTATTTTCACTTCAAAAAACTATGAACATTAGCAGCCCATTACAGCACTACATAATCTTACTAACTTAACAATCGCATGTTATATTCACTCGCGTCTTAAACGAGGTTTAATAAAACACGTCTTTGGTTTTAACTGTGGGAGGTACACCATAGAGCATGAAGTTGCCATGATGGTCTTTTCTAGAGGTAACTCTTGATCATGTGCTTCTTCAGGTCAATTCTCGAGGAACCCATTCAAAGCGTCCCGCTATCTTCTCCTTAGGCAATTCTGCCCAGTAGTCTTAGGGTTCCATTCTAGTGAAATTCGGGACCACAGCTTCGACGACATCGCCCAGTCCTACGTTATTCCCGTAGTTTATTCCGCATGTGTCTTATCCTTATTTTTTGTGTCTTTATAAAACAACGCTTTGGATCGGCGGTTAGTTATAACCCGGTTCACTGAAAAAAGGAATCTTAAATGGCGGCGCTTATCGTGTTCTCTCGCTCGCACACTAGTGCCGTCTATACTCATTCCCGAGCGTAGCGTGAGCAGAAAAAAAAAATTATGTCTTGACGCGCTCAGTGATCTTTTCCAAGTTTGAGAAATTATATATAATGATCCAGTCTTGTTTTTACTATTTTTTTTTAAAACTTTAACTTTAAATCATAATATAATAATATGCTGACTATACTATCTGTTAACGCAAGTACAAGCCTTCCGTTTAAGATTCCTTTCTTCAATGCACCGGCTTATACAGAAGTTGCGTGCTCAAATCACTTTCGACTTCACAATATTTTTGTAGTACTGGCCGTCTTTTGCCGTTCCGTTTCTATGCTCTATGATGTTAAACTCACCTCTGTTTGAACCTTAGCTAATGTTCCATTAGTTGGAATGTCAGCTCTTGCCAGTGAGCGAGTGAACGAACGAGAACTAAATGCTGTGTTGGCACGCGAGCATCCGAAAATTTAGCTTTTTAGCTCAAAGTTCCAGCTAGAAAGTTAGTTTTGATTTGGTAGTTCCTGTCAGTTTTGTTTAAGTATATTTGTACTTAACTGTCTAAGAATAGAGTTCATATTTCACGGTTTTTATTGATTTAACGTGTGTCTGGGTTTCTAGATATTTTGTTGAATTCTAAGTGAATTAACAATAAGGTCTAATTTACCAAATATCTTTCTTGTAATACAGTATTAATTGACACTAATTGTCTTTACTATGCTGAAGGTAGTCTTTAAAATAATGTTGAATCTTGGACGTCAATGTTCGAAGTAAATCCCTAATTAATAAGGTCTTTTTTCTTTAGATAATTAGTTTCTTCAATAGTTTGAACAGTTCCTAGTATCTTGTCTCAGCTCTCTATCAGTTCAGCATCTTAGAAGTAGTAGAGGCAATGAATTAGTCAACTTTAGTGGAACTTCACCCTTGAAGACAACGAAATTAATACATTGGAATGTATTTATTGAATACGACGATATAAATGAAAAAGTATTTATCTACTCTCATATCGTAAACTTCGAAATACAAAACTCAAAACGAATTTATAATGACATACTTTATACCATAGAGTATGGTAATGAAATTAAAAATAGTAGTTTATGTAACTGGTACATAATGAGGGGTATTATACACGAGTGTGAGTTTAAAAAACGAGCGAAGCGAGTTTTTTAATCGTATCACACGAGTGGTATAATACCTAGCTATGTACAGTTTCATACACTACTTTATCTACTCTCATTGAACACGAACATATCAAATAAAAGATAAAAAATAATAAACACTAATAATCATCCACCATGTCATCCACCGAAACACAAACGTCAAAATCCCAACATTCCCTTAGAAAGCGCGCGCAGCCACAGATAAAAAAGTAAATAGATGTATCTATGATCAGTAATCTGTATCATAATGAAAAAAAATTAAATTATAACATTGTTTTGTTAGAGAAACAGTGTTATAATTTAATTTCATTACGATACTCTATGGTATAAAGTATGTCATTATAAACTCGTTTTGAGTTTTGTATTTCGAAGTTTACGATATGAGAGTAGATAAATTAAATTATAACACTGTTTCTCTAACAAAACAATGTTATAATTTAATTTTTTTTCGTTATGATACAGATTACTGATCATAGATACATCTATTTACTTTTTTATCTGTGGCTGCGCGCGCTTTCTAAGGGAATGTTGGGATTTTGACGTTTGTGTTTTGGTGGATGACATGGTGGATGATTGTTAGTGTTTATCAATTTTTATCTTTTATTTGATATGTTCGTGTTCAATGAGAGTAGATAAAGTAGTGTATGAAACTGTACATAACTAGGTATTATACCACTCGTGTGATACTATTAAAAAACTCGCTTCCCTCGTTTTTTAAACCCACATTCGTGTATAATACCCCTCATTATGTACCAGTTACATAAACTACTATTATAAGCTCCTTTGGCCGTGCTAGTCATGAAGAGAAAGCCGTCGAAATGACAAGAGAGGCCACACTTCAAGGACATGCATCTTATTTGTGAGGGGTCTTTTGAAAAGTCGGGAGTAAATGTTATCTTTGTACAGATTTTTAAAATAGCATAATCAGTCTTTGATTTTCCCACCACTGGGACACAGGTCTACCTACGTGCGCCCAGTACCTACAAGTTAGGTAATTTCACGTCACGTCTTATGGCACAAGCCTTTCATCGCGATGGAAAAGTATTAAAAAACGGTCTATCTTTAGTCTGTGTCTTTATCTTTTCCAACAGTCAACCAAGAGTTGGTTATCTTACATAAAAAGCCGAAGGCATTACATTTAGCTAAGTCGCAACTTTTCCTTAGAAATAGGCTTTGTAATCGCCAGGACGAACAAGAAGAAACGGCAAATTTAGTGACACGGAAATATAAATTGCGTTTCTGTTTCTGCGCGGTCATCAGAAATATGATTAAAGTAAACCGTGTAACGTAAAATGTTCCGATAAATCCAAGAAACGCTGTTGAAAAATACTTTTTTGATACTAGTAGGAATGTTTGTTTTTAGATTTGTACGTAGGTTCTTATTTGCTTTTTGTAGCAGTTCTTTTTGAGAATTGTCAAGGATTTTTCGATGCGATTCGTTTTTTTTTTACGTAACAAGAAGTATCAAATTCCCTCAAGGATAATTATGTCAGTACACTGAAGTGATCAAAATTTCTGCTAGAGTCGTATTAGAACTGTCTTAAAAGGACACTGTGACCCAGGAACGCAAAATGCAGCGGGAGGACCAGGTGGATTTTAAGTCAGTAAGATTTTGGCAGTCCTTTTGCTCCACCCAATTTAACTGTATTAAAATAATTTTTATTAAGTCAGGTTATCCAACCCTCACAAACCAGTTACTGCGCTCAAAATACCTCTTTGGTAAACTATTTAAGAGAGGAGACCACGACACCATCTGTAAAACGACAATAACCTTTTTTAATCCTCTTTCAAACCGTATATACTCAAACTACAATAATGGAGCTATAAATGATTAACATCATACATTACCTTTTCTCGCGCAAAGCGTAAAGGGCAGCGCTTGTCAAACTTTTTGCCGTCGACACGTGTTACAAGTAGTTGAGTTGCGAACTAAAGTTGGAATAGTACGTGTAGGGGTGGTGACTATGTGTTTCGAATTTTCTAATAGGTGGTGCGTAATTTGTCAGGGGTGACCCAGTGGTTTCAGCGCAAACTAACTATGTAATTGAGTCGTGATGTATTAAAAACATCGTGAAGAAACTGTTCTGAAATAAAATACGAAATGTTTTTAATCCATCTTAAAGTTTGCCACCTACAAACTCGCGAATGTGGACCTAATTGTACTTGAATGTCTATTGGAAAACAAGCTTATGGTTGGTCATAATTCCACTTTGTCGATTGAACTGTTTTATGTATCTTTACTTTAATCAGATTATGCACGCACGTTAAGCAATGTAAACCACACTATTGCTTTTAAAAAAATGAAGTCCTACAACCCAAATATCTTTTTGTCATCACTTTTGTTAATCGCCACAAAAAACATAGGTTACATCTACAAAAGATGTAGTAACGCGGTATCGAATAATGAATGAAACCATTATACTCACATATCAAAGGGCAGCGGCTGCCAAAGTTTTTGCAGCCGACACGTGTAGGGAACTACTCGTAGTTCTGAAGTTGGCACAATCCGCGCAGGGCTGTCAAACTTCGGAACATATCGGTCGATTCATTATAAGTAAGCTGGATTGTTCTGGTTTAGTTATTGGCAGTTGATAGGGGTAGTGGATATGGATTAGGGCTGATTTATTACAAAAAAGTATGTTCAGAAATTAAGAATAGTGGCCTTATGGTTACTGTCGTATCTTGTGAGATTATTTCTTGTAGTTTAGGAAAGTTGAGTTTGAGTAAATAATTTGAAATTGTTGACAAAACTAGATATCAAGAAATCAGGCCCGGTTTAGAACCAAAAATTACGAGACAAATCAGTCCAATGCCGTGCTAATCACGTGTATTCCAGAGCCAGTTTTACTCAAACTACCTGCGTAAAATACTTATAACGGTACTGTTAAAGAATAATAATCTAATTACTGAAAAATAAAATGCAACAACGCTGTACAAAGTCATTTTAAACGTAACATTAAAACACAGTAACGTTATTATAACGACACGTTTAAATTCATAAAAAAATACTGTTTTAAAAACGAAGTGCCGTGGCAGCCCTAATATAAGAGCGGAAATGATGTCGTAAGCAGTTGGATACAAAGTGTTTTGCCTCTATTATGTATTGGTGGACATTTTGTAGAACAAAACACTATGTGTAGTACTTGTACTTGATGTTAGGTGAAAAGGTTAAGACCTCCGTCTTTTAGATGATAAGGGTACTTACCCTTAAGGTAAAGGTGAACTTTCATCTTGAAAGGAAGTAGATGAACATTATGATTGATGTCAAATATCTAAAGGAATATTAATTTAGAAATAGTTTCTTGAATGACAGTTTTGGAGAATAAACTTCCTGAGGCCTTACTACGAGCCCTTACCGCGATTCAGTTTAGGCTGTGGGAAAGAGATGGCGCTAGATGACTTGTATAGCTCTGTCACTTTCCCACAGCCTAAACTGGATCGGGTTCAGAGCTCGTGGTAAGAACTCTGTTGTTTTTTGTTAGCCTATATTTTGAAATCTTTGCCCCACACTAAGACTTTCTTATGTATCGTGGGTGCCTTTACAAACATTTTAAGTCACGGTATACGAAAGGCGAGATCTGGGATAAAACTTGTAGTTCATACAAATTATATTATTGTCTTTACAGCGTAGTAGCGTCATGTTGTTAAAGAAAAGTGAATACTAAGTAATTAAAATAAGGTTAAATCTGCTTCACCAGCTCCAATGCTTGCTTTAGTTTCGACATGGATTGCAACAAAATCAAATGCATAGCTGAACAAGTATGCAATAAACCGAATATAAGCATTTTACACACTTCTTACCACCGCTTTCTTCAAGTTAATTATAATTATTCATTCATTTTTATAATTAACCAACTTATTATTAAGTTGGCAACCCTAAAGGGCGGAAATGACATCGCCAAGTACGACCCGCAACAAAGTGCTCTCAGTTTATTATTTACTTGTAGCAACACTGGCAAGTAACTTTACAATTAACTTTATAATTGGCCTGTATTATTTTAGGCTGTGGTTTATATTTGGATACTAGAGTTTTAGATATGAAGTGTGAGTATATGTTATTACTAAGTAACATGTCTATGTACTCGGGCCAGGATTTTCTGTCGTACGGCTAAAGAAAAAAGAAAATTCTGATGCTTTTTCTTTGACATCTTTAAGACTTGTATTGCGGTTACTGATTGATTACAGACTTATATGAGATCAAGATTCATTATTTACCAAAATTTTAGTTCACCTGGAGTCATTTTGGCAATGTGTTATTGCTTAAAAATGTAGTGTACGTTTTTAAAAAGAGTTTTTCTTTGTTACATCCAAAGTTTCATTTAAAACCAATGATGCTTTTATCATATAAATGATAAACTTTAGCCTTCTATTTATGTAATAGAGACAACTAAAGACAAAGGCCTATTATTCAATTCAGCAAAAAGGCCATTTAAAACTAGATCTAAAAGCTTTTTTATGTCGCACGACATTGAAATAACAGTATTTCAGCTTTATATCACTTTAGTTGTTGTTTATTTTCATGTTTCAGATCTATAAAAAGTACGTCTAAGATTTATGTATTGTCGACTTACTTTTACTAATTGAGGGTTCAAAAAAGCGACCGTTAAAAGCTAACTATTCTGAGTATGAAATTGCTGAATTTCCGAAATTACTATAAAAACATAATGGTTTGCATATTTTAAGAGTTTTTTCTTCATTTGGCGATGATACATGTCGTTGTTTTCGTTTTAGAATGCAGATCAGAGGCCTTCCCACGAGCTCTTAAATCCAGTTTAGGCTGTGGGGAAGAGATGGCGCTAGACGACTTATATAGCTCTGTCTCTTTCCCACAGCCTAGACTGGATCGCGTTAAGAGCCTATGGTAAGGCCTCTGTTGAATGTATGTTACATCGCGATACATGCAGTGGAAGGCAGGTGAAAGTCGTTAGAGTGAGAAGGTGATTTTCAAAATGTATGTGCGTCGGAAACGTTTTCCTTTTCTTAATCCTAAATTCTTTCGATCACCGCCGCCTCTTTCGATCCGAATATAATGTTATCCTCATTATGGGATAAACTAAAAAATACTGGTAGCAAAAGTAATTTTAATACTTCACTAAGGGCTGATTTCTAATGGTCCATATAACTTTTATCTGAGGAATAAAAATAGCGGTTTGCGGTTGCATATTTTCTATAGAAAAGCTGTCAAACCGCCATTTTTATTCCTCAGATAAAAGATTTCTGACTATTGAAAAATCAGCCCTAAAGAAGATACACAACCAACGTTGACAACAATTAGAAGCGGCTGTACAATTCTAAATAACATTTTAATGGTTTTTCTCAAACCAATATAATCAATACCAAACCAACACAACAGCTCTATTTGTGTAAACCTCATATAAATCCCATTAAAAACCGTAATAGCAAACCTCTCCACCACACGCCTCGCTTCCCGCCTCCAGTTCCCGCTAGGAAGTAATCTTCATAAGAACTTCTGGAATCTTCACTATTCAATTGTTTTCAAGTGCAGCAATTAATTTCTGCATGCACACGGCAGCCAATGCCTGCACTCTGCTGGATTTGTTTAAAGGTTTTATGTAGGGGGAAGTTTTGTAAGAGTAATTACAGTCTAAAGTGTCTTGTCAATTTTATTATATTTGTACCAACTATGCTATTTTCTTAAGAAATCTCATTGTAGATTTCTTACAATTTGCAAATTGCTCATAATCAATAATCTACTCTGTTGCTTGAGAAATAAAACAGAAAATTCAATTTTCGAGTATTTTCGCAATTTCTTTGGAAACTTTTTGTTGTTGTTGTTGAGTTGGACTCTACGATGTGGTCTTCAACGAGGCGCAAATTGCTGAGTTTATAGAGAATAGTCTGTATTGCTGCATGCGTAGAATTCTCTCTCTCTAAGGGCTCCCGCACACGGGCCACAAATGCTGCCACAAAACGCTGCCACACGCCTCTCGCGTGATTTTGCACCCCTCTCTATAAAGTCTCCGCTGAAAGTGTAACTAATTAGCATACGAAAAGAGTTGAAAACTGAAACTTAGTACCATCATCATGTATTTAGTTTTTCTAGACTGAAAAGAGAACTATATTTATATTTTTTGAAACAGTACAATAGTCCAACTTCAAGGCAAAATTTTGAGTCTTGTTATGGAGAAACCAAAACCGCAATTGTACATTCCGATGCTCCTTTTACAAAGACTTGCGAGACTACATTAATGAGTAACAATTTTAAGAATTAAATGCTGTAAAGAAATATAATTCGTGTCAAATCAAAGAAAAAAAATTCAAAGTTACACACCAAAGAAGATAAGTCAGTCATAAATTATAAGCTTCTAAAATTAGACATACATAACAAACTCACAGAACATACAACCTAAACCTACGTATAAATGTTCAACTTTCCTTTCCTAATTAACGTTAATAACATGCTCATAATTATCATAAATATTAAGTAAGTCGTGGGCGTAGATTTGTCTCCCAAAAAGACGGGATTCAATGAAGTTGGCAACATCGTGTAGAACAAGCTAATTCTGACAGTTACGATTTGATAAATTCGCCTTTATAACTGCTACGAATTACTTGAGAAGTTGTCTCAATTTTTCAAATAACTCTAATTGGGTTTTTACTATGTGTTGGAATTTCAGTGTGTTCTCGAAAGCGAGGAATTTGTGAGAAATTTTAAGAAAATACTACATTTTGACGGTCAACTTATTTAAGTTGTCACTAATACATATAGCAATGACAATGATATTTATCATTGTCATTGCTATATGTATTAGTGACCAAATTGTCTAAACTTAAGGGGTTTAAAAAAATCCTGCTCCTGCAGAAGAATAGGTATATTATGGGACTTTTTAATCATATTTTTTTCCTAATTTTGGTAACACGGTTATATGAAGTCTGCTAACCAGTGACAAGATTAGGTAAATATGATTCGTTTTACGATAAATTGGTGATTTAAATGCCTCTCACGTATCCAGGTGTCGAATTTATTTAAGCCGGTTTCGTAAATTTTATTCAAATTTTTCAAATTCTAATATTAGATTACTATAGTCTATAAAAAAGCAGAATTCTATGAAAAAGTCATGAAGATTTTTTAAGGCTTCTGTTATACACTGTAAATCCTTTTAGAATACATGATTTCAGAGCTACATTCTGAAAATAATGAAATTGTGTTTAAATTTCATTGAAGTTCAGAGAATATTGAAAACCGAGCAGCTTTTATTTATTTTCAAAATTGAAAACCAATATAGCCAAACGTAAAATTGAATGAAGCCTTTGAGGAATGTTTGACGAATATAAATACATCGATAAACTTGAATAAATGTGAACTAGAAAATTGCCATTTTATTTGCTGCTAAAATACGTACGTTATTAAAACATTTAAGATGTAAAAAATGTACCTGTTTAAATCAAATTAAGTATAGGTAAATGTACTGCTGAAATGGCAAATCTGGGTTCTGATAATGATGATGTGATACGAGTGATCGGTCTAGGTGATGACTTCAGTTCTGTTGTAGTTATCGTTCGTGTTCTCGCATGTGGCTAAGTAACCATCTTTTTTCTTTATTTTTAAACCTTTGCTCTATTCTAATTCCTGTGGGTGGGTTTACAAACTTAAACAAACACCCAGACCCGGAACAGCTACTTGTAGGTCATCAAATATTTTGTACCGTGTGGGGATCAAACCCACGATACGCTGAGCAGAATTAATCGAATTCTGCTCAACGTATCGTGGGTTTGATCCCCGCGCGATGCACAACAATGGAGATCCTCAAACATTTGTTTGATCTGAGCTCTATTCCAAATACGTATGGGATGGGTAATAGCATTATTATAGAGTTATTTGTTCTTCTGTAACTATCAACCTGTTTAATCCCACTGCTGGGCAAAGGTCCCTATAACTTCTAATCCTTCTTTCCCTCCTTATGACTCCCAATTTATCCTCCACTCAGGCGCATCGACCTCAAATGACGGGATAAGGACAGAAAAACGATAATTAATGATGATAACATATTTAAATTTTTGTTTTTTTTTTTAAATGGAAAGAAAATTCTATCCATATTAAATTAAAGTCTTATGTTTAATGCATAAAACGCAGCTACTTCCACAAGTTTATGACGAGGAGTTTTACGACGAATAAGCGGCTCCATATTAAATATTGAGGGTTTAAAATATTCGCTGCGATACATATGAATATGGTACGTGTATTTTAGGCACTGTATCTTCAGTCTGATTTCCCAGGGGGTGGAACATTTTATTTGGTGGCCTACTAAGGTGGAGTGCGTATTAATGGCACGTATGTATTTCTGAAATTCTTTTGACAACGTATATTTTTAAATGCAGTAATGGAAAGGAAGTTGTTCCACCATTTAACATGAAAATAAATAACGGCAAAGGAGGCTACGTCACTTTTCATTTAGAATCTGTTGACTCGATGCAGGTGGACTTACGTCACTGTCTAACGGACTGAAATAAAGTGCATCGCCCCTATTGCCTTTGTCTCAATTCATTTAGAGTCCAGGCAGTAAAGGTTTTAAGGCTTCGTGATAAGAAAATGCACTTTTTCTGTTTGTGTTCATAACAAACTGTTCATACTAGAAGATTATTTTAAATCATATTTTTACCGCCAGTAGTAGGGGGCATCAACGAACATCCACAAAGTTGGATCGCTCGTCCCTGATAGCACAAGTTTCCGAATCTTGAAGTATGGCGAGAATATTTGGCTGAATTTTTCGAATCCCCCGTAAGTCTTAAAAGTTTCTTATAAGTGCCAAACTGTTCAAGATCCAGGGATTTCGAAGTAATTATGGCTTCATTTGGAAATTGTGAATTATGGACTCAGTTATGTTACGGTTTTTTGTTGCTGGACTTTATTATAACCTTTTTTGTCCACCTCTCGAAAAATTTCTACTCGTGTTTATTTCTACTATGGATCTCATTTTATCAAGATTTCGGGATGTATTTTGGAAGTCCTCCACGGATTATTATCAATACACTTAGGTTCTGCAGACCCAACTCTAATACGACCCTTGACACATTAAATCTTCGCTCCCCAAACAGAAAAAAAAAATATCGAGAATCCCGCACTTAGACTGAAATAAAACCGTATCATTATTCAGACTTATAATTTTATTCCTTTGCTTTGAGTTGATGGACTATTTCACAGGAAGCCATAAAAATATTTTTATTGTTCAAGATAAAATGCTAAACGCGTTTTTATTCAAGGACAGTAAAGGAACAATGGTGTAGCATAATTTATTAATGAAAGAATTTCTAAAACTCGATGTTCCTGTAAAAATCATTCTTAATTAGTGGTAACACGATGTTACGATAGCAAAAATGGGGTAACGAGGAATTTTATTTTAGTAACCGACCTTTCTTCTTTGTGGCTTTTTGATGGTCCGTTGCCCGGATTCAATCAAAAGGAAAGTTATCGATAGCATTTCAACCAGTCCGTAAAATATTCTTTGAAGAAAAGTGCTAAGATATAAAGCTGGGACTACACATAACTTACTTCGACCGCAGTTTCTCGTCCAGTTCACACAGTTTACCTCCTCGTTAGGTACAAAGTTTAAATTTTGAATGGAGCGTAGCTAGCATATAATATATGCATTGGACACATCGATTGCTTTATCATGTTTCACGGACGATTTGCCGGATCAAGCGCGCAGTTTAGGGTTAACTCCATCGCGTTATACTCGTACTAAAAAGAGTTATTTTCATGCGTGGACTTTTTTCTATCCTTTTTGTTTAGAATTAAACGATTTGCCGGTAAATGTATTATATTGGTTTTTCCGCGTTTTTATTAGAGCTCTTTTCCGGACGATTTATTTCTGGATTGTTTTGCTTTGTGACTGTTGAGTGATGATCATTAGCTGCTTTTCTGGGTGAACTTTTTTGGATTTGATTTCTATAGGCCTCTACAGCTATGTAAACGACAATTTTACAATATAAATAAAATATACTGATTTTGGCCTTTGCTCAGGAGTGGGACAGATTAGGCTAGAGAGAGATACTGATTAGCGAAATTCCTTTAAAAGATAGGTAGTCTATCTTTTTTGAGAGTACTTTTGCTAATGTACGAGAAGTTTAAATGACGTGATATACAGAATGGATGGTAACGTTTCTTTTTTTATTCCCATTTGACCAAATAATCTATTTCCCACATATGAGACAAGTTAGTGGGGCATAGTGGAATACCCCGATATTTTATGATTCATGTCGAACTTCACTTCAAAAGCAGGATTTGGTCAACGAATGAGTTAGCAATTGGTTGCCGGAAATAATCCCTTTGCGACATTGTCTTTGCTAGCAGCGTCCCTGCATATCCTCTTAAAGTTAATAAGCGTGATATTATGTATGTGTTTTCCTTGTTATTAATTTGCTGGTTGGTTGTGTCGGGCTTAACCCAATTATCTGGTGTTGTCAGGCATAACGCCCGAATATCCTTACATACATGATTATAACAAATTGTAATTTTGTCAATCAATTTGTTTACGTGATGTTTTATTAAAGTAAATGTTTTTCTGATGCAAGACATGCATGCTGTAAAGGTAGTGTTAAAAATGTAGAGTCTTAGGTTTTTAAGAGTAAATTAATTACTTCTAGGCAAGCGTGCTTGCGTGAGCACTGTGTAGCATATAATCATTGGTTGTCATATAAGATCTGGTATTGGGCAAACACGAGGCCTCTAGCCAAAATATATTGATTTTTGTATCTTATCCATACTATTTGACTAGACCCACTTCTTCACTGTGAGGAGACTTACGTCCCAGCAGTATGAGCTGAATGTTAGTAACATTAACTTATTATGTTACTTTTTTAACACCTTAACATCTGATTAACTAAATGCGGCGCCTGCATTACTTTCATCACCCTATAGCGCAAAGGGTTACCTTCTGAAGAAACAAGGTGGATTTTCAGTCAGTAAGAGTATGACAGTCCCTTTCTCTCCATCAGGGTCGGGTATCTTTAATCCCGATAGCAGGTTACGACCATTTCCTACCAACGACGGATGATGGTGAAGCGAGCAAATCTAGCCAGTCAATATACATGAGTTTGATTGATCGACATAGCGTCCAAAGAGCTCTGCTCTTTATCTGCTGGATATAAAATGTAGGTTAGTAAACCGAAGTTGAGTGACAATATTCGGTCGAGAATTTTCGCTTGTTCTCTTTTGATACGTGGCCTAAATCTGAGCGAACTTCACTGTATTGTTTCCTTTAAATACAATTTTTTCGCATCTATCCCCTTGCACATCTACCAAGCCTTTTCCAAGTATGTTTTGGTCCAATTGAATACCAGTATTTTGCATTTATTTTTTGGACTAAACCACCGCTCTACTCCTGGACTACTGCAACTCTTGAAAGCTAGAACCAACAGTGGCGAGTACCATTAAACGCAGAGACAATTTATGAAGCTCGATGTGCCTAGGAGAATGAATTTCATTGCCTCGGATCCTGCAACGAAGTCAATCAGAAGGAAAATATCACACGGCTTGTCATCACATGAAAACAGAATTCGTGTGAAAACCAACAATGCAAAACCAAACAGTACGTTAACACATACCCCCACTGGTCCAAACTACTCCAAACTCATCACTATATCGCAACCAATCGAAGCGAAGATGTATAGCCGTTTTCAATAACTCCCTTGTTCGTTCAAACACGGCGAGGTCCTAGTGTATAATCCCCCGGGAATTTAACATAGCTGGTAGGGGAAGTTGCGGGTACAAGGGGAACTTACGGGAACTAGGGGAAGTCGCCGCTGGCAGTTATTTGATGTGGAATTGTGTGGGAAAGTTGTACTTACGGTGTATGATGTGTTTTGTTAAGAATGTTGGGTATGTGGTTGAGGTTAGGATATGTGTGATAGTTGTGGAATGTTTTGAAGGTGGATTTGATTTGTGGGCTATACAGTTTATCGCAGTTTGTGTATAACATACTTTTAGCTGTTTCAGTCATAATACAAAAAAAGTTTCAAATGTCTCTTCGTTTCGAACATTGAACTGTTTTTATCATGATATTTAATATTTGAATTCAGATAATACCTACTTACAGATTTCTGTCTGAAGCCAAAATTTATAGCATGCACACCCCGGGTGTTGCGGGACTTTGATACTGGGACGAACTAGTCAGAACCAACGACCGCTAATCAACATTGTCCTGTAGACTGGGTAACAGGAACCAAATTACAAAGATGTATACCCAAACGATATGTAAAAACCGTCGCTGTGTATCCGTATCTTCACGGTACAATTTTTATTATAAATGCTTTTAATGTTATAAATACACTCTCTGTGTACATAATATTGACAAAGTAAAAAGATTAACCGCTTTGAGAGCGAAACAAAAAAGAAACTGCTTCAGACTTTACTAAAGACTTAAATAACTGAACTTCCCAAGTTCCAACTATTTTGTTCGTTATCCACGCGAAAACTTAAATCAAGCTAAAGCTGTGGCTAATGAAAAATCCATTTTACTTTTAAAAATAGAATGAACGAAGGAGGTAAAGGGAACTGATTCCCATTTGTTATCTTGGATATCCCTCGGATAAGGCTAGGGAGATTCTTCTTACTTACTGGAATGCGCTTTTCCCTGGGGTGGCAGTATTTTTAAGCGGTATCGATGGTTTATGCAGCTAAAAGATTTTGGTCAGGACTGCCGTTCTTCTTTGTAAAGTAGGAAGCTTAGCTTTGCAGCTGTATCATTGGTTGACTAGAAGCCAGTTTCAAGGTAGTCAAGATAATGTAAGATAAGTGGAAGATATCGTAAAGGCACATATTAGTAAAGGTAATATAAAATAAAGGGAGGAAAATTCTAAAGTGACAACTATGACGACAAATATTCGGAATGAAACAAGTCCCCGAGATTCGTTCATGGAAACATGACAGCAATTTTTCGTCATAACGTTAGATGAAAGTTTTATTCACACCCCGTTTTACGTACGTAAAACAATTGTGCATCCGGTTTTCACATCCATTTTTCAATACCAGAAAACCTTTTACAGGCTTTTGGAATATTAGTTTTCATTCAAATGCACCGCGCAGTTTTTACTTTTCAAAAAATACCGTCCATCGAAAGGTTCGACAAATCCACTTAACGCGAGCCAATCACGTGCCGGCAGTGGGCCGACATCCCCCGACGCCTTCCGATGTCTCCCGAGCCTCCTCATACGAGGTCGCTCTTGTCCAGAGCGTTTCCGGGGTCCGTCATCGTCCCCATTTCCTGTGACATGCGTCGTCCGCCATTATTCCAGCCGACGTGCGACGGAAATCGCCGAGCTTTCCCGAAGGCGATCGTTCGGAAATTTGAATTGGGAACTCTCTGAGTAGCTGTTTTGTAGGGTTGTCAAAAGCGACGTTAATGTATGGTGTTTATTGAGGCGTAATAGGAAGTAAAAAAGAAATCATAATTTGATATTTTGTGTCCTTACGCTAGTTACACCGCATCGATTTGCGTGGCTACCTGACAAATCTACGGAAGAACAGTAAAATCAAAACTACTTACGTACATTTCTCTCTACTTCCCTCAATACCCGTCCTAAATCCTAGAACTCTTAAATATTTAATCAAATCCTCTCACTAAATTTGACAGCCCTACCCGCATGTGCCAAATTGGGTAGCAAAGGGTGCTATGCAGATTTACGGAACCTCGTACTGTGGCGGTGCGATATTGAGGTCCCGTCTCACTCGCTGATGAATTTGAATATTAGATCGGTTACCTAACCATTTGTGAGGTTATAACGCGTTGCTAGATTAGTGAATGGAGCGAAGAGTGGATTATTATGGCTCAAAGTGTATTGTGGTTGATTTTCAAGGGCGTCGTAGGCTTAGAATTAGCTGGTGTTGATGTATAGTTTCCTTCAGGAGAAGGTCTTCAAACTGGAATAGAGTAAGAACATTTAGGTAACGACGTTTGAAACCGAAGTTTGCGAAACTTTTGAGAATACAGCATAACGTATAAGTAATTTTCCCAATGCTGGGAAACAAACTTAGTTGTGAGAAGGACTGGGCTGTAGCGGATGTTTGTCATGTCATTTATCTCTTTGAATTTTTGGGTCCGGACGTGCTGGTTTCCGCATGATGTTTTCCTTCGCCGTTTTGAGAGCACTGCTGAAGTGCTCATAATAAAATAAATATTTTGTGAAGTGTTTGCCTTTTCAAACACATGCTCTTCAGCTAGTAGGTAGATAATATAGCGCTTCCACTTGATAAATAAATATTACGACATGACTGACGGTATTAGTTGTCATGTCAATATGAACAAAAATAAATTCGCTATACGGTTATCAGGTGGCCTACCATGAAATCTTAACGCGATCCAGTTTACGCTGTGGGAAAAAGATGGCGTTAGAGGACTTGTATAGCTCTATCTCTTTCCCACGGCCTAAATTGAATCGCGTTAAGAGCTCGTGGTAAGGCTCGAGCAGATCGAATATTGAAACGTTGAATCTGATAGTTATTACAAATACAAATGCATGGCAAATATTTGGAACAGTAGGAACACTTTATTGTGGTAAGCATGACGTCTTGAAAATTTCTATTCTCGAGTTGGGCAGAAGTAGTCGGGTTCTTGTTTGGTTTTCTATGAAACACATATTATGTCAATTTGTTATAAGCTCACCTTTGCCTAACTATTTGTGAAATAGAGATGTGATACAACGCACATGTATTTGAATTACATCACGTTCCAATAAACCGAATATCGGAACACGTAACAGAAAAATCCGATCAACTATTCGATTTTGACAATCAAATCGAAGTGTTAACGTTACGGACGCCTGCTCCCTACATAGAAACAATTAAAAAAACCTCTCCGTACAATATTGGAAACAATTCGCTCTCCTCACGGCTCCAAACATTCCATTTTCGATTAATCGAACGTGCGGAAGAGCGAATTTTGGTCGTGGTTTTACTATGAATCATCATCTGTCTACTTTTTCCACAACGCTGGGGTCGGCTTGCAATCTCAGTGTAGTTGAAAACCAGTGTTTTAACGTGGAACGAGTGTCTATTAAACCTTAAAGGTGGCAAACAAGCAAACGACTCACCTGATGGAAAGCGGTCACCATAGCCTACGCTGGATGCCTTTAACACCCGAGAATCAACTTTACTGACTCTGCAACTTTTTTCTGACAATATTTCCGTGAAATGTGTTTCCAACATGGTTCCTTTGGCTGTAGGCACAAGCATTCTGAAGGGGTTTTTTTTTTGTGAATGGGCACAGATGGACCACACAGATGGAATACACAGGTATTGATATACATAAGTATTCCAATGATATACATAGGTATTCCATGTGTTTTTTTTTGTATCCTGATAAAAAATTAAAACATAAAACTTCCCCTTATTAAAACTAAGATAGGAGTTAGGACTAGCCTAAGTGCCAATTTCTGCAACAAAAGTTCTGTTGAATACACGGGGGTACGTCATATTTAAGTCATTGAAGTATGAATTCATATAATACGAGTAAGTAATATTATTAACAAACACTGAAATCTTCTTTGCTCCTGATTGTACACGCAGACGCCATCAACGACGCCGGCGCCGATCTAAAAAATTCTACCTTTACAATATTGGACACAAACCTGGCATTTTCAAATTGAATTTTCAATTAATCGGCGTTCACATGGCAGTGTGCACTAGAGCATGAATATAGGGCACTCATCCACACATACACGGTAAAAAAAATAGCATTGTCAGCGCTCTTATTCCCTGGCAGTAAGACCTGTTTTTGCACTCCCTATGTGAGGGTGGCTGTATATTAATCGCATTTTTCCATATGAATTTTATTATTATATTGGTATAACATCAGCTCGTGTGTAATCAGGTTTAGTGTGACCCAATAAAAATGAATTACGCTGTAGTTACGCGAAACTGTTATAGGGGACGTAATTTCAGTAAAATATAGCGGATGTTTTTAAACGAGCGTGTTAAGGGAAATGGAATCATAGTGAGTGTGATTTGAAAAAAAAAAGCTTTTGGTTTTGAACGAAATGAAAAGTTGTCTAAATGTTTTCACAATTTCGTACGAGTACATGCATAACCTTAATAATCATTCTACTGGGAAACAAACATCATTTCAGTGAAATAAAGAGGCATATCCAATACAAAGTTATGGTAGGAGGGCTACTTGACGTCAAATGTCTTAGAATTTAAAGTTCTATTCTTAGTTGACCGATTTTATGCCTGTTCTTGTCACAACTGCAACCTTTCGCCGTCGATCCGGGCATACTCATCATTATTCTATAATGTTCTTACTGCTGCGACACAGGCCTCCTCTCTGTGAGAGGAGACAGAGAGAGGGAGTGGGTCAAAATCCACCACGCGGGTCCAGTGCGGGCATACTCACCGAACTCATACCCTCGACCAGAAATTGACTCGCGGCGTTCGTTGCCATTGACGTCTCCCACGGCGGCTGCATCGGCCTCTCCCATACGCACTTTGCCTCCTCCTTCGCTAGCACTACTGCTTCGCAGAAGGAGCTATGTGACTGCTTCTACTTCTCTCTCACCCCTCAGCATGGCATCTTCCAATGCCGGGCACTTAGTAAGGCCTAGATTGTAAAACAAACTCTTGGATTTAGTATCACCATTCTTAAGGTTTTTAGGTTATTTTAACTATTAAAAATAGATATAAATGACTGATGTATAATTTATATATATTCAAATACGGATTTCGTAGCTGAAACTTAGATAACATTTTAGTTTATCCCTAACATAGCCAAAATTAACAATACAAACCACGAACCCAAATCAAATTCCCTAGTCATTCAATTCTAGACTTTAACCTAAAATAGCCCAATCCATTCCATCTCGAACTCTAGAATACCCTCATCACATATAGAGAAGACATCAATCAAATCCAGTCAGAAATAGAGAGAACACTCAAGTTGGAACATCTTGCGTCGCATTGGATTGTGGAGCAGCTGACCGGAACTAACGCTGTCCAACTTTATAGACTAGGTTTAAAGCGTTTATGTTGATTTCGTTTTGAAATGCAGACTTCTACAATGTTTATGTTAAGATGAAGTGTATACAATGTGGCAAGGATCTCTTGGCCTTGTGTTTTCAAAATGGAGGGAATCTGGTGAAAATTTTGTGATAAAAAAGAAAAGAAGTTGCGAGTGTTAGTTCCGCTTTTGACTACCCATTTAAAGATAATATTTGAACAGTAGGTAATTAGGTGATGATTTAACACATACACTAAAAATCTTTTCCTTTTTCACATTTAGCACGACCGCAATACAGCTGCTTTTAAATAGACGAAAAACTTGATTGCGAGATCACATAAAAATGTAATTGGTGCTGAAATGGTTATGTAGCGCAACGGCATTGCAGTCAACAATGGCTAGTAGTATCATTATTTTCCCTATATGGAAATAGTCAAGTATTTCAGTGACCTGTAATTAAAATAAATGAAAGCACAGGGTCAAAAAATATTTCAGAACGCAATTCCCAAAGAGCTCATTGTAACTTTTTCAAAAATATCTTTATTTCCGCAACACATTTTTGCTACGCCCGTTGTGTCATTGTGTCAAGTTTTAAAGAGTCAATCGAGGGAAATTGGTTTTTGGCAAAGTTCCACAAAACAGGTTTCCAGAATTACACTGTAGATAGCTCTATTGTCCATTTTTGCATGAAAAAAGATGAGAGAAAGAAAAACAAGAGTATTTAACAAATAGGTCTGGAGGTGTTGCCGCTTATGCGGGTGACACGTATTTGCGAGCCTGTTCATATCAAACACACACGAATGATGACGATGACTTCGTAATCCATAACTTTCCTCTGGCAATGATTTAATCATAATACAAGATAACTACTTGGTATTAATATTTAATACCTACTATCTCCAACACAATTACAAACTCAAACAATTATACCTTCATGCTCATATCAGTTAGTCCAAGTCTTGATCGGTATCAGGGGAATAGCCTGTCACTTCACTCAAGCTAACCGGAAGATACGTCTGCTTGTCCAACTTTACGAACAGATGGTGAATGCGATCGTTGTGGGACGCTTCCTGTTATATGGGATGTTGGGCGCCATTTAGTTGTATATTGCAAAAGTTGGATATGCCCAAGTATTTTATATGGGCCACATTCTTATTGTGACTATTGTGAGCAATTATGATGATGGACTGTGATTCTCATCTACAAAAAATGGGTTTAGATACTCTATAGGTATATCTTTAGCTAGCTATTCTACTATTACATTCATAATATTTGAAAGTGTCGTTCAACAAAACCTATTAGATGTGGACAAAAAATACTCCCTTTAGGAACTCTGATTTTTTCGTTGGTTACTAAGCAACTATAATTTTTACTTGCACTGTGTATCATGAATCGTCACTTCTGCTCTTTTTCCTTGTCAATAACTATATATTTTATATATAAAGGGTCTCGTGTGTTGTGTCTACAGCTTTGGTCAGTCGGTCAAAGGCTATAGTCGTAACAGTAAACTTTTACGAGCGCTGCAAAGATAAGGAGCGAACATGTTATACTTTTATCAGCACATACGTGGTAACAATGTGTTTCTATTGTCATTGTTTTTGCTTTTCTTTTGTTTGAAATAAAAGTTTGTTGGAATTCTGTGGGTATAAAACTAAGGAATAAGATATAATTACACTTACAAAAATAAAAGATAAGAAAATTCAAAATCGAATGTAGTCTATTTCAACTATGTAGTTAATCAAACGATTTAAATAATCTTACCAATGCGGCAAGAAAATAGGGCAGACGAAAGAAGAAACTTTGTCGTAAACTGCAATTCGAAAAAGTAGTATTCAAATTCGAAGGCGACCTAGTAACTTCAAGCCACGTTCACACATTCACTGGGAACAGCTTTGAATTTCGTTCAGCCCGTTTAAGAAAATACTGCGCAGTCAACTACCAACAATCTCGTATAATAGAATCTGCAACTGACAAAGAGAGCTATCTTGAAAACATCGCGACCCATTTACTGGAACGAGAATCTAAAATTGGGCTCGTTTTCAGTTTGGTAATAGGCTATTTAGCACCGCTTGGAATGAGAAAACCAGTAAAGGTGGCTGAAAATATAGTGCGTCCTAATACCACAAATCCTTCGCGTTTAATTAACGTAATAATTTTCAAAAGCAATTCGAATACAATCGAATGCTGTAGCAGAACTGTAACTCCATTTTATGATACCTTGGGGTATTAGCATGTAGATTGTTACCACTATTCCGGTATGGAGCGGTTTGATGTGGTTCTAACTGGTTGGAACTGCTTCGCGCCGGATCCTAGTAATCCATGTTGTGTTAATCTATGCGTGCAATCTAGAAATGATTCTGGTCATAATGTTTGGTATATTTTACGATGTCAGATAGAAGTTTTTTGCGTGCGTTAGACTATGAAATTGTTTGCCACAAATGGGTCTGAAAATAGACTAAGCAAGTTACCGCGTTCGATGAAATTGTTAAATGTACAAACCTACTTGATTTCTAATAGTGTCGATATTTTAATATTAACCGCAAACTCCACCCTACCATGAATTATTTTAACATCATAATCATTAGCCGGAAGACGTCCACTGTTGAACATAGGCCTCCCCCCACTGCCTCCCCCCTTCTTTTAACAGTTTCTCGATAATTAAGTTTAAACTACGTCTACCTCTTGTCGGATAAGCCTTTATTTTTTCTAAATCAGATTCTTTAGTCTTCTTGTACTGAAGTAATTCTAAAAATAACACGTTTGTGCTGACTGTAATAATAAGCAAGATTGTAGCTACCCAGAGAGTGGTTTATTTATGAGCGTTGTTATATTTGCGTAGGATGCTTAGCTTAACAGACTTGTGATCTCTTAGTCCTTGGGATTAACCTAATTATAATCCCTGGTGAATACACCAGTACTAATTACTTAATAAAGTGGAGTTTCACTAAGTGTGATATTATTTATTACTGTCCGTATTGAAATTGGTGCATGTTATAGTTGCCACATTATGAGATTTTATTTATTTATTCAACATTCAAAATTAATGAGGAAGTATGTAGTTTTTCAAAATATATAAAGAGTTTTCGAATATTACTTTCAACGTTACCAAAGAGAAAAGAAAAGAACAAAGGTTTACATTCAAAACAAGATCTTTTCTCCATTTTCTTTTACACTGAATTATTTTAGGAAGTCAAAAACGTGAATCAACAAAATGCTTTAAACCAAGAATCACGGTCTAATTACCGTACTTAGAAACAACTTCAAGATGAAAACACATGAATAATTCCAAAATGGGCTTTCATCAAACTTCACATAATGAAAAGCAAAGGAATTCAAGACGCGTGGTTCCTAAGTTACGAACAACGTAAGGCTTTTACATGTACGCCAATTAAGGAACGTATACGTTGTTTTCAATAGTATTATTAAAATGCTGAGTTGCGTTGAAATGTTTACTAACTTCATTTTGGCTACAACTAACATAATTTGCTCATATGAGGCTGATACTGTTGCTGTTGATTTCTTTTTGTGAAATAGTGAACACTATACGTATTTACAAGTTATTGCGTGTTTTATCATCTTCTATTAAGCCATAAAAGAGTAAACCTCAATTTTGTTGTTTAATAAAAACAAGAATATTAAAGAAGGTTACCTAGCCGGAGTCTTTAGACAGCCTTAGATTTCATAATATTCTAAATATATGGTGTTTGTATTTTTTCCTTGCAACAGTTTTATGGGATACAACCAAAATATAAACGAAGACGGGCATGCTTAATCAAGTATAAATAAAGGATTATAAGGGATGAAAGGGTCGAAAAGGATAGTTCTAAAAATATGCTTTGCTTTTTAATCACTTCAAAAGATTTTGTGTCTATTCCAGTGGTTTTGCATAAAACAAATAGATGGAAGCCAACTGACAGTTGAGTGAATTTATGGCCCTTTTTCGTTTATAGCAATGATGAGGGTAACAATGACGTAAAGAGTCTGTTCCGTGAAAGATAGGATTTGTATAGAAATCGTTTCAAAGCTTATTGTGTTCCAAAATTTTCTCTTTAAGAAATATCCATTGGCCCTTTTTGATGGCGCGATAATACATTTAATGTAAACCACAACAAGAGTAAATTTCGTTCCAAAAGGTAAACATTCAGTTTCAAAAGTTCCATTAAAGTAGGGTACCGAAATTAGAATAAACCGCGCGGAATAAAATTTGCATACAGTGCGGGTCGCGCTCTACGTTCAAAATTGAGTTTCCCATGCCTATTCTAAAACCAATATGGCTTCCATCCACCTTTTCAAAACGTATCCGTCCTTGCTATGGCGCGACAAACGACGTCACTTTGAAAACGATGAAACGCTTATATTCACACCTATCTCTTGCAACATCACCAAGTTATACGAATCTGTGCTAACTTTACCTTCAATGGATAACAGTATTTGCGTTATCCATTTCTGCATCGCACACAGTTGTAGGACTTACGGCCCCATTCCAGGGATTGTTTTGTTTCTTGTGTAAATTTTCTTTGTTTGCGAAAATAGCTTTAATGTGTGTAGTGTAGTCAATAAAGGACCTTATTTTTAATGTGATAAGTTGTGTGGTTGTATGAAGGTCGAATTACATAAAACCGTTTCGTCCATTTCCCTGAACCGACATTCCAGCTTTGCGCAAGTTGTTTGTAATAATAACATCATCAAAAAGTTTTTAATAGGAACATGAAAATATATAATATGAATAATCAAACTTGCTTTGAAGTAATTTATCTTAAAGATTCTGGTATGTCTGGTATCCGAGATGAAAAAATAATTGAATAACCTAGAACTATGTGAAAGATGGAGAAATAAATTCTGTTGCCCTGCTTTTAATTCAATAGAAAATGTAAATTACCTGATGTAGTTTTCATCCTGTTGAGGCGATTAAGTTATTACGCGAAGTAACGTTTGATCAAAATGTTTTAGTTGGCTAATTACGGGTTCCAGTAATTGCTATAATTTGGCTAGTTTATCAATAATAGCGTAACTTAACATGATATTAGTATTATTTTACTTAAATACTATGGTAGATGGACAGTGATAAATTAATCAAGTACCAGAATCGAGCCATCAACGTAATTAGATATGTTTGACGATACCTACAGTAAATATTTGCATGTATTGTAAGTATAGCCTATAATTTTCGACGTACGGGTATAACGCACTCGTGATACGAATAAATCAGCTCTAATGGATAATGCATGTATATCGATCAACTGTATGGAATATGAAGGAATAGGGTAAAACTTGAAGCGTTTATTTAATAACTTGTATTCCCTCCGCGAGCTCTTATTACTGAAGCCCACAATATTTAATATTCCTGGTGCTTATATTTTTTATGGCTTATTTGACGGCTTCTCTCGTATGTTACCTTGAAAACATGCAAATACTTCCACAAACTTTAATCGCTTTTTTTTTAAGGAAAACGCATAAATGTCATATTTTGGCAAGATGGGAAGATTTTCTTGTTTCGTTGACAAGGTAATTTTAATTTAATATTTATGGCTTGTCTACTTGCTTGACAAATTATGTTTTTTTAAATGGAAATTGGAATCTCGCTTGTTTTTGGCGTTCTTGGAATGAGGGACTTTTTGTTTCACGTGATTCTTTAGCACGGAATTATGGATTTATTGTTAAAAAGTACTTAATTGGTTGGAAGACAATTGGTTACCAACAAGATTTTTTTATGATGAAATGAAACGAATGGCTTAAAAAAGTAAAAAAAACTAACTAAACTCTTACTGGGCGCTGTGGTAACACTTTTGGTGGTTTTAAGGCTTAGCTATACCTAGCTATAGACGTTTCTGAAGATGTTGTATCATTTCAAAACACATAAACAAATAAATATAAATAAACTTTTACATAACAAACCACAACTTTTAATTACTATAAAGTGCAAAGCTTAATATAGTTTTCAAAAACGTATTTGACGCAGTTACACTCATGTTATACGGTCGTTACAACGCATTGCTAACATAAAACTAGTTACAAGTACACAAATAGACCATGAATAGTACTCCGGGGCAGAATTGTGACGGTTTCCTGAAAACGTCGAGAGTTGTAGGGGATAGTTAGTAGGGTGTGCATAAGGGTACGTCGTTAGGACCTCTATTATTGAGCCACGAATTAGAAACCTTTCTATTAACCTAACTAGTTTAATGCGACTTGGAATTTACGAGTTTACGGGTAATTTAAGTAATTTATTACGGGCAAATTCGCTTCTATCCTACTTCTTCGTTGTTATTGTTTCATGCCAGATAGTGTTAAGCTTGAAGATAACGTTGGTGCATACTGACAGGTTGTTAGGTACAAGGAACATTAATCTATTGTTCTCAGGCGACTCCTACAGCGTGCACGGAATAATAAATAGCAGATACAATTTCCTTTTATAACCCACATTTATTAAGATGATGAATTTTGTTTTACTCATGCTAATAAAATATTCAGGTGGCCAAAGTTGAATGCCAAAATGCCTTCCACTTTAAAAGTAGATATTTTACAAATAAATCAACAGGTAACAATTTATCTTTCCGAACAATTTACTTGAAATACCATAACTTAGCGACGTTGTTTAGAGTAACGATATTTTATGCGATTCAGAGTATCAACAAGCTATTTTTCGTAATGAAACTTTACAGAAACTTGTATAAAACAGAAGTTTCTTTATCGTATTTTCGGGGAAGTGAAACCTTAAAGTTTGTTCCGGTTTAAGGTTGATGCTTCGGTAACTTTTGTCTGTTGTTTTGTCAAATTTAAGAAAACCGACTGTTGGGTTACGGTTTGTAAACCGATACTTTAAGGTAAATGGATTAGTTTTAGACTAGGTAGAGCACTTTAACATAGTTATAGTGATACGTAAATTGAATCCGGGGTTTGATTTTAGGAGACTTAATTAAATGGTTATATGGTTGACTTGATAAAACGAAACGAAAGTCAATTCTTATTAAGAAAAACTACACCAGAAACTTAATAGAACTTCGTTTTATGCAATAAAATACGTAAATAGCGCTGTATTAGCTTTATCTCTAGTAATAATGCGAGCTAGTGCGCTTGTAATGATGGCCTGTTTCCTTTTAAGATCAAGCTATGAAAAGCTTTTTAGCTTAGTGACTCGGACGGAAGAAGGGTTTTGTTTTATTTTTCAATTACTTTTAATGGCTGTGGAGAACAAAGAGTTCATGAATTTAAGTATCTTTCAGTTCTATTTCTAGTTCTTGGTATTGTTCTTTATTTTTGTTTAATAACTGTTCATTTAGAAATAATGAGATTTAAAATGTATTTTTTTTACTTTAACAACTTTTGCATTAGTCCATGTCGTGCCCTTAAAGAAAGGGAAATCGTATTATCCAAAAACTGGGCTGTGAAGGAAAGATAAGCAGCCGATCGATACAAAACTTGCTGTAATGCTTGTAACATCTATGCTAATTTAGCAGGATGCGGTTTGCAAACCCAAATTAATTCGAAAAAAGCTGGGTAGATGACAATGATGATGATCATAATTTACTCTTTTTAGCCGAAGCTGGTCCATCGGATTTTCGTAATCGAAATTTTGCCGAGTATCACATTATGCGATTTCCATTGCTACTGTCAACTGTACTTATGATAAAACGCATATCACAAAGCCGCACTAAACCTCAGTCATAACCTGAATAGCTGAGAACTCAAGCAAATAACGTTCATATGTCTAAAGCTAGTGCTATTATGTTCTCTTTGTTATGTGACTGCACAAATATCTTCGTAGTATGAACAATCCAGTTTATTAAAATGCTTTCATTATATTCAGTCACGTTTGCACCCTCTGTTACCAAAGTTAGAGAAACTCCACTGATTTTCAAATTCATGGTATTTTCGACTTTGCAACTTTTTGTCTCCTGTGCTTTGAAATGTGAAAAATTTTGTTCATTCAAGAGAGTTTTGGTAACAATCCTATTATGTTTTCGAACGTTTTCCGTTGAATGAATTACTTTGAGGACGTTGGTCACTTTGGTGTATGTTGATGCTTGTCTTTGAAAAAGATTATAAAGGATAGCTTTTAAAGAAGGTACGTCTGTATTTTGTAGATTTTCCGCGAACTGATAGTCATGAAAATGTTCTTGCTTTGGCGATTCATTTACAGAAGCTGGAATAACATAAACAACAAGTTAGTTTCAATGAAACATTTATCTTTACTAAGAAACACGTCTTAGTTCCCAACAATAATAATGAGCAATATTGTGGAGAAAATAAATTTTTATTATTATTATTATTTATTATTAATAATGCACCTTATTTTCACTGTATTAATGGTTTACTTTCAATACAACAACCTCGGAACGTTTTTAGAATGTAAGCCCCCTTTTTTGTAAATACTCGCCTCGTGTTTTACAATTATTTCCATTGCGAACATTAGATTCCACGGTTTAATGTCCATCCCATTAAGTTCAAGTGTCGTGGTTAGCATAGTTTAAAATTTTTACACCAGTCCATAGGACCCAGGAGGGTAGTTGTAACTAATCTGACGTCAAACTTCCCAGTTCAGTGTGTTTTGTAACAAGCACAATTTTATGTTCATTTTTATTCCTCAAACTTGTCACGGCTATGATTTCTTTCAAAGTATTATACCTACAAGTTTTTATTGATGTCTCTGTATTTCAGGCGTTGGAATTTTAGTAGTCTCTTTTATTTTTAGGTCACGTTTCTCGTCTTTATAGGCATTGATCGTAACCTTCTGTTCGTAAAAAAATATTAAAAGGCTTACTTGAAACGACAGCTTTAAAGAACACTAAAGCTGTAGTTCTTTTATTGAATAACAGTAATTTTCTCTCATGGTGCAGAAATGAAACGTGAGACTTGTTAGTATTTTTCAAATAGTAGTTTGTTAGAAGAATTCTTTGTTATAACGTTTGTCTTTATTTCTAGATTAATTTTCTTTCCGAGTTGAAACTGTATTGTTTCTCCTTTAAATTTATGTCGGACGACTTAGTGAATCACGCAAATACTAAATCCTACTCAAGGTTACTCAAGCAATCTCGTTAAGCCATCAACAGCCGTCGTTTCCACCAACAGCTTACACCAGCCAATAGTTACGTCAATTAGCTCTCCTATCGCATATTGTATCTCCGTTTTACCTCCGTGTTAATCTCGAGATTACTCGTCGACGTCAACCCTCTCAGTTATATTACGTCATTATGCTTCTCTTCCCTGTTATGTTTCGTCGTTATGTTCTGTACTGCCAGGTGTTCAACCATCTCGCTTCTAAGCGTTATTGCATTGGCTTCATGCACTGTATATTGTAATGTTACGGCTTGGATTTCTTATTTTTGTTTATTTTTTGAGTTTTTTTGGTTGTTGGGAGTGATGATAGCAGAAGTTTTCGCTAGCAGCTAGTTTTCTTGAAGAAATTGTAGATTTCAAACTATCTTTAATAAAATCTTAATACTACTAGTTTCCTTTCTCAAACAAGTAATGAACCCATAAAAAAGAGCAAGAAAGAAAAAACTGCCAACAAGAAACTTCCAACGATTAATCAATTTCCAAGAATACAGGTGCTGCCAAGTTTCGGCATCGATTAAAACTGCATAAAGCCATAGCTAGGCAAGACTGTTTCATTATTAGTTCAGCGGCAGTATGAAACTACTGAACTACTGGCGTTCTTTTATGAGCTTATTTTATTAAAGAACTTGCGCTGGTATACTGGACTATTTATGTTTTAGTTTTATTTTAAGTTTGGCAACTTCAGAAGACACCTAGGTGTTGTATGGTTTTGTGGTAGATTGTTGGGTAGGAAAGGCTGTTCTTTGAGAAAGGATCGAGAATGCTCAATTAAAAACTTCGCATGGGATTTTGTCTTATCCAGTAACAGAAATGTGAAGATCAGATAGGCAGCCACGTAAATTACTCTTATTCAGGTGCGTCTGGTAAGACTGGAACCAAACTGAACTGACTGGAAAAAGACTTTGTATACGACACACGATTCACAAGCAAAAAAGTAAGTTTTATCACCGAAAATACTTAGCATGTTAAACTTTCACGAATTTTACCTTCCACAATTATTTCGCGATGGTTCCATCGCATCCACAGTTTTCGACGATATGATAATATGATGGATGACCGGAAAGCATGCTTCTCAAATTGCCGCTTATTATATCGTTAACGATATGAAAATACCACGAAGTAATTATACATAAGTACTACTAAGTACCTACTTCCTAAATTCAAAGCATTCATTTTATAAATCTATGGCCTCACAAACCCCTGCTTTTGAAATTGATTTAATGAAAACTAAATGTGGATTTGTGTTTAGTTTCTCTTTTTTAACTGCATGCTTTTAAAAAGCCATTACTTACTTAATATCTTATTTCTATAAAGAGTTGTTGTAATGGCATCTAATGCGTTTCTTTAATTTCTACTATCAACGACATCCAACAAGATTGCTATGTAAACTTTTGGGACTACCTTCAGTAATAGTTCAGTTCTTTATAGCCTTGGTTCTTTCATAGACTTTATCGATAACAGATATTATATTATTTATTGAGAACTAAGATAAGAATAGTGGATCAAGAACTTCTCAAGTGCGATAAAAATAATATTCTATCTAGTATATCACGCAGTATCTAGCTAGTTTTTCCAGTTTTAAGAGAAAAAAAAAATCTCCACTCTTCCTTAGCAGTAAGACTAAGTGTTCCTTTGGGAGTGGTTCTCCTATAATATGTAGCGTTTGTGGTATCCTTGAATGAGGTTGGGCCGTTATTGCCTTACGAAATTCCTTTGCGAAGGACAGTCCCTTGAGAATAGAAAAGTCTGTAGTGAAGATTGAATGTATTACTCTTTTATATGCATTTGTAAGGATTATCTTGTGCGCTCTAAAATTCTTGTGAAGTAGGAATAACCAATGTTTAAAAAAATCGAGTAATAAAATTGTCAAAAAATGTTGTTGCCATACAAATAATTAAAAAGTTTAGGCAGCATTCATTCGAGATAAAAAAACATTTGTCATTTTTTTTTAAGTAACTGAAAAATGGGTAGACCAAAAAATTGTGGTAAAACTAAAGTTGCTGACTGCCTATTTGTCATGAGTAAATACAAAAACATAGTGGAAGACAAAGAGCTGCTGCATTGGCATCAAACAAATTGATTCTGTGGGCACTACAATGGTACCGGCAGACTAGGATAAGGTATAACAAAAAGTAATTAATAATTTTATTAAAAAGATTTCAAATCACAACTCTTCATCAAAAATCTTCTGTGCACCTGCGAAGCTCTTTCCCTAAAAACACAAACAGTACCAATTAATTAATCAAACCTTTCGCCTCTATATCTGCGTGTATTTTCGCTGAAATTCATTACATCCCAATACAATTCAGTTATTTATCATCCAGTACTGTTCTGAATTAATCATCGTTCGCTTGCACATCGCGAGGTAATTTATGAACTCCATCCATTGCATTACGGGCTTATAATAATAAAAGGTCCAATTTGGAAATGTTGGAGTATGATATTTATTTGGTTGGCACGTTTTTGTTGAATTTGCTCAGTGTCATCATCAATATTGAATTCCTCACTTGTATTGTTTGTCTTTGGAGTTTCGTTTTGGTGCAATTTTGTTATTTTAATACTTCCATAATGTTAAATTATTATCATTTTAAAGTTATGATCGTAATTTGTCAGTGTATTTACATTAAATATATCGTCTTCATTGATTTTATCGGTGTTACTTGAGGCCTGCACCTCTATCCCAGTATTGTTGATTTGGTTTGACACATGGAAAGTATTATTAACTTTTTCAGCAGTTATAAGTCTGTTTATAAATTCAGAATCATCAGAAGATATCTTAACACGATATCTTTTTGTTTCTTGCTTGAAATGTTTCTTCATCGACTCGAATCTTTCTTTTTCTGCTGAGCTTAAATCGAGAACAAAATATCTAAGTTTATCCAAAATGTGCCCTGTTATCTAGTATCTCATTTCATTCTGCTTTAGTTTAAAATTTTATTGTAGTAGGTCAACGAGGATCGCAAAACTAATTATGTTTCTAATTACAATGCTGTGGTTTTGTGTATTGGGCAGTTTCATGATTAGTTCAATTACTTTGTTGCCAGAGCAATTTCTGATGCGGTTTTCGATACTGGTTATTATGTTATTTCAAAATAGACCATAGGTGCTATTTTATTTACAGCAGTTATTAATAAGGATGGATTTCATTTTATTTCAGAATCTATCAATGTTGGGTTATCTTTTTTTCCATTATCATTAGTTCTGTGCGTAAACATGTATTTTTTATTTTCCTGTTTTTGATGATATTCTGTCGTATCCATAACAAAGCTTATTTGAAAATATACAATGTATCAATAGGAAGTTTTATCAGAGATTTTGATCTCTTGTAGATCACCTTTGGATAGATTTAAAATATATTTAGACATTTAAGCTAGGGTAGTCATATTGAAAATATTTTGTAAAAATAATTAAATTAACAACAATTGTTTTAGATTAGATTTCGATTTCGAAAAGATTCTAATACAGATATAACATGAAAAGAAAACGATTATTATATTGGGAAGGAGACTGAATGCTTTAGCACAACATTAGGTACACGATTGTAAAATATGTAGAAAATGCTTTGGAATACTGATTTGCGAACATTCCTACTATAATTGAGTAAGATGAAAGCGTACTAGTAATATAAAAAAATATCAAGACTTCTTTGCGAGACCTAAAATTTTAAGCTAGCAGATATTCTTTTTCGAGGCAAACATAAATAAATAAACACTACATCATATTTTAATTAAAGATAACTACTGCAAGGCAAGTCTCTTTTGTATGTTTACTTTGTAAGTTTTATTTCTTTTTCTTTCATCCCTTTGGCGTTATTCTAGTCTTAAGATAGTAAGCTGCTGATTTGTCGTGATTTTGTTTATTTAACCTTAACAAAGAATAAACAAGGTTGTTTAATATTTGCTTAGTAACTAGAAGTAGAACTAGGTACATTAGATTTGTTAAGGAATTTGTGTAGTAAAAATGTTTGTCTGAGGATCAAGACTTGATAACAATTTGCTAGTGACTTCGCAGTTATATCGTAGTATTAAGTGTCGTTTTTATGTAATCTTTTTTAGAATCCTAAGTACGATTTTGAAAATTGATTTGTTCCTGTTGTTGGCCATGTTAATTTGTCCTATATTTGTAATAGTCATAAGAGCAAGTATTCCCAACAAGGTTGACTGTTTATCTACGTTGACTCTAGCTTCAAGAGTTGCAGTTGTTTTGGGAATAGTTCGGTGGTATTGTACAATAACATAAATGTTATATTAGTTTCTCAGACGAAAATCTAAGAAGTTCAAAATGATGTGCATTGTTCCTACGTCAATAATTCATCCAACAGTTCCTAAGAGCAAATATAAATTAAACTTGATAAATTTCTAACAGTAACTTTTTTTTCAGACAAGGCACCATCTGAAGCAACATTTCGTGGCGCAGAGTTCCTCTCATACGACCTGACGCAGACGGGCGGCGAGCCTATAGTCAGCACACAAGACGCCATCTCACTGTACTTCAAGACACGCCAGCCTAATGGACTGCTCTTTTACACTGGTTAGAACCGCTTTGCCTTTGTTGAAACTGTAAGGAGAGTAAAAGCTTTGGTTTTTGTTTAAAATTTTTGTGACGTCATTTGCAAGACTGGTACTTACTGGTAGTAATGAGACTTACGTGTCGTTCAAATCTCAATCAAAAATGGTGAAGAAGACAATCGGAGGAAGCTATGATGTTCTAGAACTAAATTTCAAGATTTAATCATGTATTCGGCCTGCCCAAGGACTGCTTGAATTCTTATCACTATAGCTATACCTTCTAAAATCCTTTCAATCTTAAAGTTTTCTTTAGATTAAAATCACAACTTTCTTCCCCGAAAGGATATGAATAGCTTCACTGGCTATATTAAAACCATGCACAAAAGTAGTCCAGAACCAGGTCACCTTCGAGGTTTGATATTACACTTTCGTTTGTAAAATAAACTGAGAAATTTAAGTTCTAATATACACTAAACACCGCTACCAAGACAGTCTGCTACATTTAGCTCCATAACTTCCTTTTAAATTCACTAAGATTCTCTTAACCCAGAATAAAGGCGAAGTAAATTCATGAAGATAATTTTCTTAAGAAAGTCTTTTGCATTTAGGTCATGAAGCTGATTATCTCAACCTCGCTGTACGAGATGGAGGCGTGTCTCTTACTATGGGCCTGGGAAATGGAAAGCAAGAGATGCATATCAAGCCGGCAAAGACCAGATTTGATGACCATCAGTGGCATAAGCTGACTGTGCACCGGAGGATACAAGAGGTAAGGACAAATAAACTATTATTTACTGTAAGTAATATGCGTCGAATGTAACAAATCTTGGAGTCTGTTCATTATTGGATGTCTTTCAGTTTTCTTCCTCAGTAGTTGCTTAAATTTTGTCCAGTAGCGACATCGAACCGTTTTTTCTTCTCAGCTCTCTTTTAATCTGGTTGTAATAATTTCAGTGACGTATGCCTAATCTTACAGAAAAGCATTTATTAGTATCGCTTTTTTCCATAATTATGTTTCACAAGAAAGATTTTATCTTCTTATAAATATTTCACATAAAACGTAATATACCTCATATAACCAGCTATAATCAACGACCGTCGGTTGTACACCCTTTCTTATTTATACGGCCCCTATGTTCCCGGATTTCATCAGCCGAATATAAAGCGCTTTCATCGCTGTACAAATATTTTATGACCCCAGACCCGTATTGCAAACTATACCTTGAACTCAGATCGATAGCATACGACTTATGGCCTATTGGCGTGTTTAAGCCAAGATCCATCCATCATTGAAGCCATTACTTCAAAAAAACGAATCGATTCGTATCCGAGTAATTTGATTATTAAACTCAGAACGATTTTTTGTTGAAAAGCGGATTTTTCCAAGTGTTTTGGCATTCTGAATGTAATTAGCGTGGAGATCGATGTTGGTACCTATGGCCTTTGTAATTGAAGCAATTTTGCGGCTATAAATTCGTCGGTCCGTAGTGGAATTGGGTATATGTTTCCTGTATGCTCGGGTCAGCGTGGTGGAGTGTTTGAACGATGACCATTTCACTGGCGCGTAATTAATTTTGAAAAATGTTTGCCTGTTATTTGAAAGATTTTGTTTATTTGGTCTACTTTGTTACGGGTTATAATATTATTATGATTGATGCTTTTCTTTGTTCTAGTTACGAATAGTTCTCATATTTCTCTGTCGAGAATCGGTTCTTGATATTTATTTCCTAGCCTATAAAGTAAAAATGGAAGTTAACATCGCAAGAACCGTATTATTTCAGTGCCTTGAATTTTCATTGCTCTTTCATTCCAATCAAGTTTCATTCCCACGTATCTTACCTCAACAATTCCAACATCAATGAATATCTGTCCAATTTTAAAATTTAATAAACATTGCATCGTTTGTCGACGTTGCATTTTATTTCTGTTTCGTTTTTAATTTTTATCCTCGAGCCTGTCATGATTACGTGTGCTCGGAGTGCCTGAACGTCGGAAAACAAAGTTGTACAATAAATGTAGAGTAATTTTATCGGTAGTTGGTTTTATTTCTGCACTCAATGATGATGAGATGCAAAGGCACGATTTTTAACTTTACGAGTACATGCTAATGAATATTGAAAGCAGAACATTATGAACTGCTATGAAGACTAAGTCATCTATGTATTAATGACATTGTCCTGAACCTTTATATTTTACTGCTGTCCTTCGATCTTGTATTTAACTCTCTTGACAATGTGCCAAGCGTGTGATCAGCCCCATTATGCATAATTTGTGACCTCCATAACTTTCATTGTTCCAAATTATCGAAACGTTAATACAAGGGAAGCTGCTGGTACCCAGTCGCTAACTCCAACTGAAATGAAATAAAATGATGATGAAATGATGTTTAGTTATACCAACACTTTTACACGTCTTTTCATAAAACTAGGAGGGGCCGGTGTTTCGTACCTGACTACTCTGAGAAGAAACATCCCAAACAAACTCAGAGGTCATAGTCTCTTTTAAAGTCCAGACATCATAAAAGTAGAACAGTTTATACGAGGACCATGCAGGCAATGTCTGAAGTGGTCTTTTGAAGAAAGAACCACACAAATTCGAGTGGGCCTGTCCAGCAGTGCAAGCATTTGTCAGTTATCGTGGAGCTCAACTTATAACACAAGGAGCTCAGCGACACGACGAACAATACCAAAGAAAGGACTTGTTTGCTATCTATCTAGTCGGTCTTAATGTCCAAAATACTAAAGTTCCATACTTTTGCCTTATATCTCGTATCTCTCACATTAGACTAACGCCATTCAAGTCAACTAACCACACAGAACGAAGCACAAACCACTAGTAAATAGTTTATTTACGTACTGCGTGCGGGCCCGCTCCATCCCAAGCTATTCCGTTATCGTTAATTATGTATTTATGTAGGGCTTTCTCATTCTTTGAGAATATTGGGAGCTTATCGAAACTGACTATACTTGGACTATTGGCCTGGATTTGATACGTGGATTTATGGACTTCCAGCTTTGTGAAAGATTAGGTTTTTGTCTGGTTTGGAAGGTCAGAGTTCATTTGTTAGGGTCTTTCACTTTGCCTTTTGGTTAGGGATTATGTAGGACTTTGATAAACCTAACATTAACTGTGTTCTTTAATAAAAAAAGATCATTTTCATAACCTCTGGCTTGAAAGTTTTTGATTAAACGACAAATTTTGTGCTATACCTTTTTCTCACGGATATAATTTGACGCGGAACGCTGCTTCGCATACTAATGAAGCTTATTATTGTTCCAGATCACGCCGTTTACGAGTTTCTGCAGGGTAAGTAATATTAATTAATGCTGTTACCTAATCCTCCCTGAGATTTCCGGTGTCTTTGTCTTTGTTATCAAACATTGAAAATGATTCTTATTTTGTATACATTTTCAAGGTTTTCAATTCTGTTTCTGATTAATTGTGTACTGTATGAGAAAGATGTGGTTATAATTATTTACGGGTGTGGTATATACCACTCAACAGAACCACATATTTAATTTGACCAACAACAACATAAAATAAAATAATGAGCTGTACGTATTGAAATACAAGTGTATTAAAAAAACGGCTTACTTTTACTACATAGTGGGTCTCATATTATAATTATGTGCAATCGTGTTTTGCTGAGCTGAGTAATTTATTCCCTCTGATACAAGGAGTATTCCTTTGGAGTAGTTCTGTCTGATATTATGTTACATTTCTACCTTTACCTACTTCTCATAGTTTAAATCGACTTTTATTAATAACCATAATGGCACCTCGTTCTAGTTTCTACAGTTCTTATAAATAAATCTAGTTTTATTGACAATTTGCATAAGTAATAATAACTGTACCACGTATAATATAATTGCTGGAAGGACTTAGTTGGAATTTGAATTCTGTAGAAGTCATTTTGCGACCGACAGCAATTTGTTTCTATTCTGGAAAACTAGCAGTGGACGTGGAACCAGGTATTCATTTTACTTATAACGACAGCCATTTGAGTTTTCTGTTGAAATTAATTAAGTTAAAGTGAACGGGATAAGCCGTAAGAGTACATACAATATGGATACAGTATAGCAAAGCGGTTTTTTTTAGTAGAAAAATGTAGTAAATAGTATGAATTTTTATTCATGTTCCTTATTTTGTCTAATGTAATTTAGTTACCGTTGATATTAAAAGAGAATTCAACTTAGGTACTCCTATAGAGTCAAAACTGGCTCACTAGCTAACTTACATTAATGATGTTTTAAGTACGTAAAGCAATAAACGTGTTACTTCTTGGTGCAAGCGGAGGCAATTATAAAGTCAGATAAATTCAATAACTACTACAATAACAAGCACTAAATCAAATAAACACGAACTAGCTGTTAATGTTTACAAAGAAAAATGGCTCGAAAGCATAACTAGCACCGAATAAATAAAGACTATAATGGCAAATGTTCAGACAGCAGTTATTCTTGTTAAACTTGTTAAAGTTGCAACGAGCGATGAGAATTGCCTTTATGAGTGCAAAATTAGCTGTATTATTCAGAATTTGACAATAAGTATAACATTTTTGTATTAATTGTCAATGAAGGTGGAAAGTATCAGTATAATTTGATTTGGAGAAATACAAGTAACAACTCTTCAACGACGTCTAGATGCAGAGACTGAAATTCGCTTTTAGGCTCAATTTAAATTACCGCAGAATAGAAACGAAATCGACGTTACAAACCGTAATGAACTCTATGCTTATTATGTACGAGTAACATACAGAGAAAAAGCGACCCAAAAAACACAGGTATTTCGGAATATTCTCGCACATTCAGATTTTTGTAGTTAGAACCTTTTATGTAGTTTATACATTACACAGTTGTTATAAAGTTCATTATGCTTTGTAAAATTTTGTTACAAAAACTTGCTACTATTCCGTTGCGGTATTAATTGAGCTCTAGACAACGTCATAAGTCGTCATCATTCTACAGACTGTAATGAAATGTATTTGGAATCAGCGTAACATGTTTTTTTTTCCATGCCTCTCAATTACTCGTCATTGCGACAGTTATCTTCCTAGCCATGCCATCTTTCATAAATTCTATTCATCGCTTCTTTTGTTTTATTTTTCTATTAGCCCACTTTCATACTTTATCTATCTTTTCTTAATTTTCCCTTGCGTACTATTTCTTTTCCCTCTTCCAATATATCATTAAACTTCATCCAAGGTGCATCTACCCACTTGATTTTCTCTCCCTCCGAAGAATGAACCAGAAAATCAAATAATACTTCAAGCGAGACGGCAAAAGTTTAAAAATAGTTCCTGAATTAAAACTTTCTCTCTAAAAGAGTTGCTCGGTAATGGGGGCACTGTCAATGAATAGGGCTCTGACAATAGACTTACCACAATGCTTTTCAGTTAAATAGAAATTAATGTGTGATTATTTATACTAAACAGGTTACTATATCAATTTGCGTTTGGAATCAGGAATGTACAATTCCGTGTAATAATTAATTGTTATAATTTGCCCAATTAATTATAATCATCTGTTTATTCGGTTGTCATTTCTGTTTGCGTGAATTATGGAATTTAATTTGCTATCTCATTATTTTATTAATGAAGGGAATTTCGTTATGTTAGAACGTTACTTGTCTTTGCTAAATGTTTCTCTCAAAAACTATATTTTGTCATGTCTATGATTCGTACACCTGACACAGTTACTGGGTTGTGGAGGTCCGATAGGCAGTCGCTACATGTAAAGTATTAATATTCAGCTGCATGTGCTTAGACTGGAAGCCGACCCCAATATAGTTGGGAAAAGGCTAGGCAGATGATGATGATTCCTACACTATTGAGTTCGATGCAGCAGTTTACATTAAGGTTTAGAGAACTTATTCCGTAAAGCTTTTTTCATTAAGAATTTAACGTAGACCTAACTGATTTTCATACATAAGTAGATTGCTCTTGTGCAAAGCAAAGCCGTCAGTTCCAAATATTTTAATCACATACTCAATTTCAAATTTCTTCATTAGCTTTCAATTTCCATAGCATAAAGACAAGACTTACCAGAATTATTTATCTTTATAACGTCACGAAGCTTAATTACAATTCCTTCTACCCATTTTCCATTATCTCCGGGCAATTTCAAAACATGGTTCGATTAACAAAATGGAGTACCGATCGATGTCTCAATCATTCAACAAATATTAACGGCTTCGATGCTTCGTAGATTATTTGAAAATTTCGATTTCGGTTTATTTGAATATTCATCACCGGACCCTATTGTTGAAACTATGATGAGTGTGAAAGCTTTGATAAGAGTGAGTTAGATAAAAGACAAAAGAGTTACGTATGTTGAATTCTCATTGATTGTGAGTGTAAACTGTTAGATATAATAAAATTATCAGTGATCATTGGAGCGTGGAGATAGATACAAACAAACAGTGCAAGAGAATGGACTGAGTTGGGATGTAGATAACGACGATGATGAATTTAAGTCAAAAAGAAATACTTGGTAATCTGCTTATGCTTAAGTACAATTTAAAATTAATAAAGTAAATGTTGATCTGTATCTAATGTTGATCTATCTAATAGTACTGGAAGACAAGTACTAGATTCTTTGGATACTTAATTGAAAGAAGGTTAAAAAAAGATTTAACACTTTCTTAAATCTGAAAAAAAGGTATGTATTCACTGAAATAAAGACAGAATTATAAACTTCCTTTTAATAATCAAATTGAATCACAACATTACAATCACTTTCCAAGACCACCAACAGTACAGTCACGAGCAATAACATGTATACACTTAACAAAACTCAAACGCAATTTACTCGTTAAATACTGGTTTTCACTTTGAAATAGGACCTATATCGCAATAGTATGGCTTCCAAAATAGAAATCTAATGAAAAGGCCAAATTTTAATCAATATAGTAGCAGAAAAATGCTTTTCAATACTGCTTAGTGTTTACATACTATTGCTCGTGACTGTACGAGAAAACTGCAAACAAATGAATATTTATCGGCATATTTTTAAAACCCAATAAACCAGCAGCTGGTGAGTTTATGAATAAACTGGACCAATTAGTGAGGTGTTTAATTTGCCAGTTCCTTTGTCTTATGCAAAACAATGGAAGTTTTTTTAACTGTGGACGCCTCGACGTCGGTGTTTGATCATGAATCAGCCGTAATTAAAGTGGGAATGCTAATTTTAATTGACCTTGGGGATGTGTGAAGACTTATGAGTATGAAGGGGGTTAAAAATGCTAAATGTGAATTTGAGTCGGTTTATGCACGTTTTTTGAGAATTAAAAGACATGTGACATCTGTCAACTTGCATTGAATTTACGTTGGCTATGATGACTTCCCTGCGAGGGTGCGTGTAGTGTAGTTAAAAGCTAATATGCTTGAAAAATTGTTTATACTAATAAACTTGTTGGCAATAACTCCTAAAAGCCTATAATAAAGTAAACAGATTAAGTGCAGATTCAATAATATGTGCGAATACGAGTAAGGTGTTGAAAAATCAGAAGAAATATTGATCGCTCCATTATTATCAAAAGTGAAAATTTTAAAGAAAGAAGGAAACATGTAAATATCAACAAACCGTGACAGAGGTAATTTAATAACGGGGAACAAAATGAAATAACATAAGACAACAAACGAAGACATTACACAAGAATCAAAGACAACAACAGCAGTACATGCTAAACATAAAGTACACACGAACATACATAATCAAATTGACAACCCTGCAAAGTAATTGCTACTCGATATAACCGTCACGTTTGTGAACCTTATGCCAGGTGACGCAGTTCCCAGGGTTGTTACACAATTTGAATTTATTATTGGACGGCTCGTCACCGATCATCAACATTTTAAACGGGATATTTTGAAATGGGTGAATTGAAATGTTGACAGTTTTGATGTTGCCGCTTTATCAGATCTTTTGTTGTGAAGGGTTGTGGTTACATAGTTTGTTTCAAAGTGGTTTTGGGTTAGCAAAGTACATGTGCATTTTGGGTAACCATTACCTACACAATTATTACACCTGTAATTCTAGAATTTGGGGAGAGGCTATATTTTAGTAGTACTGATGAATTATTTCAGTGTTTTTTAAAAGTATTTTTTTTTAAATGAGGCATCCCGATCTCTGTGGAGCGGAAGGGAATATCACAACCTGTTCTTACAATAATTATTTAGCTGTACGATCTCGAGTCACAGCAACAAACTTAGACAGTCCTTGTAAAGTTAGCGAATGCTTCAGGAAAGACGGATGAAAGTTTGTTATTCGTTCAGGCAAAAACGGCCGAACTGATTTGAATACAGACAGTTAATAATCCTAATTAACACATAACATACTTAACATTATTACGTTTTCATAAGTTAATTTTGTCGACTTTAAAAGCTAGTTTTTTTATAAAGTACTTTTTTGAGCTCAAAAAAACTTGATCGCCTCTCTAATGAACTGTAAAATACACTTCTTGTAAAGACTTCTTGTCTTCTGAGAACAAACTCAAGATAGGTTTATTTTAAATAATTTCTTAAAAGAAACACTCAAGAGAGAGATACAGTACTAAGTAGTTAACTTCACTAAACAGAATACTTTTAGAAGAAAAGAAAAAGGCATGAAGTATTTCGGGGACTCGCTTTGAGGCAAAAGTATTTTTTTACAAGACAATAGAACACGAGAAGTCTCTTAGAAAGTTAACGACAGTCTTCCTTTCTCAAATAATTCTTATTGAATCTCAAAACTAATATCGCAAAATGATCATGAAAATATGGGTTCAAATAATACTGTATTGCAGACACGGAGCTTCTAGAACAAATATTAGGTCACTGAAAACTAGTAGCAATTCAATCTCAATTTATGAAGTGCACCATAACTGCTCTAATTGGTAGCTGGCGTCTTATTAGTGCGGCTACTCTAATTTACTACAGCGTATATTTTATTTAGACCGAGTGCTAACTAAGAAAAGATAAGGTTACTTGGACGATTGAAAGAGATAAACATCGAAGTAGACCGTGGCTTAACGGCAATGAACAGTCAATCAATATAAAATACTATGCGACAATAAAGCGTAAAATAGACAATGATAACAATCTTTCACTTGAAAATAATGTTCAAAAATAGTGTTTTGAACAAATGAATTTTCCATATTATTCGTTATTTTTAATATGAAAACGTGAAAGTGTAAGAAAAACGTGCGCGCGCCATCACAGTGGGGTTTAACGCATTTGGTGCACTTTTCAACTTGTACATCATGCTCAAATGATGAACATAGCAACTGGTGCATTTCTCATACGATACACTTCGCAACTGGTGCACTTCGCAAAAGGAGCACTTTTTAAGATGAAAGGTACATGCATATTTTGAAATTTATCGTCGGCAAGTGCAGCAATGTTCACGTTATTGAAACAGGCTTCCTCTCTATAAGTGGGAATATTGATATGGCGTGGATTGATGGACGTTAATTTTTTAAATTTTAGTAAGGTAAAATTGAAAGAGGAAATAAGTTTGGTCATTCTTTGAGAACTTTTATAACGCTCACAAAAAATATAGCGAAAACGATTGAAAGTTTTTGTAAACGGGAATAAATCTCCTGTTATCTCAAGATTATAAAATTAAAACTAAAGAAAACTTTAGCGCTACCAACAACTTTATCTCAATCTAGTAAAATATAGAAGTTGACGCAGATATTTCTGAAAACTTAGTTACTGTAGGACTTGTTAGTTTCTCTCGATATTATATCTTTTGCCAGACTAACGGATAAAGCGATCGGAGAGTTTCCACTTACTGGAAATATGAGAAAAGCGAAACAATTCTTTATAAGGTATAATGGAAAATGATGATCCGATAGCTGAGGAAGTTGCTTGTTCTTTTATAAGAATAGTCGGATTTATTTTCAAGATATCCGATTGAAATAATAAGGAAGTTATTTGTTAGCATGGTGGAAATATACGTAATACAGTAAAAATATTATTATAGTTGGAAAATAATACATAAGTACCTTATAACAGATAATCCATTCTAAGAAATCAAGTTATTGACCACCGAGATAGAGGGACACCATGAAAGTTAGATGTAATACCTATTTTATGAGGAACGATAAAAAAAATGGCTAAAGAAAGCTATAATCTAAATATACAGATGACAAAATAAGTCATGTCTTCTTATCATGTCGATGACAATCTATATCGACTCGGCCCAAAATTGGTCCACCAGTGGATATTGTGAAATTACAATCTAAACATGAACAGATGAATAAGAGATGCAGAGAACGGACAAGTCTAGCAGAAAAAGGGGAAAGCCTACACCCAGGATTGGATGATACCGACATCGAGAGACGATGAATTAAATAAAACACAAATAAAAATAGGTTGAATAAAAAGTAAAACATGCCTTCTCCTATTCTTTAAGAAAGTCATGTCGAAAAGTCTTCTAAATACACTGAATTAGGAGACAAGGATAACTCGTTATGAAGAAGAATCTGAAACTTTGCCTTAGATTAAAATTATAAATCTGGGACTACATTTTAGATTCATATCACACCCAGACTAATAGGTTTTCGTATTCCCCGAAGGTGTGTAACTAGAAAGTATACTTTCACAAGTTGTTACAAATTCAGATTATTTTATGTTTGCTTTTCCCAAGCTTAATACTAGTACTATAGTATTTTCCTTTGATGAAGATTTGAATACTATAAAGGCAGTTTTAGTAGTTTGAATAGATTGTGAATAAAATTTTAAAGTGTGTTATTTGAAGGGTTTTAAGAGAAAACTGGGATTATCTGAATAAAAAATCATGTCCCACCGTTTGTCACGTTCTTTATACAACTTAACCAGTACTTTATGCATTAAAAACACGTAGTTCTTTAAAAGATCCGTTGCAACATTGACATAAGGTTCAAACTCCAACGTTTCAAACAGCTTCTTGAAAGGCGCTGGAGCGACGGCAAACAGAAAATAGCATTCTATTTACACAGCCCGGCTTTTCAGCCGGTCATGGTCAAAAGCCTTACACTACGGACTATAGCTATATGTTCGTCGTTTGTGACGTCAGCACCTAACTAAAGTCGGGTATTCACTGGAAGGAAACATTCGTGTGCTATGTAGCAGGTCGTTCAGTCAGAAGTGAGTCGTATGTCGTGTTTTGATTATGTCAAAGTCGGATAAATGTGACTAAAAAGAGAATAATTATTTATGTGTTGAGGGATGAATAGAATACCATAGCGTTTATTTGTTAACATAAGTTGTTAGATCAGACGGGTCAGGTTAGGAACAATCCATCAGGTGGATGTCGGGTCAGGTTAGGAATTGGGTTACGTTAGGAACAAAAATTCTTTTTTTTTCTCATTCCTAACCTAACCCGCACGGCCGCACCCGGGTTAAGATTACGGGTCAGGTAAAGAATATACCACTATTTTGGTTGACATTGAGTCAGAAACATTTTGAAGGAAAAAATATAGCGTGAACAAATCAGAATGAATGGAAGAAAAAATATCGAAAATATAACCGAAGAATGGTTAGATTATGGAAATGGAAAACGGCCACTTTAAGCAATATACCTAACGATTCACTTTGTAAACTTCCAGCAACGACATTGGGTATTCTTCTATTATTCCTTCACGAAGCGCATCATTAGGAAGTGAATGTTTCAGTCCCACAAAGGTCGCACAGATAGAAAAAGTTGTCGAAAATTATCACTTTTTGTTATTTTTATTATTTTGTTATTGAAAGCGTGAATATGGGGCCTTAGTTTCGTTCTTAGTGCGACGTAGTACTTAGTGCTAACGTAAATTGTTGACTTATCCATCATCCTTGTCACAGAGAAAATGTCGCATTATCTTGGTATATACGTACCTTAACGACAGGGCCATCTGGCCACTAGCAAAGTGTTTATCCAATATGTTTTACGAGTAATAACAACTTGAAAGGCAACATTAGACCGTCTGTGGTTCAATATGAAAAAAGTTTTGTTTTTACATTTATTAAGAAACTTGGAGAAGTTCAAAAGGTTCTGTGTTTGGCTGCAAGGTGCGTGGCGTTAATGAAAAGTCTTTATTTTTTATTGGCTTAATAAATTGGGCTGTAATATCAATTGTGGTTTGGCGTACTTGAAATACGGTATCAATTTTACATTATATCATCAATATTTTCTCAAGTTGTCATAATTAATGCTGGTTATGAAGGCAATGGGGTGACTTGCCCAGCTGTGGGACAATAAAAGTTAAACAATTCGTAGCTTCATCTATTCTAAATTTATCTGGATCATGTCTACAGCAAGAACTCAGTGCCAATTTCAGAAAGACACAAGTTTGCATAGTGACTATGAAGTAGTTTCCCAATTTACTAATACAAAATAGAAGTTGGTGTTTTTATAGAAGCTGCTGTAATCCGCACGTCAGAAGTATTCTGCCATATGCATCCAAAGGTTGTCTGGAAGATATCATTATAGATAAGACCACCGTTGTACCCATGGAATCAGTAATATTATAAAATACCTGTGTATTCATTTTGATGTGCAATAAAGAATATTCTATGTTTATGTCAGCGTAAAATTGTAACAACCGTATGTTTATAATCTAACTCGTCAGCTTATAAATTTACGGTAGGTTAGGATAGTTTATAGATTTCCTAGTAAATTTATAAACTTGGGGATCTTGATATCTTCCGGTGACATATACATTATATCTAGGTGGTTTTGTACCGCATTTCAATAGGACAAGAGATCAGCTATTGTGGTGCCAAAATATTGGGCGAGAACTTACTTGCTACAGCTTTTACCGCTTCTAGAACCTTCTAACATCATCCTCTCCTTGTCCACAGGTATCGGCAGTAGTAGACGATGTGTACTCCGACCACTCCCACGTGGCTGGCTCCTTCACCATGCTGGCATCATCCAGGGCTCATGTCGGAGGCTCGCTCAACGCCAGGGCTTTACCTGGAGCGAGGGTCCATACCAACTTCATTGGTTGTTTGAAAAAGGTGAGTTGGACTATAATAATAACCTCCTTTTTTTGTTACGAACAATGTTTCAGTTGTTCTGCAATGGTACATACATTACAGAGGTACATGAACAATGAAAGTTCACAGGTGTTTTGAATAATATAATGTTATTGATTGGAACCCAGAAGAATATAATTTTGACCTAGTCAATAGTCATACCTAGACTAACTATAAACCATAAACGTTTTACCTAGTAGTTTATGAATACAAAACAATTGATTTGCTTAAAAGAGTGGATTACAAGGGGATGAAAAGCAAAAAGTTGCTCGCCTTCTGCGAAGCAGTCATGCTCGCGAAGGAGGAGGCGGGCCGCTTGAGGGAGAGGATACCGTCCTCCCTCCGCCCGAGACGCAGTGGTGCCCACGGCGATGGATGTCGCGGGACGATCTCCGGCCACCGTAGGCGCGGGCATGCGGGCGGCGAGTAAAGGGCAACTCGCTGCCCGACCATGGACCATGCCCGGGTCGACGGCGCGTTGTGTCCCACGCGCGCCTCAAGGAGCGTCAGCATAGTGACGGGGCTCCCCTATAGAGGGCCACAGTCCTGCCGGGGTTGCGGGACATACGTATACCGCGACCCCGGCACACAAAGGGCTACCGAAGGACACCTTGGATTTTAGTCAGTACAAGTCTGACAATCCCTCCCGCCCTGCCCGGGGTTGGAGGACTCATTTGATGATTTAACCACGCTCAAAAAAAAAAAAAGCAAAAAATTGCTATAAAATACATAGTTATTATTAGAAATTAGATAAGCATACTTGCATACTTGACCAAAATAAAATACGCCATTTAAAAAAAAATAAACAAATGTATGAGGAACTTTTTTTTCCTTCACATTAACTTCATAGTTTCAGTTCACGTAATAAAAACGGGCAATGTCATGATAGGGCTTCCGTATTTCATTTACAATGTATCTGAAGAATTTACTGCGTTTCATGTAATTATAGAAAAATGAAAAAGCGCCTCTTGTGTAAAAATCAGGAACTAAAAGATATAGGACTTGTCAAGATTTTTCAGTATTTCTTATGTTAATTACCCTCTGTAACATAAATTGAAATATTCACTTTGTATAGACAGAGTTTCAAAATATCTTACGGAACCTCGAGAAAATCAATTGAAGCAAGGGTCCATCCTTGTCATTTAACTGGAGCAAGGACGACGTTGCAGAAATGCATTCATTGCCTATTCAATGTTCAGATAAAAGTGGTGACCACAAAGGCGCGATATTTATATAGAAACTTTGCATAAAAGTTATCTTGGTTCAATTTTAACCGACATCCAATTTTTCGAGCAATGCAGCAACGGCATGTATTGCAGTTTTAAAGTTTTTTTTATAGATCAAAAGACGTGATTCTGAGAAAAACGAATTGAGCATCTGTTCCTTCATTTCCTTAGTCTTGCTAAATGGGTCTTTGTTTCTTTAAAATATTCTCTGATATATTACCAAATAGGCATCTTCCAAGCAGCCCAATTGAGAGCAGTGGTGGCTCAGTGGTATCGGTCCCGACCGACGAGTTTAGGTCGTGGGTTCGAACCCCGCCAGGCGCATTACTTTGCGTAATTTATTTCATCAACACTGCCCTCAAAACGGTGCGTGAAGGAAAACATCGTGAGGAAACCTGCATGTCCTACAATCAAAAATTTGAAGACATGTGATATCTACCAACCCGCACTGGGCCCGCGAGGTGATTATGGCCCAATCCCTCTCACAGAGATGAGGCCTGTGTCCCAGCTGTGGGAAAATACATTATGGGCTGATGATGATGATGATGAAGCATCCCAATAAAATTTGTGTTTCACTATGCGTCTTTTTAGTTTATCAACTCAATCCATCACTGCCACTTTCTTCAACAATTTTCTGTGTTACCAGGTGGAATTCTCAGCGGACACTCTCCGCTTGAACCTGATCGACCTGGCTCGCACCGGAAGCAAGCTGATCACCGTCACCGGCCGCCTGGAGTACGCTTGCACTGCCACTGATTCGGCAGACCCCGTTACTTTCACTACGAGAGACGCGCATTTGGTAAGTGATATGTTTACGAGATTCTCTTTGACCGACTGATCTCCTGGTATTTTATCTTGCTAATTACTGTACCGGTCTTCTGGAGTGCAGATGTATCCCGTCACGTTTATTACTAGGATCATGCATTTGGTTAGGGTACCTAAATGTTTTTAGGCAAGTTCTCTTTTAGTAGCTTTTCTCCTAGTACGCGAATTTAGACGATCTCCGGCCAACAGACGATCTCCGGCCACCGTAGGCACGGGCGTGCGAGTGGCGAGTAATGGCGAATCGCTGTCCGACCATGGACCATGCCCGGGTCTACGGCGCGTTGTGTTCCACGTGCGCTTCAAAGAGTGACAGCATGAGGACGGGGCCCTCTAGAGGGCCTAAGCCTGCCGGGGTTGCGGGACTTATATCATTATCATTACCGTGACCCCGGATCACAAAGGGCTACTGTAGGACACCGTGGATTTTAGTCAGTACAAGTCTGACAGTCCCTCCCGCCCTGCCATGGGTGGGAGGACTCATTTGATGATTTTACCCTGTAACCGGTCGTCTCGAGTGCATCTGTAAAGCTACTGATTTTGTTGATTCGGTTACTTTCACTATTAGAGACCCGTATTTGGTAGGTGATGATTTGTACAAGACAACCTGGTTTACTGATAAGTCAACCGAAAAGGTGGGAGTCCGATTTTTTGCTGGTCGCCAGCCTTTGCTGGCCATTGAACGTCTTCGTTCAACACGTTATTTTTTACTGATCATAAGAAAACTCTAAAAAGTAAGTTCGAATCGACCTGGTTTCTATCCGCTACCGGGAATTAAACCTCCCCTTCTCATTAATTTTCAAGCGGCTCTTTTGTTACCCGGACAATCCAAGTTATCAGCACGACTAATCACAGTAACAAAAGCTAGGTAATACTAGCACCAGCTAATATAGACATAATTACATCTCACGGTGTCTGTCAGGTAAAAAAGAAAGCAAAAGATGCTGTAAAAGGTAATCCCTCTCGGAGACTGACTAGGTCAGCTGTCGGCACTGCAATAATTAATGAACTGGATTGCAAGTACGAAGTCTCAAGTTTATTTGAAAAAGAAAGAAGGATATTAGGATGTGAAATCTGTTTTTGGTAGAGTATAAGCAGATATCATACAAAAATTATTGCTAAAACTAAGAATTAAGTTTGCAGGAAAAAAAGTAAAGCAACGTTTTAGAAAACGTAACCTATGATGAAGTTGTCTATATTTGCTTTTACGTACTCGAAAGTGTTGCAATGAATTTAAACATCAAAATAAGCATTTCGTGCGTTTTTTGGTTTCATCTGACCTAAAATAACATAGGCTGACAAAAACAAACATTCATGTTATCCCACTTACAGCTAAAAACAAACATTTGACACTCGAAGTGCCAATATGACGTGCAAAACTCATATTTGCCGCCAAAACACGGTTAATACGATCAGTTGTTATCAAAACAAACCGTCACCGAACATTTTAATCAGCCAAAACAACTTTCCAATACTAAACCGAGTTCACAAGTCCTCAATTCATTACAAACCGTCGCAAAAACTAAGTAGCAATTAAAAACAATGGCAGAGCGGAAAAATCGTGCGGAAACCCGGACCGTTTAAGATGACCATTGGACGTTCGAGAGCACTTTAGAAAGCGGACCTCTTGAATTTAGTCGAGTGTCACCGGGAACCTGATTAGATCGAAGTGGTGGTTATTTGATTTGAGTTAGGGATGGGTTAGACTGTATTGATTGAATGGAACGTTAGGGTCGACTGTTAAGTTTCGTGGGATTTCGATACGGAATGATTTATGATTTTCTGTGACAGCCTCGGGACGTTTATGAGGAGTAATTATAGGAAATGTGTTCCAGGGTAATGACGGGCGAGCAATCTGGGTAATTTCGGAAACACGGTATAATTTTGAGGCCTTGAAATGTCATTCTAATGGATGTCGTCAAAATGTTGGCTTGTTTATTGAACGCAGAAATGAATTAAACAAGGCAGCTATGAAAAGCAACCGTGAAAACGGTTTTGTGGGGCATAGATTGTTAGATAGAATATTGTTATTTTCATAATAAAATTAAAACAAAAGAAGGGACGACTTATAGTGACTTTATTGTTGATGTTCTCCATAAAAGTGAGGTACGTAGTACTCTTTCTATAACAAGACAAATGAAAGTGAAGTATACAAAAGGAAATTATGTATATCGTAGAAGTTTGCGTTCTCCAGTGTCTGAAAAATTAAATCTGAAGCGAATGAGAAAAAAAAAAACTCGCCAAGTGCTGTCGGAACGCACAAAGTGAAGGGTTTCTGCTTCCCGTAGTCTGGGCTGAATAAACTCATTCATGTGAAATTACAACCTTTACCCCACTATTCTCTCGGTTGCTATTTGTGTTCCAGATGACACAATGCGCTTTTAACTCAGTCCCACGACCTAGAGTCTTTGACCTAAGTTGCGAACGGATGGACAGACGGGCATGGCGAAATTATAATACAATAAGGGTTCCATGTGTTTACTGCGGAACGCTAAAAAGGCGTGTGTTTATATTTATATGTAGTTTATGTTACTGCCTCCATCAAAATATTTATACCGTACACAGTCAATATTGATTTGATGTGAACGCGATTAACGTTGGTCGGGGTACATTGAACTTTTAGAATTGGGCGCCGACCGTAACCCCTTCAGGCATTATCATTGTTATGAGTGTGAAAACATGCTTTCAGTGGCAATCAATCATTTATATTGACGGAAAAATGGAGTTATATTTTGTAAGGTCAGCTAGAATCGAGCCTATCTATTTTTAAAAAGCTTGTGAATTATTTATTCAGGCATTTTTGTGGAAAGAATAAATCTACAGTGAACAGGAACCCGCGACTTTCTGATTTAGTTCACCTGTCTTTGTTTTAATTTTCACTTAGGACACTTTTAACTTGCTACATCGTTCTCACTTAATGTACCATCTCAAAATTAATGATGTAAGCTTTTGTAATAATTTTGGCCATTTAAAAAGAGTGTCCATGGAGTTTCTTGTTTCTTCTTTCTCCATAGAGATCTACTTCTTGGAATGGGCATCTACGGTACTTTCAAAATTTTATGTCTTGTGATTGGGACTGTAGCACCATAACTTTGTAGTATTGAATTACTTTTATTTTGTCTTTGACAATTCAAAAGTGCCTGTAACCGGCCTAATTGAAATAAATGCTTTGATTTTTAAGCGTTTTGTCAATTTTCATTATTCATTAATTTCATATTATAAACTAAAAATCGTGCCGAATATTTTCAATACTCTGACTGATTGAACAAATAGTTAATCAATTTATTAATGCTGTAAACTACCCTATTTATTTTTGGAAGTCATAGTCATATAGACAGTCGCTCCATATAAATTACTGGTATTCAGTCGTATCCGAATAAAATGGAAGGGGTAGTTGACCCCAACATCATCTCATCTGCCCAGCGTTTACCCACCTATATTGGGGTCGGCTTCCAGTCGAACCAGATGCGGCTGAAAATCAGTATTTTACATGGAGCAACTATCGGACCTCTACAACCCAGTAACTGGATAATACGATACCCTATGATAAGACTGGTTGTCAGACTTTAGAGCTTCTAACAGTAACGACTGTCAAAGGTCTACAAATGACAGTCGGGATCAACGGCTTTACGTGCTTTCCGACAGATGGTCACCCACCACAGACCAACTTCGGCTAGCGCGGCTTAACCCGGAAAATCGGCCTGTGCGGCTGCAATTATTTATCCACCAGCTTCTCTTACGTTGACCCCAACATACTTAGAATAATAAAAAAGTTATTGTTCAAATTGCCACCTCAATAAAGCCATAGCCACCCCAAGCCCAAACAACAAACTAACATTTACATTCAACTTAATCAATGTCAACCAAGGACACCCATATTTCCACTTAATTCGGTCGAAACCACCTAATGTGTCTATACAAGTTCTAAGTAAAGGACATTATGTATTCAGTGGTTTCCACGTAAGTGCTCGAAAGGCGATTAAGTGACCTTTTTGAAGTACCAACATGAATGTTTGGTAATTGCATTCAGTGTGTACATGACCTTAATCAGTTTCAAGTTCAGTTTTTTTTTGTTTGTGTGAAAGCGGCGTAATGTTATTTCACTGAATTTGTTCGTGATTTATTTTATTTTGGTTAAGAATCTGATTAAATGAAATATGTACCGAATACAACGATTTATCTGTTGGATAGTCTGTGACATTTTGTAATTCATATCTGGCAGTACCCTCATTTAAGTTTGATGAAAAAGCGACACGTTGTCTTGATAGCTTCGATCTTTATTAACGCAGGAAATGTATGTTTCTTTTTTGTAAGTTTCTGTATTACCATTGACGATGTTTATTAAACTGGTTGTACCTGTTTATCATGGTCTGTTGCTGTTAGTACAGCAAGCAATTGATAATAAATAAATAAAAAAATGGTCATGAAGGTGATGAAGTGATATTCCAAAAAGTTCTTACTCGACGGTCTCTTTGTCGGAGTGATAGGCTACTGCGCTTGGGATTGGCTATGTCGCGGATTCGATTACCGTTTGATCCTAACTGTAATTAGGTAGATATCGAATCTTTCTTTGTTAAAAGTCACTTAACTCCCATATGCAATGAATGAATGCTTTATTTCTTTTACAAAAATCTTAAAAATAAAATACATAGCCTCACAAAACTGATTGTAATAACTGATTTTTATACTGTTTACAATCAAGGTATAATATATACCTACACATTTACCGTATCGAGAACCACTTAATTATCGACCTACTAGGTCCTTAATACGTATCCCTTACTAAATATGTTACTGTACAATATATCGGTAGTTTTATTCTGTGCTGAATCTTTCCCAGGCGTCTCTCCGATATATTTCCAACCCTAAGTGGTGTCATAGTACAGGTAAATGTAGAAAGCTCACTCTAAATAAAGTTAACGAGTTTAAATGCTGGGGCCACTATTAAACGAAAATGCCTTTAAGTATCACGATGATGATTATTTATATTTTAATCCCTATATTATCTCGTATAAGTTCTTTTTTCAAACTTTGCCTCACATTCAATGATATTCTAATATTATTCAGATATGTTATACGCTTACAAAACAACAGAAAAAAACTGGTCCGCGCAAAGCGGCAGCACATATGCACACTTTTTTATTCAGACATTGCATTTCACTGCAAGTAAAAAGGATAGCTTGATAAAACGCAATAAGAAAAAGGTGACAGATAGATAAACAAACAACGCCACGCGTCATCAATCCTCCCGCATGTCAGCATCATAGTCTTGCAATTGTCCCACGTAGGACATTTTCTGGTCTTCACGTTTTGCGCGCTTATAACATATCTGTTTATTAAAATATCATTGCTCACATTAGAAAGTTTTAGGGTGTCGTGGGTGCGTTTACAAACATAGAAAGTCACATGAACAAAAACTACGAGGTACGCTTCCCGTACGCAACAAAATATTGGGTCTAGTTGTTTGTGTCTGTGAGTTTAAATGTTTGTTAACGCACTCACGATACATGGGAAATTCCTATAGCGTCGCAACGTATAATAATATAAAAAGCGCTTGTAACAGAAGAGTGTTACAACAAAATTACCTCACAATGTCGAAAGCTCCATTAACCATGTGTGTAAAATAAAATAAAGAAGTTCACGCTGTTGCAAGCACCATCCCGCGATCATGGCGCTTGCAACAGCGTCGAAATATCGGGAACTCAAAATCATAAACAATCACGGAAGATATCCCGTAAGTGACATTTTAAAATGTGAAAATAACCGTGATAGCCTAAAACAGTGTTCACATCACATGGTCCTTCTGAACTTCAATTCTTTGTGGCCACACACTGAAGGAAATACCGTTTTCCTGAGCAGCCCGATACTCGCCATTAAAGTAAATTATTATAACCCAAGTGGGCAGTTAGCTCGCAGCGAACTAGCTTCACCTAGCTTGGTACTAAACGTTACCGTTGAGGTAAATACTTAGAGGATTTGTCCAAGAATTTATGCTTGTAGGGAGACTGATGCTATATAAATGAGCTGGGAACTTAATGTCGTAACTGTTTAGGGTTAGAGTTAAGATTTTGGGGTCGTGGGACTGTCTGACCAGGTTTTTTATGTACGATGGGTTTGCTCTTGACCCAAAGCCAATACACTAATGCTTGCTGCATCTTGCGTAGAAGCAATGAAATCTGTGTCCACAAAGCGGCAACGTCGCGTCAGCGTTTTGGAGGTTACCGTGTGCAATTATAGGAATACGGTGGATACTCCACTTGGGACGGTAGGAATGGTTTAAAGACCATCAAAGAACCATTAAAAACCGTGAAAACTTTTTCTTTTTTTTAAATTCTTGCTACTACTTAAATATCCATAAGTTTGTAAATACGCATGAAAGGATGGATGTTTAGCTCACAAATGGTTCATGACCATAGGATTTTTTCTATCCCGGTATAATGATTCTGATATGATACGCGCTCATAATGGCATTAGTGGAAGTTAAGGCGGCGCTAGTCGCGAGCTCGAACTCACTGGCAGGCATAGTCAAAAACCATGATATTTCACCGGAAATAGAGCCATATTGTTCAAGTGTGCGCGAGCGTCATCCCCCGTGGAGAAAACAGGGGAAAACTTATTCAGTGAGATGCACGATCATTCAGAAAAAAAGGCGCGCGTAAAAAAATACGAAAAAGCCTTTGGCTGTTGGGGTTTTATGAAAAAACCACTGCACCGATTAATTTCAAATAAAATTGATTAAATTCTTCGATAAATTTGCTGTGCCGGTACGGACTTCGTTTTGGAAATTTGATGCTTCTTTAGCTTCTAATTTACACCCAAAGTTGTGTTAAACTTAGCAAAAAAACCAATCTTTAGAAGCTCGTAACTTTTTAATAGCTTCATATTTTACAATTCTGCTTCCGCACAGACAAAATTAATAATGCGCCAAAACGATACCATGTTTAATTATGGATGTTCTTTGTCAAATAGTGGAGTAAAACCCCAACGAAGTTTCTATGGAAAAAATTTTGACTTGTTTGACCTTGACCTTGACCAAGACCTTGAATCAGGCAAAACAAGGAATTAAACTGAACGATTTCCAAAAAAGGAGTATCCTATTTAAATAGCCCAGTAGGTACCGTGTTTACCAGATGGAGATTGTTATGAAGATAAATTAAATGGGTAATTAAAATTGGACAGATAAAGTACCCAGTAGTCGTGATTGCCTAGTGGTTTAGGTCTCACTTCTCATGTTCTAGGTTGTGGGTTTAATTAAATCCGGGCAAGTACCGATGTGAAGCTTTCAATTCTAAGTTTATGTAAGACATTGCTGACATCGATGAAGGAAGAAGTAAACCGGTGAAGAAACTTGAACTTATAATTATCCTGAAGGATTAAACAGAGGTGAAGTTAATAGTACCTACACCTACATGTCATATGCAATTTATGCTCCATGTAGGCCTATTGTTGTCAACCAGGCACATCTCCGTACAATTATTTTTTCGTTAATATTACAAGCATTTTTTGAAAGTATCGCGGAATGATTAGACATGACAACTCCATGCCATAACATAATGTTTTCAAATGAACATAGTACACAAATATTTATTAAAACGTCACTTACAAAGTCACTATCTAGATTGTCTTACAATCTATGAAGTGTCTATCTTCAATCTAGATTGTAGAAGGATGACTGTTCGACTTTGTGGCTGCTTTAGCAAAATTCTTGATGGAAAAACTAAAGCAATACACTTCTAACCCGGGGAATAAATTCAAGACTTCATGCTCGCGCTTGCGACACCAGATTAACGAGTTCATATTTTGCTAAAAACACAAAAAAGCTATCTTCGTACAAAGAAATGCAACTCAACACATTTTCCGCTCAGCTCCGCTCCGCCTCGCTATCGCTGAACCAACCCTTACGCTTCAGCTGTTGGGCTTAATGGAAATAACTGATTTTAATGTTAAGATAAGGGCGCGAGGGAAATGTAAGTGCCATTGGGAACGGATCGAGGGCCCGGGCGCCCCTTATGTTTCGATTTTTGGTCGTCACTGCGGTTCTTAACGACTTATACGAGGTGTATATTTGACCCCGAGCGAGGTTATGTATGGGTCATTGTGTTGACTATATCTAATACCGATTTGGGCAGGATAAGTTACTATCCGCTAAGTTGATACTACACTCGCGAGCAAACGTATGGAATCACCCACTCTGATTCCGTGTGATCTTGAGTAGTTGATAACTAGTTAACAATAATAATTAAAAATAACTAAACCCCGATTACGAAAAAATCGCACACTGAAAAGTATAAAACAAGAACAATGTTCATTTGAGCGATGTTTTTTCAATTGTAATGTTTTAAATATTTGTCTTTTAATACATGTACAACTTATTGTACTTTTTGAAATCTTCCGTATGACAGATATTTTTAAGTAATAGCCGTGGTCTAGTGCCACCTACGGTTGTTTCACACAATCTTTATTACTAGGTGCATACACATACATAGCGGGCAAAATCACAACCCTCGTTTTGGTTTTGCCGTAGTAGGGTAAAAATAGTAGCTACTATTATAAAAGTTTAACTGCTAAATTTAAATTGAAACCAAATTCATTCAAATCACGCCATTATTCAAGACCCGGATCAATTCCAAGTAAGTGATTCCGTACTTTTGCTCGCTAGTGTATTTAATATCAATATGAATCGTCATTTCTAAGAAATTGCCAGCGGTTATGTAAATAATATATCGGATATCGAATTTCCAAGTTGCTACTTGTTCTAACTACTGTCAGAAGCTCGCAAGTCTATTTCTACTTATATCTGGCTTTACTTATCAGTTATCCAAGGAGGCTATTACCCAATATCTAGATTGTGGAGCCCAAAAAGGCTGTTGTTGTTAAAATACTTGTAGATTGCAACACGACCATGCACATAACAGAGGATTATAAAACAAAAACAAAACAATTTTGAACTTCAGGGTGCTTGTACACGGCGTACACGGCGCATGTAACCCGCGTAAATGCCTCAACATGCTCAAGTTAAATGCGCCGTGTACAAGCACCCCGCGGGTAGCGTGTTACTCGCGCGGGTAAACCGCAAACCCGCATCTTTACTTGTGCGAGTTGCATGCGCCGTGTACAAGCACCCCGCGGGTAACTCAATCTAGTAGCTTGCGCATCTTACACGCGCGGGTAACCCGCGCCTTTACTTGCGCGGGTTACATGCGCCATGTACAAGCACCCTTATTCACAATGCATTGAAGTACAATCAAGATATAAAGAGCCAAACTTAATCCTCATTGGTTATTACCAAAGCTTGCTTTTAACGGATTATACATGGAAAGGGTAATTACAGGTTCTTTTACTTGAAAATATTTTACGTAGCTCGTAGGTTTAACGAGAACAGCACAGGGGCAAGGGATTGTACAAAAGGATTTTTGCTGAAATTATTGTGAAAGTACTTGCCTTTTCCATGCTTCAATTTGGCACTCCATTTTGTGTTGGCTTTTACCATTTTGTGCAATTTGTAAGTCTGATGAGAGTTGCAATCAATGTAATAAAATATAATATAAAAATATTATTCATTCCACTTAGTTCATAAAGTAGTGTCTCAATACGCGCGCTTGCCGTAGTCGGTCTGTGGATGGGTGACCATACCGATTTTCATTCAAGTCTTGGAAAGCACGCTAAGCCTTTGGATGACCAAAGGCTTACATGACAGACATGAGTCGTCAAATTATTTGTGGTTCTTTGACAGTCATTAGAGTTAGTGGCCCCAAAGTTTGACAACTAGGTCTTACCATGGGGTGTCCTTCTAATTACCCAGTACTGGGTTATTTACGGGGGTCATAAAGACACTCGCTCTGTGTGAAATACTGGTATCCAGCTGCGTTTTTTTGTAAGTAATAGAAACTTATTAACATAGTTGTGAAAAGTCCATGTAATAATAACAATTTATCATTCGTAGTATCGATGTCGATAATACTCTTTCAATACATAAGTTTTTCGGCAATATATTCGCAGTTACTGAAGCGAAAACATATTGATATGAAAGTAATATTAAATCGGTCGAGTCGATTGGAATTCGTAGAAAGTCTGCTACTCCAGTTATTCAAATGAGTTGTTTATCAATACAAAGAATCAATACTAATATTTTACATGTGAGAAATTTCTTGTCTGTCTGTATTTTACTCTTTTGTAAAGGGATTTTAATGACATTTGCCACACACGTAGACTTTACGCTACATCCTTCTGTATAGATATTATGCGAACGAAGGAGAAGGTGGGAAGGTAGGAGAGGTAATCCTCCTTCCCACGCTCGAGCCACCTCGGAGGACGCTCAAGGCGTTACAATGGCAGGGAAACTCACCGTCCGATAAAGATATAGCACACCACACATTCTTTCACACCACACGCTCTTAATTCGTGTTCGTTCGTTCGGTGTGTCGTATTCGACGCGTGCCTCTGGGTGCTGTTAGCAAACTGAGGGGCTCCAAAAGGGCTAAATACCTGCCAGGGTTGCAAAAATGTCTTAAAAGGTTGCCGCGATCGTGGAACGCAAACAGCAATTGAAGGAAAGGGGTGATTTTTTGTCGCCCTACCTGTTTACACAACCCTTTCCGCACTATTAAAAGTGAAGATTTACCAAATCCCAAAAAATAAATAAATCTAGACTATAAAGAGGCTTACGACATAAAATACTTTTTAACGCAGTATTACGTCCTGTGAGAATTTCTTAACGTCACGCACGAGGGCTAAGCCGTGGGCAAAATACGATAAAAAATATCATCACTTTCTAGTTCAAGTAAATAGAAAATTGATCGAAATCCCAACATACAATAGCCATTAATTCCAGGCCTTTCAGTTTGTGAAAGCCAATTTTATCGCACTTAGGATCTACAATGTTCACCTCTACGACCTACGACCTTCGTACCCTCGTGTGTATTCGTATTTGTTCGTGAACCTTCGTCATTTATTGTCCTAGCCTATGTACACAATTCGCAGTATTGTTTGCCTGTTCGAAGGTTCCTAGAATATTTGTTGTAAAACATTGCTTTTTATATGTTCATAGAATGAACTGATTATTGTCTATTGATTGCGTGGGTTCTGCGTAGAAAGTTTGGTTTGAGGTCAGAAACTATCATATTATATTAGAATTACACTATCCGATGGAAGAAGCCCTTACATAATAACTTGCTCAAGAAATGTAATGGTAACAGAAGTCTGTATCCTTATACAGATACAATTGAATCCTGAACTTCAGAATCATGAAAAGGAATATGTTCTATGGATTCTTAGTTATTAAGAGTAATAACCATTCTTCCTCTCCAAATAGACAAGGGTGCTTTTTTTGGCTTAATAACGCAAAAAAGAGCAACTAAAATGTAGGGTTTCGATGATGTTTTCATGAAATTCCTCATTTTTTTTTTCTAGCCATTTATGTCCCACTGCTGGGCAAAGGCCTCCCCCGTATCCTTCCAAGTGCTCTTTTCTAATGCAATGCAATTTTAAATTCAATTTTGCATGCAATTTTAAATGCAATTTTAACACTTTCACTGTCCGCGCAGCAGACACAATACCTAAACAATAGTCATGGATCACATGTGATTCATCGGACAGGGAAGTGGTTAAATTCCACATTACTAAATAAAATTTGTTTCAGTCAAATCTTTGATGAAAAATAGTGATCGAAGACAATAGGTAAAAATCAACTGCTTTTGTATCTTGCTGCTATTTCAATGTCCATTTAGTTTTAGGAATACCTAGATATCGTCGATGATTTTAATGTATTTTACTGATTACAATACAGTTAACCGACCAATATCAACAAATATCAAAATCCCTTTTGATGTTAAATTCACTATGATTTGCAGCAATTTCATTAAACGTAATTATTGGCTGTGCAGTCCAAATTCTAGCTCTAATAAACGTATTATCTGAACTATATTTGGCATTCTGTTGTTATTAACTTCATTGTTCTCTCACGACGCATTATTTTGTCAATATAACTAAAGCAGAGCTAAAACCTTATTGATTATTATTAGAATACTAGTTTATTCCGTAACTTCGTTTGCAATAACGTCAGTAATCCAAAGGGAATGTTTTAAATAAAACCTCTGCATAAGCACAATTCAAGTCAAAAGTGAACAGGTTACTTCTATGCAAGCGTGCTTCACCGTCGACCACAATTCATCGCTTACCATCAGGCGAGATAGTGGTCAAACGCGAACCTATCATTAAATTAAAAAAAAAAAGTTTATATATGTATTAGCCAAGTCTAAATTGTTGTACCTACCTAATATGTTATTAGGTACCACTAACTTCGACTATCTTAGTTAATGGACAATTTATATTATTTTATTTGTGGTTACAATAACATTAAGTAATATTTGATGGATGTTTTATGTGATGATGATGAAGTTTATGACATACCTTTATATTGTCTAATGAGTTTAGTTACCTAGCCTAGACAAAACAACACTTAATCATCGATAAAAATATCGAAAAGTAGAATAATAATAATGGATTGTTATAATAAAAAGTAATTAATGTTTTATTCACCCCAACCGTCGCTCAGCTTACCGCTTAGATCAAAGTTGTGAATGCGCCGTAAGGCCGCCGCGTCTAAGACAATTTTACAATAATCCAACACGCAAGCCTGGTCGGTGCATGGGGTGGAAGATGTCACATGTCTTCGATTTTTTGGCTCTAGAACTTGCCGTTTAGCTCATGATGTTTTACTTCACAAATGAAACATAGAAATGATACATTTAAAATTCCTAGTCCACGTTTGAATTAGAAATACAAATAACACAATATTAACCACAGGGTGTATTGCCAAATTCCAAAGTCATACATGCATAAACTCACGCCGCGCGCTCTCTTCTCATGGGATTAGGTAGAAATTACAGAACGGTACGTGTTACGATGGTGACTGTTGGAGTATACATAATATTAATTTATAAGTAAAAAAGGACGAATAGGTATACACTAATATGATGAAAAGACCCAAAATAAAATGGGTTAAGGGATGAAAGTAAATACGATCAGAACATCATAGTCATAAATGCAATAGAATATTGACACATACAACTGTGGAAAGCTGTTATGTATGTGCTAATTGATAGGATTGGTAAAATTAACACTACAGAGAAAGCAGTGGTGAGTTTGAACACAGCCAGGCGCATTACTTTGTGTACTTCATTTATTTCATCACCACTGTGTGAAGGAAAACATCATAAGGAGACATGTTATGTGGCATCTACCAACCCTCTCACAGAGAACAACCCTGTGTACCAGAAGTGGGAACATTATAGGCTGATGATGATGGCAATGAACATTACAGAATGTGACCTGAGCCTCTACCATGAGTTATCATTACGAAGACTCGATCATACACATCGACCGCGTTTGGCGCTTTCATTGGTTGAGATGAGAGTTCATACAACCTTGGAGCGGGCCAATGAGCGCCGAACGCGGTCGATATCGGTGATTGAGTCTTCGTAATGATAACTCATGGTACCTACTTATATTGCTACATGCTTAGATACTCCTTTTCACGAGGTGAAAGGAGTATGTATGGAATTAGACGACTCCGTCCACACATCTAGTCATACAAGCACACTGCTTGTGAGAACTGCGCACCTGATCTTTTAAAAATTGATAAAATCTGTACCTCATAAAGGAACAGTCATGAACGTTTCAATTGAACACAAATTCACACTCATTTTCCAAACTCAGGTACAAGCAATATCCTCTAATTTCCGAGCCCACCCGTGCTTAGCTATAAATTTATTGATTCTACCCAGTTTCATTGGCTCTCAATAATTCACTGTCTAATGTACAAGTGATATTCAGAACTGGTATTGATATGTTATTGATTTCAAATGAAATAACATTGAAGTTTTGACTGTTTGTTGAATTTCAAATTATATTTGGTCTTGCTATTCAACCATATCGTATTGCTATTGTAGAAAAGTGTGTATGTATGTATGTTCCGTTTTCACGTTAAAACGGCTGAATGATTTCTGATGAATTTTGGTTCAAAGGTAGATGATATCCTAGAGACGCTTAAAATAGCCAACCGGTAGTGGAAACAATTGTGTTCTATAAGGATACGTTTCGTAAGATGGAAGTAGATTCTGTGCTGATTTTATTCCAACTGATTTTACCAATCTAGAATCTTAAAGATGCCCAATCACAAACAGCCTTCAAAGAACACAAATCAGGATTTGAGATACATAAAATATTAATTTTGGGCTAAATCAATTTTGTTCAAATGGTTCACACGGTAATTCATGGTAATGGTGATCACGGAGTTTATATTTGAATCAAAGAAAGGTAAAAAACAAAACTTCTAACAATAAAAAAAAAAACAAATGAAAGGCAGTGAAAAAGCGCAAAAAAATATGAAAATTATTGACTCATCAAGAGAATCAAACAATAGGAATGATTTATTTAGTTCTGAAATTACCAACGGGCCTATGTCCCAGATCACTGATAATGTTGAATAGATATTTTCTCTTCAAAAGCTCAGAGAATTTAAGGTCTTCGCTGAATAGCGTGCATAACTTCAAACATTCCTTATTCAGACCAAGTCCAAATAACCTTGGATACATTTTTGTACTGAATCTCATAATGCTAAGTGTTTTCTCAATCAAGGGCCGCTGGAAACTTTTGTGTAATATTTTCGGCATTTTCCTTTGTCAATATAAATAAAACCTCTAAGCCGACCATTAGTCCTTCGATCCGGATGAATGATTTTTTATTGCGAATATTTCGGTGTTCTACCATTGCTATTTCGAAGTTCTTTCTTGAGTTACTTTGAATTAATTTTAGAAGACAATAGTAAGAAATAATTTTGAAGAGGCCTGTTATTTCTGTGTTAACAATTTAAGCAAAGTTTAATTTAACTATAACTATACTTTTTTTTTTTTTTTTGGCGTGGTAAAATCATCAAATGAGTCCTCCAACCCCGGGCAGGGCGGGAGGGACTGTCAGACTTCTACTGACTAAAATCCACGGTGTCCTTCATAGCCTGTTACGTTCCGGGGTTACGGTAAGGGAATAATCCCGCGACCCCGGCAGGCTTTGGCCCTCTGAGAGCGTCATTATGCTGACGCTCTTTGAGGCGCGCGTGGGACACAACGCGCCGTCGACCCGGGCATGGTCCTTGATCGGGCAGCGAGTTGCCCTTTACTCGCTGCCCGCATGCCCGCGCCTACGGTGGCCGGAGATCATCTAGCGACGTCCGTCGCCGTGGGCGCCTACCACTGCGGCTGGGGCGGAGGGAGGACGCTGTCCTCTCTCGCTCGCGGCCAGCCTCCTCCTTTACGAGCATTACTGCCTCGCAGAAGGAGCTGACCGCTTCCCACTCCGTCTCGCCCCGCAGCATGGCCGCAACCAATGCCGGGCGCGAGAGGTCTCCGCCTATCGCAGCCGTGAGGACACGTCGGTGCTCCGCCCAAGCTGGGCAGTCTTGCACCGTATGCTCCACCGTGTCCTCCGGGCGATCTTCGCAGTGGTGACACCCAGGCGTCTCCTCCTTTAACTATAACTATACTTGGAAAAAACAATAACTCATTATTTACGAGACATTATGTCATAATCAACTATACAAAATTCAGTTAAAACAATAACATAATATTCACCTAAACCAAACTAACCTATCGATAAATACAGTATGGCATCAATAAATTCTGCCACTTCGCTATCAACTAGTAAAATTCACGCCAGAATACAAGTATTGCCACGTTATATATGGCAATGCTAAACCCAGAGGTTAAAGGAGGAATCAAGATAAAAAATTAACACAATATTTAATTTCTATTCACAGATCCTACCAAAATGGGAAGCAGTGAAGACCGGAACGATATCCTTCAAATTCCGGACAAACGAACCCAACGGTCTCGTTCTCTTCAACATGGGCGCCAAGCCACCAAGGGTAGGTTGCACGGTAAGGGGTGGAGCTTTTGGGGTTAGACCAATCACTTAAGAGATAACCATCATCATCATCATTGAAGAGCCAATCACGATCCATGATCATTGACGACGCTTTGTGGGGTATCGCATTTATTTTCTATTGTTCCTGACTTAGTTGTTTCTGATTCAATTGTGAGAAGTGTGGTGAAATTGATTTTCAAGTGCATAGGACATTATGAGTCTGTATTGTTTTCTGAAGAACTTATTTCTTGGGGTAATGCAATATCATTATCATCTCTTTTAAATTCACTGGTGCCATCAATATTGAATAGACAACTAATAATTCTAGTTCCATTACCATTTTGATTATTTTGTTCTTCTCTTATTTAAGTAAAACTTTTGATTGGAATAGTAACGACATCAAACGACAGCCCAAAAGTTAAATTTCAAACAATATTTAAATCCAATAATTGACTTGCGAAACCCCACCAACCTCAATGGATACGCAAATCTCTAAATTTAATAAATGCGGCTAAAATTCACGAGGGAGAATTAAGAAGTCCCTTTTATTAAATCGTTTCGTGTAATATGGACCGACTTATAATCAAATTTTGATGAAATCTCTTGAAGTATTTAAATTAATGAAATCGTTGTGGTCCATTGGGTGCTGCATGGTAGGACCAAGTTGAAAAGATTTATAAAGAAAGTAAGACACAGACATAGGGGAATTTGTGTATGGTACCTTATAAAGTTTCACCCACTTTGATGATGTGAATTTTTTATGTTTTATCTGTCTGTAACCTGGTACGCACTGTAGTATCCGAAGCACAAATTGACTCCCCAGCACAACACTCAATGCTTTTCAGAGTAAACGTTGAACGAAATAAAACTGTTTTTGTTTTCCGATTGGTGTTTGAATTTTCAGTTTAGATACTGTTGATGCTAGACAAATTCTCGGGACCAACTAACGTACAGACTTCTGTAGAGAGGGCTTTATTAATACCTACACAAATTCGCACCATTTTCGTTCTTAGACTCACTCTTGATTTTAATATTTTATCTGCTACAATAAAGTTGATCTTGATATGATACAATTTGAATTCGCTTCGCTTGTCTTTGTAACTCAATATGTTCAATAACCTCCACATTGAATATAAACTAAGTTACTGCGGGATAGTTGGTACAAATTCAGTACAATTTGCATGTCTGGTCCCGAATGTTAGTATTCAAATAGTTGGCGACTAGTTTGCATGTATATCGTGCAGTCAGACGAAACCGTTTTTTATTTAGCTTTTATTTTTAGGTACGTTTTTATTGATTTCTGCTGAACCAACGATATTGAGTTTTCGATAAGGATTCGTCTAGCTTTTTATGCATTTGATTTTTGTATCTGATCTACATTTTTGCCTTTTATTCAATTTTAGGTACAATTTTATTTCAATTACTCTGTTGAAAGCACTAGTATATTTTTTGTCTCATTGCTTCGCGTATTTAAATATTTATTCAAGTAGAATAATTGTGTAGTATTGATATCATTGAAGTAGATTTAGTTATATTTACGAATTTGCACTTTATTGTAATATTACAACATAATAATTATTTAAGTATTCTAAGTATGTATTAATATGATTCTGACTACTTGATCTTTTTTAAAGCAAAATATATCTTAACAATATTAATTGTAAAAATATATAAATTACAATAACATATTTTATATTTATCGCTCTTGTATGATACACTACTGTGATATATTTGATGTTGTCTCTTGTGAACAGCACATCCATCACTTTAGATGTTGTACCAATGGAGACTACGATCACCACATCTTGGTATATTATTTTAATCATACCTCAGTGCGAAAAAGGGAAAGAGCTAGACTACTTGTAAAGCTCCATCACTTTTCTTAATATGCTGCTATGAGAAGTGGTTGGACAGTCTCCGCGAGAGATTAATAAACGTTTCAACTTAGCTCGACTTACTTTGGAAACTGCTTGTTTATTCTATCAGTATTGAACAACGGTCGAAATAAAACTTATTTAACAAAACGAAATAAAATTAGCTAGAGAGACTCCACAGACGCAGTGGGCATCATTACTATTACAATGGTCGCTATACAAAAATTAAAAATCTTATTCGAGCGACCTGCTCCGGTTTTACACAGAAGCAATTTTCTCAGGAAGAAAAATTAAATTATATATTAATTCCGCCGTTCTCAAGTGAATGTCCGTCCTAATTTGCGCTTATAATAAAAGATATACTTGTTATTATTTTAATATCATTGCTGCAAAAGTACCTACTAACTTTTCAGCTAGGATCTTATGCGGGCAAGAACCTTACCCAAATTACGTACTAAGTAACGTTTATTAATCCCAGTCTTAAATGTTGTAAGGTGAAGTTTCCTCCTTGAACATCTCAAACAACTCTACAGCAAATTCCTCATCAATATGACCATCACCTTTCAGGCCGATCTGTTCGCCGTTGAAATCCTCAACGGTTACATATACGTGCACATAGACCTGGGCTCTGGTGGAGTGAGGGTGAGGGCGTCCAGGAGAAGAGTGGATGACTCCCACTGGCATGACTTCCTGTTGAGGAGAAGTGGTAGAGATGGAAGGGTGACTGTTGATGGAGCTAATGCTGAGTTTAAGACGCCCGGTGAGTTTTATATTGTTCTTTTTATTGTAATATATTTAAATTCGAAATTTCCTTTCATCACTTTTTCCTCCTGTTCGCTTGTAGGAAGTGATAAAGGCGTTAATTTTAGGGTATTGCCTTCTGAAAGTTTGAGGTCCAAAAATTGCAAATTCTCCACTTTTTTTTAAATCAAGTTCAAGGTGTCATGCTGAGCCCTAAAGTTTTTAAAGGAGATAACAAAATTGGACAGCTTTGTCGTTGTAGATATATTTAGAAAAAAAGAGAGATTCATTTTCTCATGGATGCTTATTTTTATATCTTAGACATCACTGGTTCATTATGATATATCCGACGATAGACAGGTACGTACTTGGAAAAGAGCCCTGAATAGGTATTGTAAATAGTAGGAATTTGAAAGGCTTATTAGAATTATTTCGTTTAGCATTTTTAGAACAGCATTAACCTATGTACACTTAGTTATATCGGCGATAAAAGGCGTTATAAAACAGAAGCCGACCATTAAGTATATATTATAATACAACATGATCCAATCTACGCAATACCTATGTTAAAGGTCATTACGGTTTTATCTCAAATTAATGGCTCCAGCTCAATTACCATTGAGTGGATTCAATTAATGTGTGTCGGGACCATTAATATGCACGATAACGCATTGTCAATTAATTTCTCATACATTTTGGAGATTATCAAAGCCATAAGTTTGATGTGAATCATTATAATGGTATTGTTATGAATACCAATCTCTATTCATGGGATTACGGTAATTTATATTAATATCTTCGTATTACAATTAAACCTAATTGAATCTTCAAATACATTTCATGGGCAGAGGGAGTGAGAATAATCATTCACAAAAGCTAGATAGTCTCCTATTGCTGGGCAAAGACCTTTCTCATGTCTTTCCAAGTGATCCTATTGAGCGCTTCGTCAGATGAGCCGTCACAGTGCTCGTCCGCCTGGACGCGCACTGTGATGATTGTAGTTAGATGACCTCATTTAGCCTGCACCTCTTGTTGGGCTGACATCGGTGGCTTCGTCCATCTTCAGGCATCTTTTGCGTGCATATTTATGCCTAGTTATTCACTATGTTGCTTACGCATCTCGTCCAATCCTAATTAGGTTGGCTTTACATCCACGAGAAAAAATGTTTTTTGATCTATTTTGGTTCCATTGCCCAATGTGACTGGACTCGGCATCAAACTATTAAATATTTCTCACCGGTCTAAGCCATGAACTTGATTCTACGATTGGTCACTCCCCTGGGAGATACTTAATGTTGTGTCTAAGAATATCGGTTTTTGCTCTTCTTCTAAAATCTTATTTTTAATATTCCAGGAGAATCAAATCAGTTGGAACTAGATGGTCCACTGTTTGTTGGAGGTCTTGGATCAGAGTACTCAGCATCAAGAACACCACCAGCTTTGTGGACAGCAGCATTGAGGCAAGGGTTTGTGGGCTGCATCCGAGATCTGGTGCTTAACGGAAAACCTCAAGATCTGACCGCGTTTGCACGGCAGCAGGATTCTGGTAAGACAGTACTAATTTTAAGTCAGATAGCCTTTGACGTAGTTAAAAGTCTTAGTGAAATAGAAAGATAACTAGTTAGAAAGTCGACTTAGAGTCGAGTTAGTTTGAAAGTCGACTTTGATATTTCAACTAAAATATGAAGGAGGCTAAAATGGTCAAGTCGAACTTAGATTTTCATGTTATTTTAAATTAGGTATACAAGAACTGTTTTTTCAAAGTAGATTTGAGTGTAGCCTTAAGAAGCAACAACGAAAGTTATGCTTCAATACTATTTAAGAATGTAGGTTAGGTTAGGAAAGAGACTGTAATAGATCTCGATGACGAGAGCCCATCGATTGTTTCTTACAGGAAATATCCATCATTTCCTGTAAGAAACAATCGATGGGCTCTCGTCAATTAAAAAAATTCGGAAATTAAAAAAAATATAGCCATATCATGAGCAGATTGCATAAATTAGGACGAGGGTGACATAATTCCTCAACTAATACAGAGAGCTCAAAAACTTCATTCTTCTCTTATCTTCTCTTTCCAGCATCAGTGAGACCAGCATGCCATGTCTTGATGAAGCAGTGCGTTAGTTCACCGTGCCAGCATGGAGCACCCTGCTCTGAAGGATGGAACAGACCGCTTTGTGACTGTTCTATGACTAGCTATGGAGGCCCAACTTGTGGAAGAGGTATGTTCCAAAATTACTGTACAAGCTTATGGCAAATTTTCTATGATAGTACTAAAGCAGGATTAAGTCAAACAAAACAAAAGAGTAAGTGATTAAGTTCAAAAAGTTAAATTATTATGAGATGTTTAATAGCTGATCACAATAGTGATGGTTTGTGACTTTTTGTAAATAATTCCCACTTCGCTCAGAATACTGAAGAAAAACACAATGAGGAGTATGATATTTTGTTCTTGAACCAAGAGTTCCAAGTCATACATTAACAGACACGCACTTGAGTCGCTGGGATAGTCCAAATCCTTGCACTATAGGAGACACACACCTCGGAAACATAAACATTGCTTACTAAGACATATTAAAATCGTATTGTATCCCGGATTCTTTTTGAATTTCATATTTGTTAAAAGTAAACGCACAACTGTTACAGAATTGATGATCCTGATAACTTTTCTAGAAACGGCAACAATCTACCTCAATGGTAGTCAGCACCTCACGGCAGCATTAGGTCCTGAGCACATAACGCAGACAGAGGAGCTGTTACTTCGGTTCAGGACCAACAGAGCTGGTCTACTGCTGCGTACAGCTTCCGAACACTCTGCAGACAGGATCGAGCTGGCAGTGGCAGCTGGGAGGGTCCGGGCGAGTGTCAGGCTTGGAGATAGAGAAAAGGTTGGTTATAAAATATTAAATTTAGTAGTCATTAAAGAAAGTCAATTTTTAAAGTCCAAGTAAACAAGAAAATAAAATTGATAGTAGTGGTCCATTCTTAAAGGCAATTTTAAATGGTATTACGAATGTACGAATTTGTTTATCAGCACCCTTAGCATGAGTTTTCAGTATTTGAGACGTTTTAACCCACTTGTTACTAGCGTCCTTTTAAAAGGTCCGCACGTAAACAAAATGTAACCTGGAACTGTGACAATTTCAAATTGACAATTTTCAAGGAAAAAAATAGTTCCTTCTCCGCACACCAGAGGCGCTGTTCCATTTTTTCATACAAGAATTGCTGTAAAAGCGATTACTGTAAAGTAAACGAGTGAAAATTTGTGCTAAGGGTACAGGTCTAGCAAATTACTAATTGGAATTTGCAGTAAACTGGAATCTGAATCTTTGCATAATTTATGTCAATAAGATCGCCCTTATTTATAGTTTTTCCATGAGGTTAACAGAAGCAACGTTACTCGACCTGCTGCGGTCTTTACAAACTCCTTTTCCGTCGTCCACATTAATTCTTTTGCTCATACATGGACGCTGATTGCGAGTACTATGCACTTGAACTTTTTGAACAACGACATCATCATGATCGTCAACAGCCTGACCTTATCCACAGCTGTGTATAGAAGTCTCTTTGTGTTCGGACCTGTGCTCTGTCTTGTTTCTTCAAATTGTTGAAGCACGGGGACTGCTTATAGAGATTTAGGTTCTCGTGCCCCAGGTGGTGAAACTTGGTGAAGCACATGTCCGGATATTTCTCTTTGCCTAGATTCACCCATGACATGTGCGTCTGACCATCTCGCTGAACAACATCACCATAGTCAATTAGTACGTACTGATATTAATTACCCCTTACCTTCCAGAACCTCCTGGCAGGCACCAACGTGGCGGACGACTCGTGGCACACAGTAAGGTTCTCCCGACGCGCCTCCAACCTCAAGCTGCAGGTGGACGGCGCGGCGCCCGTGCGCGGTATGTTATGTACGTATGCACGGGGCACCTCCCGCACACCTTTTGTTTTGACCCCTGAGTAGACGGTGATAAGGTTGGTTTTGCTTTGGCTGCGTTGGTGGACAAATGTGAAGAGAAAATTGCTGAATTGAATTGTGAACACACACATACATGAACTGATACAGCTTCTTCACACATTCGAAAACATAAAAAGTAATATAAATAAAAGCTCGAGTGGAAAGGATCCACATGAAGCAAAGCTTTAGCTTTCAAAAATAGAATACGATTTTTAGAATTCTGCTGTATTCTCCAATATCTGATGGAGAAATATGTAAAAATAATTGAATCCTTGCAATTTCTGTTGTATCTGTGACAAATCAAGTAAACAAATTATTAACTTGACCAATTTGAGAAACACAATTTGTGACTGAAAGCGCTAAGTGTAAGTCTATAGTTGCTTCACTAAGTTAATATTGGTTTTTATATCAAAGACATGATTTATTATTACGTCTGTATAGTTAAAAATAATTTTGTAATGAATTTGACAAACACCCATAAGTTTCCATAAAACATAACAAAGAAACATGAAAAGACAAACATGACATTTCACAACAAATGATAAAATAATAAGATTGAATAACTAGAACTATAGAACCAAACGCAGTCAAACCAAATATAGAACTTAAGAATAAAAATTTGAATTACCTTGCCTTAACCAAGCAAATTCAAGTTTAACACTTTCCGAACTCTTCTGGAGAGTGTATATCTGTTAGACGTCCTATTAGAGTGTAGTTAGCTGCTTCCTTTCCGTTGTTTAATAGCTGGCACTGTGAATCACTTTTCTGTTGGTCGCTATTGTTTCTTACTTCATTTATATTCATTTCTTCTTGTAGTCTCCTTTGTGTATGTGCTGATGTAGTTTTTAGAGCTGATAAATGCTGCTCAGGTTTATTTTCTTTCAAATTAGCATTTGAATTGTTATTATCTTCAACAATTTTCAATCCTTAATCGTTGATGTTTTCATTTCTTAAGTTACCTACCTTATACTATTGCGACCTGAGAGACTTCAAGTCTCTCTTGTATATTTGAGCAGCTTTTGTCTAAATAAATGTGTAAAAAAAATAATGCGTTTCTAAATTATTGATGATATTGATTCAAACATTACCTACGTTATAAGGTACTTCAATAAAAAAAATCAAGTGTTTTATGGCGTATCTAGTGCTATCTGAATTATAAATTATTGAAAATGTATCTAGAAATATGAGTATAATGCTGAGAGTTGATGTCGTGGCAATTGAATGAATGATTATAACAAGTAGTAAGACAATGCTAACAACTTCTGCTAGTTTATTTGCTCTAGATGATCTTTGTCACTGAGAGAGAACTTTTCAATGTTGTCGCTATGCATCTTCTAGCAATTGAACTGTCTGATCATGAATATCTGTCTGAGCTTGTTCTTCACGTAAAAGCAGATCTGAACTGTAAATAACCTCAAAATGGCTGCTACTAACGGTTCTATGATAGTTTACTTTGCTAATTTATTTTTCGTTAACAGTCAATGTTGTGGTTAGGTGTGCTGCATTGTTTCCGTTATTAAGTTTCCATGATACTAAAACTTTAGTTGGTTTTACAGCCGAGACAATTTTAGGGAAAGCCTCAACGTTAGAGATATCGACGTTACATTTAGGAGGATTGTTCCACCCAGAAGAAGAAATACAGATGACATCAACTTTACCGAACTTTGTTGGCTACCTACAGAAATTCGTTTTCAATGGAATTAGATACATAGATATGGCAAAGACACTCGGAGTTGGCACAAATGAAGAATCCAACAATATCTACGATACTTCAAACTTGATCTTTAACGGAAAATTCGTTAAACCTGATTCGCTGAATGTTTATAAATCTGTTACATTCAAATCTAAGCATACATACGTGGGATTACCGCTATTGAAGGCATATGCGAACACTTATTTGGACTTTTACTTCCGAACAACTGAAATGGATGGCTTGCTCTTTTACAATGGAGGAAAGAAACAAGATTTCATAGCGGTAGAGCTGGTGAATGGCCATATACACTGCGTGTTCAACTTGGGCGACGGAGTGGTGACCATGAAGGATAAACTGAAGAACTTCTTGAATGATAACCGGTGGCATACAGTGTCTGTGAGGAGGCCGACGCCTAAGATTCATACGTTACAAGTTGACGATGATTTGGAAATGCATACTACAAGTAAGTAGACAATCATAACACTAAAAATCAGAACAATACTACACAAAGTAATGGTTTTTCTTAAATCAGATTTTCATCATTGTTATCATATAAGTTGATTTTGTCAATTCTTTATCATGTGTAGGCTCCCCATTTGTGTTACGCTGGTTTAGAAAAATTTTAGTTGATCTAGAGCTATTTGAAACTATTTCGTAGAAAGGCTGTTCATAATTTGCAATTGTTTGTAGTTTACATTTGATGGTGTCCGAGTTCCATTAGTATACCAGTTATTCTTATTTATATCCAAAATCTCATCATGATAGACGATCATCATCCTGCCCCCATCCCATTTTACAACAAGTTCTCTTCGCGTTTATCCCCAGTCAGACGTCACAGCATCATTTAATCCTTTTTGTATCAAAATAATTAATTGCTCACACAATCCATCCATCTTTTTGTTTGCATGCCTCTTCCTCTTCATTCATACCCATATTTTTTTTATAGGCTACAATTCTGATACTTTGCTTAATTTTCCAGGTTCCAACCTCATGCTAGAATTAGACAGCGTATTATACGTGGGAGGAGTACCAAAAGACATGTACACAGCTTTACCAGTAGGAGTTCTATCCAGGCAAGGATTTGAGGGATGTATGTCTAGTCTGGACCTTCCCGGAGAGTCACCGTCCTTGATGGAGGATGCTGTTGTTCCTAGTTCTTCATTAGGTTCGGGGTGTGAAGGTAAGCTAAAGGTTTATGTTGGTTATTTTTTTATGATAAGCTTTTGATAAAAAGGGAGGCAATATAGTCAATCCCAACTGTTTAGGAGATGACTTCATTGATGCAGGTTACCGCTATAGATTTATTGTTCTATGGTAAAAATCAGAGCATAGCTAGTTTCCTGAGACAGTTTTCCAGTATTTCCTATAGATTCGGATTTTCTCTGTTGATCACCTTACAAGAATATTTCTGAAAGTTGAGTAAAAAAATTTTACCTGACAACATCTAGAATTGAGAGTACGGTTGGCGCAATGGCCAAGCGATCGCCTGCTGCCCCATGTGTTGCAGGTTCGATTTCCGCACTAAACAATTACTTGGATGATTTATAAGTACTTGTTCCTGGTCTGGTTGTTTGTGTATGTGAGTTTCAATGTTTGTAAACTCTCACGACTCTGGAGAAATTCATAGTGTCCAGATTTTGTCTCTCAAAAGTTGCCCTTTGGAAAAAAAGTCACAATCTGAAAACTTTTTTGAGTTCAAAATTAATAAGAAACTTCGCTACACTGCACTACACTTCTAATCTACTCCATGAAACATTACCTCATAGCCTTACTTGCAGGACCAACCAAGTGTACTCACAACGCGTGCGCTAACAAAGGAGTGTGCGTGCAACAGTGGAACACCTACGTGTGTGATTGTGACCTCACGTCCTTCACTGGACCTACGTGTTACGATGGTAAGTTCTTTGAGAATATTTTGCGGGAGAAAAATAGATCCAAAAATATAAATGAATTTGTAGTTAATTATAACGGAGCTGGAAAAAAATATTGGTTGACTAATAACTCGACCAAGTTATCGAATTGCTGAAGAAACTTTTTAATGTGAAATTGAGTTGGTCAAATAGAGCCAAACTGGCGTCCCACAAAAAGTTAACCATCTCTTGAACTCTTGTCTAAAAAAAGGTGTAACTGCATGAAGACCTTTATATCAACGTGAAATTGTCGTTGACAGTTTTATAAGACAACTGTTCAACAGACGCTTATATTTCTAGTGGTAAGACGGTAAGTGTTTAACGCGTCATACAATGAGATAAATGCAGAGATGACGTGTTGTTGGCTGAGGCCAACATGTCTTGAAATGTCTTGAAACTCTTCAATGGGATATTGAACCCACCAATCAATTGACATACTTTTAGGAGTTGTCCAATCGCGACTCGCCAATAGATTTTGTATGGAAAAAGCAAACTGTGACATCACAAAATAGTTAAATAAATGATGTTGCTTTTTACTACGACCTACAAAAATGTTTTCTGTCATCTATTTCAGAATCAGTAGCCTACGAGTTCGGGCCAGGTCGAGGGATCATAACATACACGTTTCCAACTGATTCTGTGGCGGACACAGAGACTGACAAGGTAGCTCTGGGCTTCGTCACCAGCAAGGCTGATGCTGTACTGCTGAGGATCGAGTCTTCCAACACGCAGGATTATATGCAGATGGAGATCGTGAGTAACGGAAAATTTAGAAGTTGATAAGGATATAGTTTTGGGCAAAGCCGCCTTACCCAATGTGCACGCTGAGCTATTGCCCAGTATGATAATTATGATTGAATGATAATTATGATCTCAAATTCCACAAATCATATCATTTTACTATTATCTATACCATGATTCCAACTGATCCCAGAGGGACCAATTTTTTTTTTTTTAAGTTAACTAGGAGGACTATGGATTGTTTAATGATATTATTATGAAAGAAAAATAAGTAAATGATACTTTGAAGTTTGATAGGGAAGAATAGAAGAAAAAAACGTGTTGCACCGACCACAAGTAAAATGGGATAAAGGCAGGAAGATGATGACGATGAAAGTGGTCCAAGAGGTGACAGTTCCCATTGTTCTAAAGATTCTAGAGGCTACAGTAGGTTCAAACAGTCCAATATAGTAGTATAGTAGTTAATGGTTTCGTTTCATCATCATCGTTATCAGTAAACATTTAACTAGATGAATAACTTCTCCTCGCCTTCTCCCTAGATCCGCGGCAACCTATTCATGGTGTACAACGTTGGCGGAGCGGACCATCCGCTGGGGACGAGACTGCCCGGGTGGACGACGGAGCGTACCATGTGGCACGGTTCACCAGGAACGGGAGCAGGGCCTCGCTGCAGCTGGATAACTATGCAGTTATAATTAGACATCCACAAGGTGAGTTTTTTTTTAACGGCAATGTAAGTTGATTTAATGAGTTCAGAAGATAGATTAATAAAAAATAATGATTGTGTCTCGCATTTATTCTTTTGTTATTTAAACCAAAATTGACGGAGATTGAGCGCCCTTCGGACTCTCCGTCCGCATTCTGGCCCATCGTGCTGCTCGAGGTATTGCCCACGCTCTTTGAAAAAGTCATTGAATCGGGGTCAGTTTGACTTCCGCAGGAGGCGCTCGACGGTGAACGTGAACGCCATCGTACGCGTGAGAGCCCACACGAAGGCATGCGGTAGCCCGAGGCAGGGTCGTTTTGTCGGTGTCTTTGGATATCACCAACGCCTTCAACACCCTGCCCTGAAGTTCCATCATTGCTACCTCCGTCGAATAGTCGAGAACTACCCGACGGACAAAGCTGTCATCTACCCCGGTCACCGGGGAGAATGGAATCGGCGAGGGATGGGTTCTGGGGCCGCTCCTGTGGAACATCGGTTACGATTGGGTACTGAGTGGCGATCTCCCTGACGACGTCAGCATTATCTGTTACGCTGACGCTCACGCTCGTCCTGGCGAAGGGAGAATCGCACCAGACGGCGGCCGACCTGGCCATGCAGGCGGTTGCGACAGTCTTCGGAAGGATCCAGCTGTTGGGACTCGAAGTGGCGCTGCACAAAATAGGGCATGTGTTTTAATGGCCGTCTAAACGCGAAACGGTCAGAGTTCCATATAAAGGTGGGAAGGGTTCGCATCGGCGTCGGGAGGCCGATGGAGTACCTTGGAGTCGTTCTTGACATCTGGTGGATCTTCAGGGAGCACTTCTTGCGTTTGGCCCTAAAGCTTTCCACTTGTCACCGTGATCCAGTCTTTCAAAAAGCGGTCGGAGGCATCTCGCCATCATCAGTTGGGCTTGCCGCAATGTCGACTTCTTCCTATAATAGGAGGCAAAACAAACATCAGATTGGTTGCCAATAATTGGAAACAAATTTGATGTTTTTTTTGCCCAGCTAGCAATTGTATGGCATTCGACATCGACATAATGTTGCCTGCCCAGTGCGATTTCAGCTTGCTAGGTTTTTCCACATCGGCGATATACGGTCTGAAAGTTTGACTCCCAAAACACTGCGTTCCATGCGTCGCTGGCAAACCGCGAGTGTGGAGAATATTTGTGTTGTACTATTAGCAAAAAAAAACTCACAATGTCCATCTCCTCTCCTCAGGCGGGCAGCAGTCTACGATCTTCAACGGCATGTCCACGATCGCGGTGGGCGGCGGCGCGGGCGGCGCGCGCTCCTTCAGCGGCGTGCTGGCGGGGCTCGTGGTGGACGGAGTGCGGGTGCTGGACCTGGCGCACCAGGGGGACCCCGCCGTGTCCGTGAGGGGAGACGCCAGGAGAGCGCACACGCCGCTCGATAGAGACATCAATCGGATGCAACAGGTAATGTCTTTCAATACTATGAAGATGACGCTCGTGGTGGACGGAGTGCGGGTGCTGGACCTGGCGCACCAGGGGGACCCCGCCGTGTCCGTGAGGGGAGACGCCAGGAGAGCGCACACGCCGCTCGATAGAGACATCAATCGGATGCAACAGGTAATGTCTTTCAATACTATGAAGATGACGCTCGTGGTGGACGGAGTGCGGGTGCTGGACCTGGCGCACCAGGGGGACCCCGCCGTGTCCGTGAGGGGAGACGCCAGGAGAGCGCACACGCCGCTCGATAGAGACATCAATCGGATGCAACAGGTAATGTCTTTCAATACTATGAAGATGACGCTCGTGGTGGACGGAGTGCGGGTGCTGGACCTGGCGCACCAGGGGGACCCCGCCGTGTCCGTGAGGGGAGACGCCAGGAGAGCGCACACGCCGCTCGATAGAGACATCAATCGGATGCAACAGGTAATGTCTTTCAATACTATGAAGATGACGCTCGTGGTGGACGGAGTGCGGGTGCTGGACCTGGCGCACCAGGGGGACCCCGCCGTGTCCGTGAGGGGAGACGCCAGGAGAGCGCACACGCCGCTCGATAGAGACATCAATCGGATGCAACAGGTAATGTCTTTCAATACTATGAAGATGACGCTCGTGGTGGACGGAGTGCGGGTGCTGGACCTGGCGCACCAGGGGGACCCCGCCGTGTCCGTGAGGGGAGACGCCAGGAGAGCGCACACGCCGCTCGATAGAGACATCAATCGGATGCAACAGGTAATGTCTTTCAATACTATGAAGATGACGCTCGTGGTGGACGGAGTGCGGGTGCTGGACCTGGCGCACCAGGGGGACCCCGCCGTGTCCGTGAGGGGAGACGCCAGGAGAGCGCACACGCCGCTCGATAGAGACATCAATCGGATGCAACAGGTAATGTCTTTCAATACTATGAAGATGACGCTCGTGGTGGACGGAGTGCGGGTGCTGGACCTGGCGCACCAGGGGGACCCCGCCGTGTCCGTGAGGGGAGACGCCAGGAGAGCGCACACGCCGCTCGATAGAGACATCAATCGGATGCAACAGGTAATGTCTTTCAATACTATGAAGATGACGCTCGTGGTGGACGGAGTGCGGGTGCTGGACCTGGCGCACCAGGGGGACCCCGCCGTGTCCGTGAGGGGAGACGCCAGGAGAGCGCACACGCCGCTCGATAGAGACATCAATCGGATGCAACAGGTAATGTCTTTCAATACTATGAAGATGACGCTCGTGGTGGACGGAGTGCGGGTGCTGGACCTGGCGCACCAGGGGGACCCCGCCGTGTCCGTGAGGGGAGACGCCAGGAGAGCGCACACGCCGCTCGATAGAGACATCAATCGGATGCAACAGGTAATGTCTTTCAATACTATGAAGATGACGCTCGTGGTGGACGGAGTGCGGGTGCTGGACCTGGCGCACCAGGGGGACCCCGCCGTGTCCGTGAGGGGAGACGCCAGGAGAGCGCACACGCCGCTCGATAGAGACATCAATCGGATGCAACAGGTAATGTCTTTCAATACTATGAAGATGACGCTCGTGGTGGACGGAGTGCGGGTGCTGGACCTGGCGCACCAGGGGGACCCCGCCGTGTCCGTGAGGGGAGACGCCAGGAGAGCGCACACGCCGCTCGATAGAGACATCAATCGGATGCAACAGGTAATGTCTTTCAATACTATGAAGATGACGCTCGTGGTGGACGGAGTGCGGGTGCTGGACCTGGCGCACCAGGGGGACCCCGCCGTGTCCGTGAGGGGAGACGCCAGGAGAGCGCACACGCCGCTCGATAGAGATATCAATCGGATGCAACAGGTAATGTCTTTCAATACTATGAAGATGACGCTCGTGGTGGACGGAGTGCGGGTGCTGGACCTGGCGCACCAGGGGGACCCCGCCGTGTCCGTGAGGGGAGACGCCAGGAGAGCGCACACGCCGCTCGATAGAGATATCAATCGGATGCAACAGGTAATGTCTTTCAATACTATGAAGATGACGCTCGTGGTGGACGGAGTGCGGGTGCTGGACCTGGCGCACCAGGGGGACCCCGCCGTGTCCGTGAGGGGAGACGCCAGGAGAGCGCACACGCCGCTCGATAGAGATATCAATCGGATGCAACAGGTAATGTCTTTCAATACTATGAAGATGACGCTCGTGGTGGACGGAGTGCGGGTGCTGGACCTGGCGCACCAGGGGGACCCCGCCGTGTCCGTGAGGGGAGACGCCAGGAGAGCGCACACGCCGCTCGATAGAGATATCAATCGGATGCAACAGGTAATGTCTTTCAATACTATGAAGATGACGCTCGTGGTGGACGGAGTGCGGGTGCTGGACCTGGCGCACCAGGGGGACCCCGCCGTGTCCGTGAGGGGAGACGCCAGGAGAGCGCACACGCCGCTCGATAGAGATATCAATCGGATGCAACAGGTAATGTCTTTCAATACTATGAAGATGACGCTCGTGGTGGACGGAGTGCGGGTGCTGGACCTGGCGCACCAGGGGGACCCCGCCGTGTCCGTGAGGGGAGACGCCAGGAGAGCGCACACGCCGCTCGATAGAGATATCAATCGGATGCAACAGGTAATGTCTTTCAATACTATGAAGATGACGCTCGTGGTGGACGGAGTGCGGGTGCTGGACCTGGCGCACCAGGGGGACCCCGCCGTGTCCGTGAGGGGAGACGCCAGGAGAGCGCACACGCCGCTCGATAGAGATATCAATCGGATGCAACAGGTAATGTCTTTCAATACTATGAAGATGACGCTCGTGGTGGACGGAGTGCGGGTGCTGGACCTGGCGCACCAGGGGGACCCCGCCGTGTCCGTGAGGGGAGACGCCAGGAGAGCGCACACGCCGCTCGATAGAGATATCAATCGGATGCAACAGGTAATGTCTTTCAATACTATGAAGATGACGCTCGTGGTGGACGGAGTGCGGGTGCTGGACCTGGCGCACCAGGGGGACCCCGCCGTGTCCGTGAGGGGAGACGCCAGGAGAGCGCACACGCCGCTCGATAGAGACATCAATCGGATGCAACAGGTAATGTCTTTCAATACTATGAAGATGACGCTCGTGGTGGACGGAGTGCGGGTGCTGGACCTGGCGCACCAGGGGGACCCCGCCGTGTCCGTGAGGGGAGACGCCAGGAGAGCGCACACGCCGCTCGATAGAGACATCAATCGGATGCAACAGGTAATGTCTTTCAATACTATGAAGATGACGCTCGTGGTGGACGGAGTGCGGGTGCTGGACCTGGCGCACCAGGGGGACCCCGCCGTGTCCGTGAGGGGAGACGCCAGGAGAGCGCACACGCCGCTCGATAGAGACATCAATCGGATGCAACAGGTAATGTCTTTCAATACTATGAAGATGACGCTCGTGGTGGACGGAGTGCGGGTGCTGGACCTGGCGCACCAGGGGGACCCCGCCGTGTCCGTGAGGGGAGACGCCAGGAGAGCGCACACGCCGCTCGATAGAGACATCAATCGGATGCAACAGGTAATGTCTTTCAATACTATGAAGATGACGCTCGTGGTGGACGGAGTGCGGGTGCTGGACCTGGCGCACCAGGGGGACCCCGCCGTGTCCGTGAGGGGAGACGCCAGGAGAGCGCACACGCCGCTCGATAGAGACATCAATCGGATGCAACAGGTAATGTCTTTCAATACTATGAAGATGACGCTCGTGGTGGACGGAGTGCGGGTGCTGGACCTGGCGCACCAGGGGGACCCCGCCGTGTCCGTGAGGGGAGACGCCAGGAGAGCGCACACGCCGCTCGATAGAGACATCAATCGGATGCAACAGGTAATGTCTTTCAATACTATGAAGATGACGCTCGTGGTGGACGGAGTGCGGGTGCTGGACCTGGCGCACCAGGGGGACCCCGCCGTGTCCGTGAGGGGAGACGCCAGGAGAGCGCACACGCCGCTCGATAGAGACATCAATCGGATGCAACAGGTAATGTCTTTCAATACTATGAAGATGACGCTCGTGGTGGACGGAGTGCGGGTGCTGGACCTGGCGCACCAGGGGGACCCCGCCGTGTCCGTGAGGGGAGACGCCAGGAGAGCGCACACGCCGCTCGATAGAGACATCAATCGGATGCAACAGGTAATGTCTTTCAATACTATGAAGATGACGCTCGTGGTGGACGGAGTGCGGGTGCTGGACCTGGCGCACCAGGGGGACCCCGCCGTGTCCGTGAGGGGAGACGCCAGGAGAGCGCACACGCCGCTCGATAGAGACATCAATCGGATGCAACAGGTAATGTCTTTCAATACTATGAAGATGACGCTCGTGGTGGACGGAGTGCGGGTGCTGGACCTGGCGCACCAGGGGGACCCCGCCGTGTCCGTGAGGGGAGACGCCAGGAGAGCGCACACGCCGCTCGATAGAGACATCAATCGGATGCAACAGGTAATGTCTTTCAATACTATGAAGATGACGCTCGTGGTGGACGGAGTGCGGGTGCTGGACCTGGCGCACCAGGGGGACCCCGCCGTGTCCGTGAGGGGAGACGCCAGGAGAGCGCACACGCCGCTCGATAGAGACATCAATCGGATGCAACAGGTAATGTCTTTCAATACTATGAAGATGACGCTCGTGGTGGACGGAGTGCGGGTGCTGGACCTGGCGCACCAGGGGGACCCCGCCGTGTCCGTGAGGGGAGACGCCAGGAGAGCGCACACGCCGCTCGATAGAGACATCAATCGGATGCAACAGGTAATGTCTTTCAATACTATCAAAAGTCGTGGTAGGAATCTTGAAATGTGTGAGGGGAGACGCCTAAGGTGTTGAGCAGCACACGCCGCTTTTTGGGTTATCTATACTTAGAACGCCTTCACACTAGCGTGTGTCCAGCGTAGGCGTTCGATAAAGGTATGCGCAGCACAGAAATGCCGCAATAACGCTGCGCTAACGCGGCGCAGACTTCACACAAACCGTTCCATTTCCGTGCACCGTGTGACGTCTTTACTGATATTCGATGCAAATTGAAAAATATTATTTTTGTTAAATAGCCCATTTTTCGAAGAAGGCCAATCCAATACGAGCCAAACAACAGGGATGAAACCACGGGGAATAACTTGTTGCTGAATATTCTCCTTCCTCTGACATTAGTCTCGAAAGTGAACTCTTACTCCAATATTTCCAGACGCCACCTTCAGGATACGGAGGGCCAGGAGTACTAGACGAGCTGGTATACTCCGGGGCGGGGTCAGGGTGTAGAGATGATGACGAAGACGCCTGTGTACTGCCGGATGCTGGATCTGGTGATGATCTGATCACCCCAGTGTATGTGCCGTCTACAAGGAGACCTCCTTCGAGGTTGCATAAGGTATGGTGAATATTAAAAAAAAAAAGAAATGTTATTAATAGACAAATACACTATCTTCTTTAGATCCGTTCTTAGTGCACTCTTTATTCAAGGAACTTTTGTGCATTTCAAGCTCCTAGATCCAGCGGTTTCAACTGTGCGTTGATAAATTTGTCAGTCAGTTTTTTTTTTATATAGGTAATTAGTTAGAAAGATTTTGAATGTTCTTGATTGCGTGATACAATTCTAGTCACACAACACAAAGACATGAGACACAGTAAAAGTGAAAACCTTAATATAATTTATTATATCAATCGCTGATCTACAAAAATGTGTTTGAAAGAAGTGTTTTGTACCAATAATAATAATTTTCAGGGCGACGCAAGTGGTAAGCTGATGAAGCCGTGTGATGATGAAGATTGCATAGAAGGGTCTGGCTCCAGCGTTGATGAAATTACTGAACCTGACCATCCTATGACGACGTAAGTTTAGGACATCAAATTACAGCTTAGCGTAACTAAAACATGTAGACGATTATATTCATGTACCGTCCACCGATCAGTATCAACCTAGTGTTATTGTATCGAGATAATGGTTAAAGGCGGAGTCCTGGTGTCCCGAAATGCAGGCTCGCAGCCTAGTTTAGGCACCAGTCTCCCATAATAACTAAGCTCCTAGAATTATCATAACATTTTGAGCGATGTATTGTGTGGTGAGAAATTAACATATTATTATTAGCTTAAATTTGGATACTAGAAGTACCAAATTTGTATTGTTCATCATAATTCATTTATTATTATTATGTAGAGTTTACATTTGGGTCTAATTCAACAAAATGTCGAGTAGCTAGCGACCTCGACTCTGGTTTTCGGTGGTTTTCGGACTTGGACGATGGAGTGACGGACGTAAAGCAGCAACGTTCGCGTTGTGGCAATCTGTGTTTATGAAAGTGTTATTTCGTCTACAATCGTCTACATGTATGCATTAGCACTCACTGTTATCCAGTTGCAGAGTTCACATTCCTTTTTGTGCTCTCCTATTCAGGCAACAAAATATTCCTTACCAACAAATTCTCTTAGAAATGTAAAATGATTCCATAGAAAATGAATATTTTGTATTTGAACATTCAAATATGTAATTCCAGGTCGGGCGCCAGCAGTACCCACAGCATGACATCCCCGACGGTCATCATTGTCTCTACCGAACACGTGGACAAGACGCTGGAGGGGTCCACGTCACCCGCGGGCAGCGACACCACGCGCGTCAGTCCGGCCGGAGCGGGAGGACAGTCCACACTGCCCGACCATGACAACATGCACGCTGGGACTGTTGATACTGCCACGCCGCCTGAGAGGAGGACCACACCGACTGATGGTAACATTTTCAACTTTGGTAGCCTTTGTAGAATATTGTGAAGCTCCATGCCAAATTCGTAGGTCTTATATGAGCTTGGCAAATCATTTGAATAAAATTTTGAGGTGGTCACAATGACCAGATGAAAGTCCACCGAACCCAATAAAATAAAGAATCTCTCCACCATCCACTGGTCTCAATCAGCTTAGCACTGATGTTGTGAAACTTGAATTTGTGAACCTCTTTTCCACTCCTTCGAGAAACCTTCACAAAAGTATTCAATCAAGCATTCTGTACATTAATCCTAGCTGTGATGAGAAAGAACTCGTGCTTTTCGATTTCTCTATGGAAGTCCTGTCCTAACGATTAATATTAGCGTAAATTAAATCTTGACTTTTAGATTTATTTCCACATTGCATTAATAGAGTACCTCGTTATCTAGTGGTCGCAAGCGCGAGGAAGTGGTCTTGGAATCGATTCGATACGATTTCTAATTTGAATGATGTCATGTAGAGATTTCCATCAAGAATTTTTAAGAAGGTAGCAGCCCAAGATAGGCTTGCCCTAAAATACACAGAACTTAAGCATATTATGAGGACTTGGTTCTCCTATACTCGGAATTACAAGCGGGATCTTTATGGTTCCGCAACTTATTTTTTACCAATCAGATTGATGAATCAAACTATTGAAATATTCTCTTATCTTTTACAGATCACTCCCACACCCGAACAAGCTACCACTTCACACCAACACTTACAGGCAGACACATACCAGAGGAACCAACTCACACTACAGAAGAAGACACCAATCATATACCAGAATACGAAGACCGGCGCGAGAACGAGATAGAAGCACGGACGCCCACATATGAGACCGAGAGTGAGCAGGATAGGATACCGGGCAGAGTTCATCCCGAGTACAATGGGTATGACGTCACGCCGAAGTGGTACCATCCGAAGACGACGGATAATAGAGTGGTGCCGCCTGAGTCGGAGTTTTTCGCGACTATTGTTGGTAAGTGTGATTACAAGTTTAGAAAAATAACATTTATGAATTGCAATAACAGGAGACGAAAGTTCTCCATAATGTTATTTGAAACAATAGTAGCCGGAGTTTCTCCACTATCATTTTCTGATTCATTTTGTTTCCTGGATTCAAGAAAGTTAAGTTAATTTTTCGGGAATTTGTCACGCTTCGTTGTAATGGCGTGATTCTAGTGGTTCTCACTAGTGATTTTAGTGCACAAGAGTTGCAGCAGTTTGGAAATATTTTGGCGGCATTGACCAAAAAAATATTAGTAGTAGAATATATTTAAAACTGTCAAACACATTTTTTGCCCTTGGCGGGCATGACTTGCCCTGAAACTTTTTTGCCACCTGTCAAAGAATGACGCAACTGTTGTACTGCCTCTGACAGACATTGAAAACGATAGCTCACTAAACCACATTGGATAAGGCTATGCGATGAACTTCTTAAACGATAACAAGTTTTAACCAAAAATGTATTTCTATTTTCCAGGTATAGTGGCTTCAGTGCTGATAGCAATAATTTTGATAGTGATCATAGTGCTCAAGTACATTGTGTTCAAGTTCGACCCCTCGTACAAGGTCACAGAGGACAAAAACTATCAGCAAGGAGCCAGTGCCGCGCTTTTGGGCAACCAGGTACTGTCTCATGACCCTTTACCTACGTTTCTTCTTTCTCACTTTATTTCTATACTTTTAGTTGAATCAGGTCAAAGAAAAAAATGACGGTATAGCGAAAGGACAAACTGGAAGACTATTAATATTGAAGAATAGTTTTCTACTTCCAACAAAAATGTGCTGCACTTTAAGTCCCTTTCTCATCACCATCATCCTATAAATGTTCTCACTGCTGGAACACAGGGCTCCTGTCTGTGAGAGGGAGTGGGCCTTAATCCACCACGCGGGCTTAGTGCGGATTCCATCAAGGACATCCACCAGATGTCACATGTCTTCGAGGAAATGCCGATTTCCTCACCGTTTTAAGAACAGTGGTGATGAAATAAATTACAAAAAATAATGTGCGTGGTTGGGTTTGAACTCACGACCGTAATTAGGGGCCAATACCACTGCGTCACCACTGCTCTCAGATCCTTTTCTATTTCCACGAAATTCTGAACAGTATGGCCCAGGCCATACTGTTCAAAAGAGTTCAAGTGAAAAACAAAATTTAGACTTAACTTAAACCCAGGTTTAAGTTAAGTCTAAATTTTGTTTTTCTTCTGCCCATTGGCCATTTGTGTTGATGGAAAAAGTTCTGATTTTTGTATTGATATAGGTATTCCCTTGCTTAACTCTTTCGTTGTCCGTCGCAGGCCCACTCTAGTTACCAGAGCGGCGCGTCGAGCGCGGCGACAGGCGGCGCGGTCCGCAACCTGCAGCCGCTGCCGCTCAACAGGAGCGGACCCGCGCCCGCGGGGCCCACGCAGCCCGTCAAGAGAGACGGCATCAAGGAGTGGTACGTGTAAGCAGGTGCGACAGAGACGACTATAGTTTTGTGTGTGTGTGTGTGAGTGCTCGTCGGACGCTTCGGATCGAACCTCGCCGGAACATTGGGCGGTAATGCTTTAAACGATAAGACATAATGACTGATACGCAAAGTGTTTTAGTATTTTGTAAATATTAATGATAATGTTTATAGATGGGTCACTTGTGTGTGCGGATGCGATTGTTGAGGCTCTTGTGTACTAGATTAGTGATACGGAAAAAGTTAGAACTAATATCTTGTAAAAAGTTACCAATGATAAATGTTTTCTAATAAAGAGAAGAGCGATCTTCTAAAAGTGACACAGTCTAGTACCCAAAGACCGTGATAGAAAAAACCTAGAGAATATGGAATTGCATTTTACTATTGTATAGTTAGTTTCGTTTGTTTTTGTTACTGATGTTTATTGTTAAACCTTAGCTTTTCTGACCTGTACATTGCTATAATTCATGTATTTGCGACTTAACTTTTCTATCTACATTGCCTTTAATAGTTTAAATTAAACTAAGACTATTATATATTGGTTGTAGACATTCAATTGTTTGTGTATCATGATTGGAAAAATTATAATTGATATTTTTTCATGCAACTTTCTTATAATAGGTATCATTTTTACAAACCAAGTTTAAAGAAATGGGTTCATACACCTCTTTGTATAAGAAAGATTCATATTCTTATCTGGAAGCTTTATTAAGTCCAATTTTGATACACAATCAAATCTTGTTATTGCTCTACGACTATTAAGACATAAGATGAAAATGCTATATTTGGAGCTGCCATCACGAAATTGAAGCATATCGTTCAATTGAAGACTACAGTACTTTTACGATTCTCAATAATCTTTCCTATATATATTAGATGTTATACAATATTTTTAAATAGGCAGGGCGTGGCGAGTAGTATAGAAAAAGGAATCATAATCATCAGAGTATAAGATCTAAATTCGCTTGGAGTTAGAAATGAAAACAGGTATATTATTGTAGGACGCGTAACAAGTATGAGCTTGTAGATTTGGTATGGAATATAGATGTTCTGAGTTTAAACATATCCTCCATTTAGTATTCTGTATCTCTATTGGGACATTGGACTTGTTCCCGCCTGTGAAACTATTTTTGATTTCAAAACTATTATATTATTAAAGAGTCGTTAAAGATCGTGTTCCACAATATTGTCAAGTGTTTCTTTTGTGATCAAATTAATCCCTTATTCCCTCCCCGTAAAGATTAATTTGCTCAACTTCTATGATTTTGATCTCAGGCCTAATTGACTTATGGTGAGAAAGTTAATTAAATAATAAATATTCAGTCAATTTATCCTCAAATTAACTCCTGTAAAATGTAAGGATGAAATATAAATGAAATGGGATGTTGAACTACGATATTTTGTGAAAAAAGTAGAAATAAAGTATGAAAATGATATGGTTCTTTGATAAGCGTTCGATACACTACAGCAAGGGTTTGTGACAGTCGGAGACCTACCATGCTCACTCACATTAACATAATAAGTCATCAAAATTCATAAAATATTTACCAAAAGCTTTGTGCGATTAAATGGCTACGCGACATATAAAAATACATACATAAGTATTGGCGTACCACAGGGACGCTGTATTTGCCCGCCATTGTTTTTGGTGTATTATCCTAAACAAAGCTAACACTATTTTCATCAACACGGTTGGAAAAAATGTCATAGGCAGAAAAAGTATCTAAGATAGTAACACTGTTAACTACAATAAAATGTTATTAATTGGCAATGTCTTTTCAGTAATTTTAAGCTGCCTTCACTATCTTATAGCGTCAGGCAATTTCTGGCTACCCTCCTGAAAAGATTGCATGTAATTTCCTCTTCGAACCATAACTTATAAAAAAGCTGCTGCTTATATTTTTACATCTAGTGTGTATTTGTACATCCACCGTCCCGATTTCCTCTTTCCGATTAATAAAAACTTGAATTAGCTTTAAACTAAGACGAAAAAATAACATATTTATATAGATTGTTATAAAGCACAGGTTTTAGGTATTCGAAGTTGCATTTAATGTGATGTTTGAGTGTGTGGAATAGAGAAAAGCGATTGGAAATGGCGTCTACTGCACTTGTATCTAAATCATTGCATTTCACCATTATTTTCTTGTTAGAAGAAAAATAGTATAAATAAACCATATCAAGTAAAAGCCAATTTTTTAACGTTTACTTTGTATGATCTCTTTTAATCGGTAAACTTATATGACCGTATAAGCTATCGTTTCCTTTTCATCGTTAGTCGGACGTCGACCAATCGCTATTTTTTATTCTAGGCACCCAAGCACAGCATTTATTGTAAATAGTTATTCAATATAATACTGTAAACATAAGCGGTACTATACGGTGTATGTCACACTCGTTTTACGGCACAAAATGTTAGTAAAAACAATTTGTTTATCTGTCAATTTTAGTCGTAATGTTTAGTGTGTTAATCATTTATACCGTGATGTAATTATATTGTAATTTATTATGGAATTTAATGCAGGCACAATATGAAATGGACGAAGTAATTGTTACGATAAATAAGATAATGAAACATGATAATTAAATAATAAAAGAAATGTTGCTAAGGAAAGTTGAAATGAAGACATGAAATAAGTAAAAATCACAAGGCTAAAAAAGTACATTTTGCCGTTAATCTCGATAAAATATTCAGTCAATTTACATACCAGACTTGCAATAACTCATGAAATATTTTCATAAACAAGCATTGTTATTGTTCTGGTATTGGGAATGTTGGAATTCGAGCATTATTTGGTGTTTCATTTTGCGTCTGCAGTAGATTATAACGTGAAAATTATTTTGTTCGTTACACCATGTTTAACTGATGTTGTTACTCACGATTCCGGTCGGACCAATTTTAGTTTCAATGTAAAAGCGACAGTTTTTAAAAATAATAATATATTATGTAAATTACATGGCCACGTTGTTTTATTCAATCATATTTTTGTTCTTAACCTTTTCTGTTTCACTGCTTGGAACTAAATAATTAAGGAAAAGTCAGGAAAAGTCCAGCCCCGCTTCAAATCTGACCTCGCCCCCATTCCTTTTTATGTAGTGCTTTTTTTTGGTATAATAACTATCTGCCTAAGCACAACTAGACTATAATACTAAGAGGCAAGATAGACAAAGGACTTCTCTACATTATGAGAGGGTGTAAGCCAAATCCACACAGGTGGTGCCAGTTCGGACTATCTATCAAGGGGGTTTCCCTGCGAGTTTTAGCCGTCAGTGCTACAAACGCATAACGTAAATAATGTTCAAGTGTAGTTTCGAGTGTGTAGTTATATTATCTGTGGTGTAGTGTATGTCAAGTTAATCATACAATAAATAACATCATGCGCTGGTACCCAGCACCATCTGAGCCGAGCTTTGCGTGAAACTTCCCATTCAAAACGATACGATACGTATTTTTGTTTTGCTTGTGTTCATTAATTAAAACCGAAGCTACACACAAGATAATCTAAATTCATAACAGCAGGTACAAAGCTATCAAATTAACAGAATAAAAAAATAAATAAATACGAAATTCAAAAAAGTCACACTAATAGGTAGGTACTGTAACATTACCCACACTAGAAATTTTCCTGTATCGTGGGTGCGTTTACAAACATAGTAGAAACTCACACACACAGACACCCAGACCCAGAACAACTATTTAGAGCCCAAAAAAATATTTGTTACGTGAGGAATGACCCCGCGCCACAATGCGCAGCAGACCAATCCCTCAGCCACTGCGCTAACCGGCTGTCATCAAAATAATCATCGTTAAGTGGATATTTTTGATGAAAATGGATAAAAAATGCTTCAATAATTCGTTTACTCTCCAACGAACGAGTAGAGATTAGATTTAACCGCAGTCAAAACCACACGTAAAGAAATAAAGCATTTATCTTAACGCTGTAATCTGATTCGAACTCAAGAAAACTTTCGTTTCAAGTTGGCTCACAAATCATGAACTGCGCACAAAGTTCGGCCAAAAAGGGGCAAAGATCCTAACGATAGGCACATACATTACAAACGATTATGAAAGTATAATCGATGGACCTTGAACCTGAAATTGATGGGTATTTTTGTATATTTTCAAGGAACGACGAAACTTTTGGTTGGTGGGTAAAAATGTGGACATTTTGTATTTTTTTCTCCATTTATGGGTAGGTTAGTCGGTAGGAGGTAGCAAATAGGGGTAGAATCAATCCATAAAAGTGCCTCTCATCATCATCATCAGCCTATAATGTTCAAACTGATGGGACACAACACAGGCCTCCTTTCTTGTGAGAGGGAGTTGGCCATAATCCACCACGCGGGCCTAGTGCTGGTTGGCAGATGTCACATGTCTTCGAATTTTTGGTTCATGCCGGTTTCCTCACGATGTTCTCCTTCACCGTTTTGTGAGCAGTGATGATGAAATAAATTACAAAAAGTAATGCACCTGGCGGGGTTCGAACCTACGACCTACAACTCGTAAGTCGGACCGATACCACTGGGCCACCACTGCTCTCAAAAGAATAACACAATTAATGGATCGATGTTTAAGACTACTGTATGGATTTTGGTAATAGATTCCTAGAATAGATAGAGGTACCTCATGCGATTTTGTGGGACAATTGCTGATTTTCATGGGGCGAAATAAATTTAATTAAGACTATTTACACCAAAGGCAGGGCTCTAAATGGTTTTAAAAAGCAGTGGTTTATAAAAAAAAAATACGCAAAATAATGTCACATGCTTGAGTTCGTCGTACCTATGATCTACAAATCATAAGACATAGGCTTTTAATTCCGGAATTTACGATTAATCTCACCTTGCTGGTTTGTAATTATAAGTTATTATTGTTGATTATTCAAAGTAAAGGCCAAGTTATAGTCAAGGTCAAATGCTCTAATTTAATCAAATTCAGGGATTTCAGACAAAGAAGAAATTACACTATGTTTTGCTAAGGAAATCCCGTTTCTGAAATAAGTACCATAAATAATTATTGATAAGTAAATTTCCTTTCACAAAATCATATCATAATATCCACGACCTTGAACTTCAACCTTCGAAAGGAAAAGCGGGCGATACATTAAAGCAATCACATCGCGATTAAACAAAATAAGTATGAAGATTGTTCTGAACTTCGATATTTTCATAAAAGCCTCGCGTGCTGAAATGGGAAGGCATAAAATATGTATTGTAATGGCTCTGCTATTTCGTATAATGTCACTTATTATGGAAACCGTCATTATGATAAAGTACTGAGCATGAGCAGGAATCTGCAACCATTTTTATCTTGTAGCACATTTACTGTTTCTTCTGTTCAAGGCGCGTTTCCATAAGATTTAACTAGCATACAAGTATGACGTCACATTTGTATTCAAGTTCATCATCATCATCAACCGGAAGACATCCACTGCTGAACATAGGCTTCCACCTTAGACCGCCACGCCGAACGACAATTTGCCACTTGCATCTATCGGTTACCCCCGACCCTCACGATGTCGTCAGTCCACCTAGTGGGAGGCCTGCCTACGCTGCGTCTTCCGGTCCGTGCTCGCCACTCGAGAACTGAAATGCCCCATCGGTTGTCAGTTCTACGAGCGATGTGGCCTGCCCATTGCCACTTCAACTTGCAAATTTTATGAGTTATGTCGGTGACTATGGGTATTCAAGTTCTTGATTGAAAAAAAAAAACTTAATCTACAGTTCAAATTACCTACGAGTACTTGCAACTTGTATACAAGTAAGGAAAAGCAACATATTCGACTGTAACTTACATTATTTATTTTTAGGTATTTTATTAACTTAGTACCTTTTACGAGTATGTTTCACTCTAGGGAAAATTCTTCCCTTACTTTGTCATTTTTATTTATCCAAGTTGCTATGTCGCCATTTTTAAACGAAATAAATTATTTCTACCTAGGATCTTTTTTAGAGAGCTTACTGCCTTCCCGTTTGTTGTTAATCATTAACCAATGAATATTTTTTTATCTCATTTTAATTCAACTTACATTGTATTTATTTTCAATTAACCTATAAATACACAAAATACGTTCAATCGAAAACAGATTTATAAATAGCAACTCTGGTCATGAAAATAATCACAATATTTGTTATATTACACATAATATACATGTAACGTATGTAAAGATACCTAAATATAGTGTATACGAAAATGGAAAACAGGAACTAAATAATTAATTTCATAGATAACAGGCTCCTTTGGGAGGACGATATTTACTTTGATCTTGATATAACAATTAAATTGAAAGTTTCTATGTAATAATATTACTAAAACTATGTTTATACAGTTTGTTATTAATGTTTTGATGCAAACCAAAAGAATGATCATGTAAAACCATCATTCTTTATTGGAACACAAAACAGTTCAATAAGACAATTAAATTAAGATTTAGCTTCTAAAAGTATTATAGAAAAGATTGAAGAAAACGTACACAGTTTTATACCTCTGAGCTTAAAAGTTCAAAGTTTTTACCCCACAATGAATCAGTTCACCATTAGTGCAGCCTTCGCGAACATTAGTAGCCGTCCAAGATGCTCGCAGTTCTTTTATTTTTCATACATTTTACTTCAACCATAAGTGAAAACCCACTACTAATGACAACTGGAAATTCTGGACAAATAACAAAAACCGCTGAATGCGTTTTAAAACTCTCCGCGAAATATTTCGTTGAGAAAAAGGCTCTAAGTGGCAGCATCGTGATAATCAATATCAACTCTTATAAATCCACTACACAAGGACTATTATTGCAAACTATACACAGCGGTATCAAATATTCTATTATGGTAAAAGATTCTTTTTACCCGCATGCAAACGCTTCACATTTCCCTGAGAAAGCGAAAAATTATATGTTGATTTTGGAAGAGAAATCTGAACTAGAGAGAAATATATTGCAATTGAACAAATTGCCAACTTGGAATCCTCTCGCGAAAGCTATAGTGTTTTATCAGTTGAAATATAACGATACCGCTGAGGAGACGGCGACGGAATTCATTAACGAACTTCGAGATTACAAGTTGTTTAGAACAATCGTGTTCATTTACGACGAATATAATGATGTGGTTATATCTTACACTTGGAAGCCTTACAGTGACACTAATTGTGGAGGAAAATGTGACTCGGTATACATACTAGATCGTTGTACGAATAATACAATATACGAATTCCAAAAACAGCACGACTTATTCCCTTCAAACATGAAAGGCTGTCCCCTGGTGGCTTACGCTGTCATAGCTGAGCCATACGTAATGCCTCCAGTAAGTAAGCTTACTAATACTTCGTTTGAAGACGCCCACGTGTTTGCAAAGGGTGGTGAAATAAACCTTGTCAAAATTATAAGCCAGTTCACAAACATGTCACTAATAACTAGAACATCGGAGATTCAAGAGAATTGGGGCGAGGTGTTTCAAAATGGAACTGCTACGGGAGCTTTTGAGGTGTTGAGGAATGAGTCAGCGGACCTGGTCATAGGGAATGTAGAAGTGACGAGGATACTCCGAAAGTGGTTCCATCCAACTGTGAACTATCTACAAGATGAGATGACTTTCTGCGTACCGAGAGCTGGTCAAGCGCCAACCTGGGACAACCTGGTCATTATATTCCAGTGGACTACATGGGTAGCCACACTCTTCAGCTTCATCATAATGGGTCTGATGTTCCACGTTTTCTACTATCGAGAGCACGGTAACGCAACAAAATGGCCGACAAATTCTTTGCTGATGACGTTTAGTATGTTACTAGGTTGGGGAGCCACCTTCGAACCTAAAAGCCCCACGTTCCGAATACTAATATTCTCTTGGCTCTGTTTCAGTATAAACATGGGGATATCATACGAATCGTTTCTCAGAAGTTTCCTAATGCACCCGCGATTTGAAAAGCAGATAAGTACTGAGGCGGATCTTATACTGTCTGGAATTCCGCTGGGAGGTAGGGAGATTTATCGGTCTTATTTTGAGACTAATAACGCGAGTTCCTTTTATTTATATCGCAAGTACAATTCGACTACGTTTTCGGAGGGTGTAAGACGGGCAGCTTTGCAGAGAAACTTTGCCGTCGTTTCTTCGAGACGTCAAGCAATCTACCAAGATCAGAAATTGGGTAAAGGGGCGCCATTAATTTATTGTTTTCCTGAAAGTAATAATATGTATAAGTATGGAGTAGCTATTCTGACGAGGCGGTGGTTCCCGATGTTGGACAGGTTCAATAATATAATTCGGAGTGTGTCAGAGAATGGATTGATAGATAAATGGATGAATGAGCTCCTGATTCATTCTGGCAATTCTGAAGAATCTAGTACTATTGAGCCTTTGAGTATCCAGAACTTATTAGGTGCCTTTATGTTCATCGGTTTCATGTATGCGGCCAGTATCGTTATTTTTTGGGAGAACTTGCTATAGGCGTTATGGAAAAAAGGAGGCAAAGTAAAAAAGAAGTCCATAGACGTTCACGTTAAATAGAAATTCTTTAATTCTTCTTAATAGATAGTTTTGTTTAGTAGAGAAAAAGACCATGATTGTGAATATTGTATTCATATTAAAATATTCTAGTATATACTTATGTGTTAAATTCTATCTTTGCTATAATGTGTTATTTGTACAGAAGCATCATTAGATTGAATTAAATAAGTTATAACTATTTCATTGTACCTAATTGAAAATACCCACGCACATTTTAATAATATAAATTATTGAACAACGGGGACTACCTACGAAAAACTGTTTTTTTTTTTTAATGGAAAAGTGCCTGTTTTGTCATTGTCAAATCGAAATAGATGCTTTGTGCTTGAGCTTTGTGTAAGTTGCTTTTAAAAACACGACTGACAGGAGTCACAATTTTCACAATTAACAGGAGTATATTGTGAAAATTTAATCGTTAATGAACATCTAGAGGTTTCCCACTTTCCACATGACTTCCAACCATTTAAGTTCCGAAATTACAAACGTATTTCAACTAAATTAAACTCTAAACTGAAACAACCACTTTATTACTACTTACTAACACTCACTCAATTTACCACCAAACAATGTCGGTCTCTCATTCAACACCTTGAAAAACAATAACCTTTGAATTTTGAACTTTATCTCCGTAACACAAGAATTAAAGGTTAAGTTTGTATGTGTATAATTATGTTGGTAATGCTATGAGAGAAACGTTCAGAAATTAGCGTCGACATGTGACGTCATAGATGCGGTTTGCACTGACGATCATATAATCGCTAATTGACGTAATAATATGGCAACCGTGTTTGGGAACTGTGTCAGAGTTTAGAAGGTCAAATGTGACAAAGTGACGAATTATGGATGTACCTGAATTACTTCACATCGCAAATTATGTGCTTCACAGTCATGTAGACAGTGTAGTAAAGGTATGCATTGTCGTAGGTATGCAAATATGCAGTTGTATAGTACGCTATGCCCGGGTCGACGGCGTGTCGTGTTCCACGCGCGCTTCAAAGAGCTCTCAGCAAAACGACGCCCTTATTAGAGGGCCAAAGCCTGCCGGGGTCGCGTAACTAACGGGTAACCGTGGTCCCGAAACGTAAAGGGCTATTGAGGGACAACTTGGATTTCAGTCAGTACGAGTCTGAGAGTCCCTCACGCTCTATCTGGGATCCAGGACTCATTTGATGATTTTAGCAGTCAAAAAAAAAAGTGTGCGATTCAACGCGAACGCGATCACAAAGCGAAGCAGTGCGACCCAATGAGGAGCAGTGCGACGACAGTGCGAAATGGCTTCGTCGAAAAAAAAAACAAAACAAGCCATCCTGATCGCGTCCGCTTCGCTTCGCCTGTTGCAACACTGCACGCACGTGCGATTGATCATGCAGACCACCGCAATAGTGTTTCATTCGCGTCACTCCATAAACGCGTTCGCGATACTATTTTTATTACAATTATTCTACTGTGATTCTTCTAAAGTGGCCTTTCAAATCCCTTGATATACAACGTGTAACGTTAATAGCGCAAAACCTCTCGTGGGGTAACTCAGCCCATGTTACTGAACAATGTTTGATCAAAAACTTTTGGAAAAAAAACGTAAAAGTAACATGGGCCGAGTTACCCCACGAGAGGTTTTGCGCTATTAACGTTACACGTATACAAATCACATTCATAAATAGGAACTTTCCTAAAGAGATCTCAAAGCTATAGTACAAAGTTGCCTATCAAGTTACAGCTCGATACAAGCTCATTATTTCTTGTTTACGAATAGGCTGTAGCCCTGCAATTAAATAACAAAGGCTCATGTCATTTTAACGAGAACAACGTGTAGCTACTACAGCTTCCAGCTCTGTTTACACCACATGGGAAAACAAGCTTGCATATAATATCTCATGAGCGAACTCCTCGATGCACCATTTGCGTTCGTATCAGCTAATACCGTGGATATAATACTCATTTCATATTATATTGTGTGTATTGTATCATTAGTAAATTCTGCTGTTGGTATATTGACGATATGGGAAGGTTGCGGCTCAAGTATGAATCTATACTAAAATAATAAAGCTGGAAAGTTCGTTTGGTTGAACGCGATCTACTACTTTGAATAGAAAAAGAAAATTGTGTTGGATAGTCCATGTGTCGAGGAAAAGTTGCCAGACCATATGAAAATACTCTATATTCTTTTACCATTTGTCAATTAAAATATGTATATTTATGTGTGAACCTATTTGTGATGTTTGGGTTATGCTGACGGAAAATACCATTGACTAGTTGTTGCCAGCGGCTTCACCCGCTACAACTCGAAAATTATCCCACTAAAACTACCACTATCCAATTAAAACTATCCTATGTGTTAATCCAGGTTATAAACTCTTTGTACCAAATAGCCAAATCCGTTCAGCGGTTTTTGCGTGAAAGAGTAACAACATACCTACATACACATAAACATAAACAACCATACATCCTCACAAACTTTCGCATTTATAATACTAGTAGGATTATCGCGTTAATAAACTTACAAGACGATTATAGCTAAAATTAACGGCATTTTCCGTAAGTGTGTAAGTGTGACCCACACATCAGAAAACCGAGTTGAATTGTTTTCACTACAATTTTGGCAACAGTGACAATGACCTTGGCACAATGACCTTAATTTTTAGTACTTTCAAAAAAAGTCTAAAGTCACTATTTATCAACAACATAAACATGTTTACGAAGCCCTATAGAGTTAAACTGAAGCAAGATATGTCCCTATTAGGGTTACAAAATATAAGGCCATTCCCTGAAACTGTTCCGTAGGGAAATGTGCAATATTCGTACTGAAAACGAATTTCAGACACGTCGCCCGTTTAGAAGTAATTCTTAGTTGTCTACGTGTTTTATTGGGAACACTGTAGGTAAATAATATAAGGTGAAATGTTCAGGTAAATTGTTTGATGAAATGTTTTTACCTTTTTTATTTTACAATTTTTGAGGCCATTTTTGTTTTGTTTTTGAGTATTCTCTCCAGACTTTGAAAAGCAATTGATGTTCAGGAAATCCTACTAATAATACAAATGCGAAAGTTTGTAAGGATGTATGTATGTGTATGTAGGTATGATTGTTACCGTTTCACGCAAAAACCACTGAACAGATTTGGCTAAAATTTGTTATACAGATAGTTGTATACAGATAGTACCTGGATTAACACATAGGATAGTTTTTATCCCAATTTTATGTTCCCGTGGGATAATTTTCGAGTTGTCGCGGATGAAGCCGCTGGCAACAGCTAGTACATAATATTTAAGCAAAGTTAGGCTCTAGACTTTTTGTTGCGATCCTTTTTTAAAGTGATAATTAATCAAATGAGAAATCAAATGTTAGACTCGTACTGACTTAAAATTTTATTTTCTAAAGTCACAGTCACCTGATAGACAGTATCACGACCAAGTTCTAGCCTTGAATTGTGCTAAGCAAAGACTATCGTAACCGTCCAATCTTCCTTATGGCTTAGAATGACGTGATAAACCACGGCATTTGAATTTAAGACTTCCATCTTCGTGAAATATTCTCCGAGGTTTAGAAATATAATGGTAACTTATCTTTACACACGTATGATTTTAAAACATAGTTTGGTTCTTTATTGCTGCGGTATTCCGTGAGTTAACTTAAACCATTACCTACATCTTTTAGTACCCATCCCACCCTCTGGAGGAGATTGGAATTATATGCACGGACAACTTTTTTTTTTAAGTCTGTCAGTCGGCTACTTAAATTTTTTTAAAAATCGATAGCTGGTTTGGTGGTCTGGTATAATCTATGTAGTCTCGCGAACCTCTTTTTGGACCCAAAAATTGTTGAGTTCAAAAATTCATTCCCAGATTTTATTGCCAAAAAATAAGAGAAGCCTTATTTCCCAATTTCCACACAACAACGAAACTTCCTGACTTTGTGCCGGAACATTAATTACACAGATGTACTACAGGATATGATAGGAAAGGGGAGGACGATAGTGTGACGTAGATTGCACACACACAAACACACACACACAAGCAATGTAGATAAGTTCCCACTAATGATGGGCCACACACCACGCCACTTAGTTGACAACTGTATCTCAGGGCTGTTTGCACAATGATCTAGTTTAATCGGTGATTAAAATTGACTGCAGTTTAAAACTGTAGATTAAAACAGTTATTGGATTAAACAGCAATTGGTGCTATGATTGTAAAGATGTTGCTGCAACATTTTCATCTCACGATGTTGTCTTTAGAAGTACTGGCGTTCCTTAAAATTTTGATTTTAATCTTTACAAAATATGATTAAGTTGTGAATGACATTATCGAGGACGATATTCGACATACGAGATTCGACCTAATATTTAATTTTTAGGAAGATTAATTAATCATATCTACGATTAGATATAACATTTTAACGGATTTAATTGAAACTCCCATATCATGAAAAGTGTGATGGAACTTCAATTTAAACCAATGACCAAACCGAAGCGAAATCTTGTGCATAGGCCTATGCACAATTTTTTTATATTTTATGGTACTTGAAGTATCAATTCATGACTTTAGTTTAGGGAAAATTAAAAAGCGCCTCTATTGTACGAAGGAAGAACTACATATTTTATTTCCATCAATTTACCACTAAAGTCTTTCCAAACTTTACAACACAAAAACGTGAAAACTCGTGATACGGCCTCTGTTCTCTGTTCTAAACCTCTAAAGCCAATTTCATCCACACCATCAGTTTACCCTTAACCTCTGTTACAACCTAATCCGACTAACGCCAGTTAACCGACGGTGGCACCGTGCTTTCTGTAACAATTCATCTCGGTGTACGTTTGAAACTGACAAGTGCTTCTGAAGGGCCCACAGCCATTTGTTACAGCCAACCGACGATATATTCACGACTTTTTACGAACGAAGCCGAACTCTGCCGAATGACATAATTTATGAGAGCATTAAAATACGCTGTGTCATTTTTTATGTTTGTCTTTGTGGTTTTTTGATTGAGCGAATTTGGGTATAAACGATGTTCATAAAGAAGATGGTAAGAGAGATCTTGTAAAAATACCAAAATGTGCTTACGACAAAAATATAATATTCTGTCGAACGTTTCTTGATGTAGATCTGGACCAAGTTTGCTATTTTGTTTAACCAGCTAACACAGAAATGTCATAGCATATTGAGCCTGTAATGTTCCCATTGCTGGGACACAGGCCTCCTCTCTATAAGAGCGAATGTGCTGTTTTCCACATTTCACCATGCGAGTGCAGTGCGCATTGGTAGGTACTTCTAATTTTTTGGTTCTAAGACATGCCGGTTGCCTTACGCTGTTTCCCTTCATCGTTGAAATAAATTACACAAAGTAATGAGCCTTGGTGTCTACTTCCTAAGTCCGTCAATGAAAATACGGAAATGGATACTGTTGGTATGTGTACATTTATATTGGCAACACCTCTATGGATGTCTGTGCTATGGTCTATGGTCTTTTCCGGTCGTCCTGAATATGGTGTGAGCCTGACAATGGCGGATGCCAATTATGGCTGTAACTGTTCTTACTAAAATAAATAAAAGAAGTGATACTAAATCAAGATGTGAACTTTATTTTAACAGATGCAGATGTATGAACGTTACAAACGTAAAAATCTAATTACAGGTGGGTGAAACCGCCACGTCTGAACACATTTTGACGCGGCGCTGGTGTATAAATGTCATTACATCAAATTGCATTAAAAAATGTAGCACCCGCTGCTCATGAGTGGTGGCGCGGACTCTAAGGAGCTATCTGTCTAATCGTAATATCATTCATTCTTAGCCTCTGTTCAGACACGGCGGGAACCGCGCGATTCCCGCGCGGGAATTGCGCGGTTATGTCTGAACGATTACTTAATAACTCATACAAATAAGACTCACGCGATTTCCATGCGATTCTGAAATCGCGCGGTTCCCGCCGTGTCTGAACAGAGGCTTAGGCCGAAACCACGAACTGCGTGCTTAGAGATTAAACCAGCCCTGGTTCGAACCTACGACCTAGGAACCTAGACTCCTAGATTTAGGCTGTTAACTCTAGGCTAACCACTGCTCCCAGAAAGGTTCTCAATTTCGTGAAAATGGCGGGTTTAATTAAACATGTTTTAGAAATTTTAGGTAGTAATTTTTGTAATAATATATGAAAACTTATAAGACCAACCTATTCTTAATTAGGAAAAAAATTTGAACGGAGACTAAAGTAAATGAGGCAATTTCGATAAAAGGAATAATGTTCCATTAGAAATCATACGTAAATCCGAATACACTCGAATTTGAACATTGAAGATTGCAAATCCAATTTCACCTATCCGCAAAACTGATGACAGATCAAACATCCATCAAATGTCCAGTCAGACAACTTCGAAAATTGATGCTCTGAACACTCCTTCAAAAATCAAGCTCTAAAGTCCTACCCTTCAATCCATCCATCCATCCTTCTGTCAGGTCATGCAAAAAGCAGGATGTCTTTCCATAGTTCAGAGTCTAAAATTAAAAATAGCATACGTGATGTACGAACTAAGTGAAGTAACGTCACTCAAAGACCACCTAGCGTGAGACAGTTGGGCTCAGCCATTCATCTTTATTCACTGAAAACCAAGAAAACAAATGCAGTTTCCATCACCTTTATGATGAAAGGATAGGGTTGGAATTTGAGTGTGTTGAAAAGAGGAATCTTGGTTTTAGGAAGACGAGTAATTTATAGAGGGAAACAGAGCATCGTAGCAAGCTCGTGTTGTCTGCTTATACACCTTTTGTAAAAGGGATGAAGGTGCGTATATTTAGTGCAATGGTGTCTCAAATGTATGTATCGTTTGATTTGCGGTTCTCTTGATTAATTTGCTTGAAGCGAAATTACTTCGGTGTGTGAATTTCTCGCATAGTTTGAAGGGACTAAATATAGTTAATTAGTTTGTCGTTTTGTGTTTGTTATTGAGGGAAATGGTTAAAGAGCTTGCGAATTATCGGTTTTGAGGTAATTTGTCTGTTAGACAAAGTTCTTTGCTTTCAAAATGCGGGGTGGGACATTATTTTACAATAAAGTTATCGTCTTATAATTATAATGTATGTATGTAAGGTCCTCATAAAATCCATTCATATTACTATCTCTTTTTAGTCTGGAGGTTTAAGCTTATTCACAGGTTAAAAAACTTCTGTAGGTTTCGATATTTCTGCCAGTAATCTTTTGGGCTAGATTTTTGGTGGATTCCAAGTACAAAAAAGTTTGTCTGACGAACTATTCACTAAAGATTAACCATTTCTGAAGTTACATCCCAAAATCAAAACGTGAAATAGTTTTTGTTAATTTTCGTCTCAATTTTCAAGGCAAATGTTATTAACTTCACATTCCTATACCTATTTATTTAATGCATTTAAGACTCAGCACAATATTTGGTTATAAATAGCACCTGTCGTCAAAACTGAATGCATTGTATGAATATGGGTGTTATAATTGAGTTGTAATTGGTGTAGTGATGTATTTAACTTAGTTTAAGATAACATTAATATTGTTCTCATGTAAGTGACTTTTTAACTAACTTCAAAAAAAGGAGGAGGTTCTCAATTCGGTCGGTATGTTATTTTTTTTTCTTTTTTTTTATGTATGTACATCGATTACTCCGAGGTTTCTAGTCTGATTAGTGTCATTCTTTTTTTATTCGATGCAGTATACTTGCAGTGGTCCATAAAAATTTCATCCTATTTGATTCAGTACTTTTTATTTTGTGAGCATTTTTATTGATTTCGGCTACTTGGATGACATGACTTTTGCGTGTTTGTTACGCGATTACTCCGCCAATTGTGGACCGATTTTCAAAATTCTTTTTTTGTTGTACTAGTGATCATTCACCTTAGGGAATACTGCAAGTTTCATCAAAATCTGTTCAGCAGTTTTTGAGATAGGGAATTTTATTAGCATGTGTACAATCATGAGCGATGTTAATACCGGTGCCACGGATTACAAATTCTAGTGCACTTGTAAGGAAATGATGTATTTCACAAGAATTTGGGTTGAATATTTAAACTAAAAAGAGTAAAATAAAAAACTTTTTTTTTTTAGTTTAACCGACTTCAAAAACAACCACAAAAAGGGAAAAATAACCTACAAAATAACTTTTCTTTCGGAAGTCGGTGGCAAAAAGACTACGAAATAAAAAATAAAGCCACCGACTTCCGAAAGAAAAGTTATTTTGTAGGTTATTTTACCTTTTTTTGTGGTTGTTTTTGAAGTCGGATAAATTTAAAAAAAAAAGTTTTTTTATTTGAGAATAAAGTTCTATAAACCTAAACTTATTTCCTATACCATCCGTTATTTCTAAACAGTGTATTATGGACATAACATAAAAACAGTCGATGACGCTAATCGTCATAAATACGGGAGCACTCGGGAGCGCGTGTATTATTCACGAGGTGGCATTAACATAAATTGTCCTCAGTTAGGCGTAGTATACACTGCCGAAATATAGTACGGCTGTTAGGACACGGGTTTAGGATAGTGGTTGGAAGTTAGGTTCGGTTGTTTAGTTAGAAAGACTATTATAAGGCCCGCGTGTATCATAGATCACGAATGCGTTTAGCAGTAAATGTTTTGTTAGGTACCTACAAGCAGTTTGTGTATAAGGTTTAAATTGTCTGTAGCGCGATTTGTGGTGCTAGCAAGCCTTTGCCATATACAAACCTTTGCTATTTGATACGGGTACCATAATGATAATATTTTTCTACATTGACTACATTATTTTTTTTTGTAGTACAATCATCAAATGAGTCCTCCCACGCTGGGTGAAACGGATAAGGCAGTTAAAAAGCCCACAAGATATGACTATATGCTATCATACAGCCATTTTGTGGGCTTTGTCAATACAATACAGTTTACAGAAGTTTTCGTTGAAGACAAATTGGAATTCTTTAGATGGTAAAGCAGCTTCAAGCTTGCAAGCTTAAGAGCCCATACTACCTCAAATGGCTTAGCAGAAACCTGTGATACATCGAAAATACTACGGCATTAATTTTGAAATAAATATATGGTAAAGTTGAGGATTAATGTTAGGTCTTATGTTTGGCGAAAACATGATTCCATAAAATTTTCTCGATAGAAAAAAATCCCAAAGTTACCTCTAAATTTAACAATAAAACGCTGGCAATCAGACAATACTTAAAATTAGATCATGAAACTTTTTATACTAACTGAACTAACTATAAAGCAGGTCTTATGTTATTTACTTTTTTGAATTTCCTTTTTTTTCGCTGTAAAATAAATAGATTTGCGTGTAGACAGCTAAAAGAAAGAGCAAGCAATAGTGCGTGGTACGTGCAAGTGCGAGCGAGTAAAAGTATACTGAGGTACTATAGACCCTTAAGTAAAGAAAATCGTTTTACTTAACACTGTACCTAGATAGATACTTTGTATTTATCACACAACAGTTTACCAACACCCTAAACTTATCCATAATGACAAATAAAGACAACACTGTTGCCACCTGAAACTGATGCCTGAAAACAGCATTCGTTGCCCAACAACCAGTAAAAAGACCGCAAGGAAAGATAAAACCAGACCGTTTTATCTCCTCGACCAAGTTCTCACTAAAATACCGATATTCAGTAACAATAAAAAGTGCAGATAACAAGTGCACTAAGCTCGGTCTACACATATCCTTATATGTACCTAATATTCCGTTTGAAAATTTTACAGTTTGCAACGGTTTTGCGTTGTAAAATTTTACGGTTGAACTGGGAGCCCGATGTTTTACCGCGTGTGCAGGAACTTTTATATTTTCGGGCTGGTCTAGTTAATTTTTGTGGGGTTGAAGAGTTCGATGGATACAAGTTATGTTGCTTTATTGATATTGTTAGTGGTGGCATGGTGATTGATAGATTGACTTTCTTTTATAGTCATTTCAATTCCCACTCAAGGCCAGACTCCCGGGCACGCCGCAATTGCGGCGGTAAGACCCCTCTTTGAGGAGTGGCTGGAGAGAAGTCATGGCGTCCTGAGCTACCGCTTGACGCAGGTCCTCACCGGACACGGAAGTTTCGGGAGGTACCTGTGGCTGATGCGAAAGGAGGAGACGCCTGGGTGTCACCACTGCGAAGATCGCCCGGAGGACACGGTGGAGCATACGGTGCAAGACTGCCCGGCTTGGGCGGAGCACCGACGTGTCCTCACGGCTGCGATAGGCGGAGACCTCTCGCGGCCGGCATTGGTTGCGGCCATGCTGCGGGGCGAGACGGAGTGGGAAGCGGTCAGCTCCTTCTGCGAGGCAGTAATGCTCGTCAAGGAGGAGGCAGGCCGCGAGCGAGAGAGGACAGCGTCCTCCCTCCGCCCCAGCCGCAGTGGTAGGCGCCCACGGCGACGGACGTCGCTTGATGATCTCCGGCCACCGTAGGCGCGGGCATGCGGGCAGCGAGTAAAGGGCAACTCGCTGCCCGACCAAGGACCATGCCCGGGTCGACGGCGCGTTGTGTCCCACGCGCGCCTCAAAGAGCGTCAGCATAATGACGGGGCCCCCCTCTCAGAGGGCCAAAGCCTGCCGGGGTTGCGGGATTATTTCCTCACCGTGACCCCGGTACATAAAGGGCTACTGAAGGACACCGTGGATTTTAGTCAGTACAAGTCTGACAGTCCCTCCCGCCCTGCCCGGGGTGGGAGGACTCATTTGATGATTTTACCACGCTAAAAAAAAAAAAAAAAAAAAAAAAAGGCACCAGACCCCCGCCCCGGGGTCGCGGGACTTATCTCATTACCTTGACCTCGGAACATAAAGGACCATTGAAGGACACCGTGGATTTTAGTAGGTACTGGTGGGAGGACTCATGTGATGGATTTACAATGCTAAAAACAGGGTTGGAAAAAAAACAGTTTTTTTTTAAATTATATAAAACAAACAGTTCAGAATGTTTTAAACAAGTGTTTTTTATGTTTTTTTTTTACTGTACGGCATTTCAAATTAATTCGACTATGGTTCCATTCTAGACTAGATCTTTATTAACTCGCCATAATAAATAAAATATTTACAAAAAAACGATCAATAGATACCTAACATTTATTTGTATGTTGCGTAATCAAGCGGTATGTTCTAAAGTTGATTTTATATTGTAGACGACGCGACGTAGGGACTTTCCTAGCGGGTCAGGCGGCGCGCCTCCTATTCGTAGAAATAGTTCATTGTTCATGAGGTGAGTCCCCGTCCCCGCGCGCGGGGAATCACCTTATGAACAATGAACCACCGAAGAAACACTGACCTACTCTAAAAATAGGGGAATAACCAATAATCCTTTAAATTACTTTCTATCGTCAGCCGACATTAGGGATCGAAGTTTACGTTTTTTATATGTTATTTATTAATTAAAATTGTTACAATTTTAAATGTTTTAAATTATTATGAATCATGATAATGAATCAAAAATAGGTGCTATACATACTTATTTGTTTGATTGAATGAAAATAATGAAATACACAACATAAAAATAATGTTGTCGGCACACTGACCTGGTTGTCGGGGCAGGGCGTTTTTTGTGAGGGGCAAAGTTTTATTTAAAAAAAAAGTTAATTACAATTCCAATGAAAGTTCATAAAAATAACAGCAATAGAGACTCGATTGGTTTTATGTTGAACTATTCAGACTCAAATATTATTTTATTTTCATTTTATATTCAGTTATGCGCCATGAAAAGCAGTTTTAATACATGTTTTTTTTCGTATTGTTTTGTACAATGTTTAAAACTTGTTTTAATCTTTGTTTTTAAACATGTAATAAAAAACACTGTTTGATTTCAAACTGTTTTAAACACTGTTTTAAACATGTGTTTTAAAACAACTTGTTTTAATCATGCCAACCCTGGCTAAAAAAAAGGCACCAGAACCGGAAAGAAAAGTAACTATCTGCAGGATACGCAGTGAAAAAGCTAATTGCTGAGTGTTATTAGTACGGCATGAGCCGTACCAATAACACATAACGTAGGTAATTCAATTTATAATCTTACAACAACCGATAATCAAATACCACTACTATCATTTCTCCTGTATAATGCCCCACCTCAATATCAGGCTAGTTTGGCAGGTATTAGGATTTGCTTTACTGTCGGCGATTAGCGAGAGGCGAGCTTAAAGCACTCCAAAGGAAGGTGGCGGAAAACGAGCAGCGCTTGGGTACTTGAAATTAATTTTGTCGCTGGTTTACTACACAGAGTGTAATTATAAATAGTTATTATACAGAGTACAATAGTCGTTTAGTGACGGAATAGATTTCTGGATACTTTTTGATCTGGTAGTAATACTTAAGTCCAAACAGTCCAAATTCATGCGACCTTAACTTGTTTTTTACGTGACTAAATCATCCAATGAGTTCTCCCACCCAGAACGGCATCACAGGAGGAACTATCAGACTTGTACTGACTATCCACGAGGGCATTTAATAATTCTTTGCGTTTCGGGGCCACGGTTATCTCACAAGACGGTCCCGCGATCCCGATGAGACTTAACCTATACACATATTGTCTATCCGACTGGTGATGCTCTGCAGAAAGGCCAAGTGTGTAGCTGTTAAGCCCAGCAAAACTATAACTATTTATGCATAGTTGATGGCAATGGACTCTCCCTATTACATAGTTCTCAAACGTAACTATCAAAATGTGGGTGTGAGAAACTACCCGATTAATGTAAAGATATTTATAGCTAATAGCTTTATCGCTTTTGGTAGGACAGGTACACTAAGTGGTCCCGTAAATTGCACACAATGTCACTACTTAGTGGCATTAGGTAGCACATGGGAGCATGTTAAGTAATTTCCGATATCTTAGCAACTAGCTCACGGATGACTTGACTTAGTAACGGGATTTGGACCTAGTTGGCTTGCGGACTTGTGGGTGTTATGTAATCTATTAGATGGATTTATATGAAGGAGCCAAGTTGAATTCATTTTATTGATATTATGAAAGAAAGGAGTAGGTAAATGATGCCGTGACGTCTGACAGGAGAAAATTGAAGAAGATAAAATAAAGGGGTTTGAAGAGTTTACTATGGAGCGTGGCTTACCTACTGCTGCCATTTTGATTTTTATTTTCAAAATCGCGGCCAGCCATAAAACCTTTATAATTCGATAGCTGACATCAATAACAAAAAGTCTGTTTACCACCAGTACTTTCAAAAGATAGCTAGTTTTTTATTAAGTTTTTTTCATTTTGCCCTTCTAAATTCAAATATTTCACCCAAATATTTGTACACGGGGGTCAACTGGCGGAAACTGTAATCAAAAATATTGCTAAGAGAATATTAGCAGGCATTTTAACTAAATAGATTTAGTACTAGATCAAGTAAGTAGCAGGGACCGAAAACCTTTATAAATTACGGTACCGGTATTGAAGAATTTTGGTTATTTTTCAGACTTAGGTAACCGCTATCTGGGTAACCAGACCGAAGAAAAATGTAACCTCTATTCAGGTTACCGTTTTAATACCGGTTAACTAAAGGTAACGACTCTTTGTCACACACACATACGATGCGCGCCCTGTGACTACAGCCGACGGCACGTGTGAAGTGTGCAAGATAGGGGTAATTTTTATTTCGGTAACCGGTATTAATACTGGTTATGTATTCACTTTTAATAATAAAGGTAATCTTTAAAATTACCTGTAAAAGAAAAAAGGTTGTTACCGAAAAAAATACCCGTATTGATCATACCGGTTTCGGTCCCTGGTAAGTAGGTAGTTAACTATCCAAGCGCAATGCGCAAGGACATTTCATTATTGATAATAAATATTGATTAAATAAGAATAGACTTAAATTAATATTCAACTGTGTTTGTCATGTAAATTAAGGAGGTAATTTTTATTATTTTTTTAATGTAGAAAGATAAATAGGTAATTTTACACAACAACATATTTTTGTTAGATAAAATAACTATAAGTATTCACTTTTGTAATGCTTTAAGGAATTTATTAGGATAGGTACGCACTACTTTCGCATTTTTGTTAGTAATTTTATATCAAGTAAAATTTACAATTCATAATACGATTAAGATAACAAGCAATCTTGTCATGCGTGATTTTTAAGTCATTGAAGAATGGACGTTAAATCAGTTAACTTAAAACACGTTTTCGCATGCTTGTTATCACTTCGCATGACGACACGGACCCGCTTAGAACTCACGTGCATCGGAGAATGAACGCTATCCCCGCGCGATGAAGGTCGTATTCGCACACTCGACAGCGCAATGACGACAGTTGAAACCGACGCGCGAAACGCCCGTATACGCGCGAGCTGGCAACAGCGCCTCAATGTATCGACCAGCCCCGCGCATGCCCCTCACTCCCCCTCGATCGTCCGTTCTGTTCATACGTCGCGCGCCGCTGCCAGTTAGTGTCAACATCACGGCCAAATACGCGCGTTTTAGTGAATTATAGAACAAAAAATAATGAAGTTTTGCATTCAACGTTTGATAAGTGAAGTGGAATCTAGACCAGTAATATGGGATTGTAGGACGAGAGAGTATAGTGAAAGAGCGGTGAAGAAGGAAGCTTGGGATGAACTATGTGCTTCGTTTGTACCAGGGTACTATGAGTCCACGGACGCAGAAAGAAGGGGAATAGGTAGGTATCTCCTTAATGTTTTTCTAGCTGTTTTGGCGCGTCGCGCGCTAATTTTAATATGAATAAAGTAGATTAAATTAGATTTTGTTTACAGATATTTTTGACTCATACTAGCACTTTCTTTTGTATTGTTGGTGCGTTTAAAATACGTACCAGGTACTAGCTATACTTAAAAGTGGGCCGTAAACACTACTCACGGACTGGTCAGATGCGCAGAGATGGCGGTAAAAAAAGGCTCTTTAGATATTACGCGCGATAATTACAACAGAGGTTAATGTTGAGGATTTATTTTTGGTGACTCTGTTATCAATACATATTAGGAATACTTGTCATTACATTATACACGCACAAGGTATAGACGCCAGCAGGCCAGCCCACCCGAATCTATCAAATTTTACCAATCGAATTTTCGCCTCCCAATTTTTTGATAAGGTTAAAAAACTATTAAAGGATTTTGACAGATTGAGATAAGGGTAAGTTGATGTTTTGGCGTCTGTATCTTGTACACAAGGGGTCATAATGGTAAGAAAGTCACGCCACCTTTAACTGGCAAGTCGAAGCCAATACCACTGGGACACTACTTTGGCCTACTTTGGTTACGGTAGTGTGTATTTATCATTTTAATAACTGCTTAATCATTTTCCAGCCGCAACCCTGCAGAAGAAATGGAAGAGTGTAAGAGATGCCTTCCTACGAGAACTGAAGAAGAGTAACGCAGCATCTGGATCAGGGATGAAGTACTCAAAACAATACGCATACTACGAAAACTTAATGTTCTTAAAACCTACTTATGAAATAAGACAAGAGAAAGAAGATGATGATCACACTTTTCATCAAAACGATCACGAGAACGTCGAAACAGAACATAATGATGATAGTGAAAATGATTCGCGAAGCTCAGTTAATTTTACTGAACGTAAAACAACTGCTAGCTCACATGAACCAATAGCAAAGAGGAAAAGGACAGAAGATAAAGAAGAAAGAATTTACAACATTCTAGAAGATCATTTGAAAAAGAAAAGAAAAGAAGATGGAAAGAATGATCCTGACCGACAGTTCTTACTATCACTACTGCCTGATTTACAAAGTATTGATCCCAGTTTAAAATTTGATTTAAAATTTGAGATAATGAGGGTTATAAAAAACTATAAGACGCAAAGTTCTAAGGTAGCTAGTAAGGAAGACAAATAGGTGATTTTTATCGATTCTCTCCTTCTGGTTTTGTTCTGGCTTTCCCACTCTTTACAGCATATTTCTACCAAAGTAAAACATGCGGTCATTCTACTCTTTGTTGCTTAATAAATAAAGAAGGAATACCAGATATTGAAGAAGCATTCGTTGAATAATTACATGGCAGTCTCACTGCTCGTTGCAAAGTTTCATAAATATTTTGATGTTTTATAACCTAATTCTGGGTTTTTTTCTGGAATTAGGTACTGAATTTAAATGTTATTTTTCATGGTAAAGTACTATGATTTTGTTATGATGATTTAATTATAGTTGCTCTTTTTCATTTCAAAACATGGCTTTTATTAATGTTTTCCCGTGAACTCATTATAAGTAGGATCCTTATCAAGCCGGCAGCCGGGATCCGTATCAAGCAAGGCTTTAGTAATTTTACCTTTCTGACATCGTCATTTGCAATTTCTATCAAAGTTTTATTTTGGATTAAGAGCGTATATTCCGAAAGTTGGCAACGTCGCAAATGGTTGTCAAATATTAACAAGTTTTAATTAATTTAGCATTATTACTATATGAAACTAAGAAATATGGCTCTGTAGTGCACTAAAAAATTGATAAGGGTATGCAATAATTAATATCATAAAATCGAATATATAGTTTTAGGTGTAAAAAAAGCACTTGGAAGCTTTCTAAATGCCTTTTATACACCTGGAACGGTTACAACATCAAATTCAGTGTTTTAATTGCATTCCTATAATTATCATTTTTTTTAGTGCACTACAGAGCGATATTTCTTGTTTTTAACCGACGAAAAAAAAAGGAGGAGGTTCTCAATTCGACATTTATATTTGTTTTTTTTCATACAGAAAATTTGCCAAATTAATTAAAACTTGTAAATATTTGACAGCTTTTTGCGACGTTGCCAACTTTCAGAATAAGCGGCCTTAAGTCATGTTATATAAAATTTTTACATTTCCAGTAAAAACATCTTATTATAGCTTTCGAAATTCCCTATTATATGAGTTCAAGTTCTTCAAACAGATTTGCCAGTTAACTCATTTACAGGAACTTTTGATGTATTCAGTTGCGTCCAGTTAGCCTCCTGACCTGCTCTCCTGAGCAGGTTGTGGCCCAGTGGTATTGGTCCCAACTTACGAGTGTAGGTCGTGGGTTCGAACCCCGCCGGGCGCATTACTTTGTGTAACTTATTTCATCACCACTGCTCTCAAAACGGTGAAGGAAAACATCGTGAGCAAACCGGCATGTCCTAAAACCAAAAATTCGAAGACATGTGACATCTATCAACCCGCGCTGGGCCCGCGTGGTGGATTATGGCCCACTCCCTCTGACAGAGAGGAGGCCTGTGAACCAGCAGTGGGAACATTATAAGCTGATAATGATGAGTCAGGAAGAAAACCCCAACATAGTAGGGAAAAGGCTAGTCAGGTAAAGGGGACCTTTTGAGAAAATCTGCGCTAGAAACACGAAAGAATTTCCTCTAAGGCAAAACTAACACAGTTTTCTCATCAAAGGCCAACCATGTTCCAAGACTATGTATTGTGTAATATGTGCTATGTGTCTGGAGAGTTGATATCACAATAAGTAATGGCTAGGTGCACGTGTGGGTGGCATAGCAACGAGACACAAAAGTGCAGCGTCACAAAGACACTCAGTTCCCACTCCTCTACGTCGAGTGGGAAATTTTATTTTCGTGTGACGTCTTTTGGTTGTGGCGTGAGATGTAAGCGAAAGCGGGTGAGATCGCGAGTTGTAAGGTGTTAAGAAGATGAGGTGGTGAATTTGAATTTATTTATAGTCTCACACAAGATCAAGTTTTTGATATTTATAATTATGCCGTCATGAATATTGCTTAATAATTAATTTAAAGGCTGCTAAGTCATTATGTTCGCAATAATGGTTTTGAGATTGTGAGTAAGATCTCGATGAGAACCGTATATTTCTGAAAAGTGTTACTAGTAGTACTACACGGTGCCTGAGTTATCAACAGTATATTCTGATTATTCAATAATGTACACGACCGACGTAAAGCAGAAACACGAATTTTATTTTTGGCAAACATGCCATCCATATAAAAACAGTGGGTTCACACGGGCAATTTCTCCTATCGTGAGTGTGTTTACAAACATATAAACTCACATACACAAACGCCCAGACCCGGAACAACTATTTGTAGTTCGTACAAATAATATTTGCTCCGTGTTCTCACGAACCCGCGACGCCACACAGCGCAGTTGGTAAAGATAGGTAAATGGTAACTATCTGGGTTAGAGTGGTTCCGTAAATGGAAAGCTGTCTTGTGGGGAAATTTGGAAAACACCGCTGCACTACACTGACACTCCTGAAAAACTTTTTAAACATTGAGAAATCGAAAATATAATAAAAATAAAACTCAAAAGTCATCAGTTCACAACTTGCACCAACCGTAAAGCACAACTTTAATTTTATAGATCAAAAGACAGATGCAGTGTCTTGCTCTTAGACATACAACAATATGCGGCCCTGACGCATGCGCCACATACAGGGAACATTCTCTAAGAAAATATGGACTGATATCAACATAGTGAATGTAAGTACTACGCAGGGATAATAAACCATTTGTTTTCATTCTGGGATTAATTAGATTAACGGCGTATGGTCAAGCGAAAGCGTCGTTTGATGAGTCGGAAAAGTTGCCACGCACCGCCACCAGCAGGCGCCAGTATCGCGAAATTAACGCAATCAAGTTTTATGAATTTCATTTCGTCAACTTCGACATTTCATAAAGTGTTCCCTTTACCCAAAATACATGTATTACTCTAGTAGAAATATTTTGATATAAGGATATCGAAACATTTACTAAAACAAAATGATAGAAATACTTATTGATGTGGATAAATATTTTGTTAATATTTTTATCATTCAAAGTCTTAAATTTATTTTATAACACTTTGACACAGATTTTGACGTCCCGAGATAACGAAAATAACTACTATTTGGTAGAAAATGAATGATAATTGGCATACCTTACGAAAGTGACAATACCCATTATCGTTAAGCCCCAAACACACGCGCGCACGGGCAAGGGCATGTGCTTTGTGTTCCACGCGCGCCTGAAAGAGTGTCAGCACAATGGCAATGACTCCCTTTTAGAGGGCCTACCTGGGTCGCGGGCTAACGAATACCATGACCCCAGAACGTAAAGGGCTATTGAAAGACATCGTAGATTTTAGTAAGTATTCCGAGTCTGACAGTCCCTCCCGCCCTGTCCTGGGTAGGAGGACTCATTTGATTATTTTAGCACGCTAAAAAAAGTCCCAAACACACTCTCCTTTTATTAACGTGCGTTCACAAAGCTGGTTGTGTGATATCTTTATATGTTCGAGAGTGGAAAGCTAAGGGTGCTTGACACCCTGCCCTCCACCATCTGGTGTTGGTACTAATTTTTGATGTATTTTGATGTAATGACAGACACTAGAACAATTTAATGTCAGTAACCTCTTTATAATTAAATCTACATTCTATAATATCTTATCCACAGTATTTGTTTTGGGACAAGGTTGTAATAATGACGGGGGGGGGGCCCGTCAGTATGCTGACGCTCTTTGAGGCGCGCGTGGGACACAACGCGCCGTCGACCCGGGCATGGTCCATGGTCGAGCAGCGAGTTGCCCTTTACTCGCTGCCCGCATGCCCGCGCCTACGGTGGCCGGAGATCGTCTAGCGACGTCGGTGGGCTTCACCACCGCGGGTGGGGCGGAGGAAGGACTCTGTCCTCTCTCGCTCGCGGCCCGCCTCCTCCTTCGCGACCGCTTCCCACTCCGTCTCGCCCCGCAGCATGGCCGCGACCAATGCTGTGCGCGAGAGGTCTCCGCCTATCGCAACCGTGAGGACACGTCGGTGCTCTGCCCAAGCTGGACAGTCTTGCACCGTATGCTCCACCGTGTCCTCCGGGCGATCTTCGCAGTGGTGACACCCAGGCGTCTCCTCCTTTCGCATCAGACACAAGTACCTCTCGAAACTTCCGTGTCCGGTGAGGACCTGCGTCAAGCGGTAGGTCAGGACGCCATGACTTCTCTCCAGTCACTCCAAAAGCATGAACCCAGTACTGATCTTTTTTTACTCCAAAGCAATAAATAGAGCGAGAAGCAACTTGTATCGAACACGCGGTGAGACAGCAATGACCACCGATTTTTCATCATAGGCGATATTTAACAGGGTGATGGGTGCTATGCCTTATTTGTAGTTGACAAGTAATTTTGAAGTATTCAAAATGACAACAGCAGTTTTCATTTAATTTATTTTAATCCTGTTTCTTAGAAATTGTTATAAATCTGTGACGAAACTAAATAAATAATAATAAAAGTGAAGTGCTTCTTATCCTATATCGCAATTTGATACGATTAAAAGTTGTTTTCAGTTACATATTATCTCAAAATGTTAACTGCAAATCAGTGCATTTATCATTAGTTTATGTGAAATGGTATTTAGATGCATAAAGATTAGATGGGAGGACGATGGACACAGAGGAACCATCCGACAACAATAGTACGACATCACGATAACATTGATATAATATCACTGTGAGTAATTTATTATATTGATAGGAACAATTCGTAATGTATAGAATCATACGTATTCTAATATTTCCCTTGTTTGCTCTGTAGGGGTCGTCAGGAATTTCCTGCGATGATTTTTGATAAGTTTGGTTTATTTTATTCTCAATACTCAATACTCAATACTTTTATTGCATTCCACATGTTTTTTTAGGTGGTAAAACTTATAATTAGATCATAACATGGACCCTGTCGGGCACAGCAAATAAGTGAGTTTAGGAGAGAGGAAGCTTATCATTGATCATAATTATTATCTTTATATTTATTACAAAATCTTTACTTTTTAAACTAGTATTTAGTATACAATAATAATTGTGTTTAGATATTTGTTGAGAGGTGTGATAATAATATTATGGGCTTTGGCTGCCTGGTGTATATTATTAAATGATAAATAGTTGTGTGTATGATAATTTCTACTAACATTAAGTACTTATATTATAATATAGAATAATATTGTATTTAGATATGTATACATTTTAAAAATGAAATTGTATTAATAGTGTAGTATTATATATGTAGGTAGTGCATTTATATTGACGGTAAGAAGTGATTAAAATTATTATAGATTTTTGTTATTCTTGTAAAGTTACATTTTAGTATTTATTATATTTACTTAGGTAATTAATTATAGCATGGTTCAATAAGCTGTTGCTAGAAGAAGCCATACCTGATGAATGGTGCAATAGTTCACTAGTGCCCATTTTTAAAAACAAAGGTGATGTGCTGGAATGCAATAATTATAGAGGAATAAAGCTAATATCACACAGTATGAAGGTTTGGGAGAAAGTAATTGAAAGGCGACTGAGAGAGGAGAGTGAAATTTCACAGAACCAATTCGGTTTTATGCCTGGTCGGGGTACGACGGATGCCATTTTCGCTATTCGCCAACTGTGCGAGAAATACAGAGGTGCGCATAAAAACTTGCACATGGTGTTCGTCGACCTCGAAAAGGCATATGATCGAGTGCCCCGTGAGGTTCTGTGGTGGGCCCATAAGGAGAAAAGTGTGCCTGGGAAGTATGTGCAGTTGATCCGTGCTATGTACAGTCGATGCAGCACCCAAGTCCGGTCTACAGCGGGCACTACCGGCAGCTTCAATGTGGCTGTTGGCTTGCACCAGGGTTCGGCTCTCAGCCCGTACCTCTTCCTGATGATAATGGATGCTCTGACGTCGGACATCCAGGAAGAGGCCCCCTGGTGTATGCTGTTTGCCGATGACATTGTGCTGATTGCCGAGAGTGGCTTAGAGGTCCAGAACAGATTGGAGGTGTGGTGGCAAAGACTGGAGAACGTTGGCCTAAAATTAAGCAGAACCAAAACAGAGTATCTGTTTTGCGATTTTGGCGGTCTCTCCAGTCCTGTGCCCATAAATCTTGCAGGAACGCCCATACCAGTCTGTTCCGACTTCCGGTACCTCGGGTCGCTTGTCCAAGGAGATGGCGATGTAGACCGGGACATAACACACCGGATCAACTCGGGATGGATGAAATGGCGACAGGTCACTGGAACAACTTGCGACCCACGGATGCCCCTCAAGTTAAAGGGGAAAATATACAAATCCGTGATTAGACTTGTCGTATTGTATGGATCGGAATGCTGGGCTGTGAAAAAGATGGATGAGAAACGATTGCATGTAGCGGAGATGAGGATGTTAAGATGGATGTGTGGAGTAACAAGAATGGATAAAGTAAGAAATGAGTTTATAAGGGGGAGTTTGAAAGTGGCGCCTGTTACAGAAAAAATGAAAGGGAATCGTCTATCTTGGTATGGACATGTGATGAGGAGGGATGACAGTCATGTGACTAAGAGAGTGATGAGTATGAATGTTGATGGATGGAGAGGAAGAGGAAGGCCAAAGAAGAGATGGATGGATTGTCTAAGGAATGATATGAAAGAAAAAGGAGTAGATGATACTATGACGTATGATAGGGGAGAATGGAAGAAAAAAACGTGTTGCGCCGACCCCAAGTAAAATGGGATAAGGGCAGGAAGATGATGGTTATTTATAATAATACTTAATTTAAATATCATTAATATTATCATAATAAAATAAAATTTGGAGAATTAAAATCATTATTTAATAAGTTTATCGTTTAAATATTCATTTACTGAGTAATAGCTTTTTTCTACCAAAAATTGTCTAAGTTTATTTAAAAATATGTGTATTTTTTCTTCTTGTTTTATTGGTGCGGGTAGTTTATTATAAACTTTAATAGACATTACATACGGACTTGTTGAGTGCATTTTTAAAAATTCTTTATTTATTCATCAAAATAATGTGTTATTTAAAATAGAAAGTTTACGTGACTTATTTACAGTCATGTCCGTTTAATCACATCCCATTGAACACAGCGGAACATAGTTTTGAATAATCTATAATCCTACGTATCGTTCGTTTTTATTTTCTCGATATTTTTATCCATTCCAATTTTATTATTACGAAAATCTGACAGCCGCGATCTGAAAAAAAGTGACACAGGTCTAGCCTGTAAGAGCCATGCTGGCTGACTGATTCGTCAAGGAACGAAAGTGATGACACTACTTTTAAAAGGCAAAAGATGAGAGGACGATAGTGAATGTGTGCTCAGAATAAAACGGCGTATGTGCCCAAACATATTGACGTCTTTTTATGAATTAAAATTTTTATTAATTGAAAAAATGTCTTTACAGAATTTAGATACTAGTATTTTATACAATTTAAAACAACATCCTTTCAAAAACTCATAGTAGTTATTCCATAAAGTCAAAAAAATAAATTAGATAGACCGAACTGGGTGCGTCTCATTTCATATAGAGTTATTTGATATATTTTCATTTCAATAACGTTCACATGATATAATCAACGTGAGATATACCAACGGTTGATATAATTTCTCAACACATAATGTTTGAGTTACTCTAAAACTCATTTCATATAATTTTATTTGATATAACGTTTAATAAAGCGAAAATCATTACATATAACGTTTGAAACGTATAATTTTTCAGTTATTTGACCTAGGATGCAAGAGCGAGCGAAGCGAGCTCGGGACTTGGGGCACCCCGACACGGACAGGTTAGGTTCGAAGGGGATGGCGGGGTCTGAAAGACCCCGCCATCCCATTCGTGTTAGGTTACTTTAAACCCTGTACGCAGAAATAGGAGCCCCGCGAAGCGGGGCTCCGTCGAAGATTCACGGCAGGTGGTACTATTACTAGGTACATCAGTGTTAGATTACTTGCCAGGAAGAAAAAAAAAATTAGACCAAATAAGTTTTATGTCTTTTGAGCGGTATACAAAACGATTTTATATTAATTGATTGTTATGCTTATAGAAATTAGTCATTATAAAATTATATCAATCGTTTATTATATTAACAGATCGTTATATCAAATAAAATTTTATGTTCAGTTGTTATCTCTTGTAAGTTTTAGAGATTTTGTAGTTATATCATATATTACTTACCCGACCGAACTTTGCATTTTTTTTGTATCGAGAAAATTTAATTGAATCGTGTTTTCAACTTTGTGAGAATTTAGATCATATAGTCAATAACTATATTCCAAGTTGTAAGATCTGTAGTCCAGATAAGTACGAAGAAAAGTAAAATAAAAACCGTATTTTTACTGACCTATCCCCTTAAATAGCACACTTGACGATGACAGCTGCAATTATTTTACAAATAAATTAGGTAAAGAAGTTTCCGGGATAGTTAGGTAGATATTTTTTACACTATGGGTATGGGATTAAAATAGTACATTATGATACAAGTGCAGTAAGTTGAAAATTACGTTATACGTGGACTTTAGTCAGTACGAGTCTGACAATCCCTCCCGCCCTGCCCGGGGACTCATTTGATGATTTTACCACCCTAAAAAAAAGTTATTACATATAACGTGTGTCCGGGCACATCCCAAAACTAAAATGGATGCCATTCGCGAAGTATTGGAGTATGATTTTTTTTTAAAGCATTTTTGTCGATGAAAATGAGCCTAGAATATCCACTTCAAATATCGCTAACTCCTGCCCGGACACACTGTATAAATACCTATTAGATACCTATTAGATTTTGTATTTTATTGTATCAAAGTCAACATCAACTTCTGTCGCAAGTACAAGTACAGTACTTCTGACTTACACTTAAATGAACTTTTCATGATTTTGCATCAGACATAGAGACATATCAGATTATAAAGTTGTCTCATATATCACTTGGATAGGACGACATTATAAATAGTGCTTGTCACAGACACCTATTATTTGTTAGAAGTCTCATTCCGAGCTTAGTACTTGGTTCACCACTTTCTGATATATTATGTAGTTTTAACTGACATACATTGATCTGTGTGTGTTTAGGGGGCATTGTAACAAAGATGTTTTGACTTTGAAATAATACTAAGAATTTAATACAAAGGTTCGAGGTGATGCAGGACAAGTACTTTGAAAAACTTGGGGCAGGACTTGCTCCATTAGGGTTGAACCATATCTGGCAGCACGGAATCGCCTTTTTCCGTTGCCCTTTCTCTTTCTGTCGCTTACAACTGCCATTTGCTAGACCGAGACAATGCGTCAGCACCCGGCCGCCTCGCGGATTCCGCGGCGTGCTATCGCATTATGCATTCTGTCTCGGTCTAGCAAATGGCAGTTCTAAGCGACAGAAAGAGAAAGGGCGACGGAAAAAGGCGATTCCGTGCTGCCAGATGTGGTGTAACCCTTACTGGGAAAGTGTGGGCTAGACAAAAAAAAAACCAGATCAACACCACACGGGCCCTACTCGAGTAAATAATTCTACATCAGTAGCGGAAACTCTATTAATTCTGTCTCGTAATTCTTATCAATGAACGTCAAAACATTAATCTTGAACTGCAGATAAAACTTGCACCGAAATTTAGGGTTCAACTCCGCTATCGCATCAAACCGATTATGTTTCATAGTCATCATAATTGTCATACGTGATATTATATAATGTTATTGTGAAGAGACAATAACATTATATAATATCACACCTGTGATCCAAGAGGGTTTACGCGAAGGAGCAACAGTATACCCACATTTCATTCCAGTAATGTTTACGTACCATAGTTATGTATAGCGGGGGTTTGAGCCAATTACCGTCAACAGGAAATTTAAGCACAGTGACTGCTTCTGAGATATAAATTCAAGTGGAAAAACCCAATAACTTTGATCAACTTGTTGGTTGCCCAAATCGTTAAACCAATTTTATGACTTTTGACACAGAGATAGAGGTGACAATTCAAGGGGAGAGGTCGGGCTTGTCGGCCGCGAGTAATGGGTAGCTAAGTCTGATCAAGGAGTAGAGCCGAATTGACGGTGCGTAGTGTTCCACGTGCACGGCACTGAACGCAGAGAAATGTCTACGAGAACTTCTGGTTGCAACCGTGACAGCAAGACTCACAAATTGACAATATTTCCCGTAATAAATACCAAATAAGTAGTAGACTAGAAATGTTGTGAAGTCAACTAGTGAGTCTTGCTGTCACGGTTGCAACCAGAAGTTCTCGTATAGGTAGCCAGACATGTCTCTGCGTATGCGTCGAAGGTCCGAACAACAGTGTGATCCTGCTATGCAAAGGGCAACGGACGGAAGAGGGTGAATTTTTAGTCAATAGAAGTCTGAAAGTACTCTACCCAAGCCAGGAAGATTCATTTGATGATTCTACTACCCAAAATAAAGGGAAGTTGGAGGAAGAAGCGAAGCAAAACACAAATATCAACTGCAGATAAAAACTGCAGCCAAACTTAAAGGCCCGACTCCACTATCAAACCAAAGCGATAACATTTCATAGTCCTCATACACCATGCGAGGTTACAGACACGTGCGCGACCTAATTATTATTTAACCATCGTCAGATGTCTTTAATGGCAGACGAGTAAGGCATGACTGCCATTAGGTAGGGTAGCCAGGCTACGGGATTTAGCAACGGTTTGTTATTCAAATTGTTGAGCCAAGATTACTTATTTTGAAGGAAATTGAATGTGTCTTAGTATCTCAATGGAAAGCTTGGCTTTCGAAAGATTTGAAAGAAACATTTTATGAAAATTGATGACAACTTGTCGTCAAGTTTTGGGCCATGATAACTTTTGCGCCATCAGTAATGGCCAAGAATTTTTCCGATTAGCAAGCAGGATAATTATGTTGAGTGTTCCATCGTTGGCTAAATAATTGGCACAGTCAAAAGATATTGCGACAATTAACTCACATTGAATAGTGAAATGAAACTTCTTGCAGCAAAATTCTATAAATAACTAATTATTGGTAATATTGCCAGACCTTAATAAATTCGCCAACCATTTGGATTGTAAAACTTCCTATTACTCTTTTGACATAGCAAAAATTCAATGGGAAGGCCTTTCTAAGCTTACAAAACTACCAAAATTCATATCCCAGCTCTAAAATCGCACATGGCAACACTACAATTAACCCACTCCATGGCTGTCGCATGCTTAAATACTAATGTTACTGTTATAACCCTACGTATTCGTAACCCCTGGCGCCGCCATATTTTGTATAAATTACTAACTGGACCCGCCCGATATGATCTGGGGTAACCACAGACGACAAATAGTTGAGGAGAATAGTATTTGTGGGGAGTAATGGGGAAATTAATTTAACCTTAGAAGATAGTGACGTCAATAACCTCTGAACTGTCATTTCAAAATGTTTTGAGCTAATTATTTTTCAACCTAAGTCGCGGGACACATAGAAAAGACGTTAGACGAGGACGCGTCGCGGACGTGTGAAAAAGTATATGAGAGTTGCGTCAGTGCCCCGTCTCTTCTGTCTGTTTTACGTCGTGACGCTTCTATACATTTTTTTATGAAAGAGACGCCAAAGACACATAATTATTTGTCTACGCCCCGTCTGCATCATACTTCTTTTGTATGTCGCCCGCGCCTTAAAAACAGTTTTTATTTTATTAATTTTATTTTTCAAAAATGATTATAGTTTCTATAAGAGTGTGCAAGGGTTAGAAAAGCGGAAACGACAATGACACAAATTATGATTTCAGTGCTGGTTTAAAAAAAAGAAAGCTTGGATCGTCCATAAAACGGACTACTTGAAATATTCTGTATTTACTTAGTAACCTACAGTTTTCTAAACACCTTTAACGCATACACAAACTGCTCGAACAGTGTATGTTGATGTCACTGGCTTAATGCTTGAGCAGTCAATGTATGTTGATCACGAGTTAAATGTTCGAGCACTCCATACGAGTGTTGATCACTGCATGGCCAACTGCTTGAGCAGCTACTCGTAAGTTTAGTGACTTTCACATGAAAACGTGGAAAACCTTAAATGAAAACTCATGATTTTTCTTGTTGACTAACTATGTACGTAAGTATAAATCTGTTCAAAATTAAAAGGTGTTGAAAGGTTATGAGCAAACAATACTTTAATTTTCTCATTAATATGAATTATATTCAAGTACAGATTTTTTCGATTCGGTGTTTGTTTTTTGTTTACGTGATCGAATCCGAAATGAGGAGATCCGTAGACGAACTAAAGTCACCGATATAGCCCACCGGATTAGCAAGCTGAAGTGGCAATGGGTAAGCCATATTGCTCGCAGAGCAGATGGTAGATGGGGCCGAAAAGTGCTAGAGTGGAGATCACGGACTAGCAATCGCAGCGTAGGACGTCCACCAGCAAGATGGACAGACGACCGCATAAAGGTCGCTGGATGCAGGTCGCTTCCAACCGGTATTATTATGTGAAGATCTAAAAGGGAGGCCTATGTTCAGCAGTGGACGTCCTATGGCTGAGATGATGATAGATTCTTGAGCTTATGAAGCTTCAATTGCGCGTCTCAGAGGTAATTTAAACTCTTCTCTGTAATATTCGACCATATTTATTTTAAAATAAAATATATTAGATTGTTTATATTATTTCTGAAATTCATAGAAGGTCGACACCTACAGATGTCAGTCGTAACTCCACTATGAGTGATGATAATATCTACGTAATATCTATTAAAATATACACAAATTACGCACGCAGTTTTATTATTCTTAAATCTTTTGAAAACAAATATAAATCATGCTCGTGGAAGGCCATAGGGCTTGCAATATTCGTAGAGGGAATCGCTATCGACTCGTTTCATATTTAAGATTGACACAAGCTTTTCAACAGCTAAATTAGTTTTAAATACACATTAACGCCTGTGTCTAGCTAAGCAGAGCTTGTGTTATGGGTACTAGACAACTGATAAACATACTTATATATTTCTAAATACATACATAACATTATTATAGATAAATTACACCCAGACACAGAACAAATGATCGTGCTCATCACACAAACAATTGTCCTGGGTGGGAATCGAACCATGCATAGCAGTCAGGGTCACTAACCACTAGACCAACAGGCCAGTCAAATATAATTAAAAATAGAGTACCTTATTCCATGATAATGACCTTCAATTGATTTCAGACAGCGAATATTGGATTCCAGTCTTGCCGAATTCATCTGACCTCCACAACCCCGTTATAATCGAGTGATACGATACTTCTTGGTAAAACGTCAAACGTCAAATTGTTAAGATTTTCTGACTAACAAACTTTTTTAACGTGGTAAAATCATCAAATAAGTCCTCCCACCCAGGGCAGAGCAGGGGGACTGTCAGACTCGTACTGACTAAAATCCACGGTGTCCTTCAATAGCCCTTTACGTTCCAGGGCCACGGTAATTCGGCAAGTCCCACGACCCTGGCAGGCTTTGGCCGTCATTATGCTGACACTCTTTGAGGAGTATGTGGAACACAACGCGCCGTCGACCATGGTCCATGGTCGGACAGCGAGTCGCTCATTGCTCGCCGCACGCATGCCCGACTAGGTACATCAAGGGTTTAGCGTGTTTTCTTTGTACGGAGAGGATCCGATTATCGACCCTATAAACATTGCTGTCCAATCCATTGGCAATTTACAACCAAGCACTAGCTCTGCAGGTAATCCAGGTAACTAGAAATAATCCCTAGATTCTACAGTCGTTTGGATAATTACTCGTCCCACACCTAATGGATTTAGGGTTACAGCCAGATATACGGTTATAACGTGATCAGATAACTTGTAATTTCAAATGAAGCGGGAATTATATTAGAATTGTTTGTGGAATTTAGATTAGAGTCACCTGGATTTTTTTTTAAATATTGGGGTCGGCTTCCAGTCTTTGCCACTAAAGTTACAAAAACCTGTAAATGTGAAAGCTTGGCAAATGACAGTCAGGGCAACCAGTAAGATTCGAAGCACACTTGGTATGATAAGCAAGGGTCATTGATTAGATTATACGCGAATTATAAGAAGTAGTCCATTCGCGAATCGGTTCCCATTTTTAGAATTAGGCCTTTAGCGCCTAAAACGGACGCATAAATTCTGCATAGATAGAGATTATTAGAGGCCCGGTACGTGCTTCGCTACTTTGACAGCAAAATCCCAATTAAAAAAACATCCGCCATTTATTGAATTCGTTTGTTACAAAAAACATTAGTAAAATATTAGATTTTATGCAAACTTCACATAAACCATCTACTAAATAGTTTGTACAAAGGCATTTGGTTTGGATAGGTGAGCCCGTTCTTGAGTTATAAAATTACAATGAAAAGTGACTTTGATTTTTATATATTAAAAGAAGACACAGAGATTGAGTCTCAACATTCGTTCCCATAACATTGAATCTCGAAACTACTCAGGCTAAAGAAATTTACTTCCAAAATGACCTAGTTTACTGTTCAATTACACCATAAACTAGACACCATGAATAAAGGTCACCACTTTATTTAATGCTGGAATTAAAACGTTAATCCTTAGCCGTAAATCTGGGCTTAATCTATTAGATTACGTTGTTGGTATGTATGTAGGTATCAGTTTTAGAGTAACGTTGTGGTGAGCAGGCTATGAGGAAATCTTCTCCATTCTTCACTGGGTACCAGCTAGACAGACTAAGGTAAGTCTAAAGGGCTTCACACACAGCAGCTATAATGTAAAGATGTACATTATAGCACGATACTCGTACATCTCATTACATCTTTCCATAGACATTCTAAGATGTAAAAAAGAATGAAACAAGTCCAGTAGTTAAGAATTCACTCATTCACGCTCACAGTCGGGGCCCATTCAAATTATACCAATCAAATCTTCCCAACGGGCCCCGACTGTGAGTGTGAATGAGTGAATTCTTAACTACTGGACTTGTTTCATTCTTTTTAGTTTTTTTTAACGCAGTCGGGTTTTTTGTTTTTCGTTAAATATTTTTTTTTATTTCATACTTTTTAGTTACTATTCAGGGAATGATTGTTTTGCTTTAAATCGTTATATATCCTAAACGATTATTTAAAATGAAAAATGATAAAGGGAACCTAAAGATGATTTTATTAAACCTATTCAACGATACCCCACATGACATGGTTCATTGACATTTTTTTTTTTTCATTTTGACAATATGGCGTCTGGTTGCCGCTGTGGTGAATTTTGATTACTGTCATGTCTTTAGTGACACTCGCAAAGTTAAGACGAATCGATTGACGTAAAAATTATCAAAATCGGCCTACGCATTTGGTCTCTAGAACGCCACATAGAAACAAACATACATACATACATACATACATACTTACATACATACATACATACATACATAGACTGATAAACACATTACCCTCCTTTGCGTCGCGCAGTCGGGTAAAAATATACATTATAGCTGCCGTGTGTGGTCTCCTGACGATTTCTATGTAATGAGATGTATCGTGCTATAATGTACATCTTTACATTATAGCTGCTGTGTGTGAAGTCCTTTAGATGGTTTAAGGGAAGGTGATGTAAAGCTTTCGAAGATTTTAATGGAGCGTTTCATGAAACCATGAAGAATACTTTGATTCCGAAATCGGAGTTTTTAATTTGCGGTAACGTCATGAATTTGTGTTAGCGCCTCTATTCCACAACCTAAACAATATGGCTTGATAACATCAAATGGTTAGAGAAATTTAAAGTACTTAATTTAATTTAAACTTTTATGGTTTACCCGCGACTTCGTCTGCGCTTGTTTCTAATTTCGAAGTCAGTGAATTTAAATCAATCTTAGTAGACAAACTGATTTTCCGATTCACCCCGTTAGGGGTTGATTTATGAAATAAAAATACGCATCCTATATTTGATTGAGAGATAATTAATGTGTCAAGTTTTAAGTTTAACGAAGCAGGCAGTAAAATCCCTCCCATAAAACTTAATCAACCCTTTTCAAAATTTAGGGGGTGATTTTAGAAAAACCCAAAAATGGAGGGTAGTTTTGAAAAAAGAATAATGTCTATCTTTTCTGTTTACTTATACTCATATTCGTACCAAGTTTCAAGTTTATAAACCCAAGGAGTAAGTCTTTTTCATAGAAACGTTTTCACCCCATTTCACCCCCTTAGAGGTACATGTTCGCAAAATTCTTTCTTAATGCTCACCTACATAATAAATTGCAACTACCATCAAAAATTCAGAGTTCTACGATAAGTGGTTTAATATCCTCCCTTTAAAACTTGAATACCCCTTTTCACCAACTTGGGGGGTGATTTTCGAAAAATCCAAAAACACGTGTTTTATTAATTCTTATCTAGTATATAAATACGGATTTTCAAATTTATCAGCTCACGCGTTATGATTTTCCCATACAAACTTTAACAACCCCTAGAATACCAATGGAGGGTAGTTTTAAAAAAATTGTGTTGCTAATCTTATTTATTTACTAATGTTCTTATTCGTGGTAAGTTTCAAGTTTATAAACCCAAGGAATAAGATTTTTCATACAAAAGTTTTCACCCCTTTTCACCCCCTTAGAGGAGGATTTTCGCAAAATCCCGTCTTATTGCCAATCTACATGGTAGACTGCAAATGCTGTCCAAAATTCAAGTTTCTGAGTTTAGCGGTTTTGCCTGTAGTCGTGTCAAAAGAAAAACCCCTGTTCTTTTATATATACAGTGTGTCCGGGCACGAGTTAGCGATATTTGAAGAGGATATTCTACGCTCATTTTCATCGACAAAAATGCTTTAAAAAAAATTCTTACTCCAAAACTTCGCGAATGGCAGCCATTTAAAATTTTTGATCTGTCGAACTGGGGTGTGTACAATAAAATGCAAATATCTTTGAATCAAAGAGGCCTAGATTCATGCAAATGACTTTACTGTAAAGTTAAATGTTGAGGCTTATCAAAAACTTACGAAAGTTTTCTAAATAATACGTAAAAATAGCTAAAAAACATGGGCAAACATGAAATTGCACACAAAAATTACTGAATAATTTCACATTTTTAACTCTAGATCGATGAGTACCCCTGAATTTTGCTAGGGTTTTTGCATTAATTTAAAAGTGTTTGAGTCAGGCTATAAAATGATATCAAAATTATCACTCTACGTTAAGTATCTTAGGAGTTATTCTCAATCAAATATCACCCTTTCGTCTCGCCCCGTAGCAATAAATCCTAGAAACTGTACTATTTCAGTTTAAGGATGGTTACTTGGGGATCATTTACGCGGTGGTCAATAATGCCAGCTTATAAATATTCGTTGGAACGATTTAGCTCACCCAAAGAATGCGACACCTGTAATATTGGGGTACATTCGCTAAGGAAGGGTGATGTTCAAGTAAGAATAACTCCTAAGATACTTAATGTAGAGTGATAATTTTGACATCATTTTATAGCCTGACTCAAATACTTTCAATTTAATGCAAAAACCCTAGCAAAATTCAGGGGTACTCATCGAGCTAGAGTTAAAAATGTGAAATTATTCAGTAATTTTTGTGTACAAATTCGTGTTTGCCCATGTTTTTTGGTTATTTCACATATTATTTAAAAAACTTTCGTAAGTTTTTGATAATCCTCAACGTTTAACTTTGCAATAAAGTCATTTGCATGAATGTAGATCTCTTGGATTCAAAGATATTTGCATTTTATTGTACACACAGATCAAAAAATTAAAATGGCTGCCATTCGGGAAGTTTTGGAGTAAGAATTTTTTTTTAAGCATTTTTGTCGATGAAAAAGAGCCTAGAATATCCCCTTCAAATATCGCTAACTCGTGCCCGGACACACTGTATAGATGAATACTGTGTAATAATTGAAAATTTAATATTTGCGTAGTACACTTGACGTTTCTGTATGGTCTTGGTCTACGAAATCTGTGGTCTTGGCTAGAAAATATTCATGGACTAAAAGATTTCTTGAAATTATTAAGCCGATACAAAAACTGGAAAATTTGTGGAAAAAAAACGTTGGTGAAAAAAATGCCGCAATGTACTTACTTGCATGCAAGTTCTTACATTTTCTAAATGTTTAGCATTTTAATACATGCAGAGAAAGTTAAAAATCTACATTGTGGTACTAAGTAAAGAGTGAACGCATTCGCTAATAACAAACTCAGTATCGTTCAATTAAAGAACAGTCTAACTATTCTCTAAACAATGAGCTCTTAAAAATACATTTAATTTTAACTTCATAGGGGGAACAGTTGGTAGTGTGAACGAAGCATGTGGCGCTCCTGCCAGTGTTGCCAACTTTGCGAGACAAAAAGTTGGTAGAAAAAAGTGTGGCGCGGACAGCGACGTAAAACTCGCCCTGATGGTCAGTGGGGATGGAGTGGTAGATGGTGTAGATGTGGCGTTAGGTAGAATAGTCGTCAGTGACGAAGAATTTACTAATCTCGTAAGGTTTGCTGTGGCTTTCAAGAAGATGTTTATCGTTACGGTTTATACAGTTTGGTTTCAGGTTTATTACGTTTTATCCTGACATTCCTGACTAATAATAACTAAAGAGGTGGCGAGACGAGTAGAACTCATACCGTGAGGGCTTTGTCCAAAGTGTCGCTGGAGAAGAAAAATTGGAAAATTTAGAGAAAACCTTTGCGCAGCAGTGGAACTGTGTAAGCTGAACCACAGATAAAAAAAACTCAATTAATATTATGAATGCTAAAAAGTTTGTTCGTTACATACGGTACCTCTAACCTATTAAAAATCACTGTACTCTAGGAAAATAAAAGAAACAAATAATATAATCAACCAAATTGACTGGTAAATTTTAAATAAATGAATGAGTAAAATATTAGTCCTTCTAGATCCGCCAGAAAATTAGGCACAAAACATTCCCTGCCTCCACATGCGAGATTCCTTGATCTATGTCACGAGCGTTCAGCTTATGCATGGCTGTAAAATTTAACGGTTCACAATAAAGTACTAGAACTAAGTCCGAGCGCGCACTGTGGGTAATAACTTGACGACCATGTGCGCACACGCTTACGATAAAGTCGACTATCCACTGCACGAAATAATTCCTACTCTTTCTGCCCATTTTTCGACCAAATGAAGTTCGAAGATGTTCATAGAACTGTACAAATCCTGCACGTTACTAATATTTGTATGGCTTGCAGTCAAGTTATTCTGGGACTGTGTGTTGATTGAAACGCCAACCGCACTGGACCCGCGTGGTGGATTATGGCCCATTCCCTCTCACAAGAGAGGAGGCCTGTGTCCCAGCAGTGGGAACATTATAGGCTGATGATGATGATTTGTAAACGAACCCACGAAACAGGAGAAATCTATAGTCCTAGGTTCCTACTGTACTGACGCAACATCAACCTAACCCAGTCTGTCTTTTTCCAAAGGAACATGAACCTACTTCTTGTGTAGATAAAGTATATTAATAACATTTATTTAAAAAAGACTGATTGGTGTAGATTGATGTGCTAAAGTTAAATAATATGATTGTTCGACTCCGCTCCGCTATACTTTTTGGTGGAAACAAGCCTTTAAGTATATGACACGCTATAGGGTTTTAGTGGTGTCCTTTTTATTCCTACTTTTACATTTAATACGTTTCGCGTAAGGGTTTCTTTCATTGGCCCTTGTTTGCGGTTTTTTTTGCTGAGTTTCAGTTCACGAAGAGTGTGTTGGTGGTTCAGTTCTTTACCTTTTCATTTTTATATTAGCTAATTAACGAATGCAATATGGCATTAAACAAAAATCCGTCAGAAGGCTCTACTAACGCCGTGAATTTAGCTGAATTCTTGTTGGCCTTAATGAATCGGATAGTAAAGGAGATGAAAAAATCTGCATAATTGTCAGCCTATAATATTAATTTTCACACTATTGGGACACAAAAATCATAAAAATCAAATTCAACTAAATTACATGTAACGGATATAGATAATATCTCTATCGATCATCACATCAAGGCCTAGTTATATTTAACAAACTACTCAGTCTTCGTACTCCGTCAGTTACCGTGGATCTTATGGACGCTTACAAGGTTCGCGGTTAGAGTTTTGTCTAATTTACAAATTATTCTTCAGCTAAGCAATGGACTGACGGGGCTCCCTTTGAGGGTCAAAACCTCCTGGGGTCGCGGGACTATCAGGTTACCGTGGCTGCGGGCTAAAAGGACAATATGTCCTTCAATTGCGGGTTGTGGATTTTGGTCAGTACAAGGCTAACAATGCCCCCCGTCTTAACCAGGGTGTGAGGATTCATTCGATGATATATTAAAAAAAAGCTAAGCAACACATACATTTCCTCCCCTTGATACAACAAACCCTTCAGTCTAGACAGAGTTTGCTATAACTAGATGGATTAATGTACTCCCCTTTTTCAATTGACATTGCAAGGCAAATAGGGAGCAGCTATTCAATCAATATTGCAAACATTCAGGGGCTATTGAGCAATAGCTATAGATCCTATGAAAAGGGGAAAGGGTAAGAAATCAGAAAAACATACTAGGTATGAAGAGATGTACAAGCAAAAACAGCTTTTTATGCGCAAAATGCGAGCTTCGTTAATTGTGCCCTGATCTGGCCAATTGTGTTCATGGTCCGGCCATTTCTGCGCAACTCTAATGCCCGTGCCATGTGCCTGAGCACTGCTGGCACACCCCTATTTCTGGCTACTGCGCAAAGGGTAAGCAAATTTTATAAGCTTTTTACCCGTGGGCTTGTTACGATTACTGTCAATAGTTTTGCTAAAAAAGTTGCAAAGTTGCTTTTTCCGCTCGGCGTATGGTCAAGCGAAAGCATCGTTTGATCAGTTGGAAAAGTTGCCATGCACCGCCACCAGTTAGCGCCAGTATCGCAAAAATAACGCAATCCAAAGTTTTATGAATTTCATTTCGTCAACTTCGACATTTCATAAAGTGTTCCCTTTACGCAAAATACATGTATTACTCTAGAAGAAATATTTTGATATAAGGGTATCGAAACATTTACTAAAACAAAATGATAGAAATCTTTATTGATGTGGATTAATATTTTGTGAATATTTTTATCATTCACAGTCTTAAATTTATTTTATAACATTTTGATGTCCCGAGATTACGAACAAAACTACTATTTTGGTAGAAAATTAATGATAATTGGCATACCTTACGAAAGTGACAATACCCATTATCGTTAAGCCCCAAACACACGCGCGCACGGGCAAGGGCATGTGTTTTGTGTTCCACGCGCGCCTGAAAGAGTGTCAGCACAATGGCAATGACGGGGCTCTCTTTTAGAGGGCCTACCTGGGTCGCGGGCTAGCGAATACCATGACCCCAGAACGTAAAGGGCTATTTAAAGACATCGTAGATTTTAGTAAGTATTCCGAGTCTGACAGTCCCTCCCGCCGTGCCCTGGGTAGGAGGACTCATTCGATTATTTTAGCACTCTAAAAAAGCCCCAAACACACGCTCCTTTTATTAACGTGCGGTCACAAAGCTGGTTGCGTGATATCTTTATATGTTCGAGAGTGGAAAGCTAAGGGTGCTTGACACCCTGTCCTCCACCATCTGGTGTTGGTACTATTTTTTGATGCATTTTGATGTAATGACAAACACTAGAACAATTTAATGTCAGTAACCTCTTTATAATTAAATCTTCATTCTATACTATCTTATCTACAGTATTTTTTTGGGACAATGTTGTAATAATCACTTTTCTGATAAATCGACGCTGTCCTTCAATAGCCCTTTCTGTTCCGGGGTCACGGTAAGGAAATAATCCCGCGACCCCGGCAGGATTTGGCCTCTGAGAGGGGGGCCCCGTCATTATGCTGACGCTCTTTGAGGCGCGCGTGGGACACAACGCGCCGTCGACCGGGGCATGGTCCATTGTCGGGCAGCGAGTTGCCCTTTACTCGCTGCCCGCATACCCGCACCTACGGTGGCCGGACACGTCCGTCGTCGTGGGCTTCACCACCGCGGGTGGGGCGGAGGGAGGACACTGTCCTCTCTCGCTCGCGGCCCGCCTCCTCCTTCGCGAGCATTACTGCTTCGCAGAAGGAGGCCTGCTTCCTTCTTCTGTGCGCGAGAGGTCTCCGCCTATCGCAACCGTGAGGACACGTCGGTGCTCTGCCCAAGCTGGACAGTCTTGCACCGTATGCTCCACCGTGTCCTCCGGGCGATCTTCGCAGTGGTGACACCCAGGCGTTTCCTCCTTTCGCATCAGACATAGGTACCTCCCGAAACTTCCGTGTCCGGTGAGTACCTGCGCCAAGCGGTGAGCGGAGGTCAGGACGCCATGACTTCTCTCCAGCCACTCCTCAAAGAGGGGTCTTACCGCCGTAATTGCGGCGTGCCCGGATAAATGAAACCCTTAGAGATATTATCTATCGACTCCAAAAGCATGAACCCAGTACTGATCTTTTTTTACTCCAAAGCAATAAATAGAGCGAGAAGCATTTTGTACCGAACACGCGGTGAGACAGCAATGACCACCGATTTTTCATCATAGGCGATATTTAACAGGGTGGTGGGTGCTATGCCTTATTTGTAGTTGACAAGTAATTTTGAAGTATTCAAAATGACAACAGCAGTTTTCATTTAATTTATTTTAATCCTGTTTCTTAGAAATTGTTATAAATCTGTGACGAAACTAAATAAATAATAATAAAAGTGAAGTGTTTCTTATCCTATATCGCAATTTGATACGATTAGAAGTTGTTTTCAGTTACATAATTATTATCTCAAAATGTTGACTGCAAATCAGTGAATTTATCATTAGTTCATGTGAAATGGTATTTAGATGCATAAAGATTAGATGGGAGGAGGATGGACACAGAGGAACCATCCGACAACAATAGTACGATATCACGATAGCATTGATATAATATCACTGTGAGTAATTTATTATATTGATAGGAACAATTTGTAATTTATAGAATCATACGTAGGTATTCTAACATTTCCCTTGTTTGCTCAGTAGGGGTCGTCAGGAATTTCCTGCGTTGATTTTCAGTAAGTTTGGTTTATTTTATTCTTTATTTATTCATCAAAATAATGTGTTATTTAAAATAGAAAGTTTACGTGACTTATTTACAGTCATGTCCGTTTAATCACGTCCCATTGAACACAGCGGAACATAGTTTTGAATAATCTATAAGCCTACGTATCATTCGTCTTTATTTTCTCGATCTTTTTATCCGTTCCAATTTTATTATTACGAAAATCTGACAGCCGCGATCTGAAAAAAAGTGTCGCAGGTCTAGCCTGTAAGAGCCACGCTGGCTGACTGATTTGTCAAGGAACGAAAGTGATGACACTACTTTTAAAAGGCAAAAGATGAGAGGACGATAGTGAATGTGTGCTCAGAATAAAACGGCGTATGTGCCCAAACATATTGGCGTCTTTTTATGAATTAAAATTGTTATTAATTGAAAAAATGTCTTTACAGAATTTAGACACTAGTATTTTATACAATTTAAAACAACATCCTTTCAATAACTCATAGTAGTTATTCCATAAAGTCCAAAAAATAAATTAGATAGACCGAACTTTGCATTTTTTTTGTATCGAGAAAATTTAATTGAATCGTGTTTTCAACTTTGTGAGAATTTAGATCATATAGTCAATAACTATATTCCAAGTTGTAAGATCTGTAGTCCAGATATGTACGAAGAAAAGTAAAAAATAAAAACCGTATTTTTACTGACCTATCCCCTTAACCGCGTGCTCAATTTTGATGATTCCAAAATTTAATAAAGAGTGCAACGAGTGATTGTGATGTACAAAACGATTTTCTACAGTTTTATTATATGTATAGATATGGAAAACCGTAATTTAGTTTGTTAATTAATTGGAACAAGCTATCAAATTGTGCGGAGGTAATTTTTCATAACTTGGTTGGGTTTCGCGAAAGCTGATTACTTGATATTTGATCTTTCTCGGCGCTATTCACCAATATTATGAGGTTGTTTTAGATTTCAAATAAATTATATTTTCACAATTTTATCGAGAACCTCAAAGAGGTTGTTTGGGTAAATTATAACAAATAATAAAACTGAAAGTTTTGTGAGGATGGATGAATAGTTGTTTATGACATTCATGCAAAAGCTATCTACTGAACAGATTTGGAAGTTTGATATACAGATACAACTCGAACAACCACAATGACATGTATGTTTGTGTACAAATATTATAAATTATTAATTTAGATAAGTCATTAACGGAAATATATTAAAAAGACTGAATAGGGTAAGTCCGAGATCTGGCATCAGTTATGTACGCCAGCATCACATCAACCTACCTCTATCTGTCAAATTTCTTTAATAGATTTTCAACCTTATCACTATTACAGTGGAAGGTTTAATGTTCGATTGGTAGGTTGACCTGCTGGCGCCTGTACTTGGCTGGATTAAGGCCGTGCGCTGCGTTAGGGTGCTCCCACATCTAACGGCGCGGATTCGGATTTTTCCGTCGCCCTTTCTCTTTCTGTCGCTTATGCTTATGCTTGCGATCGCATTATGCTTTCTGTCTCGGTCTAGCAAATGGCAGTTCTAAGCGACAGAAAGAGAAAGGGCGACGGAAAAATCCGAATCCGCGTCGTTAGATGTGGGAGCACCCTTAGGCGGGCGCACAGCGCGGGCGCCCGCGTCGTCTTGCTGTTTCATGTAATCTCTTAGATCAGCGCTGTGTGCAGCGGGTCGCCCGTCAATGAGATTACATGAAAACAGCACGTGACGCGGGTGCCCGCGACGTGCGCACGCCTGACGTAGCGCACGGCCTAAAACCTATCTCGTTTAAAAAAAAGACAATAAAAATTCCTGACCGGGCTATATCACACTTCCAGCTCCATTTAACTACAACCACCACGACACTAACCCAATGTTTCTGAATTTATTGGCAAAGTTGAGCATTTGACACGCAAAGAATGCTCAAATATAGCAGTTGAGCACCGATGAAGCATTTTACACCGCGATCCTGCTTGATTAACCTTCGTTCATAGTTAGTGAACTTCAAGTTTATGAATTTTCTGAATAGTTTCCGCTTTATTCGAGGGTTGCGTTGAGAGGGTTAAGCTTTTGGAGATACCGTAATGTAGTATGGTAATTTGTGCATATATTTTTAGATTTTTAGTGAATGGAATGGCGGGTTTGTGAGCAAGAGAAATAAGTATTGTGCCGAGAATTCACGGCACTTATGTGGAGCCGCCAGGATAACCAATAGCTGAAAACAAGTCATTAAAAAAATTTGAGCCTGATTGGATGGCAAGAAGTGGTATTTAGCTTACAAGATTTGATCGATCTAAAATATACTAACAGGGCAAGTTAATACAAATCTATTTTAATTAATAAAAACGCGTAACTAAACAAAGCTTAAGTCTGTGTTCACTGCAGACTAGACCATCACGTCCCTATTCCGAAATCTACAATAAAGACGTATTCATAGCACGCAGGGTGGTTGCGTTAAATATTCAGACCGGGTTGGTGTGGTACGGCCCTAATTCGGGGACAGACAATAGTAGTGTCAGATGAAATACTGGATTTGGGTTGCAGATTACGATTGAAGATTTAGATGTAGTATTATGGCGAGTGACTGAGTGATACAATTTTACTGACAACATGGGGGCGTTTTTATTAAATGTTGTTCAATCGATGAAAATTAAAAACTCCAAGATAGAGAAGAAGAAGAAAGAAAAAATAAACACAACAAAACAACCATATTTGGCACAATCTAAGAAACACATTTTTCACAAAATATACAAAAGTACTGTTGGTCATAATGGTTATAATCCACCACGCGGGCCCAGTGCGTGTTGGTAGATGTCACATGGGTTGGAGTGTACGTAACGGGGCACTGAGGAAAAAACACAAAATTTTGATGAATTTTTCAAACTTAATAATACTTACTTTTTATGGTTTTATCGTATGGAGGACATCAAAAGAAACAACTTTTTCCCGGGAGTTTTTTTTGTGAGGTCAATGCCTGCTGAGCTAGGAGGCAAAATTTAACTTTCATTGTGAAGGCGTCTGGGACTTAGAAAATTTTGAGCAAAAAGCAATGAAAAAGACTTAGAAAAATTTCAACCAAAAACATCGCCTAATCAAGCCTTCGGGATCCGGTGGGATGTGGGAGTACTAGGGTAGGGAAACAGCGGGGGACGACCTTGAGGTCAATGACCTTGAACCCAAGGTCAAGGTCAAATTATAAAAATCACCCAAAAACAACGCCTAATCAAGCCTTCGGGATCCGGTGGGATGTGGGAGTACTAGGGTGGGGAAACACCGGGCGACGACCTTGAAGTCAATGACCTTGACCCCAAGGTCAAAGTCAAATTTAAAAAATCGTACGCTCGAGGTCAGTAACCAACACCGGGGGACGACCTTGAGGTCAATGACCTTGACCCCAAGGTCAAGGTCAAATTATAAAAATCACCCAAAAACAACACCTAATCAAGCCTTCGGGATCCGGTGGGATGTGGGAGTACTAGGGTGGGGAAACACCGGGGTACGACCTTGAAGTCAATGACCTTGACCCCAAGGTCAAGGTCAAATTTAAAAAATCGTACGCTCGAGGTCAGTAACCAACACCGGGGGACGACCTTGAGGTCAATGACCTTGACCCAAGGGCAATGCCAGATTAAAAATACGCAGACACGGGGTACGCTCGAGATCAGTGACCTTGACGCCAAGGTCAGTGACTTTGACGTAAACGTCGGTGACTCAGTGACCATGACATCAAGGTCAAGGTCAAATTAAAAAAGTAGCAGACACGGGGTACCCTTATGGTCTGTGACCTTGACATCAAGGTCAAGGTCAAACTAAAAAAACGCAGACACAGGGTACGCTCGAGATCATTGACCTTGACCCCAAGGTCAAGGTCAAATTAAAAAAATCGTACGCTCGAGGTCAGTAACCAACACCGGGGGACGAACTTGATGTCAATGACCTTGACCCTAAGGTCAAGGTCAAATTTAAAAAATCTCAGGCACGGGTTACGCTCGAGGTCAATGACCTTGACCGCAAGGTCAAACTAAAAAATACGTAAACAAGCGGTACGCTTTGAGGTCAGTGATCTTGATCCCAAGGTCAAGGTCAAATTAAAAAAGTCGCAGACACGGGATACTTGGGGCACTCCGACTTGGACAGGTTAGGTTAGAAGGGGATGGCGGGGTCCAGTGAGCGAGCGTAGCGAGCGAACAGACCCCGCCATCCCCTTCGTGGTTATTTTTTTTATGACCATTAAGCCCCGCGAAGCGGGGCTCCGACTTTGCCCTTTTAACAACTTAGTCAAAGAGCGAGCGAAGCGAGCTCGAGACTTGGGGCACTCCGACTTGGACAGGTTAGGTTAGAAGGGGATGGCGGGGTCCAGTGAGCGAGCAAAGCGAGCGAACAGACCCCGCCATCCCCTTCGTGGTTATTTTTTTTATGACCATTAAGCCCCGCGAAGCGGGGCTCCGACTTTGCCCTTTTAGCAACTTAGTCCAAGAGCAAGCGAAGCGAGCTCGAGACTTGGGGCACTCCGACTTGGACAGGTTGGGTTAGAAGGGGTGTTTTTATGAATCTGACCTTGGAGTCAAGGTCACTGACCACAAGCGTAACCCGTATCTACGTCTTTTTTAAATTTGACCTTGACCTTGGGGTAAAGGTCACCGACCTTTACGTCAAAGTCACTGACCTTGGCGTCAAGGTCGCTGATCTCGAGCGTACCCTGTGTCTGCGTATTTTTAATCTGACATTGCCCTTGGGATCAAGGTCATTGACCTCAAGGTCGTCCCCCGGTGTTCGTTACTGACCTCGAGCGTACGATTTCTTTTATTTGACCTTGACCTTGGGATCAAGGTCATTGACCACAAGGTCGTCCCCCGGTGTTGGTCACTGACCTCGAGCGTACTATTTTTTAATTTGACCTTGACCTTGTGGTCAAGGTCAATGATCTCGAGCGTACACTGTGTCTGCGACTTTTTTAGTTTGACCTTGACCTTGGCGTCAAGGTCACGGACCATAAGGGTACCCCGTGTCTGCGACTTTTTTAATTTGACCTTGACCTTGGGGTCAAGACCACTGACCTCTTACCGCTTGTCTATGTATTTTTTAGTTTGACCTTGGGTTCAAGGTCACTGACATGGGCGTCAAGGTCACTGACCTCGAGCGTACCCCGTGCCTGCGATTTTTTATAATTTGACCTTGACCTTGGGTCTAAGTCATTGACCTCAAGGTCGTCCCCCGGTGTTGGTTACTGACCTCGAGCGTACGATTTCTTTTATTTGACCTTGACCTTGGGATCAAGGTCATTGACCACAAGGTCGTCCCCCGGTGTTGTCACTCTCGAGCGTACTATTTTTTAATTTGACCTTGACCTTGTGGTCAAGGTCAATGATCTCGAGCGTACACTGTGTCTGCGACTTTTTTAGTTTGACCTTGACCTTGGCGTCAAGGTCACGGACCATAAGGGTACCCCGTGTCTGCGACTTTTTTAATTTGACCTTGACCTTGGGGTCAAGACCACTGACCTCAAAGCGTACCGCTTGTCTATGTATTTTTTAGTTTGACCTTGGGTTCAAGGTCACTGATATCGAGCGTACCCCGTGTCTGCGTCTTTTTTAATTTGACCTTGGGGTCAAGGTCACTCACATGGGCGTCAAGGTCACTGACCTCGAGCGTACCCCGTGCCTGCGATTTTTTATAATTTGACCTTGACCTTGGGTCTAGGTCATTGACCTCAAGGTCGTCCCCCGGTGTTGGTTACTGACCTCGAGCGTACGATTTTTTTAATTTGACCTTGACCTTGGGGTCAAGGTCATTGACCTCAAGGTCGTACCCTGGTGTTGGTTACAGACCTCGAGCGTACGATTTTTTAAATTTAACCTTGACCTTGGGGTCAAGGTCATTGACTTCAAGGTCGTCGCCCGGTGTTTCTCCACCCTAGTACTCCCACATCCCACCGGATCCCGAAGGCTTGATAAGGCGTTGTTTTTGGGTGATTTTTATAATTTGACCTTGACCTTGGGGTCAAGGTCATTGACCTCTAGGTCGTCCCCCGGTGTTGGTTACTGACCTCGAGCGTACGATTTTTTTAATTTGACCTTGACCTTGGGGTCAAGGTCATTGACCTCAAGGTCGTCCCCCGGTGTTTCCCCACCCTAGTACTCCCACATCCCACCGGATCCCGAAGGCTTGATTAGGCGTTGTTTTTGGGTGAAATTTTTCTAAGTCTTTTTTTCATAGTGCCCCGTTTCGTATACCATGTGTAGGGTTCCGTAGTTGCCCATCAAAATATGCGAACTAACTAAACTGATTCGTTGAATTTAATTTTAAAAAGAAGAATTTTCACAATCGGTCCAGGAGTCTTTGAGAAATCAGGGAAAATACATAAGAAAAAAGATTACGACGAATTTAGAACCTCCTCCTTTTTAAGTTAGTTAAAAATAGTTGAAGATAAAAACCTACCTATCCCCAAAAAACATACCGTAAAAACATACACATTAAAGCTGTAAAAATAAAGTTGACAAACTTACATTTGCAGTTGAAGTACATATTCTCCGATACATTTTGTTTAAGAAAACCTATTTTCCAAGTACATTTTATAAGTTGGTCGACTATTACTCGTAAAGTTGTAAAGCCTACTTAGTCATGACAATTTTCTTTTAAACTTCGTTATATATACTACTATTGTGAATTTTTTCACACCCCCAAACATAACCGTTTAGCTAGTAGAGGGGGGGGACACTCGAATCGAGCAAAATTTAGCACTTTAAAGCTTAATATTTCACAAACGAATTTTTTTATCAAAAAACTGTTAATGAAAACTATCATTATTTTTTAAAGACCTATTTAATGATACCCCACACTAAGGGGTACGCGAGAAAAAAAAAATCCTCATTTTACGTGTAAGTTCAGGAGGTACTCTAAAAAAAAATATTTTACGAGATTTTATTTTACCACTTTTTCCGAACAACAAATCCGCATATTTACACCAAATTACAGCTCTCTAGTACTGTGCGTCTCTGAGCTAAACTGCGGACAGACGGACGGACGGACGGACGGACGGACGGACGGACGGACGGACGGACGGACGGACGGACGGACATGGCGAAACTATAAGGGTTCCTTGTTGACTACGGAACCCTAAAAACCAGACTAAGACTAACTTTTAGTACTTAATTACTTTTATTATTTTCGCTGAAATTAAAATCAAACCTTACTATTTATTTACATGTAAAAACGGACCTTAAATCCCATAAAAACACTTTTCTCCAAGAAAATAAAATAAAGTAACGTTCTTGTATTTCATATAGATTGTGTTTCATATAGATGGCGCCACGTATGCCAAATTTACTGCGAAATTCTAAAGGAAAAAGCTACTTAAATAGTCAAACAAATATAAAAGTTAGATTCTTACAATGCTAGTTTCTGTATATTTACTCGTATGACTAGAAAAACTTGCTAAAGGTATTTTATTGTGTAAACTCGTATTTATATTTAAAGTTTAAACTTCCTGATATTGGCGATAATTTAATCTCAGATATCAAACCGACAGAAATATTTAGGTACAAATAGACTACATTTTACAGTTCTGAAAAATTCAAAATCAACATTCGAATGAACACGAAAATGATTTAAATAAATAAACCAACATTTTTTTCTTCACTGCCCCTGAATCAGTGCACATTGAAAAACTCAGTGAAAATTTTCAATATTTGCACCCCTGCACAACCTTGTCGTCAAAGTCCCTTCTACCTTGGGGGTGTGAAATTCAATTGTCTATCTGTTTCATTTCCTGCGTATTGATTGGATGTCATATAGTTAGGGAGACAGGTTTAGGGAGCTTTTACGTCCTAATGATTGGAGAATTTTGATTCAAGTAATGTGATTATTTTGAAATAATTATTTATTTTTCTTTGACATTCACTTAACTGGAATAAAACTTGCTATGTTACAGTGTTGTAATAAAAATTATGCTCACTAGATTTCAAACATAAAAACCGGATAAGTGCGTTTCGGAACGCATAAATTAGGGGTTCCATATTAGCCTGGGTTGAATAATAAAAAATAAGATTACAGTTACAGTTTACAAAAATCGTCTCCCACATATTTGGCTTTATTATAAAACGTGGTTTAACTTAGACCAAGCTTTAAATCGAAAATGAAATTTTTGAATTTCGAACTTTATTTCTACATTTTAATTTTAAACATAAAATATAAAATTAACAGCATTTTAAAGCCTAACAGCCTTATTACAAAAACAAACACCTGTTGAACACTTGTCTAAAAAAAGTTTGACTGGAAAACGGACAATATTTCAAAGTCTGACATTTTTTAAGACAAGTTTTCAACAAACCTTTAAAACTTTTTGTGGTACGGTTATATTTCAGCTAAGTTGCGGATGGATAGACAGAAAGATATAGCGAAAGGGTTCTGTAGTAAACAAGGAACCCTAAAATCACATTTAATGCCATAAAATTTGGACTTCCATGTAAGTTGACCCTGATCGACACATGGCAAAAACCACAGCATGACCAACGCTCCTTAAATTGTTCTGCGGTTCTAATTAATATTGGTTACACTTCATGTGTAGACATAAAACACCCAAAATCGTAAATTTTGCGCTATTAAAATGATGTTTTGAACAATGCACATGTTTTTTATGTCTAGACATTTTTTTCAATTTTTTTTTTAATTATTCCTAGTCTGAATCATCATCATAATTTTCCAGTCCATATTTTTCATCATTTGCTGATTCCAAATGAATGACGTAGTGCGTAGATTCTCGCCACGGAGTTCTTGGCTGACACGTGTGTTTAGAGGTTTTTTTAATATTTGAGCAGTTTTGAGTGATTGTTGAAACTTTTGTGACTTGTTTTGTGTCTAAGTGTTTTGTCCTTGTGTTCGTAATCAGGTTTGTCTTAACCTAAGCTCAGTTTTAAGCGAGATGGAGAGAAAAAAACCCCCAGACCCCGATCCCCCCGATATCCCTGTCTTGTTAACCCCTTTGTCTCCGAATCCACTATCACAATTAGCGGACGTTGCTTGCAACTTGACAGAAATGGATGTCTCACAATCACAACATTCCTCACGTAAGCGTTCTGTTGAGCATGAAGACATTATCACTCCCAGCAAACAACCAAAAACCCAAGTTGGTCGCACGAAATACTCTGTACTGGACAAAGCCCCATATGTTGTACATGTCTCTCGAATAGAGACTCAACCAAATGCTGGTTCCACTCTTCATCCCGTTAATTTTGGTAAGTTTCTTATGGCCAATAACATCGCAAACGTCGTTCGTGGAGGCGTGAATAAAGTCGGCAGAAATCGAGTCTCAGTGGAGTTTGCGTCCCCACAGGATGCTAACTCATTCCTGACAAATAGTCTGTTAACAAAATCAAGTTATACTGCATCAATCCCCACTTTCAACATAACTAGGATGGGTGTTGTTACCGGAGTTCCAACAGACTTAACTGAAGAAGAAGCCATGGTTTATCTCTCTGTGCCCCCAGGCTGTGGGCAAATTTTGAAAGTGCGCCGCATTAACAGAAAGACACAAAGAGACGGCATTAATGAGTGGAAGCCCACTGAGACTTGCGTTCTGACGTTTGATGGGCAGCTCTTACCAAAAAGGATTTACTGCTGCTATACATCTCTCCCTGTTGAGCAGTACATATACCCGACAATCCAATGCCGCAAGTGCTGTAGATGTACATGTAGCTAACGTTTGCCGGTCCCAACCTCGCTGCAGTAAATGTGGCCACAATCACCCAGGTGATGGTTGCAGCATTTCTGAGGGTGAGGCCTTCTGTGTGCTATGCTCGGGAAATCACTTTGCCAATAGCAAGTCATGTCCTGAGTATGGCAGGCAGAGGGCAATTAAAACTGTCATGGCTGAGAAAAACATCCCTTATGCTGAGGCTACTAAGGCGATACCTATAGTTTCCCGTAATTATGCCAATATTGTTAAGACCCCAGTTTCTCAGTCATACCGCAAGACCGTTCAACTCAAACCTAGGACACATGCCCCCCTTTCCCCGTCTTATGATAGAGCAGCCCATCAGCAGATTATTAGTTCTCCCCAACCCACACAGCCTAATGGCTGTTCTCTTAACCACAATAATGTCTCTTCCGACAATAATTCTTCTTCTATTATTGAACTTCTTATTAAACTTATCCCTATTATTATTTCTTCCACTTCAAGTAATCAGTTACCGTCCAACGTTGCCACCCACATTATTTCTCTACTTGAAAACCTCAAAAATGGCGTCTCGCCAAGTATTCCTTCAATGGAACGTGAGGAGCGTGTGGCATAAAAAGCACGACCTCATATTCCTATTAAATAAATACAAGCCTTTGGCTTGTTCCATAGCCGAGACCTGGCTGACCCCAAGTCTCAGCTTTCGAATGCCCCATTTTAACATTCTCAGATGTGACAGATCTGATGGCTATGGAGGATCGGCTCTCCTAGTCAACAATCGGGTCCCCCTCTTACCCTACCCTTTACCTTCGCTCACAGGTAATATGAGTATAGTGGCAGGAAGAGTGGAAGGCATTACAGTGTTTTCGGTTTATATTGCACACCCTCAGCGTGATTTTCTGGACACTCTACGAAACATACTTTCAAATGTCCATGGTCCAATTCTGGTCATGGGTGATTTCAATTGCCACCATTTCAGGTGGGGGTCTGAACGCTGTGATGCCTACGGTGTGGCTTTGGTTGAGATCTTGGATGATCTGGACCTATGCATTCTCAACAATGGTTGCCCTACACGCAGATCTTCTCCCGGTCAACAAAAAAGTTGTGTTGACTTAACATTCTGCTCGGTTGAGTTGGCGGCTTCAACCAATTGGGAATGTACGTCCCTATCCCATGGTAGTGACCATTACCCTATTGTCACATCTTTGCTAAATAGAACATTTTTAGAGAAAACTTGCCCTCCACTTTTGAAATATAACCTGTCCAAACCAGATTGGCCAAAATATGTTTCACTATTGGAGGATAAGATTGATACACTTCCAAATTTAAACTCAAATTGTATAGATCCATCTGGTCACTCCCATGCCAAGATCTGTTACGAGGGACTTGTTACAGCCATCACCTCCAGTGCAGATGCCTGCTTCCCCCTTAAAAACAGTGCCCGTAATAAAATTCCTTCCCCACCATGGTGGGATTCAGAGTGCACGTCTGCAATTAAGGAAAGGAAAGACGCCGAGCGGTGTTATAATGCAGATATGAGCACTGAGAACCTACTCTCATATTTAAGGGTTAATGCTAAAACTAAACGTCTCCTTCGCAAGAAGAAACGCTCAGGTTGGGTTGCATTCTGTACCTCCCTATCTCCCGCTACCCCAGTCTCAAAAGTCTGGAAAAGTGTTAATAGATTCAGACGTGGGTGTACCCCCTCGGTCTCTTCTCCGATTTCTAGGGAAACAGCTGAACTTTTTTTCGACAAAATTGCTCCACCTTATGTTCCTCTCTTTTCAGAATGTTCTAATATGCCTCTTCAATATGTTTCGGAGGATCCTCTTGACGTGCCATTTACTTTGAAGGAATTGAATGTGGTGCTCAGGCATGTCCGGGATACAGCCCCTGGATCCGACGGAGTACCATATTCTTTTATGGTTCATTCTGGAGACAAGGCTAAATTGTATTATCTTGAGATCATTAATTTTTGTTACAACCATGGTTGGGTCCCAGAACAGTGGAAGCTACAAACCATCATCCCCTTACTGAAACCTGGTAAACACGTAGATGATCCGAATGGCCTTAGACCGATTGCTCTGTCCTCAGCCTTGGCGAAAATAATGGAACACCTAATTAAAAACCGACTCGAATGGTTAGTCGAATCGAGAGAGTTACTGCCGAATTATCAATTTGGCTTCAGGAAAGGGCTCGGCACAATGGACAGTGTCGGTGTTTTAGTTGCAGATATTCGCTTAGCTTTCTCTAAGAACGAATCCATTGTCGCCGCCTTTCTTGACATATCTTCCGCATATGACAACGTTCTTCTTCCCGTACTCAGGCAGAAACTGCACCAGCTGAGGCTACCGGTCAAGATGATCGAATGCATATGCGGACTCCTTACGTCTCGCTCCGTGGTTCTGAGAGTCCAGGGTGAAGTATTTGATGACAGGCAGACTTGGAAGGGTCTCCCGCAGGGCTTCGTTCTCAGTCCCCTGCTCTTCAACTTATATACAATAGATATTGGCTCCTGCTTAAACAATAATTGTCATATTTTGCAATACGCGGATGACCTAGTGTTATATGTGTCAGATCCTTCCATCAAAGACGCTGCGTCATCCCTCTGTGTCTCTCTGGACTCTTTGAACCAATGGCTTTTAAGTCACGGCCTGACATTATCAGCCTCAAAAAGTTCGGCAGTAATTTTCTCTCGTAAGAGACTGATCCCGCAAGTATCAGTAGACATTTCGGGTCAGGATATCCCTCTTACAAGTAAGGTAAAATTTTTAGGCGTCTTTCTTGATAACAAATTAACTGGTTACCATCATTTTAATTTCCTCATCCAAAAATGTGAAAGAGTCGTTTCAATATTAAAAGTTCTCGCTGGTGTCTGGTGGGGAGCCCACCCTTACACCATGAAACTAGTATATAATGCCTTAGTCCGTAGCGTTTTAGATTATGGTGCATTCCATCTGGTTCCATGTAACAAGGGTGCCCTGGCTGGGCTAGATAGGCTTCAGTCAAAATGCCTTCGTATCATCTCTGGGTGTATGAAGTCTTCTCCCATCAACGCGTTGCAGGTCGAATGCGCTGAACCGCCACTGTCACTAAGACGAAAGTACCTAGCCTCCCGTTTTATGGCTAGACTAATTCCTAGGTCCTCCCATCCCCTTCTGCCTAAATTGCACGAGCTAAATGCCATATGCAATAGCTCAAACTACTGGACAAATAAAGAAATTCCCCTTATTATCCAAGCACTCCGTCAAATTCAAAATTTAGATTGTCCTGTAGAACAAAGTCCCAGATTAGCGCTTTTTAATTTCCCTTATGATGTCTTAAATTATAGCCCAAAAATTCTCTTTGACATTGGCATCTCTAAAAAGTCTTCTGCGGCGAATTCGGCTTTCAATGCGGTGGTGGGAGAACGATGGACAGGATTTCAAAGGTTTTTTACGGATGCTTCAAAGTTTAATGATCACAGCTACACAGGTGCCGCGGTTTATTACCAAAACTCTAGAATAATCTTACAATACAAATGCCCTAAGGAGTCTTCAGTTTTCACTGGCGAATGTGTGGCTCTATTAGAAGCCTGCCTTTTTATAGAGTCACACCAAAATATCGAAAAAGCCGTAATATTTACAGACTCTCTTAGTTGTTTGCAAGCATTAGAACAAACCCCTTTTAAAAGTAAATTGCACAGTTCTCTTGTACTTAAAATTAAAAACTCTCTATTTTCTTGTGCTGGTAGTCATAAAGAGGTTCAGCTAGTTTGGATACCTAGTCATTGTGGCATTAAAGGCAATGAGTATGTTGATGCTTTAGCAAAGGATGCTTGCTCATCGGCAACAGCTGATCTTAGTCACAATTCCCTCCAGGGTTATGACCTGCTGGGCCTCCCAAAAGTTTGGCTTCAGACTGCTTGGCAGGAACAGTGGAGTATCTCTGGGGCGAGGAAGGGAAGATTCTATCAAGCTGTTCAACCAAATATAAGAACAAAACCTTGGTTCTACAGCTTCAAAAAAGTATCGAAGCCTATAATTTCCACCCTTTGTCGTATCAGATTGGGTTTTTGTTGTACTCCTGTATTTATGCATAAAATCCATGCACGTGACTCTTCTCTTTGTGAGTGTGGTTTGGAAGAAGGTACCCTGGATCACATATTCTTTGAGTGTTCAAACAACGTCCCACCTTTAGACCTGTATAGCCGTCTCCCTAAATTTAAGATCCCCCTTCCCATTAATTTCCCCTCCTTATTAACTTATTCCTCCTCAAAGTTACTTGTGGCGCTGATGACGTTCATCCGCCACAATAACATAAAATTGTGATGTGTGTTGTGGTCGTCGTATTTGTTTAGTTCATGTTTTAACAATTATTAATATATATATTTACTATATCTTTTCTGTTTGTTGCAGTCCTCTACTAATCCAACAAGATCTACATTGCGTTCAACTATATCAATCAAAGTTTTTTATAGAATTCCTTTTACTTTAATTTCTTTTTTTATATTAACTTAGCACGCACACTTGTTTTTCCAGTTCACTGATATTGGCAGAATAGTTGATGGTTGACATCGACTTGGTTGCCATAAACCAAATATAGAATAGAATAGAATAGACGTAGTGCGTAGGTGTTTCTTTTTTTTCCATTTTTCTTTATTACATTTCAGCTGTCACCGTTTTTTCTAGCCGTTTCTCCTTTTACGCTATACATATATTATTACTTTTTAATTGCAATTCTGTCATTTTTATTAATATGTAACATTTTAACAACTGATTATCTCTTTCATCATACTTTTCTCATTTTGACAGTAACATGTGTCGAGATGCAGTTTTTTTTTTGCAATGAAACTTGTTATAAAAATGGGATGACTTAACAAATTACTCGTAACATGTTATGCAATTGTTAAGTAATTTTTGTAAGTTATACTAAAAGATAAATCACATATTATTTTACCTAGATTCTTCTCTTATATTTACATATTAGACAAAATAGGAACAATGGTTTCACTTCCCCGCTGTCATTGTCCTAAAATGAAAGCCATATTTTGTGCTATCAAAAATAACCCTTTCCCACTACTCTTACGCATTGAGACAAAAGGACAAAATGCCCGAACACCATTAACGACACATGGCGGCATCATGTCGAGATTCAATCGTAACTCATTCTAGGAAGCTCTGCACTAAAAATTATATTAACCGTAAACTTAGGGACGGTGCACACTCTACAAAACGCTCCCTGTAAAGTTTGCAGTCAGCCGTCGTTGATTAAAAACAAATAAAAGGCAGAACAAAAAGAATAATTTTAGCCGAGAATGTTTACTTAAAAAAAAAAAAAAATTGACACAGGTCAATTTTCAAATAACACAAGCATTTAAGTATGGTATACTTATTGAGCAAATAAATTCAAATTTTCTAAATACTCAAAAAGCTGAAATCTTTGCTGTACTGATTGGTACTTATTGCTGTGTTGTTGGCCTCAAAATATCTCTTCATCTTAGATTATTTTTTTTATAGTTTCAATCACGTTTCGATGTTGTCTATAAAGATGAACACATAACTAGTCCTTAGAATGCCGAACGACTAATCAATTGACTTCTTGATAATATTTCAAAATATCTTTTTTGTGAGTGGAATTGCCTTAAAATCAAGTTATAAATAATACCTATTACATTGTAAATGAAATGATATTTTCATCAACTTTACGCAAACATATAACACAGACTGCTGACTAATCTAACCATACGTCGAGTGTAAACCATTCTTTACAGTGAAGTTTCAGTTAAAAAGAACTACGTCTTTCTCACAATGTTTTGGTATGGTCTAAATATTTTTATAGATGTGAGTTGTGACGCATTCTGATTTGTGGAACGTTCACGGCTTATTGTTAATTGTTAAAGCTTTTGAAACGGAAAATGGATGATGATTTGATATTCGTTTGACTTTGATTTGAGATTTTGTGAGGATTTGGTGTGGTGAAGTTAAATTAGCCTGCGTTTTCAAGAGTTGAAGAACTGATGAAATGTTATGAAAATAATCTAGTTTTAATTCCGCGACAAAAATCTAGGCTTGGATGCAGGATGCAGTACCATGGATTTTCGTTAAGTAACGTCTGATTCTATAATTTTATTTTAAATAGGATTTTGGGGGGAAACTCAATGTAACTATGGGGACCATCACGAGACTTTCTTAAAAGATCGCAAAATGCAAGGTACAAGGAATAAATAAAATGGAAGTAAGATGAAAGTGGGATAATGCATTTGACAATATTCACTTCCACAAGAATAAGGACATAAACGAAGAGACAATCGAACGAGACTCTTCTTTTTCACTTACAGCCCTTAATTATTCACACATCAGAAACATTTTTATAAAGACTTCGATGGTGATCATAACCCCGCTTTAGTCATGGGCTCAAATCCAGACAGCATTCCTTTACTTGGGTACACACTGTTTCATAAACTGAAATATGTGGCATTCACTAATGCCCGCGCCGCATTCTCAACCCTATGTCCACTCACTGAAAGAGTATATGCCTCAAGTAACAATAAAGTCATTTGCGCTATTACCTAGTATTAAATACAAGCAATCATTCTGTCTTTAACAATTTAACAATCACCTTTAACGTCACGTATTTTAAATTCAATATCCTAGAGCTGACAATACAGCCATCATAAAATCACACGGCGTTGGATCATGTGGTATTGAGCGCAGTACAGGAGTAGAGGCACAGTGTATAGATAACCAGTAAAGCAACTAGGAACTAACGCGACTGACAACTAAGAAAAATTTTTGTTGCCACTACAAAGTCTTGTGTCGATATGATAGCCCAAACAGCAAGGGTTGGAGAATTGAAAAATAGGTATTTGTAAAATCTATTGCTGTCGCAGTGCCCACAACAGAGTTACAGAGCGCGATAGGGACAACAGCAGCTTGGACCGAAAATACCTTATTAAATGGCACAAAATCAACGATTCGTAGTCCCATGATTACTCCTCCAAAACTTAACCGATTTCACAACTTTTTTTTTTTTTAAATAAAGAAAGGCATTGACCGTGTTCCTATGTTTTCCTTTTTTTATATAATCTCAAATTTGTTTTCTGGATATTTAAACACAGCGGAAAATCTGGCTATTTTTTTAGGATTTTGAATGTTCATATCTCTTTTATTAATTAATTTATGGAAAAAAGGAAAACATAGAGACATGCCAATAGTGGTTATAGATTTTTTGTAAAAAAATTATTGCGCTATTGACATTATCCAGGAAAAAAACAGGGGACTACGTTTGTATGGAAAAACGACCGTGCTGTTTCCTCTTAAAGAAGTTAGTTAACCTTGACCTCGAAACGTAAAGGGCTATTGAAGGACACCGTGGATTTTAGTCAGTACAAGTCCGACAGTCCCTTTCGCTAGAATAGTGACTGAGAGCCGATCTTTGTAATGGCGGCTCCACATTAGTTTCGTGAACCCCCGTGAACAGGAGCGAACGAGAATGTAGATAGTTTTCGCGGGGTTCATGCGCGTTCGCGCCTGTTCCCCATCAGTGTCGGTATTGTGGAGCCGCCATCAGACATTTGGGCCACGACTGCCTCTAACGACTTTCAAAAATCCACAAAAGACAGCGGCTCAAAAGGGTGCTTTCCAAAAACAGAAAATTCATATTTTATAAATACCTTATATCTTTAAACGAGCAATTCTTGTATATTTATATATAATCAGGATCTCGGAAACGGGTCCAAGGATTTTCATGAAAGGTACAGATTAGGGGTTTTTCGGCTCAAGGAATCGATTTATCAAGGTCCCAGGTTCGAGAAAGGCTCGGTTCCCAAGATATAGACATTTTAAAAACCGAGCAAAGCTCGGTCAACCGGATATTACTCATTAATGCGGAAAGAGCGTTGAATGTACTTCTTCTTCTTCTTATCGTGTCGATGACAATCTAAATTGACTCGGCCCAGAATTGGGCCACGAGTTTAGCGCTCTCCGAACAATCCATCAGCTCCTGTAACGAACAGTCGGCAGGGCACGCAGGGCACGATAATAAGTGCCTCATGGTTTGTGGAACAGCACCACATTTACACTCTAGAGCTGAGTTATCAATGAAATTCCACCTGAGCAGATTTTCTTTGCTTCGGCCTACCTGGGTACGAAGTCTATTTATAGATTTCCAGAATGTACTGAGTCCGAAGGTCGCAGGTTCAAATCCTAAAAAAAGAAAAGCTTCGCGTTTAGGTACATAATAAAATATTAATTATGGTTGACATCATTTATTACAACATTGATTTGACTGTAATGTCAACATGTTGGTGTACTAGATGAAATGCTCTGCAATATTATTATTGTTTAATCACAGAAATTTGAGTTGAAATACTGTAGGCTAATATTTTTACGTCTCCTATAGCAGAGGGGAGGCTCAATGGAAACCTATTCGCAGACAAGTGCATCGCCACACCTGGGGCGTGCGATTATAGGCGGCGAGCCCGGTGCTAAAGATTTAGTGTTACAGCTGTCTTTATCGTTAAAGTTCACGTTCTTAGAGTTTGTGTTGTGAGGTGATATTGAAATAAAATGCATCGGTATTCACATGCCGAAGAGAGAAAGAAATAGAAAAAGAAGTAAGTTGTTTATTTTTTTTTTTTCGTGTTTTTTTTTTGTGCTTGATGAGAGAACTAACGTTGTAAAACATATGACATTCAACGATGGGTTAGACTTCGTAAATATAATTATTTAATTTTGTTTATAACTGTAAGTAAAGTAAACTTTTTTATTTTATTTGTTGCTGTGCCCCAGAAAACTTATTTAAAGGCATAGTTGTAAATTATGCAGCTACTAGAAAATTTACATAGAAATATTTAGATGAAAAAATCGTCCCCAGATAAAACGACTCAATAACCCCCAGCTTAGCCTAGCAACAGTAAGCATACTGTTTCGAAGTCCAAATCTAGGTAACACTAAACTTCTAGCTTACATTCCATCCGTAAACAAATCCGTTGGACAGGAACAAAACAAACTTAACGCCGCAGCCACACACGCAATTCAAACAAGCTTTGCGAACTCTACATTTTAGCTGGAGGTCCTGACACGAATGTGCGGAACAAAGATAAAGTCCGGCAAAATGTCCACAAGCTATCAAGTAGAGTAACTTGTAGCTCGGCGTCTGATTGCGGACCAAGCTGAGTTGGCGGCGCAACTGGGCCTCGGGTGTAGCGGGGCTAAATTTAAAGGACACCGTAATCCTGGAACGCCAGAGACTACTAAAAGCTTCCGCTTTACCCAAGACGGGAGGACTCATTTGATAATTTTGGCACCCGAAAAAAAATAGGTTATGGGAAACAAAGGTATTGCCTACCTACGCGTTACTGATTTTGAAAAGCCTGTGATGATCTTGATATTGTTGTAGTTTATATATAATTTGGCCTGTTTTCGCCCTAACCCATTTATTAATAAAATGAGAAGTAAAATTGCGCCAAGGTTAATCCTTAAAAATGTATGGTTAGTCCGAGAATTATCCTGGTTCTAACTTTAGTCAACGTTTATTAACAAGGGTTTTTGCGTTTTTAAATTAATAACCATCCGAATTTTCGTCACATTTATTTTCATCGCTAGTTCGTGCTAGCTCTTCGTCCCCAATGTTTTTCACGGCGGCACACCGATCGCCAGTAATCCTCCTGTTGCCTTCACAGCTCTCACGTGTAATCTGATCGTGACTTGTATAAAACAATTTGTTTAGAACCGGTTTCCAATTTACCTTGGCATGATAGGTTTTTTAAACGGATTTTGTAACCCCGGTTTAGGTTTATAGATTGAAATTTAATCTGTAATAGATATCTGTGTTGATGGGAGTCGGTTATTGTGGTTCGGTTTTGTTTTGAGAATATTTTTTTCATTTGTTGGTTCGTTATTTTTGTTATTACTAACCGTTTGTCTTGGTGAAAGGTCAGTCTTTGTCAACTCGTTAAGTACAGAAATTTCAGGTTTTCATCATTATTTATACACTATTTATTTAGTTTCTGCATTAAAAAATAATATTTCTTTTTATTTTGGGACGTAACATCCAATTGTCATCTAAATTTTCTTGAATTTCATTCTTCAAGACTGAACCATAAAAACACTACATTTTATCCAAACCATATCTCCAATAACATGATAATTATAATAATAAAGTTCACTAGCTCCCGAACATGCCATGGTACGTTTGACGTGTCAGCGAGCGATTGTAGACGCGCCTCGCTCCGTGCCGTTTACCTTATATTTTTATAGAATACAGATCTTATGTCGTATCTTGATAGTTTTCATTCGATATCATGGGTTTATGGGAACTATTTTCCATGATAGTAAAGTTTTATAATATGTTTATTTTTATGGAATTATATTAATAAAACATCAAGCCTGTAATTTTTGAAGGATTTAGCAGAGGTGTACTTAATAGTGCACCCATATTTTGCCTGATATGTTCAAGTGTCATGGTTTTTTTTTTTTTAGCGTGGTAAAATCATCAAATGAGTCCTCCAACCCCGGGCAGGGCGGGAGGGACTGTCAGACTTCTACTGACTAAAATCCACGGTGTCCTTCATAGCTTGTAAGTTCCGGGGTTACGGTAAGGGAATAATCCCGCGACCCCGGCAGGCTTTGGCCCTCTGAGAGGGGGGCCCCGTCATTATGCTGACGCTCTTTGAGGCGCACGTGGGACACAACGCACCGTCGACCCGGGCATGGTCCTTGGTCGGGCAGCGAGTTGCCCTTTACTCGCTGCCCGAGTATCTTTTTGACATCAACCGAGTACAAATCAAGACTGAGTAATTTCTTTATGGCTGGCTAAAACATTTCTAATAGAAACACGTAAACCTGGAACTTCAGTTGTGCTTTATATCACCCCAAATGTTTGCCAGTATATCTAATATGGAATAATTAAACATGGAATCATTGGAACGATAAATGTGAAGTTAGAGAGAGCTACTCTGGGCAGGATGATTGATAAAAGTCTGAAATGAAGTCTTTTGATCGCTTCTTCAATCCAAGTGACACAATAAGCTATCACTTGAAATTAATTCCTGGAAAAATAGCAAAAAATCCATTCTATGTAATATGTGAAAATTTGTGAGAATGGATAGATATGTGTTTCCTGCTTTTTCACCAAAAACTACTTGTCAGATTTGAATAAAATTTGGTACACAGATAGTGATGAAAAAGTACTTACTCGTACCATTTAGTTATGAGGGATTTTGTTCTTCCAAAATGACCTTCCCGTGGTATAATTTAAACGCGCCGGTGAAGTCACTGGAAAAACCTAGTTAAGTAATAATATCTAAGCACCTCTTACATCTGACATTAATTTCCAACCAATCAAAACCATATCATACTCATCCGCGATACTTAAACAAATCAAAATTTCATTCGACTCTCAAGTAATCTCAAAGAAAAATAACCTTTAAAATAATATCATATGAAGCAATTCAATTCAATTTCGCTTCAAATGAGTTCTGATTGGTTTATTGGAACATCTATGGAGTGAAGTCTTACAGTTTCGAGAAAATTAATATCGTTGGTTATTTTAGTGGGGATTTGTGTATATGTGAGTTGGTACTTGCATCTGTGTGGGTTTTTGCTAGGAAAATTTCGCATACACGTGTTAAATTATGAATGAGCGGCAGTCTAAATATGAAATTAGGATTTTCTTAGAATCCCCAGTTTGGTGGAAAGTTGTTAATTGGTGTTTATAGAGCGTAAAAGTAGGAAGTGGGTGAATGATTTTCACTCTGAAATTAGGTACTTGGGATAGAGTGTTAATTTGATTGGTTCGTTAGTTAGGATTTGTTTCGTTATTAAGAGTAGAGCTTTTTCTATACAGACACCATTATGAAAATCAAAAGCACGAAGAATTACAGGTGCCACGGTCGACGCTTTGACAGCTGCGCTGTATGTCGCAGGTTTCATTCCTACCTAACCTTAAACCTTATACCTTACCAATTACCGTTTTAAGGGTAACCTTATCACGAGTTTACAATATCGTCGGCTAAGAGTGTAAACCTGCTAACTCACTTTTACCCAATTTTACAGGAGACAGATAAAACTTAATATATTTGAATTTTACAATTTTAGGTTAAAACCAAAAATACAGTTGGTGTATTTTTGGATATTCTACATTACTAGAAATTAATGAAATAGTAAAATTTGGTTTTTAATAAGTTATTAGTGTTTTTGTGACTTAGCTGGATTTTTTTTGGTAGCAAATGTTTAATTTTGGGGACATAGCAGGTTTTTCGAAAAATATCCAGAGTAAAATTAATTTAATTGTTAAGTTAATTTTACTTTATTTACAAAACATAACTATGTTATAATTTACTACATTAATATTATATAAACTATAAATAAAAACTGATTGTTAATATGTACAAAAAAAGATTTTCTTTTTATATAAATTCAAAGGGCGTCAAAGAATACGTCCACATCGCTGCAATGGGAACAGTGCCGAGAACGCTGGCTACATTACCATGTATGGCAATGCCGATTCGTGCATAGGAATAGGTCAGCCCTCTGATCACCTGAAGAGTCGACTAATAGCCTGGCGAAAAACGTGAGCACTCGGACCCAATGGCTCTAGAATTTCAACCCTTAATGGCTCAACAAATAGCTACTAGCTTAACCAATGTATTTGCGCTGCTTGGAGTTTTCAGTACCTGCATCAGCAGCGCCAGCACTACACGCTGTACTAGAAAGATGGGATGACGCAAGGGTGTCGACACATGTTGCATCCCACACCACACCACACCTACTTAGTTTTCCTTGGCATTATGGTCATACCATTTGGTCTGTCCCCATCGTCGCGTGCCAATTTAAGACGGCTGGCACCCCGGCGGTGCCAAGAGCACGACGGATTATGTCGTTTAAGCTTGAATGTCGTGCTAACCGACCTGCACTCCTGCTACAAAAATGGCCACGGTGTCCGAGGCAGTCAACTATTTCACCACATTTGTGTCCCCACAAGGAGCGCTCAAACACATGTAGCGACCCGGATGGTTGTGTCACCCAGCATAGTACCTGTGTTGGAGGACGGTAGCGCCTGAAGCCAAAGGCCCAACTACAACTCACCCACAGCCGCAGTATTGGTGGACGTATTAATGAAATTATTCCGGTCAACTTGCACAGCGACTTATCCCACTGTGTCTGGTAAAACGGGTTCACGGGCCGATCCGTTACCGTGCTCAGATACGGATTACGGCTTTGGCACCTTTGCATCGTTAAACACGGACAAACTATTAGCACCTCGTTTGCTCTCGGGACTAAATAAGTAACTTTCACCCCTTGAATAAAAATGTACTATTATAATTTATTACGATAAGTACACAGTTTACAGCAGTGCAGTGGTTGTCCAGTGGTATCGGTCCCGACTTACGAGTTGTAAGTCGTGGGTTTGAACCCCGCCAGGTGCATTACTTTGTGTAATTTATTTCATTATCACTGCTCTTAAAATGAAGGAAAACATCGTGAGTAAACCGGCATGTCCTAGAACCAAAAATTCGAAGACATGTGACATCTGCCAACCCGCACTGGGCCTGCGTGGTGGATTACGGCCAACTTTTTTAGAGGATAACAAGTGGATAATCCAAAAAAAAAACTTATTTATTGAATACTAGAAAACGAAAAATGAATAGTAATAATAAAGGCTTGCCTCTACTATATTCCAACCAAGAACCTTGAAAAAATCGAGTTAATTGACCGAAAACTAAATTTTAATTGCACGGAACGTTGTGAAAACCAATACAAAATGGCGTCAATCATGGAGTTAGCAGCGCAATTTGACTTAAGTTTATTTGGCTGTTTTACGCATCACACTTTTTTGCCGATTTTACGTTGAGAATGTGGGTAGCTGCTTTTACAGACTGTGTGGCTTAACTTTCTCTAACAGACTGCATCAAAATGTCATTTTTGGTCAAAAGTGGAGTTAGCAGGTTTACACTCTTAGCCGACGATATTTGAATTTACAGCGTCTTTCCAGTATTTCCAGCGTTTTTTCTATGGAAAAATGGAACAGCGACTCTGGTGTGCAAAGGAGGAACGATTTTTTCCCCTCAAATTTGTCAATTTGAAAATGTCAAAGTTCCAGTTTACGTCAGAATAACTGAAAACTCAATGATAAGGCCTCTGAATGCCCGCCCTATAATGAGCTGCTGGGTCTGGCTGTTTGTATGATCTGAGTTTAACCACCTTACCACAAAAATAAACATCTGTTGAACGCTTGTCAATTGAAAGTGTAACTGCAAAACAACCTATAATATCAACGTGAATGTAAATTAGAATTTGACACTTTTTTTAGACAAGTGCTTAACAGATGTTATCTTTCTTGGTAAGACGATAAATGTTTGTACGATACACGAGAAATTCGCATGTGGCAAAATTTTAACAACAGAAAAAGTATACCAAACTAACCGAAATTTTCACACCAAGAATTTCATGTAAACAGAGTAGAGTAATTAAATAACTATTGAAATTATACTGGTGTGTATATTAATGGCGTAGTACAAATGTATGGGAGATCAAAGAGCAAATTTTAATGAAGCCTAGAACCGCTTTATCGCAATATCTGGGCTGTAAATTGTTTAGCATCCATGAATACGTTTTACTCCCGTGGTTTGTATTGTATTAGCTCGACCTTATTCATGAAGAAAAAAAAACTAGATTTATACGTTGACGTGGTATACGAATGAATTGTAGGTATTTAAATCGTGGTGAAAATCGACAAAATTCAAGTAGGTATCTTACACGAATGATTTTTTTCCTATTCGCTATTTAATTTGCATTCAAAATTGATGTACTGCTACTTTGTTATGGTCATCTAAGTATTTAGTTTTGGAAAAGGAAAATATTACATTAAAAAAAAAAACAGTTTCCAGGATCATAAACAGGATCTATCGTTGAAAAAGTCTTGCATTATGGGAAGCCGCTCATAATTATCTTTAATACAATATTGCTGGTAAAAAATAAGTCATCTGTTACCGAACGCATGAAACCTGAACAGTGAAAAGAAAAAGTAAACTAGCTTCTTCTGGGTATTTTCAATTCATCTAAGGCTTTGTCTCCGTCACATTTGATCTAGACTAGAATAAAGACCAAACTATCTCAACTAAAAAGAAAATCGTAGAACTAAAATTCTCTCAACAAAATCTCGTAAATATTCCGTCTAACGGCTGCAATCCTACACATTATGATATCACTACATGAAATTTGCCCCGTTCGAGGCATAGCTCAATATTCATGAACAGTGCGGTTGGCGATCAATTTTCATCTTCCGATTTACATGTATCGATGTAATTAAATAGGAATCGAACGGTCCGATCATCGACTGGCAGACGATTAATTACTCGATTGTTTAATGTTAGGGTGAGTATCGATTTATGGGCACAGTGTAGGGAGCAAAAGTTTTTATATGAGTTATTGACTGTTTACGTGTGTTTAAAGTGAATAATTTTAAGAAATAAAGATTCGTTTGAAATATTTTGGATTTGGATTCGAAGTGGAAATATATTTTTCCTACTCCTCCACTATTCTTTTCTGATTAATTTCGTGCAGGATCCAAGACAGGTAAATTCATTCGCCGGGACACGTCGAGCTTCATTGTCTCGGCGCTTTTCTGGTGGTTGCCACTGTTGATTCTGGCTTTCAGGAGTTGCAGTGGTTTGGAAATAATGTGGTGGGTTTAATAATAAAAATAATTGGATTTGAATAAACTAAACTACATACATAATTATCATACAAATATTTGTTCCGAGCGGGGATCGAACCCGCGACACACTGCTCAGCAGTCGATCACTCAGCCACTGCGCTAACCGTGTCATTGATAATTATGATAGCTATGTGTATCGTGGAAAATCAGATAACAGGTAACCACTGCACTGTGTTTAGAAAATCAAAATAAACCAATGGTTATGAAGACAGCGCGTAGATCCCTAAAAAAATTAAACTAAAAAAAATAATTGAAAATTGCGTTTCTCACTATCATTAAAAAAGAAAAATAAGAGTTCATTTAGATGTTTTTATGATGACACAAATAACTATTTTATATCGCGTGAACAGGATGAGAAAAGTATCATGGGAAATGACACGACGAAATTATTTTTTTTTCCTTTATATAAATGAATCACGAAGGTATTCAACATTGCGTACCACAATAAAAAAGACATACGTCATTTTAGTACTTGGAGATCATGAAGTAAAACTACACAATTAGGGCCAATCAAAGTGTTATTAACTGTTAATTACTGCGGCTGAGAACTGTCACTATGATTGGTGGCAGTTAACCCGTTACAAACTGTAATTTTATTGTGATTGGGACTTTAACACGGAACGACATTGTATACAGAATAGTGATCATTTCTTAGGAGTTTTAATTACTTTCAGTAAATCTGTGAAGTCAAGCACGATGTGCGGCTCAGTTATTTATCGGTCCCGATGCTAACGAATACTTGTGGGTTTGAACCCCACCAGGCGCATTATGTTGTGTTGGTTTGGTTCATCCACTGCTAATCAAAACGTACAAGAAAACCAGTGTTTGTATGAATTAAAAAATAAGGGACACGTATTTTTTTATTTGTAAATTAGACCAAAAATGACGAAGACATAGTGTCATCTAAACATCTACGTGTGACGTCAGGCTCGCGTGGCATTATGGCCCACTCCCTCTCACAGAGTGACGTCAGGTAACTTAAATAAGCTATTATCTTTGAAAATTTTTTGTTTAATCGAAAAAAGAAAAAATACGTGTCCAATATTTTTTTATAATCTAAAATACGGACTAAATAGAATGTAATTATTTTGACCCTGGAAACTACCCTATTGAGTAGGTATGTACTGAAGAAAAATCTGTAATATCGTCCGTTAATATCTTTAAATTCGTATTAGAAAGGTTCTTTTGAAATCTTATTTGAGTGGTGAGAACAGCCAAAAGTATATTTTAAGGTTTTTAAAGATACAAGCTGGAATAATAAATCGGCAAAACCTTCACAGTACCTATCTGACCGCAACAGTCTAATTAAAAAGTCTTTAGTCAAGAATTAATAGGACACTTCTTTTTTTTTTTTTACGTGGCAAAATCATCAAATGAGTCCTCCAACCCCGGACAGGGCGGGAGGGACTGTCAGACTTGTACTGACTAAAATCCACGGTGTAGGAAAGCGTGCTTCACCTTCGACCACATCTTCACTTTCCATCAGTTAAGTAAAGTGATCAAACACGAGAGTGCAGCTAGTTGATTACGTCTCGTCAGGTATAAAGCTTCCTATATTACATAGTAATCGTAAATTCCCATAGTTTTTGCCGTCGCGAGTTTCCAAGAAGTTTTTGTGTAACCATTCTGTCACTATCACTAAATTGATTGTAACATGATATAGCTTCTCGTAGCGTGGCTGTTTTAAGATAGGTACTTATGTAAATTTTGTTTGAAATGTAAAATATATAATTTAATCCCGATGGGTCTCCCACTTGAATATTTTTCCCGTTGAATCCCACAAACAATTATTATGTATTCCCGTTGAATCCCAAATTACAAGAGAACAAGTTTTTAATGGGATCCATAAGTCGAAAACATAATTAAATTCTATATGAAATTATTTTATTAGCTTATAGTGTGGAGCTAAGTTATCTACTGAAAAGTCATACTTCGCATAATCAGTAGGTAGGTATACCTAGAATGTTCCCACTGCTGGGGCACAGGACTCCTTTTTGCCAGAAGAAGTGCGCTAATTAACAACGCAGACCCAGCGCGGGCCTAGCGCGGGTTGGTACTATTGTCACATGTGTTTCAGTTTTTGGTTCTAGGACATGTCGGTTTACTCACATGATTATTGTTTTCTTTCACCGTTTTCAGAGTACAGTGACGACTCTGTTGCGACAGGGCCACTAAACTGCTCTCCATGCTATTTGACTTTAAAATTATTGAGTCTTCTTATACGAGTATCTACAGTTTTTTCTTCGCACATCTAATACTAGCGATAAAACATAATGACTTGAAAGCTCTTTAGTTTCTCTAAGAGTTGGTTATCTCTGCAAAGCCCAAGTACTCAAAGAGACGAGTCCTTTTGGCAAAAGAATATCACTTGTCAAAACTTTCCTGAAATTATTACCCTACTCAAGCCGAGTTTTCGTTGAGATCAGCGCTGCACTCCCGCATTAAATGAGAGGTGCAAAGAAAAACTTAGACGTACAAATGTCTCAGTTGCAAATAGAATTGAATAATTGAATTTATAGTAGTTCCAGAATTCCATATGGGAACCCCTGGCCTGGCAAGATTCCAGGTATCGCTGGTCCAACTTTGTAATTGAAAGTTTCCCGCGTTTGTACGAAATGTGAACTGTTTTGGACATGATATATCATTGTTTTATGAAATTAGGATGATTCATTACTGTTATGATTCGATAGATTTATCGGAGTTTTCTTGGCTCTTTGCTCTAAATTGGCAGGGTCCGGGTAACAGATTGGATTTGTTGGAACTATTGTTTTTAGTTAGAATGTTTATCTAAAATCGTAGACTTTATTTTTTGTAATAATTTAATGATGATAGAGTATCGTTTTCAATTATGTTTTTGAAAACAAACTCTTGGTTATTTCTGAAATGTTAATGATTGAATGTGTCTTTTTATGGACGTGTCATTATTTATCTAACTTAAACATGTTAGATAAATAATGATAATTATGCGAATTTAGAATAATAATATTATGATCGATGTTTGTCAACTTTCTCAAAAAAAAAAAAACTATTGCGACCTTATCACAGGATTTCTGTATTTGTATTGTTGTTTGTGTATGAATGAGGACCTAATTTTTCCATCAAATTAAAGTCGAAGTTCCCGTTTACTCTACGTCACTAAAGCGTGAAAAGTCATGCTAGGGCTTCTGAGCTCGACGCGGACGAAGCCGCGGGCGTAAACTAAGGTACTACTTTGTCGAAATCAACACCAAAACTAGGACATTCATTGCCAAGTCCAAAAGTCCCTTGTCAGTCCGATCTCACCCACGCACTGCATATATGGAACCTGTCATACACAGGACTTATACCTATAACTCTTGCCAAATGTTTGCCAAACATGTCAAACATTGCAATACAAGCACTCCAACACGTCAGCGTATTGTCAATTAGTGTAGATTTACCAACCGCTATTGAGATTTTAAGGACTGTTACACATTATTTTTGACCTGTTATTGTATAAGGTGATAAATATTGGTAATGTAAACTTACCTTTATTTTATAGGTGTCAGATAAATAGGAGGATTTATGGAAAGGGAAGGTATGGGTTGTGTTGAAATTGACGTATTTTTCTTGCGTAGAATATTAATAGTTAACCAAAAATAGTGAAAACTCGTGGTACTGTTCTTTCAAAATCTTTGCGTTCTATGACTGCGATAGGTTGTTTAGGCCGCGATAACTTGCTCAAACATTCCCGCAGTTTCTTCTTCAATAAAGTTACTCGGATTTCTCCAAACCTAGACACAGTTAGCTGCTACAATAAACAACTTGACACCTATTAAAATTCGCTACACTAATCTAGAAGTCTAGAACTAAATGAGTATACAGTCATATACTTCAGAGGAATTAATTACATTATACTAGTAACATGTTCGAAGGAAATACATGGCTTAATCCGTGAAATAAGGTCATCCGATTAAGATTGTTATTTTGACAATAGCATAGAATACCTAATAGTACTACAATAGGTACCAATGTAGGTTAGGTTAGGTTTGTGGAAACCAACTGATGAAGGTTTGGAATAATTTGATCTGTTGTAAAGTCAACGTATCAAAGACAGGTAAATATATCACAGTCCTGCCGGGGTTGCGGGACATACGTATACCGCGACTCCGGCACACAAAGGGCTACCGAAGGACACCGTGGATTTTAGTCAGTACAAGTCTGACAGTCCCTCCCGCCCTGCCCGGGGTTGGAGGACTCATTTGATGATTTTGCCACGTAAAAAAAAAAAAGACAGGTAAATATATGAATGATAAATAAATATAAATAAATAAATACATATTCCACAACTATCACACAACGCCTTCTAGTCCCAAGCTAAGCAGAGCTTGCGTTATGGGTACTAGACAACTGATAAACATACATAAATATTTCTAAATACATACATAAATTATAGATAAATTGCACCCAGACACAGAACAAATGATCATGCTCATCACACAAACATTTGTCCTGGGTGGACATCGAACCCACGACCTCCGGCATAGCAGTCAGGGTCACTAACCACTAGACCAACAGGCCAGTCGAATCTAGCTGTTGTCAATGGCTTTACCCGCTACCACTCGAAAATTATCCCACGGGAACATAAAATTGGGATAAACTTTACTACGTGTTAATCCAAGCTATAAACTATATGTGTACCAATAGAGAGAAAATAGTAGAGCGATGGTGCAGGGACTTCGATCTTTCAGTAAATCCCTCGAAAACAGAATTGGTAATGTTCACCCAAAAACGATCACTTGGACCGTTTCGTCTACCAAAACTATTTGAAACAGAGCTCCAGTTAGCCAACGAGGTCAAGTGACTGCAAGCACCAAGCATCTAGGAGTCATCCTAGACAGTAAGCTAAACTGGAATAGCCATCTTGAAAACAAGCTAAACAGGGCCTGCATCACCTTCTGGCAATGCAGGAGAATGATAGGTAAGAGATGGGGCCTATCTCCCAAAATCATACTATGGATCTATCGAACAGTCATTAGACCCATGATAGCCTACGGAGCCGTGGTCTGGTGGCCTCGCACCAGGTTAGTCACCGCCTCAAATAAGTTACAACGAATACAAAGACTGGCCTGCATGGCGACTACAGGCTGTATGAGGACTACGCCTACGGCAGCCCTGGAAGCCATGCTGGACCTTCCTCCGCTGCACCTGTTCATACAGCAAGAAGCGACCCTGGCGGCGGCTCGTCTCGATACAATACAACTCTGGGGTAAGAGGGAATCACAACACACCTCGGTATTACAAGGACTTTATGAGGAATTCCAATGGCAAAGGCCATTAAAGACCGGGTACCCAAACAATTTATATTCGATAAGAAGTCTCATCGGCCTCTTTACAAAATCCAACTCCATGAGGACCACCGCTGCGAGAGGCTGACCCCGGCGGAGCTACGGATCTTCACGGAAGGATCTAAAACAGGTAGCGGTACCGGTGCTGGAGTCTTCTCTGAAGACCTCAACATCCGTATAGCCAAATCACTGGGGGTCCACAACACAGTCTTCCAAGCAGAATGTATGGGCATCATTCTGGCAGCGGCAGCGATCGCAGCCAGAGAGGTAAAGGACCACTCAATTCGCATACTATCAGACAGCATGGCCGTGCTGCTGGCGCTTGACAGCACACGGTCAACTCTGGACTAATATACGAGTGCCACCAGAGCCTAAACCAGGTTGGTGAGCATAACAATATAACCATTCAGTGGATCAAAGGACACAGCGACTCTCGAGGCAACGACGCAGCGGATGAACTCGCTCGAAGGGGATCGAGCTTGACGGCGGTGGGACCCGAGCCTATACTGCCACTCCCCTTCGGTTACATAAGTACTCTGGTCAGGGAACGCACAGGTAATTTACACCGTTGCCTGTGGCAGGATCAGGGTGAGTGCAGACAAGCCAAGGAGGCACTACCCGCCATCAACAGCCGCTTCACCAAACTAGTGCTCAGGTTAACCAAACAGCAACTACGAACAATGACATCCGCCCTTACGGGACACGGCTCCTTTAATAAACACCTCTTTGTCCTAGGTATCACAGACAGCCCCCTGTGCAGAGCCTGTATGGCGGAGGACGAGACAGCAGCCCATGTGCTCCTAAACTGCCCTGAGATTGCTTCATACAGGGCAAAGTACTTCGGTAACCCAGGTACTCTCCGCGAGATCGTCGGCAACACGAAGGCGCTGCTGGCTTTCCTCGGCGAGCTGGGGTGGATCGAATGATTTCTTTCCTACCCGCACGCAAAATACGCGCATATGACGTGGAGTTGCGGATACCAGCCCGTTATACAATACAATACAATACAATACAATGTGTACCAATATCTAAATCCGTTCAGTGGTTTTCACATACACATACATACATCCTCACAAACTTTCGCATTTATAATATGTATTAATAGGAAGTGGACTTGTGTTTAAACGCCTACCAAAAAAATCCCTACTTTAAAACCAAAAAAATCGTAATAACTCGAAATGGATAAATGCTCACCAAATTGTGTATCATAAAGTATTGTAGAAATTAACGTATTTGTTTGTAATACTGAAAAAAATCGACCATAGCAGGGTCAAGGAAGTTCCACTTCGCGGATCTTCTAATTCTCTTTGCAGGGTTTAAAGGGACTTGGGCCTTTAAAAATACGTATGTACACCACCAGCAGTCTTGGTCAGTTTTCAAATCAGACCTACCTCACTAAACATTCCTGGAAACCAAGATCAAAAGACGTTCTAAAGCTATCACCACATATCGGCACTCCCTAATCCGAAATGCTAATCTGTCCTGACGTGCATCTATACTTTCTTATTACCATATTCAATACCACAGTGTATCCACCACATACATGCAGTGGATCAACTTTTATACTTGACAGGAGCTGTCAAAATTTATGTCACATTTTTTAAATAGTGTCAAACTTTTATTTCTATTGGATACCGCTTGTAAATGTTATATAATTGAATTAAAATATGGTGGTTTGAATTTCGATTTTTAAGCCGATCGCCAAGATCTAAGCTTTAAAAACCCAGGGTTCTTACAACTCAGAAAGTGACTGATATCGACCAATTAACTCTATTCCAAATTATGACGTAGAACACAATTATTAACTATCCACGGTTATAGATCAAGTTAGTTTGACAGACTTTCATTACAATCATGTTCTACAATTTATTATGACCTCTTTAAGCTGTCATCATTTCTGACATTGACCGACTGCAGGAGACACTCATACAAGTCACTGTGACAATACTTAGGCACAAAGACAGCAGATGCTCATCTAAGCACCAAGCATCCAAGGTCACGTGATCAGCCACGCGGCAGAGCTAACAATAGAGTCGACAGTCGCACGATTTTCCAGCATTCTTGCCATAAATAGATGGAGAATATTTTGACTAAGAGTATTTGCGTAGAGGCGTTGTGTAGGCAATATTGTGGTCTTGGGTTTTGTGGCGTCTTAGCTGCGGTTACTTATAGATATTTTGTGCAATATGCTTCTATAATTAATTATTTTCTCTTTTCAGAAGTTTATTAAAACATTTACCAACCTTCACAAGGTCCACGTGGTCTTGTTAATTTATCCTTATTTACTAACTCGAGCCGATTCTTACTGTTTAAAATTCACGGTGTCCTTCAATAGCTCTTTACGCTCCGGGGTCACGGTTATACGTGAGTCCCGCGACCCCGGAAGGCATATAGGATATTTTTAATCCTATTATGACGTACCCGTTAGATAACCTTTGAATAACATGCGGGCGAAGCCGCGGGCAACAGCTAATGGTTTTTTATTAACTAACTTGATGAAGTTGTCTCCTCTGCTTCATAAATACACAATCTATGCCGCGACAACACAAAACCGTTCACAAATCAGTCTCCATGTATCGACAAAGAAATGCCTTTTAACCGTTATTTATATCATTATTTGTGTAGTTATTTATAACGTTATTTCTGTTTCAGATGTTCCTGTGTTTACAGTCCGTGAAACGATTAGATGTTTTATTTATTCGAAGATTATTGGGTTTCCTTGGAACTGTAATGGTGGTATAATTGAAGAGCTTCTGTGGTAGCTGGTATGTGTTGGAATCGATTGATTTATTTATAGTTTTTATTCCTTTTGGTGTTGAGATGAAAGTGTGAAGTCCGGCCGTGAACTTGCTACTGTTTCTACATAAAATTGTTGAGTTATACTTTGTATGAAATGGTCGTGGTTATTTTGGGGAGTGCAGGAATCTATAAATATTGTAAAGCTGAAGACTTTGTATGATTAAACGTACTACAAGTTCAAATTGAAAATGGTTTTTGCTATTGAGAAAGGTTATAACACTACGACCAGTAAGAGCTGAGCAGCGGGTCGCGGGAAACAAACCTTTACCATTACAAGAGGATGTCTGTAAACTAGCCTAAAATGTGGAACGACCACCTTCGCAGGATGGCTGATACCCACAGTAGCTAATAGTTATAATAGCATCGGCCAACATCTGAGGACGCTCTCATTAGGCAGCTGGATCAATGACTTGATTGAGAAAGCGGTTATTCTAGACGCGGTATGAAGGGTTTCTATCTCTAGAGTCCTGAGTGCTGGTGACTTATGGATCATAGTTCCGTTACTAGTGGGTTACTGTCTGTAGCACCTAGATTGGCATGCCATTGTAGTGGCCCATGTCTAGAACTGGACCTTCGTTGACTGATAATGATAATAAAAGCAGGCCTAAAAAATGTTGGCATAAAAATCTGGATCCCCGTTTTTGAGTAGTCGTGTAAGAACGGTTGGAAGGTTATGCATGAGGCCTTTGTTCAAATGTGGGACAGGACAGGCATATAATTTTAAAATTAGCGATTGGTTTATTATCGTTAATTTTAAAAAGAAAAAATGTTGCTTTTATTTTTAGCAAACTTTTAGCCAGATGGGAACATCACAATACAAAAATCAAAAAGATAAGGTACCGTCTGGTTACGCCCGTCTAATTATAAATTATCATTCCTTTTGTATCACTTAAGATGTCGACTTCGATTTATGTTGCCAAATGTAACGCGGCCTTTTTACGAACAGTACTTTTATTTAAAAGAGAACTTTTGTAAGACTGATTTATTTATATGGCCCAAAAATTCAGCTACTACATCATTTAGGTTCCAAACTTTAACATTAAATATTATATATTTCACACAGTGTCATACTTACTTTTTACAGTTACTCTCAAAGCGTTGAAACTTATTTTAGTATTAATAACATTTGAAACTTTTCTCATAAAGGATTAAGTGTTCGCGCTTATATTTTAGAAGAAACTTTAGTGTAGCGTTAAAATTAATTTAGTAGGCAGTAGACATATCAGACTTTATAACATTTTCGTGTCGATAAAGCTGCTAAATATGACGTCAGTAATTATAAGAGTCTTGTGACGTCATTAGCAAAGGCATTGTTTTGACTGGCCTGTTGGTTTAGTGGTTAGTGAAACTGACTGCTATGACGGAGGTCGATGTTCGATTCCCACCCAGGACAAATGTTTTTGTGATAAGCACGATCATTTGTTCTGTGTCTGGGTGTAAATTATCTATAATATGTATGTATTTAGAAAAATATAAGTATGTTTATCAGTTATCTAGTACCCATAACACAAGCTCTGCTTAGCTTGGGACTAGATGGCGTTGTGTGATAGTTGTGGAATATTATTTTTATTTTTTAAAGAGGGTATCCTGTGAAGATTGTCAGTTATAGATCCTGCAAGTAGCTTGGGCTGGAGCATGACCCAAGATAATTAGGCTGTTCAGTATTGGTTGCTCTATGGTTGTTGATTCAAAGGGCTACTGAAGGACACTGTGGATTTTAGTCAGTACGAGTCTGACAGTAACTCCCGCTCTGCCCTGGAGGTCGCATTTGATGATTTCACCACGTTAAAAAAATGGTTGTTGACTCGATGATGATGACAATAATCACAGGGGCAGATCGTGTCAAAGAATGGTGGTAATGATGGCCTGTTTGGCAATTGCGGAAACTGACCCGAAGTATAAATTTTAAGAAATTCGGGTGCATTGTGAAGTCCGTGCTGCAGAGGCCTTCAGGATCTGATTGAATGGCGACCACCCATTCGCATTTAAATCAAACATCAATTGATGACGAGTTCTTGAAGGATTATGCTGGCTGCTGAGGGGGGAGGCAGTTATTAACTTTGGGCTTAGGTGTGAAAACAAAGTCGGCAACGTTCAAGCGATACCTTTACTGGCCCGAAAATCATAATGCAGTTTTTGGGAAGCTGTAGAGCTACGTGCAATTTACTTGATGGTTACCATCAAGCCTGATGGGTACCATCAAGCCTGATGGTTACAATCAAGCTTGATGGTAACTTTTTGCTTACCTGATGGTAAGCTATGTTGTGGCAGGCCGTGATCGGTTCCATCAGGCAGACCGTATTTACTTTTTCACCTTTCTAGAATAAAATAGCCCACTAATAATCTAGGCTTCATTCCTCTATTCCTATCAAACCAACTTAGTTCCCAAAGTACAGTTAAAATAATGGCAGTGCCATCGCCATGGCTCCAATGAAGCGGATTGAATCAATTACGTTGCTAAGGCGGCGTCCAAACGAGCGGATCGCATGTCCACAAATGTAGACTTGGCCTAATACTCGTCCGGGGTTTATTTCGAACATAATTATTAAGTGAATTACAGCAGTTATACAAGACTCGGCTGGAATTCATTAGAAAATTGTGTCTTCACCCTTTTAAATATTGGGTCAGGAACAGACTGATGTGGGGTAATTTTGTTTTATTTGAATTTTTAATGGCTACAAAGTACAGGCTAGAAATCCAAGACTACTTACCTAGTAATTATGCTAGAAATTGGGGCATTTTCTGATAAGTATCCAAACCTGAAAAAAGTATCACCACTAATAGTGGTGATGGGCCGTTTACAGGATATTAAAGACTGGTTCCAGACTTTCACATCAGTGACGAATGTAACACACCGTTATACCTATCTCCCTAGCACGGTTTTTTGAGGTCAAACCCGGGCAAGTAGTTTTCATATTATTATGTTCTTTCTAACTTCATCCATCTTTTTTGGGTGTAAAAATAATGAAATGAGTACTCCGGCGTTATTTGAAGGCTAAACGAACCATTAGACTGTTACTGATTACAAAACCATCCTTTTCCTTCACAATAATATCATAATTATTATTTATAATTATGATGTCGAGTTGAAACTCGTTAACTGACCTTATTCAAAGTTTTACTAGAACAAAGATGTTCCGACCTTCCTCATCAAAATCTCCCAAATCTGTAGCGAGTGTCGACACCTAGATACATGGAGGTACAAGTTTCAGGGTCACCCAGAATTAGGAATGTTCATATATGGGATGATTTTAATTATAATGATCGACTTATCTCTTTTTAAGATGTTTTTTTAAAATACCAATAGGTTTTTAGTGGTAAAAAGTTAGAACATGGTATAATAGAAATGTCAAAATAGATCTAGTTTTTTTTTTTTTTAATCTGGTAGCTGTTAGTTGAATACGATTTCCCCTAGGGCTTCAATGCATAACTTTCAACTCGGTAATTAGGCATCTAATGGAGTACTTTCAGAGTATGAGTAATGGATAATAATTTACTTTCAACTTATCGTATATCAAAGAACGAGATTGTTTACCCGAGAGAGCTTTAAAAGGGCTCCATTTTATATTTTCTAGAAACACCGTGTTCTAGACAACTGATAAGATTTTCTAAAGGAACTAGGTTAAATGCATTACACGACCCGGTATAACATCATTATATTATGTCGCAGGAAAATGTCATTTTTCACCTGAACTACATTTACCTTGATCTATCCTTGCTTATTATAAACGTGATAAGTTTGTTACTCAATCACGTTGGAAAGGCTGAACAGTGAGTAATTGTCGACTTACCGTCCGATTATGGACTATTTCTTCATTGGAGCTGTCAGCAATATGACGGGGGGGGGGGGGCGTTATTAATACGATCGCAATGACGACGTCATGGCAATCAAATTTCATGATTATTTCTTAGAAGTTTTAAGGTTCATTTTCACTTGTAGTTGGAATCTTTGAATCGGTGAAAACGCGTCGCATTGCGCCATGGATAAAGTCCCTAATCATTGACATGAAGAAAAAAGCACCCGTTGCCCAAACCCCCTGTACATCCGCATTGTCCATCGTACCCATAAACAGGCACCCTTTATTGACACGCTAGTTTACAGCGTCTGAACATGATTCCAACAGTTTTATGTCGGCCATGTGTTGTTTGATTAGCTATCCGTTTATTTGGGTATTACTCGCATCGATTCAGCAATGAATGTATGGTTTGTTTGATCCGAATATATTAGTTGCCTTCGATGTAAGCAGTTTTATTTGCTTATGGAAACAGAGATTTTGTGTTGATACAAATGTTGGAGAATTGGGTCGGGTATGTTACTAGGGAATTTGTAATTGACATGGCTTGTGATGAAGCTGAGAAGTTTATTTGACTTTCCTTGGTTGACAAAGTCAAAAAGAGGAGATTCAATGCAGAAACCACATTTCACTAACTATGAATGCATGATTTGACAGTAGCTCTTCAGAGTCCACGTAAATGAGTTGTAGAAAACCCGTGGTACAAAATTTTAAATTTTTTTGGTGCAATTTGATGTAATGACATAGACTGTAGAACCACGTCTGTAGAACTTCAGTAACCGTTTTAAACACTGTCCGTAGTGTCCGTCCGCAAAATGTTTTTTGACGTTAGTTACGTTTTTACATCCATATCCGTGATTTCATAACGGACTCAGAAAGTAGACCCCTAAAAAGTGAAGTTCAAACTTTTCGTAACAAGGTAAAGGTAACATAGGGAAGTAACTTCAAGCGTATGAATGAAAACATATTAACTCAGTAGATCAATGAATGACGCATCCAATAATCTCTTTATCAAACCACGTCACACCCTCAGTCGAGCACATAACTTAGCCCAGACAACCCGGCTGGTATGCAGACAGTCAAAACAAGCAAAAGTGCTCACTGACTCACTTAATTATTGCAGTGTTGTTTAAACGGATCAATCTAACTTCAAAACTTGGACCACTTCATTCATATTCATTTTCCTAGGTTAGTAAGGGTGTGTTCAATATACGATTTTTTTATTGTAAGATTGGTTTGACTTGGAATTGGAATCTATCAACAGTTCATATTTGCAAGCAATATAAGGGACACGTCGCTACGTGTAGAGAAATACCGACGGAAATAACTTTACAAGCAATTAATATGAACTGTATTTACTGTTGATAGATTTCAATGTTCTTTACCGCATTGTAAAATGTCACCGATTCCGGCCGGTTGGTGGGAATCTTACCTGACTGAGCAAAAAGTCCAGGAATAAGGCATTTATTTGGCTTTTACTATGTATCGGGCGTTGTTCAATGCCAGTTACTAGTTACTACTGTTCCTCAAGCCTCCCACAGACACGTTTAAATGCGCCTCAACTATCAAACGTCATTAATATCCCTTGCACCACAATTAGCGTCGGATATCATGTTTTATAACTGCACCCAGTTGATCCAGTTGCTCTAATGAACGTTACGACATTTTAATACGAGCGAATTGATCAAGTGTTGCGGTGTAACAGATCTTAGAGTGAGACTGCATAGTTGGTTTATGAGTGGCTTGATCCAGTAATCTTTGGATTAGCCAGTAGATGAGGACAGTGGTATTCTATGCTTGTTGATTGTGTTTTGTTTCTTTTTGCCTCCTTTGACTAGCTTTACAGTTGTAAGTTTAATGCATATGCTTAGTTTGGGTTGTTGTAAGTTTTTTTTTTTTCTGATGCTAAGCGAAGATTTGGTCGACGATGAAGCACGCTTGCCTAGAAGTAACCTGTTCACTCTTGACTTGAAGACCCCAAGGTTATAGCTGTCGGGAAATACAGACGGCGTCAGCGAGTTCCATTTGTTTTACAGTTTGCCACAAAAATTATTCCCTTCGAAGTATAATAAAAAGTAATTTCAGAAAGACCAGTTATAAAGTACTCACAACTAACGTGTTAATATAATTATATTTATTTTATTTATTAATTAGTTTGGGAAAACAAACAGTTACACCCAAGAAATAAACATAAAAGTAGGTAGACATGTACTTATTATAAGTCTGTAACTCACTACGTTATCCACAGTTTATAATGACCAGTACCCTTAGCACGAATTTTCACTCTTTAACTGTACAGTATTTACTTTTTTCTTTGAAAATTGTCAATTTGAAATTGTCAAAGTTCCAGTTTATTTTACGTTTCAAATACTGAAAATTCGTGCTAAGGGTACTGATGTATGAACGTCGACGACGAGAAAGGAACGAGGCGAAGGGGTAGGCTATATAAATGATTTTTCAGGGACCTACATAATTATACTGTAATATGACGTCAAAGTTCTGCTTTGCAGTACTCAACGTCATCTACAACAGCCAGTTAAGTTACAAAAATATCACAAAAATTCTATTGACATATCCATACAAATATAATCGAAAAAACTTCCCCTATGTTTGTTTGGGCAAAAAAGAAGAATAACTGTTTTCAAAAGACAATTTCGTGTCCATTCACAGAGCCTGTACACCTCGAATCAGAGCTAACTAGTTGTCAAAGGCATCGCACGTGCCGGTCCGGTTTTTTCTGGACGTTTCCAGCCGTTTCTGGCCGTTTCCACTGACCTTATTGGCCGTTTTCGATGTTTTTGGAAGGTTTCGTATCATTTTGGAAGCGACTGCGTGGAATTGGGTGTTGAATCGGATGCGTTTTACGGATGTAATTTACGGATGTTTTTGCGGATGTTGAATGAGGAATAATTTGAAACTATTTTGGGTTTGTGAGTTTGGGACTCTATCATGTTTATGTTATCGTGTTTATTGTGGCCCCGTATAAGAATGAGACAAGATGCAATCAATCGTAAATATTTTATTGTTTTTTTTTTTTAAAACATACCCCACGCTTGTGATGTCTTTTATATCGTGGATTTGTTTACAAACATTCAAACTCACATAGACAAACACCCAAGCTCAGAATAACTACTTGAAGATCATTCAAATATTTGTCACGCGGAAATTGAACACGCAGAATTAGTTCCTATTTTCGCACAGTCAGCTTCATAGAAATCTCACCCCCTTTGGTAGTGATGTCACTACAAAATGGCGTGATTTTTCTCTGAGGGTTATCGTACATTAGAGGCGCTTTTTTACTATCCATACAATTTACGTTGTATGTACAGTCACGAGCAATGGTATGTATACACCAAGCAGTATTCAAAAGCGATGTTCTGCTACCATATTGATTAAACCTTTTCATTAGACTTCTACTTTGGAAGCCATACTATTACGAAATAGGTCTTATTTCAAAGTGGAGACCAGTATTTCACGAGTTAATTGCGTTTGAATTTTGTTAAGTGTATACATGGTGCTCGTGACTGTACATACTTCAACTCCCAAGTACGGTCAAATACGTAAAATTCGTGATAGTGCCTGAACTCAGCTGCAAAACCAAACATACTAACCATTTGTTTCAATATTAATCGATACTCAAAACACACCTACATAAATAAGAGCAGTCTAGAAACACATTTATTCCCCAGAGCAGCTTAAAATTTACAGAAATTCTCCAACTAATGGCCGGACCAGAATCTTAAACCAGGTTGTAGGGTAACGTCTGAACTCTTACCCTAAATTTCAAAGGTTATTATAGAGATTGTTAATGAAAATTACTGTCACCGAAACTGCTGGTTGTAACCGTTAGGATACACTTAAAAATAATATTCCTTTTTAGTACAGCTGTCTTGGTTTTGAGAAAGTAATTTTAGGTTTCTCAAATTGTTAAGAATAAAAAATGTAAATTGCTGCAGGTGCCTTAATGATAATAATTTCTTTGCTCGTGATGTCGTCATTATTATTTTAACTAGTTTTTGCACGTGGCTTCGCCCTTCTTCATTTCTCCACTCCTAAAAACTTAGGGTGCAATTACAGTGGCAGCGAGGTGGGCAGCGGAAGCGGGTGGCGGGTCACGAAACTGACTAGATTTTGTTTTTGAAGTCGGTTAAAAAAGGGTACTATCTAACTATAAGCAACAACACACTAAAGACTCAGACACGGAACAACTACTTAGACAGATCATTTAAATATTTGTTCCGTGCGGGGATCGAACCTTGGACACGTTGCACAGCAGTTGATCGCTAAGCCACTGCTACAACCGTGGAAGTGGCTGCCATAGTTGACCGCATCTTTTATCACAAAATTGAAACAATGCTAAAATGTGGCAGAATATTATGTTCCAAGAAACAGCGTTTCAGCTATTATTAGTTCTGGGGTTTAGTGAAAGTGACAGAGCTATTCAAGTCGTCTAGCGCCATCTCGTTCACTCACTGGAACAAGCCTGGTTTTGAGACGTTGTAATACCCTCCCTGGACACCTATTTTTAGAGCAACTATTGTATTCCTGTTTGAGCATCTATACCAATATTTACCATACTGTCAATATTTCATCCTATTATCTGTAAAGACAAAAATAAAATGCCAATTTTTGTACTGAAAACCTCAGTACAGGGTATTACTCAACCGCACAACGTTGCGTACTCCACATTTCACATTAGAACCATGATTTATGTGTTATGTTGGTCTCGGATGTTAGTTTGTTGCCTTGGTGGTCCGCGAGGATGGCGTAAATTTAAATTATCTTTTTTATGTCATAATAGTTGTTGCTTGTCTAATTTGGTTGTATGAGGAATTGGGTTACAGTTTGGACTGTGGTTATTGCAGGCTGGTTTCTGAAAGATTATTTATTGTACATCTAAAAATGAAAGAAAAAAGTATGACTTTAACGAAAGTTTATTTTATGCTTCTTCTGACTAAAATCCACGGTGTCCTTCAATAGCCCTTTACCTTCCGGGGCCACGGTTTTCTGTTAAGACAGTCTCGCGACCCCGGCAAGCTTTAAACCTCTAGGGAGGGCCCTGTCATATTGCTGACAGCTCTTTTAGGCGCGTGGCACTCGGTTTACCCTTGTTTGGCAGAACAACTTTTCGTCGAAAATCATTCCGGCTAATTTTGGTTACTATAAAGTCGTTTAGTAGAATTATTCATTTCACCGAATAATTACTTTTTATATTTTTATTTAGCCTATTTATTTCTTTCAAATAATTTCATTTGACCGAATTTTCAAATTCACTAATTTTATTTAAACTAATGTTTCACTAGACTAATAATGATTTAGTCGAAATATCGCATCGAATATTCATTTAATTAATAATTCGTTTCCTTTCATTGTCTATAAAAAAATCGGGCTCCGCCGAGCTACCTTGGAAGGTGGTAATCAGCAATTTTACCAAGGATGCAAGAGCGAGCGAAGCGAGCTCAGAACCTGGGGCACCCCGACTCGGACAGGTTAGGTTCGAAGGGGATGGCGGGGTCTGAAAGACCCCGCCATCCCCTTCGTGTTAGGTTACTTTAAACCTTGCAAACAGAAACAGGAGCCCCGCGAAGCGGGGCTCCGTCGAGCTGCCTTGGTGGGTAGTAATCGGCAATTGACAAAGGATGCAAGGGCGAGCGTATATTACTGATGACCACCTACCGAGGTAGCTTGACGGAGCCCCGCTTCGCGGGGCTCCTGTTTCTGTTTGCAAAGTTTAAAGTAACCTAACATGAAGGGGATCCCCTTCGAACCTAACCTGTCCGAGTTGGGGTGCCCCAAGTCCCGAACTCGCTTCGCTCGCTCTTGCATCCTTAGTTACTGATTACCACCTACCAAGGTAGATCGACGGAACATAAATATTTACAATGTTTTCTTTTCTGCATTACATTACACCAATCGAATATTCGATAAACTAAATTTTATACCACCTGAATATTATATCAAATGAATATTATTTACCTTTACCTTTTGATCAATAGTGCAAATGTTGTTATCGCAAATAAATATTCGATGAAATGAAAATTAAGTTAACCGATATTATACAAACTGATTATTTTCTCGAACGTTGTTCGAATTAGTAAAATTATATCAAAAGTTGTTCGACCAAACAAGGGTGAACCGTGGCACTCGACGTACTGTCGACACTGGTTAGGCACCAAGGCCCTTGAACGCAAAGGGTTACCGAAGAAACATGGTGGATTTTTTGTCGGTATAAGACTGACAACAAGAACTTAATTCATGATTTTCATAGCCTAAAAATAAATCTGACGAATATTTATATTTAGCTAGTCCGTTTCTGTACACGTTTATCGATTATTATTAATGTTACTTAGGATTAGTAAGTTGGTTTAAAACATTAGTTTTTTGTGTGGTGCTTATTTTCATGAGACATTTTCACAGCTTAACATAATTTTAGTTTAAAATTCAAAGAGTTAGCATTATTTTAATTACAGATGAGAACTTTTAAAAACAGGCACTGTAAAGAATATTATTTGCATCCAATGATATAAACAGATTTAGTGAGCACGCAAAACGTGAAGACTAGAAAATGTCCTACGTGGGACAATTGCTTTGTCTGTGTCTGTGGGTGTGGGGGGATTGATGACGCATGGCGCTGTTTGTTTATCTAGCTGTCACTTTTTTTCTTATTGCTTTTTATCAAGCTATCCTTTTTACTTGTATTTCACTACAAGTAAACAGGATAGCTTAGGATGTAATAATCATGTAATATAAAAGTGTGTATGTGTGCTGCCGCTCGACGCTGAACAGTTTTTTCTGTTGTTTTGTAAGTGTATATTTTTTTTTGTATATTAGAATATCACTGTTTGCATCACAAAAATATTTTAATCAATCTCAGTAACGTTGGCATCAAACGATGAGACAAGAAGGGTAAAATTTAATATTTTATTAAATTACTTTTAGTCTTTCAGAAGCCCTTTTGTTGGTGATCCTAAACAAACGAAATTATGCAAACACAGCGGCCATCTTGGCTTAGATACTTACTGTCTGTCGAGACTGTGTCCACAAAGTTATTAGAAAACTTTATTTAAAAGTATATTTATTTGTCATTTGTAGGAAATCAAGATGCTTAAGGCTTTAGGGTCGGTTTTTCAATGACAAGTTAGGCCTTTTTTTACAAGGTAAATGCATGAGTCTTCACAACCACGGCAGTGCAGGAGGTACTATCAGATTTGTACTGAATAAATTCCACGATGTCCTTCAACAACAACAACAACTTTACGTTCCTGGGTCACGATATTCGTAAGACGCGCGGGACTTGGGATGAAAGTTACCTTTTTCACCCCGGTAAAAAGTACTGTTCACGAGGAAATTAACGATAAATTTCTTATGAAAATAGAACGTGTCTTTTTAGTCATGACAGAATTAAATCTTTGCTAGTAGACTGAGTAGGAGCGGATAATAATAGGTTCTAAATACTTGAATTGCTTTACTATTTTCATAAGCAGTCTTTATAATTCGAATGTAGCACAACTCTTCGTAAACTGTAACGAAAATTTACACAGAATTTTCACTTACCCACAAACGGATTTCAAATGCACTGTAATAATAAACAAACCCATACCGTACATACCAGGCTTGATTCATAGAAACGCAGCGGTTACGTACCGTTCACGCTGCGTTCCCGCAACGCTGCCGTCTCGCTGATTTACGATCGTCGAATCGCAGGAAGTAACAGATCGGCACCTTTGATAGCAAATGTTCTTTGTTTGATACAGGAAATCAAAAAGATTTGTGTTTAATTTTGGGTAGGAATTTCTATTGAACTTTCAGATGTAATGAAACAATTAAGGCGTATTTTTGCTTGACTTCTTCGTAGAAAAAGATTTTATTTTGATAAAGCTTTCTTGATTATTTATTGTCTACCTTATAAATTATGTTACAATAAAATTTGTTCTATATCCCTAGGACATTCCAAAATGATGTATTTTTAAGCTATTGCATAGCTTTTATCGCGCGGCTCTGAGCGTGGCGACTGGATCGAGAAAATTCCTAACGAAAATAACCTAACATCCAGTTTGGAAGAGAGACCTGGGCATCCTGTAGATACAAATAAAAGACCGTCACAGCCGTTACGAATATCAGGAACATTTTAAATAAAGTATATTCTCGACAAATATTTAAATTTGTTTATAAAATATATAAATAGAAATAACTTTACCGCGGCAATCCCCGAGTGCCACACGTATTTTTTTTAATTACGCGTTGGTTTTGACCCAGTGCTGAACAAAAGCCTCTCCCAATTATCTTTCAAAGTGATCTTTTTGAGAGTAAATTCTACTACTACTTGGAGAATATAATTATGTATATCCTAAAAAAGCTGTGTTATATCACTTTCTTATTAAAACAGTGGTCGAGTCGAGAGCCTTTTCGATAAAAATAAAAACATACAATTCAATATCAAAAGCGTTTAGAAACAAACATTCTACGCGGCTCAAAAGAAACTTCATAAAAACCACTAGTATTTAACAAAAACAATATGGCATTATATCATTAGAAAACTTCGCCATCGACCAATTAAAACCCAACCTTACACCTCACTAAATAAAGTCCATATACATTCACGCAGGAAATGAATCATGATTAAAGAAAAACCAAACTAACTTTGCGGTCCAGTAATTTAATTTTCCGCAAGAAATGAAGCGGGTGGCGATTTAACCGAGCGCAAAAATAAATTTGTTACGTCAAGAAAAAGCTTCAGTGACGGAAAATAAAGAGATTTTGCTGGAAATTACAAAAGAAAACCGCAAAAATCGAAACAATAGGTTTGAAACAAAGGGCGGTGTGACGAATTGTGTAGTTGAGTATGGTCGGCAAAATGAGAGGGGAATAAAAAATTAAGGGACTGTACTTATTAGTGTAATGATGGCGAAGTCGTAAAACTACCCTACATACAGTTACGACGTAGTTTCGGTAATAACATCACGTTAGTTTATCTGTGGTCGCGTTTATTTCGATAATAAATAAATAAGATGTCAATTCACAAAGGACATTTATAACTACAGTATGCAGCCGCACTTACTGAGGATGGTCTGTGGATGCGTGACATCTGTCTTAAGTTTCCTCCGTGCCTAGGAAAGCACGTAAAGCCCTTGGACCCAGCTGTCGTTTGTAGATCTTGGCAGTCGTTTCAGTGACTGGGATGTGGAGGTCCGATAGGCAGTCGCTCTGTGCGTTGAAGCGTTTTTGCCATACCTATTATTGGAATCAAATTAATATAGCAGCTCACAATTTAGGACCCATTAATATTAGTAGTCATTTTTACCCGTGGTGCTAGGCAACTGGGCTTCAGTTGTAATGTCCCTTTGTGCCTGTTGGCCTTGTTTTGTTCTGTCTCCTGCTTGCATGGAGGGAAGTGGAAACATTTTTCCTACTCCTCCACTATTACTTTCTGATTAATTTCGTTGCAGGATCCAAGACAGGTAAATTCATTCTCCGGGACACATCGAGCTTTATTGTCTCGGCGGCATTTTCTGGTGGTTTATCATCATCATCATCATCAGCCGGAGGACGTCCACTGGTGAACATAGGCCACTCCCTTAGACCGCCACGCCGAACGACTGTTGGTTGCCACTGTTGATTCTGGCTTTCAGGAGTTGCAGTGGTTTGGGAATAGTGTGGTAGATTTGTCCCAATAAAAAAAAGTCGCTGCATGTAAAATACTGATATACAGTTGCATCTGGTTCGACTGGAAGCCGACCGTAATATAACTAGGAAAAAGGATAGGTACATGATGAACTAGCTCTTAAAAACTCACAAAACCACGCTTCTAGTATTTCGCGAGACAATTCCTCAGACGTCCATTTTCTCACAATAAATTACTCAGTGTAATGCGTGTGTATGATAATTAGTCGTTTGTTATAACTGAGACCGTTACACATACAGAGTGTAATGTACGCTCGTTTTCTTAAGTATTTGATGTTATACGGGAGATTATTCGGTATAACTGAGTTGGGAGACTTGTTTTTGGTTCTTTACTAAAAAAATAGAAAAAAATGTTTTTATGAATTAGTATTCACATTTAATTTCATAAAAGCACAAGGGCTCGTTTTTACGTTGAATTTAAATGTAATTTCTTAATTCTTCATGAAACGTTAAAGAAGTTCTGCTATTCATTTTAGAGAGATTGTCCTATTAATATTATAAAGGTGAAAGTTTGTATGTATGGATGTTTGTTACTCTTTCACGCAAAAACCACTGAACGGATTTGGCTAAAATTTGGTACACAGATAGTTTATAACCTATAACACATAGGATAGTTTTTATCCCGATTTTATGTTCCCGTGGGATAATTTTCGAGTTGTAGCGGGTGAAACCGCTGGCAACAGCTAGTTTTTCATAAAATAGGTTTTTTGCAATTGGTAGAGACTTTTGTATAATATTCTAGATTTTTTGTCTTATGGCATACTATGATTGTTATAACTTAGCTTCACAAAATCAACCTTTCAATTATCCCACGATTGGGATTCAGACCTCCTATCTACTTAACGGAGTCGACTGTAATTTGAGTCATAGTACACGGAGGCAACCGATTGTTTGACAGATATTAAGACAACCTTTTGGTTTTAGGACTTACCAGTACAAAACGGTAATTGTTTTTCACCATTTTAATTATCTATTCATCAAAACTTGTTCACTGAACTTGTTGTAGTAACTAATGTAAAGCCATAAAAAATGAATGAAAATAAAAAAATAACACCAAAATATAGCCCTGATCCATCGCTCCAACAATTTGTTCAGCATTCACAACTTTCCACTCGTGTGTCCACACTCTATGATAATCTGAAACAAGGTCCTGAGATTAATGTCACACCACCTACGCCGCCGAGACAATTGTGTGCAGACTACCAAATTGATAAAGCTAAATAAACACTATTTACATTTTTTTAGAGATCCTTGCGTAAATAAGAAATTTAAAACGAAGACGGTGTATCGCGAGAGTTCAATATCGAATGGATTAACTGAACGTGAACACACCAATTTAACTTCGGTCTTTATTTTCATTCCATTCATTCATCGCTGTATGTAGACACTGCATTGTTTTTGTTTGCAATATTATTTGTTATAAAATTATGTAGGTATTTATTATGTATGTTCTGGTTTTGGATTTATAAGTTTATAAAAATAAACTTTAGTTGCGGAGAGTTTTTAATTTGAATTCTGCCTAGAAGTAAATATGAGTTCTAAGATGGAGTATCATCATCATCATCATCAACAACCTATAATTTTCCCACTACCTACTAGGACACAGGCCTCCTCTCTGTGAGAGGGAGTGGGCCATAATCCACCACGTGGGTCCCGTGCGGTTTGGTAGATGTCACATGTCTTCGAATTTTCGGTTCTAGGACATGCCGGTTTCCTCACGATGTTTTCCTTCACCGTTTTGAGAGCAGTGGAGATGAAATAATTAACACAAAGTAAAGCTCCTGGTGGGGTTCGAACCCACGACCTTACAACTTGTAAGTCGGGACCGATACCACTGGGCCACCACTGCTCACACACAAACCTGGACTGGACGGAACTCCCGTGCACCAACGGAAACCAGTAAAACGCTATCCATTTTAGTGCCGTCTCCTGGGGTTGACGGCCAGGAGGTGGATTCCACCCCTAAAAGAGACCGCTACTCTTATCATGATCTTGTTTTATTTCTACATCGACATATATAACTCGTGAAAACGGCTGGACCGATTTGGCTTATTTTGGTTTTCAATTATTTTTGGAAGTTCATTGAAGGTTTAAAAAGTGAGTGAATACGAAGTTTGATGTTTTACAAAAACATAATTAACGCACATCCTGAAATTAGTTTGTTCAGAATCGTTTACTGGCGGTACGAAGTTGGCCGGGTTAGCTAAATATGATTATGTATATTTCTTCATTAGTACAAAATGTTCAATTATAACAATATAGACTGAATTCAAAATTTAAAATGCAGCATACGGAACCCTGTAAAATTCTAGTTCATCTGACACAAGCCGCTGACCATTCCATCTTTTCAATATGTAAAATTATTCGGGGAATTGTTTCAGTACTATTTTTTGTGGCACAATCCCTAAACGTTATAAAGATTTAACGTTTTAAATGTTTTAGTGAATAAAAAATAATTTATTTCCCTTTCATTTTCTATTTGTTTTTGCTCCCCGCTGGGTGATTTCTGTTTTCTATGACAAGGCCTTTAAAACAGTTGGGTTCAATAGCTGCAAAAAATTGTAGGTTTGGTGAATGAAGTAACTAGAAAACTGTGTTCTGTTCGTGAATTTCATTCTTTTGTCAATAATATGATGATTGCAAGTCGCCACTGCTGAGGATGAATACCTGGGTATACTTTTCTTAGCAGAGCGGCTTTGAAAATTCCTTGTAGCCTAGTTGGACTCTAGAATCAGAATGCTGAAGCAAGAGTGGGGCAGACAGTCGGTCGATGGAGCAGATATATGAGCTTGAAGAAGATGGCTAGCAGCGGATGGATTATGATTAAAGTACTGTCCAAGAAAATTTAATGATATGGTGAGCTTTACAGTCTAGATTCGATAATGTGATGGGTCTGAAACATAGTGTTGGTAAAATAAGGATTTATTATAAGGGGGTACCTTGTATTGACTGTATTGATCCCTCAAAGATTACAGGCGTGTTATAAAAACAGCAATTCTGTTTTAGGTTTAATACACTGTAATATAAAAATAATTTAATAAGCACCAAAAAACAAGAAATAAAAAAAAGCATTTCTAATAAAAAATCTACAAATTCAGCAAATAAATTACGAGCAATTCCAAAAATATTACCACTCAGCCGTATCCACAAAATCTTACATTTATATAACATCGTGAATATTCCTCCTGATTCATCGTAAAGTGGGGACATCATTGTTTTATTATGAATCGTAGGCCATTAGAGGAATTGCGTAGATTTCGCGACCGGGTCTTGTCCCGCTGACGTAGCGTTTATGGTTATCCTAATAAAGAATAAGTATGCGACCCTGTGCTTCGGACGGTCGTTTGATGATTCCTTCTGGCCAGTTTTATATCTGTGGCGATTTGTCCAGACGTTTATGAAAATTAGGTATGGTTGACGGTGGTAAAACTGAAGCTTTGAAACATGGTTCTCTGTGTTTTTAACGATTGGCAATATCAAACGTGGATGGTCCTCCGATACTCCGATAATGTGCCGATACGAGAGCTCCACTGAAAACGGAATAACTTGGAGCTCTAGTGCAAAAACTGAAGACCTGTCATGACTCGTGATTGTCACCAGTCATAATTACAAGAAAAAAGCAATTGCAACGAGCATATTATATTAATATTTTCATAAAAAATCCTTCTCATCTATCTCTTTGTTTATGAAAATCATCAGTTAAGTAGCTTCACCCAGGGACTATTAACTAAGCCATCATGCTTCTTGACACAGGTCCTAAGCCGGATCATGCTCCTTCGGGAGGTACCAGTGCATGCTCACCGGAAACGCCCGGGCGTCACCACTGCGAGGACCGCCTGGAGGACACGGTGGAGGACTGCCCTGCTTGGGTGGAGCACCGCCGTGTCCTCACGCAAGCGATAGAGGGATACCTCTCGCGCCCGGCATTGGTCGCGGCCATGCTGCGGGGTGAATAAGAGTGGGAGGCGGTCGCCTCGTTTTGCGAAGCAGTCATGCTCGGGAAGGAGGAGGCGGGCCGCGAGAGACAGTGAGGTTACCAAGACCCAGACATTCCCACTACCCAGAGTACCTACTTCTGTAAAATCAGAACCTATAATATTAAATCGATAAAGGATCCCTTTTTACATCATAGTTTTCTCTTACAAAGCTACATTGACATTAAAAGATGCATCAGTTAACACACGCACTATATGCGATTATTTGAAATATAAATATTTATTTAAGCATAAAAGATTGTTTGAATAAAAGATATGAATGTATAACGTAGGTGTTGAAACTTAAATTACAGTATCACATTAAAAGGTTTACATTTTCAATAATATTTCATGAATAAAAACAACATTATACAGAGGAGCTTAGCATAAATTCGGCAAACAAAACCTGAAACTTGAGGTTTTTTTAATAAATAAAAAAAGTGCGTGTGCACAGTACCTTTGCCCATTTTTGCGAAAACACAAATTCGCTGAATTTAATTTAAAAAGAAGAATTTTCAAAATTCCAGGAGTCTTTGAGAAATCGGGGAAAATACATAAGAAAAAAGATTGACGAATTTAGAACCTCCTCCTTTTTTTGAATTTAAAAGATAGTTGACGATAAAAACCTACCTATCCCCAAAAAACATACCTACAAAAGCTGTAAAAATAAAGTTGACAAACTTACATTTGCAGTTGTCTCCGATACATTTTGTTTAAGAAAATATAATCAAGTACGTTTTATAAGTTGGTCGACTATTACTCGTAAAGTTGTAAAGCCTACTTAGTCATGACAATTTTCTTTTAAACTTCGTTATATGTACTACTATTGTGAATTTTTTCATACCCCCAAACATAACCGTTTAGCTGGTAGAGGGGGGGGGGACACTCGAATCGAGCAAAATTTAGCACTTTATAGCTTTTTTATCAAAAATTGTTAATGGAAACTATCATTATTTTTTAAAGGCCTATTTAATGTACCCCACACTAAGGGGTACGCGAGAAAAAAAAAAATCCTCACTTTACGTGTAAGTACTTCAGGTACCCTAAAAAAAAATATTTTACGAGATTTTATTTTACCACTTTTTCGGCACAACAAATTATTTTACACCAAATTACAGCTCTCTAGTACTGTGCGTCTCTGAGCTAAACTGCGGACAGACGGACGGACGGACGGACATGGCGAAACTATAAGGGTTCCTTGTTGACTATAGAGACCTTTATTTTTAGGAGATTTTTCTCGCAAAATACTGTTTAATTATGTTAAAGAGACGTCCCTGAAATTCAGAATGGCCTAGTTTAAGTGGCAGACATCCATTTATATTCAGTTTTAATGTTGTTACTGAAAAAATAATGTTTGGCTCCTTTTGTAACATTTAATGTAATTCTCAAATAAAATACGTGTCTTGTGACTCCCCAAATTATTTTTGTTTAATGAGCTATTCTGTTTACTGTGTTATTTTTTAGAAATTTGCATACAGGGTGATATTCAAGGGTAAGCCGCGCCTGTCAAGGTCGATCTGTGGATAGGTGACTATTCTATTTATTCATTCATTAAATAAATAATTATACGTGTATAAAAGTACCTTTTTCAATTTGGCATAAGTGGCAAAAGAAGTTACAGTTCAAATTATTTTTGAAAATCTATCTGATGGTTAGTCCAATATCGTACGAGTATAAAATAATGTGACGTTGTGATATTATGCAAAAATCAATAACGTTTATAATTTCAAAAACATTTGAATATAACCCAAGTCAGAAGTAAAATAAATAAAATAATATCTGGTATTCAAATAGTAAAATAAATAAAATAATATCTGGTTGACCGAGCTTCGCTCCCTTGGGAACTGAGCTTTTCTCGAACCTGGGGCTTGTCGATTCCTTGAGCCGAAAAACCACTAATCTGTAACTTTCATGAAAATCCTTGGAGCCGTTTCCGTGATACTGATTATATATAAATATACAAGAATTGCTCGTTTAAAGATATTAGATAGATAGATAAATAATAATAATTCGAATTATTCGAATTGAAAGGCCTACTTACGGCCCCATCGGCCATCAGTTCTACGTGCTAGGTGGCCTGCCTACTGCCACTTCAACTTGCTTACTGACGGGGCTAACTTTGAGGGCCAAAACCTGATGGGATCGCGGGACGGTCTCATTAGGAAATCTTGATGGATTGAAGGATCACCATTTTTAAATGAGTGCTCTCACCCAGAACAGGACGGAAAGGACTGTCAGACTTGTGCTGACTAAGATCTACGGTGCCCTTCATTAGCCCTTTACGCTCCGCGGCCACGTTTACCTGTTAAGACAGTCCTGGAACGCGACGCGTTGTCGACCCGGGGATGATCCATGATCGGACGACGAGTCGCCCACTACTCGCCGTCCACATGCTCACGGTTTTGAACTTTGGAGTTATTTACTATTGTCCAAACAAGTTTTACGCAATTTTCCATGAATTATGTATGTTTTTTAACTTTTACTTTATGCACTAGTAATATTGCTCGTTCACCTAGAATGACCGATTAATCGCCTTTACGACACTAACTCAATTTAGTCCATTATGTAAACATCGATTATTATAATAATGTAGTTATGTTGTTGTGACAACGTGTTTACATATTTATTGGAAATTATATGCAGGCATATCTATTTCAAATTTATTTTTGATGTTATTACAATGTGATTTTTTTTCTTTGTTTCATTATTTATTTTCGAAAAAGAGCGCTCTATCTTACATTTTTGAGATGTATGACAATGTGGAAACATTAATATTCCCCAATTCATAAAATTTTCCCAATCAAACATAAACCTTCCCATTTTGTGATAAAGTTGAAAATCTATTTGGGATAAGTTGGTGTGCTGACGGATGTACAGTCGAATTCCAAATTCCTGGGTCAATTTCTGAAAGCAATAGCCTGACGCTTCGCTGTGACTTACGACCTTTTATTATAAGTTGTTTTAATACTATACAAATCAAAGGAACTTACGGTATACTTCATAATTTCAACCTTTTCCTACAAGTAATGCTGGCGCAGTGGTTAACGTGCTCGGATGTTTCCATCACTGCTGGCGAAGGATCGATCCTCACTTTTTTCTAATTACTTTTATTTTATTTAATAATTTTAAATAATTGCGATATTCTTTTTGTTATTTTTCATGCATTTTTTTGTAGAAATTTGATAAATATAATTGTTTTTTTTTAGTAATTACTAATACTAGTCATTAGTGTTGTGTGTCGACCGTTGTCATCATATAAGTATAATAAAGTTTTGTAGGTAGATCAGGGAAGTAAAACAAAAGTTACAAAAGTAAATTATTTCGATTTGTGAGGTAGACATAACTATGTTAGTTCGTTTCGAGTCTCATTATAGAACGTTGTTGATTACTGGATATTTTGTGTGACGATTGTTTACATCTAAGTTACGCTGTTTTAATGTTATTGTTTTGTAGTGAAATATTAACAGTGGAAATAATAAAATCACTGAGGGCGAATATTATAGCCGTGCATAAATATGGATGAAACAATACAAATATCAAATTAAACCGGACTAAGTGTGAGTATTAACATTTAATTTTTAATGTTTTTATGTTTTAATGTTTCACATGTTAATATCTTATTTATTCGATAAGATTCCCTAGAATAGGTTTGTTTAAAAGATAGTTATACGTGTTATTTACTTATAGTTTTTTCTTCTAGTAAAGTAAATTATCAGTTGTATTTTGCATAAAGATAATAATAGTATTCCATGTTTTGTTCTAGTGAAATACTGTGAGTCCTGTGGAAGTGGATATGAGATATGAGGAACGAGCTTAGCTTAATCTTATCGAGAGCAAAGTCCAACACCGACGGTTGTCAGACATCATAATTAAATTATGGTGAATGAATATGAAGGAAATGGCTTCCCCCAATGAGTAACTAATTCAACACGAAATGAATAACCGTTCAGTTTCACCGTGCACTCAAGACAGAAAACTTCACCAATCAGCCAAAAACCCTTTTGTTTTATAGAAATAAAAGAAACGTTTAAAAGCACGACCATATTTTTTATACTTATGGCTTTTGTTGTATTCATTCTTAGTTAGCGAAAACATCATTTTATTCACAGTTCTTATTAATTTAGGGCTTAGATTTGAGGCTAAGTTTCAATCATTCTTTTCATAAAGAAAACGAAAATTAAACTGATGTCCTCAATAGGGTATATCTATGGAGAGCGGTTATTTTTTTGTGGTTAAGAAATAATAAAATTAAATTTTTCAGATATAGAACATATTTCGATATTATTATTTTTTTTGCTAAATCGCACCTAGTGGAACGCAAAAAGCTTGAGTTCATAGAAACAAAATTGTTGGCACCGCAGCCCCGGAACGCAAAGAGCAACTGGCCCTTTGCGTTCCAGGACCGTGGTGCCTTCACAATCATAGCTGTAGCAGTATTTTTATGTAGTGCTAATGTTATTTATTTGCGTGCTTCTATTTCAGTAAAAGAACATTCATCCTTAAATACCTAACTTTTTTTAAGCAACCTGTTTCTGGACCGTGGCCCTGGAACGCAAAGGGCAACTAGCGTTTTGCGTTCCAGGACCGAAGTGCCATGGGACGTTTGTTTGAAATAGTAACAAGGCACCGCGGCCTTGGAACGCATAGAGAAATTGGCCTGCTGAATTATTACTATTTCAAATGGCTTTATTATAAATAGTCATATCTTTAATATTTCTTTTGTTAACATAAAGACAAAATTACACATTAATATTTTTTTGGGATAACATACTAAAATGGCCGCACTTTATAAAATAAACCCTATAATTTCTTAAATATAATTAAACGTAATTTAGTCTTATAATCAGCTAATTAAATTGAATAATATTGTTTTATCTTCACTTCTAATTTTTTAATTTACTTATTACTGATAGCTGTTGGGCTAAGTGGAGCTATATCAATGAGATCTGAGTCTTATAATGTGTTTAGCTATTGTTTAGTTTTTTTTTGAAATCATGATCTTATTAATCAATGTCTTGTTAGTTATTCATGTTAATTTACAGTTTATTCATGCTTATTATTTATTAAAAAAAGTTAAATATTAGTTTTATGTTTTTTTTTTGGTCTTGGTGGAAATAAAAAAAGTCATGGTGAATTAAAATGTTTATTTTGTTTTATTTATTTATGTAATTAACAAACTTATAAATTATTCGTAAATTCGTTCATATGAATCTGACAATCCCTCAGTCAAAAGTCAACTCATTTGATGAACTTCAACATGACATTGCAATAATATTCGTTCTTTCCTCAATATTGATATTCGCCGGCATTATGAGAATACTTAAATATATCGCTATCTATATATTCACACGTCACTAACCAACAACCACAATCTAACGACAACTTGATTTCGATCAAGTTAAATATCCCTAAAACTTGGTCTACCTCGCAGAAATTGTGAACAAACGATTATAATCATATTTCTGTCCCATTACAATATATAACAATTGAGTAAAACTTACAAAAATAATATCACTGCGAGGGGATCGAACTCATGCCTTGCTGTTCACCGCATATTATGTAGTGGAACGCTTAACCATTAGGCCAACGGAACAAGTGATAAATACGTTGAAATTATGAATCGTATACAATCAGAAGTTAATGATGAATGTGTTTCTTAAAAATAGAAGGTTGTAAGTCAAACTAAACGTCAAGCTATTGCCTTATAAGTGTGTCTGACCACTTTTGAACCGCTACTGTACCTATACAGATCAACTGATTCAGACACCCTTAAAAATAATGTGTCAGACTAAAAAAATTCAAACTTTCATTATATCAAATAATTATCCAACATCAAAAAGATAATTAAATCATCAAAAGGATAATGCCATTATAGATTAAACACCAATAACCCCTAAACGCTAATCGCCATTGGACTCGGCTAGAAATCGCCAGAGAGCGATTTATTTATAGCGTAAACCGACTCACGCGCCATCGTAAATTAGTATATCTTTGGGAGAGCGCGCGCGCGCGCGTGTCGCCATTTTGAAAAAATAACCACTCGAAATATGAATCGGATTCCGTTAATCGATGTTCGAAATGAGAATTGGATTTCAGTTGAATTCGATTGTCATTTGAATTGGGATTCAAATTTTAGACGTTCCGTTTTTGTAAGTTTTTGAATGTGTCTCGTGCTGTGTTATTTTGTGAAGTGAGTGTATTTTTCGAGGTAATTATTAATTTTTAAAAGTACAATCTTTAATTATTGGTGAGTTATAATTATTATGCTATAATACAGGCGTGCCCAGGTGTCTATCAAGGTGTTCAAAAAAAAAGATTGGATTTTGCGGTAAAATATTCATTCATTAAATTCGCCTGTCACAACTGTAAATTTTCTTCGAAAACTAATTTCCAAACGGAAAAAAATAACGGTAAAACTTTAATAACACAGTGGAAAAACCTCTTATTTAACGTACCGTTAAAATAACACTAAAATACATTGTATACCTTAAGAACTTTACGTTTTAGTGCTAAAACACTGTTACTGTGTTACACTTTACACATAATATACTCGGTCTTTTGAAGTCATCTATTGTAGTTTAGTCAAACAATTTATAATAACTAGTGATGAATATCTTACATTAGTAATACAATGCTTAGTAATTCAAATCTATTGTGAACTAATGAAATGCCTGACGTTTCTAAAGATATTTACAGTCAATAGAACATTACGATCGTAATCTTAGCATTACACTAGCTTCTGCCCGCGACTTCGTACGCGAATCCTGTTGTTTATGCCAGCGACAACGGGGTCGTCAAAATCGAAGATCTGAAAATTCTGATAGGTACCCAATTCCAAGAGCCCGGGTAAAAAAATTAATGGGAATTTGGCCAGTAGAGTAAATTTTTTACTCATATATTCATCGTCATCGAAAATCAGTCCTGAACTGTTACCGCCTACACTGCGTGGAGGTACTCCCAGTTTATGTTATTTTATAATAAAACTATACAGTGAAATTAGTGATAGCTTTGGCTTCCACATCAGGTGTTCAATATCTTCAATTTTCACATCAACAGAGACTGCTCGTCAGGCTGAACAAATTTGCAAAGACGTCATTCCTGTATATGTTATAGTGTAGCTGGGCTCTTAGTGTTCCACATCAGGTGTTCAAGATCTTCAATTTTATACGTCAACAGAGATTACTCATCAGGCTGAACAACTTTGCTAAGACGTCATTCCTTTATATGTTATAGTGTAGCTGGGCTCTTGGAGTACCACGACAGGTGTTCCAGGTCTTCAATTTTTATACGTCAACAGAGAGTGCTCATCAGGCTGAGCAACTCTTGCTAAGACGTCCTATATATGTTATAGTTAAGTTGGGCTTTTGGTGTTCCACATCAGGTGTTTCAGATCTTCAATTTTTATACGTCAATAGAAACTGCTCATCAGGCTGAACAACTTTGCAAAGACGTCATTCCTGTGTAGGTTATAGTGTAGCTGGGCTCTTGGTGTTCCACATGAGGTTTCCCAGATCTTCAATTTTTATATGTCAACAGAAAGTGCTCATCTGGGTGAACAACTTCTCTGAGACGTAATTCCTGTATATGTTATAGTGTAGCTGGGCTCTTGGAGTTCCACATCAGGTGTTCCAGATCTTCAAATTTATTCTCTCAGCAGAAAATGCTCATGACGTGGAACAATTTTCGCTATCGCACCATTTTTGTATCTCTTATAGTTTAGCTGGTCCGTTGCGGTTCTGCACCAGGTGTTCAAGTTTCCAAGATAAATTATAGCCTATGTGTTGGCCAGACTTAATACCTATACAACAAAAAAAAAATCATTCAAATCCGTCCAGTACTTTTTGAGTTTATCCCGGACATACATACAGACAAACAGATAAACAGACAAACAGACAAAAATTCTAAAAACCATATTTTTGGCTTCGGTATCGATTGTAGATCACACCCCAAGTATTCTTTTAAAAAAATATTCAATGTACAGTTTTGACTTCCCTACTATTTTATTATATGTATAGATTATTTATGAATTGGTGATTACATCTTTGAAAGGTAATTAAGTACAGAGGCGATAACGATGAGTAAATAAAATAAATATCTATATTGGTTATCGAATTGAAAATACAAGTATCCCTTATTTCATGCCAATGCATGTCTGTCAAATTTTTGTAAAAAGCATGATTTAAGATGAAGGTGGTAAACTGCTCAAATGAGTCCTCCCTCTCTGTAAATACTGGAATGACGCTGTAAAGTAAAAGAGTGAAAGCTCGTGCTTAAGGGTACTGAATAACTTAACTATAAATGATCAAAATAAAATTTAAATAAAACTTTCAAAAACCGGTTTAATACGATTTTCACGTGAATTGATTAACATTTTACATTGAAATTAAATCGAGCAAAACATCCATGTATTTTGAACATGCATTGTCTATTTACATTAGGTAAATAGACTTATTTGTCCATCACACATATTCAGATATTCTCGGAAACAGCTTTACTAGTATTTGATAGTTTTTTATCATTTTTTCTGTGAAATTTGATATTGGCGGCCTGAAAATTGCTGAAAGTTTTCTCAATAATATATCTCTTTGCTCGCATATTATTTATCTCTCAAATGTTGCTGTTATATTTGTTCGCAGACATAAAAGTAATTTCACGGATTATTTAACTTTTTATTAATTTAATAAAATGTGTGAAGAGATTGTGAGAAAATAATTTTATCTCCATGAATTATTTTCAAATGATTGTGTTACGTTACTTAATTACACATTTTCCATAGTACTTTTTTGTGCTGTCATGTAGTTGTTTTTTTATAAATCACATATTTTCTTTTCGGAGCAATGGTGGCCCAGTAGTATCGGTCCCGAATTATGAGTTGTAGGACGTGGGTATCGTATTTTCCTGAGCTGCGAGAGTCATAACCAAAATTTACCCCTGATCTTTTCATTTTCGTCCACATATCGCAGTGGGCAGGCCATATAGCACGCAGAACTGATGGCCGCTGGGCCGTAAGGTTCTCGAATGGAGACCACACACCGGCAAGCGCAGCGTAGGACGTCCACCCACTAGGTGGGCAGACGATCTTATGAAGGCCACAGGATCACGCTGGATGCAGGCCGCTTACAACCGGTCCTACTGGAAGTCTAAAGGAGGCCTATGTTCAGCAGTGGACGTCGTGTCTTACGGATGATAATGATGATGTTGCGGCTGATGACGGAAGACGTTCACTGCTGAACATGATAGGCCTCCCCATTAGACCACCACGCCGAACAACAATTCATCACTCGCATTCATACACTTTTGACCTGCTTTTCCAATATTTTCGAAGGCCAATCCCTGTGCTTTTTTAGCACAGTTTCGCCTATCTATATATGAATCTGTCTATCTATGAATTCTGTGCCCAATACAAGAGAGGATGTGTCAAATTGAACAGGTGAGTCCCCTCCGTCGGTCGTGCGACCCGGAGTGCCATTACTCTGTAAATCGCACACGCAAATTGATCCTGGCCTGAATCATGGGCTTCAATGGATGTATCTTTATGCTGGTTGTAAGTTGTGGGTTGGTAGAAATCTTACGTATTTATGTTTCTCTAAATAGAATAAAACAAAGTCACCTCCTGATGTCTGCACACTTAGGAGGAAATGCGGTCTTTTCTCCACACAAAACGCTCTCACCTGTTCCTTTTTTCAGGTAATTTTGACCATACATAGCAATGACTTTGATGGAATATTAAATGTTAACATCTTCTATGTTCGTGTGTCCCTATGTTTTCGTTTTTGGTGGTACGTTATTTTCATAAGCACTATTAGAACCCTCCAAAAAATGATCAAAATTCCCTATAAAATTCGCTTTCAACAGAGGCTTAATTTGTAACAACACAGTGTAAATATTCTCATCAGTTATAACTTTTAAATTGGTTCAATAGTAGCCTAAAATTAAAACGTTAGACTTGAAACTCAGCAGTCACTTTTGCAACTACGAGTACTGGACTATCGAGAGTGTCCAAATCATTCAGAATTAGTAGTATTAAAATAAGGAGTTGAAAATCGGTTCATTTTTCAAAAGCTTCCCTGAACATCAAAGCGGAAAATAAAGACACAAGGCGTTAACAAGTACTAACACTCTCGAGACTGATGTCTATAGGCGTGATCGTCGCTTAAGACCACTAGACTATCGTGATAGCGTGGCGGCGCTTGAAACACGTTCCACTATCGGGGTGTAAAGTGGCCTCGTATTAACGTACACTTTCAGTTATTGGACGGCGGATTTTTCAAAATACTTTGTGCAACGTTAAATAAAAAAAGGTTTTAAAAAAACTAGGCACAGGAAAATTTTCATGTTCAGTTTGAGCTAAGGTGTGATGAGGAGGGATAACACTCATGTGACGAAGAGAGTGATGAATACCTATGAATGTTGATGGATGGAGAGGAAGAGGAAGGCCAAAGAAAAGATTGGTGGATTGTCTAAAGAATGATATGAACGAAAAAGGAGTGAATGATACTTTGACGTCTGGTAGGGGAGAATGGAAGAAAAAGACGTGTTGCCCCGACCCCAAGCAAAATAGGATAACGGCAGGAAGATGATGACTTTGAGCCAGCTTTGAGCTAAGGTGTGACTACAATTGTGGTGTTCTTTTTGTTTAATTACATGTTGTAAAGTCCACACAGAATGTTCAGTCCTCAGTCAGGAGGATATGCTTCAAAACACCTGACTCATCGACATACTCGTAATAACAATTGTGTTATTATGTCGATGAATTTTTTTTTCCTATAGATATATATTGATATATAGGAATGAAATGGTAATGCAATGAGCACACCACATTGCTAGTATATTAGATGATCGATGGGGTAGCCCCTTCGTAAACTAGGCGACGCAAGTCTCCGATACCTAACGACTTTGGCATCCATTGACGTGTGGCTGTGTACGAACCTCTATGGATTTGTATCTTACGACTTCGACGTAAAGTATCGGAGACTTGCGTCGCGTTGTATTCGAAGGGGCGTAGAAAGATTCTCAAGTGGCGACCATGAACGGGAAGATATAGAGTAGACCACTAGGTGGACCGACGACATCGTGCTGGATGCTAGTGACGCGATGACGGTTTGATATCTAGAGTGGCGGGTAATGGGAGACCTTTGTTCAGCAATGGATATCTTTTGGCTGATGATGATGATGATGACACAATATTCCAGTAAACGACCACATCTTCGCCTGCCATAAGGCAAGGTAGTGATAAAAAGTAAAAAAATAAAATACAAAAAATGCCTTCAACTCTGTTCAAATAAAAAATTCAATCCATTTATTACTCCTTAAAATTAAATAGCCTCGTATCTCTTATTTCACTTTAAAAATCTTTCTGGGTTAAATAAAAAAAATGAAAATCGTTTTTATTCAGAATAAAAACATGTAAACCTTCTGTATGAATTAAAGAGAATAAAACCAAACAAAATGCTTCATAAGGTTTATTTATTCAGAAACTTTTTGTTTTCTCACGTTTTCTCATCACTGTTACTAATTATTTCATTGTTGGTGGTCTGTACGGTTGACTGACAATCTGTCACTAATTACAAACGAATGCGATCCATAAACATAACTTGTTATGTCTACCATACATCCACATATTGACATTATGTTAATTATGATCCGTGTTCAACATACTTTATTGCTTATTGATGAACTAATTTCACGGAGAATTTCATAATTTATGTGCGATTTGAATGACGAACCCCCTAGACAAATGGCGAGCGATAAACGTTAGCGATCTGCAGCCTTACCACGAGCTCTTAACGCGAACCAGTTTAGGCTGTGGGAAAGAGACAGAGCTATACAAGTCGTCTAGCGCCATCTCTTTCCCACAGCCTAAACTGGATCGCGTTAAGAGTTCATGGTAGGCCATCAGCCCCCCTAGACAAGTCGCAAACGATAATCGTTAACGCTCGGTTCTCCCCAATAATATTTTCAACCTTATTCCTTCGAGTCTTTAGTTGAAAATCTATTTAGGATTTCTAAGCGTTAGCGACTGGAACGAAAGACAACGCCATGAAATCTTCAATAGATTTTCAACTAAAGACTCAAAGGAATAAGGTTGAAAATCTATTGGGCAGAACCGAGCGTTAACGATTATCGTTTGCGACTTGTCTAGGGGGGCTGGTTACGTTCGTCTCTAACATAATTTACAACTTTATAATTTTTTTAAGGATTACAAAGGGTTTTTGTTCCATTATTTCATTATCTCTTCTATCTGCTTAATTTAATGAATTTTCAACTTTAGAAGCTTGGGTATTAACCACTTCCCTGTCCGCTGAATCACATGTGATCCACGACTATTGTTTAGGTATTGTGTCTGCTGCGCGGACAGAGAAAGTGGGCCCTTCGTACATTAGGAAACTCCCGTATCCGATACTCCAGTCGCATACCTAAGTCGCGCGACTCCAGTCGCGCACGGTTCGTACACAGCGGCGACTCGAGTCGTAAGACTCAAATCGTCTATTCGGCCACCATTCTATATTCAACCTTAATAATACATGGTACAAAACACAAAATGTAATGTAATGTACATCTCATAACATAAATTAAAATGCTCCTATTTTAAAAATGACGAGCGCATTCCTATTTCAAATTTTTGGAATTAAAAATTGGCGCGTATAGAGGAAAAAAATCAATCTAGAAAGAATATGGTTCATAATTTCGCCGCGCCAAACGGCTACAAGGTAGCTCGATTTGTTCAAGCTTTGACTTTCAAGGCGGTGACCATGGGTTCAATCCCCAGGTAAACATAGAATTTTTCTTTTTTCATGTTTCAGTTGTTTTTTAGAGGTTTTATTCAATTTTTTCTAGGTTTTTTTTTATAGTTTTCTTTTATTTGCACCGGAACGCTGACGCCCTTACTGCTATGATGATGACCGTGGTTTCAAATTTCAGATTTGAATAGGTTTTTTTTAAATGTTTTCGTTTACTTAATTATTTTATTTTTGTCGTATGTGCAAGTACATGACGAAGCTGGGTTAAAGTAGTAATGTTTGTAACGAAACCATAATAATTTATAAAAGTGCAAAAAGTTTGACACCATGCTCGATAGATGGCGCTGTCGTCAAGTTAGATCGCGCTATCGTTTTGTTAGGTTCTATTGAAGGACACCGTGGATTTTAGTTAATACGAGTCTGACAGTCCCTCCCGCCCTGCCCGGGGTGGGAGTATTCATTTAATATGATGATTTTACCACTTAAAAAAATGTGACCGCCTTCAAAAACAACCACAAAAAAGGGTTAAATAACCTACAAAACTTTTCTTTCGGAAGACGATGACATTTTGTTAATTTAATTGTCTCTTTTGCCACCGACTTCCGAAAGAAAAGTTTTGTAGGTTATTTAACCCTTTTTTGTGGTTGTTTTTGAAGGCGGTCACATTTTTTTTGAAAAAGTTTTTATTTTACTCTTTTTAGTTTAAATATTCAACCACAATTCTTGTCAAATACATCATTTTCTTGCACGTGCACTAGAATTTTGTAATTCGTAGCACTGGTAATAACATCGTTAACATCTCATTAATTCATTCCCTATCTCAAAAACGACTGAACCGATTTTGATGAAATTTGCAGTATTCCCTAAGTTGAACGATACCTAGTACAACAAAAAAAAAATGTGACCGCCTTCAAAAACAACCACAAAAAAGAGTAAAATAACCTACAAAACTTTTCTGTCGGAAGTCGGTGACTTTTTTATTAATTTCATTGTCTCTTTTGCCACCGACTTCCGACAGAAAAGTTTTGTAGGTTATTTTACTCTTTTTGTGGTTGTTTTTGAAGGCGGTCACATTTTTTTTGAAAACGTTTTTATTTTACTCTTTTTAGTTTAAATATTCAACCAAAATTCTTGTCAAATACATCATTTTCTTACATGTGCACTAGAATTTTGTAATCCGTAGCACCGGTAATAACATCGTTAACATCTCTTTCATTCATTCCCTATCTCAAAAACTGCTGAACCGATTTTGATGAAATTTGCAGTATTCCCTAAGTCGAACGATACCTTAAATCGGACTTATAGTTCCGGAGATATGCGAACTCAAACATAATTTTCTTACTTGAGGAGTTGTACCTTCCATCATCAGCTCAACTACATGAGATGATGATTTCCATACGCAAGTACTTGAACTACTTCATAAGATTTGCGAAAAACTATGTGTCAGCCAATAAAATTTGAGGGTTGCCCTCGATTTCTCCAAGATCCAATCATCAGATCCTAAAATGGTGACAATGGGACCACACGGGAAGCACCAGCTTTCGAATAAAAAAAGAATCATGAAAATCGGTTCACCCAGTCGCAAGTTATGAGGTAACAAACATAAAAAAAAAAGAACAGTCGAATTGATAACCATCTCCTTTTTTTGAAGTCGGTTAAAAAAAAAGCTTATTCCATGCTAATTATCTATTAGAATATTCTTTTGAATTTGACAAGCCTGTTGGTCTAGTCGTTAGTGACCCTGACTGCTATGCCGGAGGACGTGGGTTCGATTCCCACCCAGGACAAATGTTTGTTTGATGAGCACGATCATTTGTTCTGTGTCTGGGTGTAATTTATCTAATAAATTTATGTATTTAGAAATATATAAGTATGTTTATCAGTTGTTTAGTACCCATAACACAAGCTCTGCTTAGCTTTGGACGAGATGGCGTTATGTGATAGTTGTGGAATATTATTATTATTAATTGTAATGATACAAACAAGGATATTTTTCTACCTCAGATACTTTTTTTATAATATAATATCTTTTTTTCTAAAATAATAGATACAAATTTTTCGTCGGTTAAAAATCGCGAAGACTTGGGTATCGGCGATCTTGATAGATGAGTAGCGAGCGACTAGAGTCGGCGACGCACGTCAGCGACGCGACCTGTGTACGAGCCTCTATGGATTTGTATTGCGATAGTCGCCTGGATACCAAAATCGTAAGGTATCGGAAACTTGCGTCGCCTCGTGTACGAGCCTTCGTACACGAGGCGACGCAAGTTTCCGATACTAGAGTTTCGCCACTACTCATGACCTGCGGAAAATTCGAGGTACTAAATTTTTATAATGCAATTTGATGTAACGACATAGACACTAGCGCCGCGTCAAAAGGTCATGATGGGTGGTCAAGAATATGAATTTATAAAATGGCTGACACATGACTGTGACGATCAAAGTATATTTTTTAGGGTTCCGAAGGTTCAAAAAAAAAACGGAATCTTTATAAGATCAATCGTGTGACAGTCCGTCCTTCACAGTTAATTTCCTGGGAACCTAACATTAATCCAAATCCAAATACTATAACATAATACCATAACATAAAAATTTTATTCAATAAAATAGAAAAAAAACCATCTCTCCCAACTTTTTAATAAAACTGCATACAAAATTATGATTTGATAGAGGATTGTAAATATTTTTCTATCGTTTTAAAATAATTACTTTCCAAAAATGATTCAAGAATATGCTACGGAACCCTTTATTCTGTGAATAAAATTAAAAATGGTAAATAAATTGTTCCGCCATCTTGAAAGTCGCGGAAACTCAAGTCGCCGCGATGTCAGCAGATAGGTAGCGCGCGATTGGCGTCGCGCGTCGCGTGCCTGTGTACGAACGTATATGCATTTCTATTGCGAGAGTCGCCTGGATACTGAAGTCGTAAGGTATCGGAAACTTGAGTCTTATAATGGACGAAGGGCCTTAAGTTTTAAAATGCATTAACGGCCGTTGAGCGTTTCCGTTTAACGCTTGCTTGGCTGGAGAAGCTCAGAAGCATGAAAGAAGATTTGTCATTCTGCGTCTATATTAATAAATTGGGTTATCAGCATAAAAAGATGATGATGACTGCATTACTCATAATCCATATTCTAAATTATAGTGACCCGACTAAAGAAAAGCTTGAACATAAAGACAATATTATAAGAAGATGCAATTAATTATATCCTGTTCGAGATGTTTTACCCTAATTAGTAAGTACCTTCAAGTATTTAATGTAAAAAGACTCTCAGAAAACAACCCAAACCCTGGTTTTTGATTAAGTTAGGTAGATGCAACCGAAAATACAAGAGATTAATTACCACGGCACAGTGTAATTATTAGACTTTTGAGCCTCTGACAGAGTCGATGCTTTTAGGGCGAACAAAAATATGAAAAAAAAAACTTACCGAAAACATAAGCCTACAAAAGACACTATGACACTTCATAGAAAACCTTTTATTTAGTCTAAAAATAAAACCCATCTTTCAAAGCACGTTTTCCACAACGTCAAACTTGCATATTAAACTCATAAGCTTAATTTTAGTTAGACAAGCAAAAAATTCTCACTAATGGAACAAAATACTCTAAATAAATCCCTCTTACACTTAAACCTAAACAGGGTTTTAAAACAGAACAATATTGTCCGCACAAAGACGGATTTGTCACGTTTTAAGACAAATCTAAAAACACTGGGGACACAGAATAGATAAATATAGAAGGCAAGCTCCATAAAACGAGTGAAACGCACGCACACATGGCCATGCTTCACGTACAGTTATGGTAGCCATACACCATCTTGCCTATCGTATGACGCTTGCAATTGTTTCAAATTGGCAGTTCGTCCATATACACCATACACCATACTGCCTATCGTACGATCGATTTGACACAACTTCAAATCTGCAGCAGCGATGCCAACTTAGCAACTTTATAGCTAGAATCTAGCTATTATTCGGTGACCGATAGCTACAAATTTATAAAATTGTAGCTGTCGTCACCGAATAATAGCCAAATGCATCACTGCTGCCGATTTGACGTTGTGTCAAATCGATTTGATGACCTATCAAATTGGCATGTCATGCCATCAAATACAACAAAACAATTGCAAGCGTCAAATCGATCGTCGATAGGCAGGATGGTGTATGGCTACTAATAGTGAAAGCGCACTTGTGATAGGTACTTGTATTTGTTTTATAAAGCGTACAGTATTGACCAATTTGTAACGATTGACTTAATTTTTTTACATAAATGAAAAAACCCACTATTTTGACACTTTTTATTTTCGTCACTGCTCCCAAAACCAAGGAAAAAAAACATCGTGGATAAAGCAACATGTCGATGAGTCAAACATTCGAAGATTTGTAGCATCCCATCATCTTGTTCCTTTTAATAATGATGACGATGATGATGAGAAAATTATGCCTTTTTAACTTTAGGCCGCCTACGTACGTACGACGTACCCGTAAAAGTTGGCGATGCGTTTGCGTTTTGCATCTCTTATAAATAAAGCCTTCTGTTTCATTTATCATTTGTCGAAAGCCTGTTTTTCTTAGCGAAGGCTAATGGAACGAATTAAGGCGAATTTTCACAGAAACGTTTTATTATGTCACATTATGTTTGAAATCGTTTTGATGGTCCAAAAATGGTGCGAATGAGGGTTTGTTTTTTGTGGTATTTGAGGGTAATAGAAATGATTATATCAGGGGATTTCAACCTTTTTTATTTAAGCAATAAATTAAAAACTTGAAGAGATAATAATAGGGTAGTTTCCAGGGTCAAAATAATTACATTCTATTTAGTCCGTATTTTAGATTATAAAAAAATATTGGACACGTATTTTTTCTTTTTTCGATTAAACAAAAAGGAACAAAGATAATAGCCTATTTATGTTACCTGTGACGTCACTCTGCGCGAAAAATGCCACGCATCGTGACGTCACACGTAACTTTAATAGGCTATAATCTTGGTCAGTTTTGGTCTAATTTATAAATTAAAAATACGTGTCCCTTATTTTTGAATTAGGCAACTAGCCTATTATGGTTATATTATGGCCGGCTTCGCTATTGGTTCGGAAAGTCGGAATGCAGAAGTTTAATAAAAAAAAATCGTATTACTGACGTTAAAATTATACCAATAGAACGTGAACTTTCTTCTTTTGTGATAGATCGAAAATCTATTCATAAAGACAGATTTGGATAGGTTGATAATTATGCTGGTTTTTGCAAAATCACCAAAATAATGCTTAGAGGGTAAGTATCAGGTTCTCAACTCTAGTTTCATTGAGAAAAATCATTAAAAAATATATATTTACAAGGAGTTCTTTTCTACTTTAATTAATTCATATCTACGTATGTACTAAAATACCAGAAAAAAATGGTGCTTGTATTGATGCATCCGACCAAAACTGCGGTCGAGTGACAGCCAAAAATATAATTTAACGGAAACCATAAAGTTCAATTAGAATAATTGATGTCGGTTTCCCGTTATAAAATAGTTTAATATTTTTCTACATCGGAATGTTGCGGAATGTTGTTACATATTTACATGCAGTGTTAGAACTCTGGTCTGTTATATCTTCATTACCGTCGCAGGACTATCAAACCAAAAAACGTGTTCTGCCTTACCTAACTTAATATTATGCTTAATTCTACTAATCTGCCTACTATCAACAACCTTCGTACAGTACGATTCACGAAAGATGACCACAAATGGCGCTAGACTTTGGCGCCAACGACGGCGACGCCGCGATAGACGAATAGCTACTGAGCGGCCTATCACGAGACGCACGCGCGCCAATGGCGTCCTCCGGTGTTGACGCACAGCGCCCGCGCATCACCGCGCACCTCCAAAGGGACCTAATATATGCCTTCTACGTCGTGGTCATCTTTCGTGAATCTTACTGTATTTCACTTCTTGAGAAAAAAAAGAGAATCAATTGTTAAATCTATAAACCTGCACTTGACCTGCATACAAGCTCACACGTGGATCACATTATCCGTTAACAAATATAAGAAGTTATCCGTGCGGATAAACGTGGGATACTGGGATAATAACTCCACGTTTTATTGCAAGAATAAAACGAGTAAACTCCTAGTTCACTTTATTTATAATGCTATTTGAATTTCGGTAGGGTTGAGGCCGTTGAGGGTCGTATAAGTAATCCATCAGCTGTAGTTTGGAGTTTAAAGAAAAGTTGATGCAGTCTGTTTTTTTTTTAACAATTTGTTGAAATACTAACATCATTTTCAAATTATTTTTGTTGAAAGTTTGCACTGAAAGTTTATCAATGTCGACCGCCTCGGACGTCTCTTTCGGTAGCTGGGTCATGAGGCAGAGGTTGTCTTCTCTCTCACGTATTCCGCATCCTCCTCGCTAGCATGACTGCTTCACAGGCGGCAACTGTCAGGCGCGAGAAATCGCCGTCGCCCATCGCCTCCATCATAAATCTAGGCACAATGGTAATGTGTACTCGAAGGCTCCAGAGAGATTAGGTCAATGATAAGGTACCACAGACTTCGCAAAAACCTTAGTAACCCAGAGACAAATACTGATATTGTCTCTGACTCTTGTATCTCGTCTGTTGGTCTGTTATTTTTTAAACTGATCGTAACCATTTTAGCTATTGTTATGGAATTCCTCACGTGGGCGAACATTTTACTACCACATACTAGACTGCCTACATAAAACATACGTGTAACGTGTTTTATATTGACCCTGGTTTTGTTGCTACCGACAAAAATTACATCTGCTCCTATGTGTCTTTATTTAATTTTCGAATAGGCGCATTATCGTGCTCTACCTAGGATTTTACAACTATGTTGAGGTCAGTTAATAAGTCTAACTACATGCAGTTGAATATTAGTGGAGTGACTGCTCCTCTGACCTTCACAGCCCAGTTACAGACTTGTGGCAAGACTATTTGGTCTAATTTTTTTTTGAGAAACATCTTGAAATTAAAAAAAAGAAACCTGTACCGCCTTACCACAATAAACTAAACTACTGTTGAACGCGTGTCTAAACAAAGTGTAACTGCAAAACGACCCTTATATCAACGACAAAAATGCTATTTTAACATTGACAGTTCTTTAATGGCTGCTACACACATTACGATAAATCGTGTGTATGAGAAAAATCGAACAAACTGTACAGTTTTTCTTATACACACTTGTCGATTTATCGTTGCAGTTTGAACTGTACCGACTAATCGTAACGATTTATCGTAAGGCGTGTAGCAGCCATTAAAGAACTGTTCAACAGATGTTTATCTTTTTTGTGGTAACACGGTTCTTCATTTTACTATTCTTCTAATCTTCATTTTACTATTCTTGGTTTATCACCTTTTTTGTAAAAAATGATGTAGTACTGTATTAGTCGCATTAGTATGTAGTGTAGTAGTATTGATTCTGTGGCGCTACGAAGTTCACAGGGTCAGTTAGTTTATTTGATAATTATGATGTGAAGAAAGATGACCCTCTGAAAAATAGTTTGTACAAAAATATAATTAATTTTAATAAAGCGTTATAACAGATCCCTAATCTTATCATTCTATTTGTACAAGTTAACCCCCACCCTTATAGAAACAGTACAACACCAATAAAACTTCAATCAGCAGGACGCAAGGCGGGCGCACACTATTGACTGCACATTAATCATACGGTTACCGCGGCTTCCGCTGGTGTATGCCCGGCTTATTGTTATTAATCGTTCCGGATAACTCAATCGTTTGTGTTGACTTTTATGTGTGGGGTAACTAATGTTTTGAAGGTATGTCGAACTGTGCTTCTATCTGATGATATTTGACTTTTGATGTTGTGGTTTAACAATGTTTCCGATGAAAAGTTTATTGTTGTTATCTCTTGGTTTATAGTGTTCGTTTTGTGTTATAAAATAATTCTTATTTACTAAAGAAGTGATGCTCGCAATGTTTTCCTTCACCGGTTTTGAGAGCAGTAATAATAATAATATTATAATATTCCACAACCATCACACAACGCCATCTAGTCCCAAGCTAAGCAGAGCTTGTGTTATGGGTACTAGACAACTGATACTACAGACTACTTTATATATTTCTAAATACATACATATTATAGATAAATTACACCCAGACACAGAACAAATGATCGTGCTCATCACACAAACATTTGTCCTGGGTGGGAATCGAACCTCACCTCCGGCATAGCAGTCAGGGTCACTAACCACTAGACCAAAAGGCCAGTCAATAATATATGCATAAATATATAATGCGACTGGCCGGGTTCGAACCCACCGATCTACAACTCGTAAGTCAGGACCGACAGCACTGGGCCACCACTGCTCTATTCAGCATTGGTATTTAGTCCAGTCCAACCTTGTATAGGTTTAGTCCAGTTCCCAACATTGAAGAATGTTCACTGCCTGCAGCGTTGATGAATCAAAAACGATACAAACAAACAGACAGTCAGATCTCATACCATCGCGATGAGGTGTAAGATAATCCTTTGATGTGCAACTTCTATTAGCAGTAATTAATAGGAGTGCAGTTACATGAACGCTGCATTAATTGAACAATGCGAAACATGCATTACAAATAAAAGAAAAATTGTTTCTGGACGATTGCGTCATTTGTCATGGGTGATAGATGGATACAGATTGCTGAATACCGGAAAATTAACTTTTTTATTTCTGTATCAGATAATTTGCCAGTGTTCTTTCAATCAGATTTATTTTTTGCTTTAAAATGATGACATTCGTAACACGTAACGTAACTTTATTAAAAAAAAATATCTGAAATTAGGAAAAATCACTATTTAAAAAAGTGAAGAAGAAAAACCTAAATCAAACAAAACAAAAAAATTACATGTGCTTCAAAACTATCAGACATAATTAAAATGAACTGGTGTAATTTGAATAAATACAATGCATTAACCAAACATATTTTTTCCTTTAGCCATGGGTCATCATCATCAGCCTATAATGTTCCCACTGCTGGGACACAGGCCTCCTCTCTGTGAGAGGGACTGGGCCGTAATCCACCACGCGGGCCCAGTGCGGGTTGGTAGATGTCACATGTCTTCGAATTTCTGGTTCTAGAACCCTTCACCGTTCCTTCACCGTTTTGGGAGCAGTAGTGATGAAATAAATTTCACCAATTACGGGTTTGTGCCCCCAATTACGAGTACTTTTCAAGGAAGTGAGAGAGGCAATCACCCGAATTGCGATTTACCTTTTATACCGTTCTCGTATCTACTTTTATCAAAATTCAACATAAACACAGACTTTCAAAAAAAGAATGGACAACCATCAAAAAACCAAAGTCCAGACAAATCCTTTTTAATCCCCCGATCCCTGAAATCTCCAAGAACCGCATTTTAACACGCAACCATACTTAGAAACAACAACAAGTACAAATGCTTCTAAACGTAATGCATCGCGTGCGAACTGTCGTTGTGCCGGTGCTAATTGAAGGCCAGATCTGTTTGTTTAGCAGTAATAGGTAGACTGCTGTAGAGTGCAGGCCTCAGAGCGTCACGACACTTAGTGAGATTGAGCTGTTTGTAATGAGAGGTGAGATGGTTCACTCACTCACGAGGGGACAGAAGATTACGAGAAGAAATTTAAATCCAGTGTTTAAAGGAGAAGTCACTAATATTCCGTTACACTTTTCTATCTCATCTTTAATATAGAATATTATAAAGCTGAAGAAAAGAAGTTTCAGCTTCTGAGTGTGAGTTACGGTAGCCTTATTGGTAAGGCGTCTGGAGTACTTATCCACAAGACGCAGGTTCAGATCCTACTCGCAACTGAATTTTTCTTTCTTCAAAAATCATCTTTAAAGCTGGAGAGTTTAGTAGGCTGTGTTTATTTTTTTTCTTTGTGTTAAAGTCCATTTATCGAAGAAGGTATGAAATTTAATATGACGCCACGAAAGATAGGAGGCGAGCAGATGGGGAAAAACCACTGGGAGCATTTTACAATAATAAGTAGTAATCTGAAAAACAAAACCTGTTATAAAAATCTAATAATTTAAAAAAAAATGCGTGGGAAAAAAAGACAAAAAATAGAAAGTTAAAGTAAGAGTTCCGAAAAATAATGAGCGTTCAACAAGTAGCTATTACGGATACTGTGTTGAAATAATATTTTGATAAACATAAAATAGTGCTTAATTAAAAATAACGCTGTGATTAAAAAAAACAAAGTTATGAAACCGAGTAGCAATTCCTAAGCTGCTCAATTAGACCAGTATAATATCACATCATAAAAAATAACAACACATCTTTGGTAGCTAAAATCCTACAACCATCATAGTTTCTAGCCTAAATAAAACGCTATTATCTTCAACAACAAAGCAAAATGCACAGTTACTGCGTAATTCAGGTCGTCAAAACACGACTTTCAACTAGTGTTTTTTCAAAACACATACTTCAGAACATTTTCTAAAGAATAACAACAATACGGACGTACCTATGTTTAAACGCGATTACCATCCCACAGCGGAGCGGTTCGCGCTTGACCTATTTCCAACTACAATCGTTAACTGGGTAACTATTTACATTATAAAAGAATTCTTTAGTATAACACTTACATTTTGAAGTAGGTAGCAAAAGATGATATTATGTCCATTCTTCTTTATATTTTGCAAAGAGTTTCTGTCAATCAATTTTTGGTGAAGTTTTGATGGAAATGGGGCAAGTCTTGTTTTGTGAACTAGATTCTTGTCACTGTCAAGTGGGTTTGAAGTTCTGTCAGTGTCACTTTTGATTCACAGTAGAATGAGTTCCGTGTTTTTGTGTATTTCGTCATCGTTGTCTTCGAAAATGATTTACAACTTTCTTTTTGAGTATGAGAAAATAAATGTGCTACTTTTTTAGAAGATTACATCAGATTCATTAATGGTTATCCTGAATCCAAAATAATATATGGAAAATGGTCATTTTAGTCATGAATATTTACTGTTGTCAGGGTTAAAATTGAGATAAGCACCTGTATTGCTTCAATGCTAAACAAAATAATTTAATTAAGGCATTAGAAGATACTTTCGAAAGTACAAACGTTAAATATAGAGGATATTGAATTATTTATTTTCGCAATTTATATAATTTTGTCAAAATATTAGAAGATAAAATATGTAATACAACGGGATACTGAAAGTTAATACAATGACTTATTTTTTAATAATCATAATTTTCAGAAAAAACGTTGTTGACAACAGTTCATCCGCTACGGTTTTTCAATAAAAAATGAGATCTCCCAACAAAAGAGATAATTTTATTACAAGCTCCTCAAAAACGGCCTTGGAAAGTTAACCCGATTATCTTTATTGCTTTTTCATTCAATAAACTCTAAATTATGTTTACACATTATACTTTATGAGCCAAGTGGACTCATTAAATTATTTATCGGTCTCCATAATAATCAAATTTAGGAGTAATTATAAACAGTTAAAAGCAGTTTTGTAGCACGTGTATGGTGACGTCACTGGTTTTCTTAATTCTGTCTTACTCAACGTATTTTTTCTGTAATAGGCAGAAGTACTAAAGTCTAACTAGTTTTACTAATTGGTATCTGGATGTCTTCTGTTACGTGTACGAAGTGTGGACAGCGCACGAACGTTACATGTAATGCTCGTGGTGCCGTCCACATCTAGAATTCGCGTTACATTACACGTTACACCAGTCTGGACCCAGCTTTACTTACGTGAAAATCAGCTGATGGAAATAAGTACCGCCACGACTGAATTGCACATCAGATTACATTAAAAATATTAGTATCAGAATTTTTTAGCAGCAATATCAAATATTATCAAAATATTATGTAAGTAACCTTTCTTCGTATCCAATTAAATACTAAGTAATAATATTATTGTGGAACTAACTAAGCAAGCAATATGTATTATAATACTTTTGAGTAAATAACATAAGGCTAGTCATGTTTTAAAGGTTAAGCTCAGGTGTACCAAATAGTACACCCACATTTTACCAATTATTTTGAAGTCTCAGTTAACAGGGGATGGAATACTAAGAAATATACAATGCCAATGACGTGGAAAACGCAGAACTCTATTTTTATACCTTCCTTATTTATTTTCAAACACTATCACGGTCGCTCAGAAATATTTCTTAAAGAAAAACATCGAGAAACGTACACAAATATCAATCCAAAAACGGTTTTCTAAATCAAGATATTTCTGGCGACAGCGCAGCCGCTGTCCAAACAGATTCTTGCACGGCATCGGAACTAAAATAAACGAAAACGAAGAAATAGACTAACACATAAAATGTACGTCAAACGTATTATAAACAAGTAATAATTAAGGGATATATTTAACGCCACTTCCAAGTTTGTCGTCAAGTTAAAAAAAGATCACCAATAAATCTCTGCAACCTGTATTCTTTTAAGACTCCGCATTCGAATCAAGTGAAAAAGAACTTTAAGGCGGAGTAGTAGAGTAAGATTTGAGTATAGAAAGTTCTTTGCTACTCATTACCCTAACGTTTGATGTAAAGTTCTTTGATCTAAGTGACATATTGTAAACTGTAGATGATTTGAGACAAGCGGGAGCACTTTCTGTGGCTAAAGATGATGTCGTACGCATTGTTCGAAATATTTTCTACTAATTATAGAAACTTTAAAGGCAAAAAGATTAATGTTGTGGAGACTGACAAGGGTTACTATGAGAGGGGAGAGTACAAAAATGTGGTTATGATTGACATAGCTAAAAATAAATATTTTTAATTAATGATAGATGTGGTGGTGTCAAAATGAAATATGACTCCATAGTTACAATGTTTCCGGGTGAAAAGTATTACAGTGCCACTATTTGAAACAAAGACAAAAGTTGTCTCAGTTTAAATGATGGTAATGTCCTGATTTCAAGAAATTTTAAAGACAAAAGACGCTAATCGTGCCATCGACTGTAACTTAATTAATTATTAATTTGAAAAATACCTATATTGGTAAAAGATCAGACGCATAGGTACTTTACCTATAACATAGCGAAAAAAAAAAAACAATTAAAAAGATCACAGTTTTTGGCGGAGCTCCAATGTACCAATCACTTGTCATCACCATCCACCTAACCTTTGCCAACCTAATCGGATGGATGCAGCTAGATACCAGTGTTTTAAATATGAAACTACTGCCTGATTCACACTCATAAAACTAAAATAATTCAGCATCTGACCAATGAAATTAACATAAAACAGCCCACATACAAAATTCCTCACAAACGGATACGGGCAGTCTTTAATCCCTGTCTCTTTTCATACAGTACAGTCACAGCAGGATATTAATGGTAAACTTTATTTTAAAAATCAACCCATTAATTAATTTAATTAACATCATACGGCCATAAAAGCATGAGTTTAAAGGGGGAGTCTACATACACCGTCTCCTTTTCAAAGTTTTTTCGTAATTATTGTTTTCACTGCACTGGAAGCATAATTCCTGATGGAGTAATTTTAAAAGTTGATGGTATCGGGTCAATTGGGAACTGGGACGTGCAATATTTACTGGGTAAATACCGTGGATCTATAAACGAAAGTAAATATTAAGAGTTATTGATGCTTTCGCTTTGGGACTGTCAAGATTGGAATTGGGTTGAATGTGTAGAAGATAGACAGTTTCAAATGAAATATATTTCAGAAAGGTCAACTTGGTTTTCGTTCATGTCAAAATATGTAAGCGTGGACAAAGAAATTAGAGTTGGTGATATAGGTATACCATAAAGGTGACAAGCAAGCATAGGTACTGCCCGCCTGATAGAATGCGGTCACCGTAGTCTACGGATTCTTGCAGTATAGCTTGCGCGTTGCTGATCTTGCAACTTTATTACACCTTTCTTGAGGAACGCAGACATTGGAGTTTTCTAGTTTCTGCTTAACTATGGAAAATAAAATTAGAATATTCGTAGCTTTTTTCTTGCTTTATTTCAGTATGTGTTATGGAATGATCATCATTATTCTTTAATGGACGATCTTTGAAAGGCACTTAATGAACTTCAAAACCCATTACAAGCCACATTTTTCTTCTACCAGAAACTTAAACTTAACACTTATTCAATCAGCACTCTATTCATCCTCAACCATCGACTTTCAAAGGGGTACTACCAGTTATTTATACAATGTCATTTTAAACATGACTATTGAGATTCTCAGAATCGTCTGCGGTTAGATTTAAATAAATTTCTGTCTCGTTGGCGCCACAGCAATTAGTATCAGCTATGTGAATCATGGTGAACGCTTTGTACTTCGGAAACTTTGTGCCTTTGAATTTTCATTCGAAATTAAATGGAGCTAAAAATATGGGTTATGAATTTAGTGATTTGTTTTTGTTGGGAATTCTCTCTTTGGTATTTCCGAAACGGTTTGTTGTCTATTTTAGGACGCCTTACACGAACTACTTGAGTCATTAGAAATTGATTTACATACGCAGCTCGAGCAGTCAAATTCAACTGCTTGAAGCTGCCATTCCTAATATTACTCTAGCAGTCAGTCAGTCATCTGTTCCTGCAGATTGACCGTTCAAGCGGGTCCGTGTATGTGCGTTTGTTAGTTCATCATGTCAGATCCGCTAAACGGATTTTGATGCAACTTAGTAGATCACAGTCTGGATTAACACATAGGTCACTTTTTTAACCTGGAAGTATGATCACATGGCGAACTGCACGCATGCGAGCAGATAGAAGCAAAAATAGAAACGTATTTTTTTACATTAGATTTGAAAGCGTTTCATCTGTTGGGTAAAAACTCTTTAATTTTTGTTATATTCCTTCATCGTTGTCTTTAATAAAATACCTAAAATAAACTAAGTCCTAAAGCCAAAAGAACGAAAAGACATTTTTCAGTAACGAATCATCTCTCAGCATTTCCGTCGAAAAATATTTCCAAGGTCCCAACAATATTGCTACTTCTACAATATCAATGACCAGACATAAATTCCGCAGTTCCAGTAAATCAAACTATTGAACAAATCATTCTGGATTTAGATCCCTCTGCGTTGAAGAGCCAAGTGAATTGATTGGCAAGGGCCATCACAGCTATCCTAATAATGGGGTAATGGTAGCAGTTTGTTGAATCAACACTAGCTCCGTACGAATTGAGATTACAATTTATAATGTTTTGTCTAGCCATCTATTTTAGTATGCTTTCCTAGTAATTTGTCGGATACTTGCGAATAATTTGATAGACTTTGAAGTGCTTTTAAGATGGTATTTTAACGGTATTATTTTTATACTTTTTAATGATTGATTGATTTATTAGTTGCGTATTGAAAATACTGTTGCCAAGGTCTTTAACTTTTTCATCATGTGATTGAAACTAGTTTGACGTTAACACTACGGCTAAAATTAGCTTAATATAATATTATGTTTAGCGGCTTACTTCTGGTGACAGAGAGGCTTTGAGAATCCCAAAAGCCTCTGACATAATAGGTTTCATGATCCCATGTTTTCCTTATTATTATTTTTTCTTCTTCAGAGATTCTTCTTTTTTAGCAGCAAAACCAAGTTTGGCCATTATCTCGTCGATGGTAAGCAAGAATATCGATAGTGAATCAAGGTTGCTGAATTCAGTCAATGCATTCAGTATTGACTCAAAAACCATGGTTGTAGCTATCAAGAATTAAAGACTTGGAAAGTATACAATATACATCACAACCCACAATTTCGTGCCTATGAGTTGAAGTTTTGACTATAGGACCATACCGAAACCAACAGACTTAATATCATGATGGCCGTACCAATATCAAAGAAGAAAACAAAATCATTTTTGAAAAAAAAAACCATTTTCTCTCCAGACAAGATCTATAAACCTCAAACCAGGTAATCTCCAGAACAATCAAAGAGTACAAATGTAAAAATAAATGAGCATTAACGACCACATCCGCATTTAGTGTCTGTTCCCAACAATCTTATCGGTGATGGTTACAAAATGCCCTCGACACGCGATCCCGTCCCGCCGATGGCATCTATTTGAGCGGGACATCATGAGGGTACCTTGACGGGACAATTTGTTGCTATTCAATCGTCATTGCAGATTGTTTTCATGAGGGGTACTTGTGTAATGTCTGTTTTTAATTTTTGAAGTGATGAATTGGGGGTTGGGGTGTGAATGTCATGGGTGATAGTGAAGATATCATAGTGGTTAGGGAGATATTGGAGTTTCGTTTTAATTCGGCCATTAACTGGTGTGAGATTGTGAAATCTGTCTTCATAATTATTTCATTTAAATAAAATGCTTTATCAACTAAAAAAGTAATCATAATATTGGTGGAAGAAATAGAACATTTAGCATAGTTTTTTATTTTTTTTTAATTTTCGTTACATAACCTCTGTTGAAGTCGAAGAAAGTCTAATGAGGAAACACAATAAGTTCCTTTAGTAATAAAGAATTTGGGCCGGGGGTCTGTCTAAGCGGTTTTCCATGACTCTGGAACATGAAGAGTAATTGAAGAATACGGTTGATTTTAGTCAGTACGAGTCTGACAGTCCCTTCAACGCATTTGACAATTTTATCGTCTAAAACAGAAAATTCTTCTTCTGATCGTTGCACTCTTGGCAGAGTGGTCGTGGTCGTCATTTCAGCTGTTAGTGGCTCGCCTAACAATACGCCGCCGTTCCTGTCTGGTGGACGCCTTTCTGGTGCAGATGTGCAGGGAACTGTCCACAGCTGCTTTAAAGGAGACGTTTCATTTTCGGCCATCAGATGTACATATATCAAAAAAGAGGAAAAAATACCACAAATTCGGGAAAAATATTTTGTGGTGGATTTGAGCCTGATTTGTTGTGCACAACAAAAAAAAATTTTTTCAATTATTGCCATGTTTTATTCAACATGGCGTCTCGTTTGCTAACATAATTCATTCGTTCTGAAATTATGTCTCATCAAACCAATGTTAAGTAGAAAATAAATAAAAAAATGCGTGTGTTCTTGACGTGTTAAAAATAAACTATTATTCTATTGTACATATTTTTGAGTAAACATAATTAAGGACCACGATTTCATCGTTGCAAAAATCTTTAGTTTGCATTATTTTTAACGTGTTTCTGAACGAGTTCAAAATGACTTAGTAAATGTCATCTCTACAACGTGTCATGGCTGTCTTACCTCTTAGGACAAACGTCAAACATGTTTTTATTTTTATTTTGTGCACAAAATCCATTTAATATTACGAAAAAAATGTTACTTTATTCTATTCAGTGGTAATTTTCCCAGCTTTGGTAAAATGTACATGTTATGGCCGGAGCGCCATATAAAACTGAAACGTGTCCTTTGATGCGTCCATCTCATAGGCGATCCACCTCGTGCTCGGGTGCCTTCAACTTTGCCCTGCACCACTAGGCGCTCGATGGACTCGTCTCCACGCCGTAAAAATAGTAACAAAGAAAAGACAAAGTACAATAAAGTGCAATGAAATTAACTTCCGGACACAAGTTGTAGATTTAGACAAATATATTCGCAGTATCGTAAACAAAGCCAAGTTTATTATTAGGAATTCTTAGAAGTCTTCATATTACGATTTTATACCAGAAGCGCATCTATCAAACAGCGATACTCCGGTTTCACTTAAAACGTCAGCGCACCGGTTTATTTGTCCGTATTTGTAAACCAAATATCATATCCTGCAGGAATCGTAAACAGTAGCAGAAATATACGAACTAATAAATGTTAGAAATGATATACGGACGAGAAATACTTGAACTATTAATTTGAGGTATTCCTCGTAGCGCTCCTGTTTTGAAGCGCGCCTATCTAAGCGCTACTGTTTCATTCCTCTTTCCGCTCCCAAAAGGAGCGCTTAGAGGAACGATTAAAAATATTAAAATTTATTTCCTCGTAGCGCTCCCATGATTAACCTTCGGATAGAGATGGGACTATACTAACTGAAATTATCGATAATAACTAGATAATAAGTAGAACACATTGTTATAATATACAACTAGCGGCCCGTCCCGGCTCCGCACGGGTTTGGTTTTTATTTTGTTTGTTTTATTGTAAATCCTTTAGTCCAGGGTTTTTCTACCTGTGGGTCGCTAAGCCTCTTCAGGGGGGTCGCGAAGCTTCTCTAGAGGAGTGGTTAAAAGTTGAGAGCCTTACATTTATCAAGCTCTATTTCAATTTAATATGCTAAAGTTTTTCCGCCTCGCTACGCTCGCCCATTAATGAAGGGTATGCTTGTGAAGGTAAAAAGAAGTCAACTTTTTTAGGTCACATTTCAATGAAAACTTGTCTTATGTTGGTGTAGAAATAGTAGATTTACTGTCACATGCCGCGCTCACTCTTCAAGTCTTTAATTTTTTTATCTCGCTTTTAGATTAAAACTTGTTTTGTCGTACTACGGAAACGTTTAACTTTTAGAGTACTCTGCGTTCAATCTTCTTTGTAGATTTGGCTTTTCATAGTCCAGAAATCTATATCATTTTGCTTTCGGCACTCTTAATGTGTATGAGCGCAATACGTTACTGGGTCCCGGCTCAGACAGAGCGGGTGATTTTAGTCAGTAGGTGGTTTTAGTCAGTAAGAGTCTGACACTCTCTCGCCCCGCCTAGGACAAAGAAAGTCATTTAAAATTCTACCATTGACGTAAACGATAGACAACTCATTGCCATAATTCTACGAAAAACTTCCGACAAAACATTGAGGTGTGCAGGGAGGGTAATAATGGGAAACATAATGGAAAGAAATCATAAGCTTTCTAAACAATAAAAAATAATAAACATATGTCGGCAGATTATATTCATCTATTTCGTGGACTAAAAGGGTTTTTCAACCTTTTCCATGGCACGACCCCCTTAGTATGAAGAAATATTTCGCGACCCCCTACCCGTTGCTTTTTTCAAGCATTCAATTTTGACGGCACGGTTAGCAAAGTGGCTGAGCGATTGCACTGCTGCGCTGCGTGTTGCTGGTACGACTCCTGCAAATATTTTTATGATCTACAAGCAGTGGCGTAATTTAAAATTGTCGGCGCCCTGGGCCTGTACAGCTTGACGCCCCAAATATGAATTAAACAAACTGTCTAGTGCGAATAACTGTACACCGATATTTCCACACCGCCTTCTAGAAGAAAAACTCAACAGGAGTATACACTAATTGTGTACTACAAATATAAGTTTTTAAGTTCGTAAACGGTAGGAGTACGCTCGCTGCGTAGTTCATTTTTCAATAGTAGTTTCCACAAAAGCATTATTGAAAAATGAATTATGTATAAAAATCGAGGTCATTCGGTCATGGAAACTTAAAACATATTTTCAATAGCGAGCGCAGCGAGCTCGAAAATTTATAGATTTCTGGACTATGAAAAGCCAAATCTACAAAGAAGATTGAACGCAGAGTACTCTAAAAGTTAAACGTTTCCGTAGTACGACAAAACAAGTTTTAATCTAAAAGCGAGATAAAAAAATTAAAGACTTGAAGAGTGAGCGCGGCATGTGACAGTAAATCTATTATTTCTACACCAACATAAGACAAGTTTTCATTGAAATGTGACCTAAAAAAGTTGACTTCTTTTTACCTTCACAAGCATACCCTTCATTAATGGGCGAGCGTAGCGAGGCGGAAAAACTTTAGCATATTAAATTGAAATAGAGCTTGATAAATGTAAGGCTCTCAACTTTTAACCACTCCTCTAGAGAAGCTTCGCGACCCCCCTGAAGAGGCTTAGCGACCCACAGGTAGAAAAACCCTGGACTAAAGGATTTACAATAAAACAAACAAAATAAAAACCAAACCCGTGCGGAGCCGGGACGGGCCGCTAGTTGTATATTATAACAATGTGTTCTACTTATTATCTAGTTATTATCGATAATTTCAGTTAGTATAGTCCCATCTCTATCCGAAGGTTAATCATGGGAGCGCTACGAGGAAATAAATTTTAATATTTTTAATCGTTCCTCTAAGCGCTCCTTTTGGGAGCGGAAAGAGGAATGAAACAGTAGCGCTTAGATAGGCGCGCTTCAAAACAGGAGCGCTACGAGGAATACCTCATTAATTTAAACGCTCGCACCAAATCAGTTTTGGATACTACAGTATAATTTAAACCAGGGATAAAATTATATACATAATATATTTTGTTGTATTGTGAATACACCGTGACCTTTTTAGTCGTCTTACAAAAGTGGTCCACTTTTTTATCGTTAATAATAATTTTTATTATAAACTAGCACTACGCCCGCGACTTCGTCCGCGTGATTTTCGAACTTTGCCTTTGTGAATTTCTTGAATTTTCTCTGCTATAAACCTCACGGAGACCGAGACCTTTCCAACGAATGCAAAACCTTGGAAATCGGTTCGTGCGTTCTGGAGTTATAGCGTCAGGAAGGAAAACCAGACTTATTTTTATTTAGTAGATAAATTAGTACATTAGAAATGTGAAACACCCTGTTAAAATATTGACGTATCAAGCTGTAGAGTGCAATAGTCGGGCAGATCATTCCATTTTCTATGAGACAAGGGTGTTTCTAACTACGCCTTGCGCCACAATAATAAAAATGCCTATTTGGTCTTAAATGCCTATTTTTATAGGTATTATGAACTGTAGTGTGTACTAGTCATTGGATACATGAACTGGGCTGCTGTTTTAAATTCACGCAGTATATTCCATTTTATTAATATTATCGTTTTTATCATGACTCTGCTTAATTGGCCTTTTCAGACCCCCACACTTGAATGAACTGCCTCACTGGTCTAGACGGCGAAAATGCTACCGCTGAGTCGGGGTTTGTTCCCAAATTGATATGTGACTTCCAATAACCACTTTAATACGTCTATAACCACCAGTTTGACAAGGCGTTTATTGACGATTTCATAATTAATGGTCATCCATCCACAAAACAACCGTGGTAAGCGCAGCTTCACTGAAGAATAACCAAGAGGGGCATTCTAAAACCTAAAATTAAATTGAAAATGAAAGGTAACTGAAAAATAAGCAAACAGAATTTTTACTCTTATCTAAAGCTCAAAATAACAACGTAACGTATGAAAAATCCTCCATCTCTGCAAAACGAACAGAATTCCAACCATTTTGTTCGACTATTTATACCCGACAGAACTATTGTTTTTTGAAAAAACATCGAACGTTCAGATGCGGCTGCCATGATATTTTTCTATGGTCACCGTTTTGCAGACGATTGTAACTCTTTGTGACGGTCGGGAAACGTTTTTCTAGTATTTTTATGAATATTTCTTTTTTAACAGTTTCATTCTGGACGAGTTTTAAGCCTGAAATAAAAACTGAAATTGTTCTAACAGTTTTTGTTTGAAGATGGTTTTTATATCTACAAGTTTTAAATCTTTAGAGGTATCATAGTCCTGTGATTAGCGCCTAGTTCGGACAGTTATTTCGAGACTGAGTCATAAACATGATTGTGCGGTATTCGTCAATTAAGTCTACCATAAATTCATAACGAACAGCAGTTTTTACATTCGTTCAGGCTCAGAATGTCTCTTCGCCAAAATGTCCATCAGTTTCAAATACCCTTTCCCGAATGTATCCATTTCCCAGAATGTCCCTTTCCCGAAACGTCCATTTCCCAAAATGTCCCCTACCCGAAACGATGCTTTCCAAAAATTGATAGGTCTAGCTTAAAATATAGGCTCCATTTTAACCAGAAAAAAATGTTTTCTCTCTAAACACAAAAATTCTAAATTATTTCCTAGTTTCTAAATTAAAACCTCAGTAGGAAACACTTCGCGGTAAGCGGCTAGTCTTTCCACAAAAAGCAATAAACCAAAACTATTTGCTTATCTCCCAGTGCCATTACAGAATTAGCTCTAGCGACCAAACAGTGTCAATAAACAGGGACCTTCGCTTCGTCGCAAATCCACACATTCGCGCTGTGCCTAGCCCGATGACATTAACTGACGTAATTATATTGTCGTGCATACGCTCAGTGCAAACAATTGCCGTCCGCCGGAAAATTAGGTGCGCGAATTACTTTGAATGTTTAATTTGGAGGACCTGTTAGTTGTATAGTGTAAAAGGGGTAATGTAATCAAATGTGTGGGCTGTAATTACTACGTGGTGTTTCTGGGCAGTGTTTGTGAGCAAATCTTTTTAGTCGCTGTACTAACTTCAACTGTGTTGGGTTTAAATTATATTAACGCCAAGCAAATATTTATTTTAAAGTCAAGGAACTATTTTAACAATTGTTCAAACTGTTAAGCTACAATTCTTTTATGTTAAAACGGTTTAACGCAACCGTCGCACCACTAAAAGATAAACATCTGTTGAAAGCTTGTCTAAAAAAATTGTCAATGTCAAAACGTTATTTGTCGTTTGTTTAACATGATTACCACGGTCTTTGATTTAACTCAAAGAAATAATTAGATATTATATATTTTTTCCAAGAAACCTTCAGAAAGACGCAGAGTGACTTTCAATAAAGGCTATTATTTTTAAAATTCTGGGATCTTGTTTTGAAATGTTTAGGTTCTGAAACTTTTTACTGTAGGTACAATAAATAATACTAAACTTGATATTGTAAAAATATAGTGCTCATCAGCCTGACACATTGGTTTACTACGCAGTTCAACTACGAAGGCGAGTTTCTGAGGACACCATATTATTGTGACGTCAATCATCATCATCAGCCTATTTTTAATGTTCCCACTGCTGGTACACACTTACACAGGTCTCATCTCTATTTGAGGGAGTGGGATGTCACATGCCTTCAAATTTTTGGCTCTAGGCTATGCTGGTTTCCTTAAGATGTTTTCCTTCACCGTTTTGAGAGCAGTGGTGATGAAATAAATAAATTACACAAAGGTAATGCGCCTGGCTGGGTTCAAACCCACGACCTACAACTCGTTAGTTGGGGCCGATAACAATGGGCCACCATTGCTCAATGACGTCAACATAACAAGAACATAAAGTTATTAGTTTATTTCTTTATATTCAAGTAACAATTAACGGAATATGGACATCATACCCAATAACCCATAACTAGGGTTGCCATTCATCCGGGTTTCCCCGGATTTGTCCTAGTTTAGAGGGCGTCCGGGGAGCTTCCATAGGGGGTTTCATTTGTGGTCCGGGTTTAAAAAATATAAAAAAGAAAATAAATAAAAAGGTGATTTATGACATCTTCGACTGTTTTTCATTACACTGACTACTCGTAATTTGTTTAAAAAAAACCTGTTTAACTGTGTACCAGGTTCTGGACAGTAAAATCCGGGGTTTATTTCCCTGGTTTAAAAATTTTAGAGATGGCAATCCTTAACCATATTACAGACGCCACACCGGTATATTGTGTGTTACTGTGAATATTGATTTTCTTCTATCGTAATTATCCAGCCAAATGTCTATTTTTCAGTTGCTAAGTTGCAAAAATATGTTTAAGATTTACGTAGAGTTAAGTGCTACTTTATCGTATCGTATTAGGTAATAAACACCTATAAAGATAGAAAGAGAAAAAATGTAACGTTCCCCAATATTTTTGTACGAAAAAACATGTTGCATTTATGCTACGCCCACTGAAAACCATCACCCATCCTGTATACTAATTGAATCAGTTAATTAACAATTTCAAGGTAAAGGAAGCGTGGCATCCGCGGGTAGGTGACGCAGGGGATAACGCGGAGAAGGGAGGGGAGGGCCTATTATTAGGAAGCGGCGGAAGTATGACGTCTGGCGACTAGTGTAAGTTGATCCCTCACCTCGAGATGATGCGTGAGCGACATTTTTGTTGTGTGGCTTGGTAGCTATTTTGAACTTAAATTTAATATCACTGGAATTTGGAATCTTGTCGGTTATGTTGCGATTGTTCTTTGTAATTGAGAGTTAAATAAGGAATAAGATTTGGTTGAAGGGAAAATGTGACAAAAAAGAGTACATTATTAGTTGTTTTTTTTTTAGAACTTTTTTTTCTTAGAGAATCTATGAAGCAGAGATAATGTAACAAACTGTACTTTGTACCATAACACGGGTACCTAAATACTTCTTTTGTTATGTAGCACGCACTTTCTATGTTGCAATTTTGCCTTTGCTAATATTACCATTTTTTTGGGATTAAAAATCATTGAATCACTCGTAATTCTTACGGAGTGGAGTGGAGTTGGAGTGGAAGGGACTGCACATAATTCCCTTTACGTTCCGCGGTATCCTGCTTAGACAGTTATTCTGATACAATATTATTTAATGAAATGTTTGGAATGAATATTTGAACTGTTTGGTTCCAAATTTTTATCAAACACATAATTGTATGGCCCTCTACGGGGCCCCTGTGTGGGCCCTGAGCATCCGGACGCGACCACAGAAGCTGGTCGCATGCCAGAGGGTCATGGCTATCCGAATGATCCGGGGATACCGCACGATTGCCGGCGAATCGGCCAACCTGCTTGCCGGATTGCTGCCTTGGGATCTGGAGGCGACTGCCCTCCAGCGCGTCTATGAGTGGCGCGTGGAGGCGCAGCGCCGGGGCGTGAGCCCGCTGCCTCGCGAAGTCGAGGCGCGGCGCGAAGACCTCCGGCGCGATCTCAGGGCAGTATGGAAGGAACGACTGTCGCGACCGACGGCCGGGCACGCCGCAATTGCGGCGGTAAGACCCCTCTTTGAGGAGTGGCTGGAGAGAAGTCATGGCGTCCTGACCTACCGCTTGACGCAGGTCCTCACCGGACACGGAAGTTTCGGGAGGTACCTGTGTCTGATGCGAAAGGAGGAGACGCCTGGGTGCCACCACTGCGAAGATCGCCCGGAGGACACGGTGGAGCATACGGTGCAAGACTGCCCAGCTTGGGCGGAGCACCGACGTGTCCTCACGGCTGCGATAGGCGGAGACCTCTCGCGCCCGGCATTGGTTGCGGCCATGCTGCGGGGCGAGACGGAGTGGGAAGCGGTCAGCTCCTTCTGCGAGGCAGTAATGCTCGTCAAGGAGGAGGCAGGCCGCGAGCGAGAGAGGACAGCGTCCTCCCTCCGCCCCAGCCGCAGTGGTAGGCGCCCACGGCGACGGACGTCGCAAGATGATCTCCGGCCACCGTAGGCGCGGGCATGCGGGCAGCGAGTAAAGGGCAACTCGCTGCCCGACCAAGGACCATGCCCGGGTCGACGGCGCGTTGTGTCCCACGCGCGCCTCAAAGAGCGTCAGCATAATGACGGGGCCCCCCTCTCAGAGGGCCAAAGCCTGCCGGGGTCGCGGGATTATTCCCTAACCGTAACCCCGGAACGTAACAGGCTATGAAGGACACCGTGGATTTTAGTCAGTAGAAGTCTGACAGTCCCTCCCGCCCTGCCCGGGGTTGGAGGACTCATTTGATGATTTTACCACGCTAAAAAAAAAAAAAAAAAAAAAAACACATAATTGTCGTAAAGATTCTTAATATAAAAACGACAAAAAAAAACCGAAAACATTTTTTACAGGACTAAATGACAAGTGTAATGCATCGAACAAAAAAAATAATCACACAATTGAGAATTTCCTTATTTTTGAATTCTGTTAAAAAGCAACTTGTCTTTGTGTGTGTAATTTCAAATTAAATTAACAGGTAAAGGGACCAAATATTTCATACCAAAACCACCTTTTTAATAATCATAAAAGTCTTCTCGAAACAAAAGCCGAACCATACTCCTAAATAACATGCCATACCCTCATGGGGGGTCCTAAATAAATTGGTTGGGGCTCCGCATAACTCAAACTGTTGTCTGAACAAGTCGCATACTTGTGGTTAGGTACCATACCTTGTGAGTTAATAATGTCAAATTACGACGACAAGGCGATGAGAAATAAATTCTTCTTTTTTTTTAATTTTTTGGTGTTGGTGAAAAGAATGGTTCCAATTGACTATTACGTTGTACAAAGTAGTTGGCTTTACTGTAAGATTACAGTCATAGTTCGAACATTATATGACTTAATATACAAGGTGAATTGTTAAAAGTTTGATTTAAACTTGACAAATCATACTGTATATTTTGGTGGCATAGTTGGCTCTATGGTTTAGGTAATTGACTGTTGCGCTGCGTGTAATAGGTTCGATACTCGCATCAAACAGATGAACTTTATGTAGTTGCTCTGGTTAAATATGCTATGTAACACATAAATTTGGTCTATTTAGAAACGAACCCAACCCATGCAGTGTTGCAGCGCAACCTAAATGGTCGGCAAATACGACAAGCGTGAAAATTACAAAATAACATTCGCAATATTTTATTAAACAAAATCTTCTGTATTAGAAAACATTTTTTTAAAATCACCAATCTCTCATTAAGTTTCTTAACAAACACTTTGGTGGCTATAATTGTTTACACAAGATATTATGATGAAACAAACATATTCAAATCATATAACACTTCATTCACAGAAATATTAAACGACTTCAAATTAATGACATAACATTTGGAACATAATAAAATCGACCCAATTCCCATTGAAGACTCCAAACGGAACAGATGTTGAACATCTACTATTTTTTGATAAACCCACACTTATTAATAGAACACACTGTATAAACTTTGAAACAAGATTTATTGCTGTGAGTTTTGCTTACAGTTTCACCCGTATATCATCATCACATCATCAGCCTGTAATGTTCCCACTGCTGGGACACAGGCTTCCTCTCTGTGAGAGGGAGTGGCCCAAAATTCACCACGCGGGCCCAGTGCGAATTTTTGGTTCTAGGACATGCCAGTTTCCTTAAGATGTTTTCCTTCATCTTTTGAGAGCGGTGGTGATGAAATAAATTACACAAAATAACGCGCCGAGCGGGGTTCAAACACAAGACATACAACTCGTAAGTCGAGACCGATACCACTGGGCCGCCACTGCTCCTAGTATGTATGGAGGAGGAAAATTAGCAAAAAGCATCGTTATACCGGAATAAAAGACATTTTATGCATTGAACCAGATTATAATGATGTTTACACTATCTACCAATTGTCCATCGACATCAGTTCAGCCATTTTTGCGTGAAACAGTAGCAAATATCCATCCATTCATATTCATCCTCACAAATTTTCCCATTTGAATTAGAAAAGTAAGATATTATTATTTTGTTTCAGATTTCGTTCCGGTAGAAAACAAAAAAAAAAAGAAAGAAAAAATTGGCTCTGTTCCAAAAAAAGAAACATGGCAGGTGGAATATAAATGTATCTAACGGTGAAATAAAATGTGTATGGGGTGATATCAGTGACATCAATGTGTCGTATTGATGATAACATCGGTGTTGGTGATAAAGTGCTGGTGATTAGGACACCTGGCGGTGATCAATGTGATCATGGCGAAGGATATGAACTTGTGTGTGTTGGTGATGGTGGTTGTGTTACAAACTTTGATACACACGAGTTTGGAGATTATAGATTCACGTAAGTAGAAAATGTTTTTATTCTAGTTATTTTACCAGATTTTTCCTGTGACTTAGCTCGCGTTAATTTATAATTTGACAATCAAATTGACGATATAAATGTACATGTGGCATCATCTATTATCTTATGGAAGTTAGAGTTGTTTTTCTCGGGAAAAATACTTCATTTTGGCATGAAAATGTCCATCTCTGCACACCTGTACCCTTAGCACGAATTTTCACTCTTTTACTTTACAGTATTTACAGCGTTTCTTGTATGAAAAAATGGACCAGCGCCTCTGGTGTGCGAAGAAGGAACAAATTTTTTCCTTGAAAATTGTCAATAAGAAAGTGTCAAAGTTCCAGTATACTTTACTTCTCAAATACTGAAAACCAAAATTTCAGGATGATCGGTAACAAACTAACAATAGTTATTTGTGCAACAAGAGAGCAAAGTCGTTTTTTGCTGCGAGTGCTGATTTTGAATCTTGAGCAAGCGAAGGATTCAAGGATTGAATCACGAGCGTAGCGAGTGATTCTAAAGTTGAATCCTGAGTGTAGCGAGAGATTCAAAGGCACGAGATGCAAAAAACTTTGCTCTCGTGTAACACACATAACTTTTCACTTCAGCAGCGAGAACACTTTAGGAGATAAAATAATAAATAGGAATAGATTAAAATAACTTTTTTTTTAAAGTAGCTTTCAACAATAAGTAAATACTCCGCACTGTAGATAATCGTCTCGTCTGTGATAAATCTAAAAAATAAGATAGCAACACCGTCTCCGAAAAACTGCTTGCGCCCTTTGTTAAGTCTCCATTCATTGAAGACATGGTATGGTTTCAGATATTTAGTTAGAGTTAAGAAATTTAATTCTGCATTAATAATTTGTTGTTTTAAATGGTTATGTTAAAATAAGTACTGTTCTCGTCGCTAGTTTTACGCATATTTTTTTTTTTTTTAACTTATTCAACTCTTTACGCCAGCCATGAAATTTTATTCCCGCTCTTTTATTTTTAAATTAAGGCGTGTTCGGAAATATAGCATCCATAATATTTTATTATTCAAAATATTTATTAACATAAATTGAAACTAGAAATAAATATTTACAGTAAATGCTTATTTTCATTTAAATACAGCAATAAGTTAAAAATTCAATAAAATACATTCGAAGACATTATGATCTTTTTGCATTTCTTTGGTTAGTACAAATTTCCGAACGTGTTTGTCTTTGAGACCAAATTCAAAATCGGAACTTCGAAAGGACTGGTGTTTGTCTCTCTCTCTTTCTATTGGCGGGAAAGAGATAGAGTGTTAATGTTTCGAATTGTATGATTAACTCAAGGCTGAATATGATATTCGCGGCTTTTTTTAAAACAAAAATTAAAAAGCTACTTTGTCTCACTAGTGAGCAAAATCGCATTTTGCTCACTGATTTCAGGCAGCAAAACCTACATGTTTGAGCTACTGAAGTGAAAAGTTACTTTTGCATTCATAGTAAATATTAGTCGACGGAAGTTGTGTTTCACGTGCACTTGAAAGATCTATTAGCTTTGACGGGGTTTGATATGGACAAATGACTGCCAAGGTGGTGTAAATGTGTCAATACGTTACTGAAGCCGTGGAACGCAAAGGACAATAGAAGAACCAGGGACTGTTTTACTCAGTATTCCAATCCACTATGAGCAGGAGGATTTTTATGACTGTCAAATAGAGGCTGGATTAGCGACAGTGAAAAAAATAAAACACGGTAGTCGGTAGTGGATAACATCATTTCAGAAACAATCATTTTATTGCCACAGTCATAAAAATTACCACACTTGTGCCAAAATGAGATGCTTTTACCCTATTATTTATGTCTATCATTCGAAGAGAAAATAACATTCATTTGAATGTAATGTCTGACTTCGTCATTATGAAACTTGAGTGCCATTTAGTTGGCGCCTAAATCGAATCAACACATCTGAACACTACAATATTTTAAAAGTTTTTCTGCGAAAAAAAAAACGACCGTGAGCAGGGTTTGAACCTGCAAGACAAAAGGGTAAGAGGGCAAGATCTAATTGTAATAAGAAGAGATCTAATTGAAGAGCGTCGGAATTCGGATACGTAGGTACAAAATCCAGAGGTGGCAAGTTTAAAATCTTGTTCACAGTAATTTTTTTCTTTCCCCAAAAATCTTTTACAATTCGAAAGCGTCCGGGGTCGTAGGACTGTCTTAACTGTTAACCATGGAATAGGCTATGGGAGGAACACTGTGGATTTTAACCAGTATGAGTCTGTCCATCCCGCTCCATCGTAAGTAAGACTACGTAGAAAAAGCAGTAAATGCGCATAATTATTAAAAAAAGTTTAATTATAACGTGTAACACCAAATGGGCAAAACCTCTCGTGGGGTAACTCAGCCCACGTTAGTGAATAATTTCTTTTGGGAAATTCGCAAAACAAAAAAGATTTTTCATACAGATGGGTCCGATCAATTTCTTACTTTGCATGATAAACCAATTATTTTTTTTCTGCGAATTTCCAAAAGTCTTGAAACAAAAATTGTTCAGTAACACGGGCTGAGTTAAACTACGAGAGATTTTGCGCATTTTGTGTTAATATTCTACCTACAGCTATCATCTTGTACATCGTCCAGTCATTGTTTGAATATCACTCAAAATATTTCACTCTATATTTACATTTCCTGCGGAAATACTCATGCTGATGGATTCCCGCCATGAGGTACCCACGTCCCTCCGTCCAACGCAATACGGAACCCGTGTTTGCCAGTTGTAAATCAAATGCATCGGAGATAAAAGTTTAGTTGATTGATATAAAAACCATATGTGTGTACTTGTGAAACTATTTGTTGCTTTATTTAGGTTTAATAGCTCGTGTGTTTCCTGGGAAATTAGGACGAGGAAAGGCGAAATGATGACGGAAAGTAAAAGTGAAGCATGCATCAAATCATTCCTAACACGTCAGAAAACATAGCTTATTACAAAATGTGTAGTTTACCTAGTCAGGTAAACTACACATTTCGTAATAAGCTATGTTTGCCGAACAGTTGGAAGACGAATTAATACAGTCGTATTAATTCGTCTTCCAACTGTTCGGCAAAGCCTTATCCTCATGACTCTCAGATTCCTCGATCCCGATCCAAAGGTCCGCTGGTCGTTGGTTAGAAATGTAATATTTTGTTGGTTTTTTTTATCGTGGTTAAATCATCAAATGAGTCCTCCTCCAAAAGTGTCCTCTGGGCGACACCCAGGTGTTTCCTCCTTCCTTATGAGACACAAGCACTTCCCGAAATTTCCGTGTCCGGTGAGGACCTGCGTCATGCGGTAGATCAGGACGCCGTGACGCCTATCCAGCCACTTCTCAAACCAGGCACGCCGCAATCGCGGCAGTAAGACCCCTCCTCTTACCGCCGCGATTGCGGCGTGCCCGATATTTTATTGGTTAGTAACAACCAATATCATAACAAGACGTACTTGAACTGTCTTACTGCTGGGGCAAAGGCCTCCCATCATTTACTTCTAACGATTACTGTGCGCCACCTTTTTCATTCCTCAGTTACATGTATTATTATGATGATGATGAAGCTTCCAAAATACAGTCTTGTTGAGCATTGTTGTATAACGCTACGCTTTGAAAGAGTTATCATATACTATCTATGATTTTAGTAGTAAGGAATTTTGCTGTTTTCCATCACAGCTGTAATAAACACATCAACATTCTTCAGATAACCGAAGTCAAGTAAATTATCTACATTATGGACTATCAGAAAAATAAACTGAGTAGCAGTCGTCATCGCAATGGTTAAATTTAATTTTACTCAGAAAATAGTTGAGCTTATTTACATTTCGGAAATAGAAGTATTTTCTCATTTGTAAATATTTTCAGAATGACTATGATTCATTTCTGTATTTCAGTGTTACAGAATTTAAAGTTAAAATAAAACTAGTGTTTTCTTTTAGTTTTATGAGTTTTTCTTAATGACGTGGTTGAGTAATAGTGCTATTTACATTATTGTAAATCACAGTCTAAAAACCAAAGTTTATTTTCTAAACGCCATCAAACGAAGAATCATAGTATCTGACGCTATTTTTTTTAATAATGTTAAACATTTTAGAGATGTATGTAGTCTAGTAAATATTCTAGACATAAACACGTCTAGATTTTTAATAAAAGCTCTATGAGTCGTGTAAGACTCTAGAAACAGTTTTTATTATCATTTGTCACGTTTCACATAATTTACCAGTATGTTAAGACTGTTGAAGTATGAAATAAATCTTACTTTTCTTTGAGATGACGGGATTTTTAAGCCATGAATAATTTCTACAACGCTTTTCTATCTTATATTCATAAAAAATCTCAAGTGCGATTCAGTTTTAGTTTCCTTACGCTGTTAGTTTTCTGGAACGACAAGTTTGAGTAAGAAATCTTGTTTCGAGGCATAAAATGTACAATCGAACAAGGGGATTGTATACAAACGACTAACTTATTGCTACATTATTTTTATCAATCCTGTGATAATAATTAACAAATTGCACTGTAGTTGAAATATATTTATCTAGATTTTAAAAATTTCATGAATGTCTCCGCAATAACTTCTATGGCAATACATCATTATGGATTGAAAAAAATTGTAGTATCATGAATTTTACGCAGGACTCAAGTTGTGGTGTGGATTTAAACTTTTTTGACATGCATAGAGGGTAGGATCTATCTTGAGAGTTGACAAAATCCATTAAAGAGTTTGAAATCGCAATATTTTTACCAATATACTAATTCTGTCTTCGACTACTATTAAAGCTATAACGATACCAATACGAATGCGTGGGCACTGGTATTATGATTATGCGTCAGCAGCACTCAACACGACGTGTTATAATGATATATTTCTACCGAAAGGTCACGCGCGTAAATAGTTCTAAGCTCAATCTAGAAATAGTCGACTAGTTATGACTACCACACAGTAGGCAAATACCGAAGGTACACTTTATAGAGCAGCAGGAAGTAATTAGGGTACAATAAGTTTAAAGTCATGTAATAGCCTGAGGTGTTTCCAGATGCGGCTTAATAAATTCTGACACGAGGTCATAATCACGAAAAAAAATATACACAAATCAATTCAAATACTTTTTTTAAGCTATCTTAACCTACTCCTCCACTATTCTTTTCTGATTATTTTCGTTGCAGGATCCAAGACAGGTAAATTCGCATGCGGGCAGCGAGTAAAGGGCAACTCGCTGCCCGACCATGGACCATGCCCGGGTCGACGACGCGTCGTGGCTACTGAAGGACACCGTGGATTTTAGTCAGTACAAGTCCGACAGTCCCTCCCGCCCTGCTCGGGGTGGGAGGACACATTTGATGATTTTACCACGCTAAAAAAAAAGACAGGTAAATTCATTCTCCGGGACACGTCGAGCTTCATTGTCTCGGCGCTTTTCTGGTGGTTGCTACTGTTGATTTTGGCTTTCAGGAGTTGCAGTGGTTTGGGAATAGTGTGGTAGATTTGTATCAAAAAAATAAAATAAAAAAAAAAAGCTATCATAACATGATTCTCTTATCAGCCTTACGTCACCCATTGCTGGGTTTAGGCATCTCTTTCACTTTTATTTACAACTGACCAAATTGGACAGTTGACATAATTAAACAATAAATTCATAACACGATTTCTATAAAAACACATTTTCGTTTAAACTATCAGTGGATGAAGTAAGACTGTAGATGATGATGATAAAATTAATTGACAAGGCAAATTCTGAAGTCTTGGAAACAAATTAGTTCAACAGTGAATGGATAAGAATAGATTTGAATTAAACGTTTTTAAACAGATTTGAATCAGCCTAAGGTTTTTGTACTAACTCCAGCATGTCGCAGTGAGACACTGTGTCTGCTATAACTCGCATACTCTCATTTAGTGAACCATATCTCGCATCGAGACGCTCATGCATGTTGTAAATTAACCAGCTTTGACATACACTTGATTATCAAAAGTGAAATAATTGCAATTATCACAGCGGCTCTTGTTTTGTCTTCACTACCCTACCATCACCTTCTGCATTTTCTTATATAGTTTCTCTAAATCAGTAGTAAACACGCATTGAACTTTCGTTGTCTATTTTAGTTTCATAGAAAGTGTCGCTGTCGACCTGATTCTCTTGATTCTGGCCAGCTTCCAAACTGAGGGGATATGTTGCACCAGCAGTTTTGTCATACTATGCCTGGTCAATAAAATTAGTTCGGTTTTTTATATTGGTTAAAATTACGATAGATTTACTTATTTTTATTTATTTCTTTTTATTTTCTTCTATTCTCTCTCTCTTCTCTTTCTACAAGGCCTTACTAACAAAAAATTGTAACGAAGTGCAAAGGCATTGTATCATACTGAAAAATCTCCCCTTTTTTAACAGTAATGTTAAAGGTATTGGTAGTAAGCAATCAGTAGTGTAAAGAAAGCATCATCATCACTATTCAGCACCATTGCCCTCCTGCTCTTATTATGATGTCATTTGGGATCGGCACAGTTTAGATTTTTTTCCACTCTGTGCCACTAATTTACATCATCTCAGCAGTCATCACCTTTCACGTATTAACATCCTTCAGTCTTCATCAGTCGAACCTCACTCATCTGTCACTTTTCTGTCGGTTCAAAGGTCTTATCATGAGTTTTCAGTTATTCTGATTCCCACACTAATTAAATTTTTTATTGAAAAAGTCAGTTCAGTCTGTAAATTTTTATCATCGTTAAATACACATTATAAATTCAAATTATGAATTTTGCAACTTTTATCTTTAACAGTTATTAAAATAACAAAGTTACACGAACCTAAATACAAAACACACACAGTGCTTATCACTGCTGCATTAATTTAAATACTAAACGGAGTCTTTAATCTGGCAATAAAACTCAGATTACTGCTAACCCTTGGTTAAAGTACTGGGAATTAACGCTAAGGTCAAAAAGGTCAGTTGACTTTAGCAATTAACTCGACAAAGAAGCTAATGTACTTTGTGTTTCTCTTTTTCCCATACCTTAGTAATTAACTCATTTAGAATCTTCAAAACTTGCAAACATTCCTGTAAAGCTTTACTTAACTAAACGCTGTAATTGTAATCACTAAACTATTACCTTTATTTGTTACTTGTTTGCCTCTTTCGCTATATAAAACTCTTAACACAATGTGCATAGAACTTTTTTTTAAGAAATGGAAATTTTATCTAATACTGCCTTCAAAGATACGATGAATTTACGCCGAATTGTCTCTTAAAACAGGAGCTCGAAGACACCTTACACACTACAGTTTTACAATACAAACTAATGTTTATGATTAATTCATTAATTTAATGTATAAATACGAAAAAGAAATGGTTAAGTATATGAATACAGGATGTTTAAAAGTTCGTCCATTTTGTTGTCAATTGAAATAATAATAGTGATCTGCAAATACAGTCAATACAAACTAAGTAAAATATTAATGGTAACCAAAGTCAAAATGTAGCAGCTAAGAGCCAATAGTTTGATCTATAAGTAAACTATTTGTTGAAAAATCTTACAGTTTTTTAACCATTCGTTAAACATAATATAGAATTTTAACTGATAGTCAACTTATTTACTGATCAAACAACTGGCCTTAAATCCCACATCAGCCAATACTGCTTACAACCACACGATTAAGCTGAAGCTCCGCATAAAGCCACTGTATCATTTAAATTGAACCAAATCACCAATAAAGCTAAGCAAATCTATACAGCAATAAAAGAAATCACATAAACCCAACAACACACTCGCTGCAATCTGACCGCGGTAAGCCAAACGTTGTATTTCACTAGCGGGATTAAGCAATGCACTCCCGACTTTATCTCAAACATTAAAATACTTTATAGACACTTAGTCACTGGCTACGTTTATTGGACCTCCGGATTTACTGTGATATATGTTTGCGTTATTTGGATTTGAGTATTGGAATAATTGATTTTTTCCTGCGGTATCCGTTTGGGGAGTTTGCCGGGGATTTGACTTTCGTGGATTTTAAGTATGGTTTATTGGGAACTTATTTTTGCATTTGTTGCAAAATAATCTTGGAATTATCATGTTAGTTTAATATCTTCGTTATTTATGCCTTGTGGTATCCAAGAGATGGCATCAGAAATCAGGGACGCCCACTAAGAAGATGGTATGAGGTAAGGAGGTGGTGACTAGAGTGGCATAAGATCGGCCGTTCTATTTAAATAAATAAATAAATAAGACAGATACTGGTACTAATACTTCAAGCCTGTCCCATCCCTCGCCCCAGCCGCAGTGGTAGGCGCCCACGGCGACGGACGTCGCTCGATGATCTCCGGCCACCGTAGGCGCGGGCATGCGGGCAGCGAGTAAAGGGCAACTCGCTGCCCGACCAAGGACCATGCCCGGGTCGACGGCGCGTTGTGTCCCACGCGCGCCTCAAAGAGCGTCAGCATAATGACGGAGCCCCCCTCTCAGAGGGCCAAAGCCTGCCGGGGTCGCGGGATTATTCCCTTACCGTAACCCCGGAACTTAACAGGCTATGAAGGACACCGTGGATTTTAGTCAGTAGAAGTCTGACAGTCCCTCCCGCCCTGCCCGGGGTTGGAGGACTCATTTGATGATTTTACCACGCTAAAAAAAAAAAAAAAGCCTGTCCCATCCCACTGTCGGGCAAAGCCCTAAAAGCAGACAGAGTGCAAAGAAAAACACTATAAAGGGCTTATGCCAAGATGCAAAAAAAGTAATGTCAACAATTATAGACGGTCAAAAGAGTTCTAAATTTAAACCTCCAACTGTAAAACTCACATAAGTCACATAAACTCTTTTGTGCCTAGCTGGTCGGCACGTCAGGGGATCACATTAAGAAGTAACGATGTGCTAGACTGTCCCGGTCGACTGTCCCTCGTAAAGTCACCCTACCCTCGATTTTACGACTACGTACCAAAGATAAGAGTTTTCTTTTATTTTCAGATCAGCGCCAGAATGTGATTATAATGGTATATGATGGTTCTTTGACCCTTACGGACTTGGGTACGGTCAAGGAGTAAAAATGTTTGGCCATTTTCCCCATGGCATAGTCAGTTACGGCTAAAACGAATGTTTAATGTCATTCTAAATACTAATATTATGTTTTCTTTGACAACTACTTCTCATTGAGACTCATAAGGAATCGGATTGGTTAATAATTAGTGATTTCCAGCGATATTCATTCTACTTTTGAAACTGCCAATAAAAAGTTAAAATCTACAATATTTAAAATTATTTAGTTCATAAGAACATTGTATGCCTGTATCTTCAATCTTTAAATGTCTTTTCCTCTAATAACTCTTTTCAATCTTACTGTAACAATTCAAGGCAGAATTAAAAACTTTCCTTCCTCCATATTCAAAACACAACAAAATGTCAAAAACAAAGCAAAAGAAAAAACAAACTTCAATGAATGTTTCAAAAAAAGAACGAGATTCGATTCGTGCAAAACAAAAAACTAACAGAATACAGTGCAACCATAGCGCTACATACAAAAAGGACGTAGGCAGAAGAGAACTCCAATCAACGCGCGGGCTTTATTCCATTAGACAAATGAAACGAGACGGTAAATAAACGAGAGGAAACACCATAGGATTATGGTGAGCTACATCGTCATGGGATTATCCACTGTATTTAGTTTATGTTTAAGCTGCTTTTTGTTTTATAAATTACGTTTTTCTTTTATTCGGTTTCAGTATGACATGACCGACTTTTTTAATATTTTTTTTTAATTTAACGCGTAGATTAACCGAATTGTAAAGAAACACAAAAAAAATTAAAAGAACTTTTCATTCATTCAATTTTAACCGACTTCGAAAAAAGGAGGAGATTCTAATTCGTCGCAATCTTTTTTTTAAACAAGTCACCCGATTTCTCGATGACCGCATCATTTTTGGCTCTAAGACATGTCGATTTCCTCATAATGTTTTCCTTTGCCATTTTAAAAGCATTGATTATTATTACACAAATTATCACTTCAAAACCACGACAACAACTCGCACATCTCGACATCGGGGCCGATACCACTGGGCCACCACTCCACACTGTCATTAACATATTCTTATCATCAAAAACAATTCCCATCCAAGTTTGAAACCCAATCAACACCACAAACCCGAATCAATCAATTCAAACGCATGAATTACACGTGTGCCATTCCCGAACGTTATTTAATAAGCCCATTGTCCCATCTCAATGGCTTGATCAGCCGTCCACAATGGCCGATACAAGCTGTATGGAACTAAGCTATAAGCTAAGCTATAATACGATCTTGTAGCCAGATAGCCGAGATGGTCTACATTTGAATGGATAGTTGGTGGCTATTTGGATGTCGATAATTTGGTTAAGGTGTGAGTTGCTATGGGAAATTGTGACCTAAAGTTGAATTTTGTGTAATATTTTGAATCATCACTTACTCTGATTCCGCACGATATTGAGTAAGGTAAAGGGAGATTATTTTGTGAGACAGGCAACTCAGTGATTCTTAAAAGTCTCTCAAAACGTTACCTATGCATGCTTAAGCGAAATGATGTGTCACTACGTCTTGTCCACTTTAGTGGTGAACTAGTTGCATCATTTCGCATTACTGCATGCATAGGTAACGTTTGGAGAGACTTTTAAGACTCTATCACTGAGTTGCCTGTCTCACTAAGTAACCTACCTTTGCCCTACTTAATCACCTATAAAGAATAATGAAAATGGTACAATTTTAAAGGTTAAACTGTTAACTTTAAATTGAAACCAAATTCATTAAAATCACGTCAAGATGCACAGCGAACTTCGTGACTTATTTGTATATATTAATCATATAAAATGACCAAAATAACTTTTCTTTTTAGAATAGCAATAAAGTAACACTGATGCAAAAATTCAAAATAGCAGTGGTGTCAGCTGAAGCATTTAATCTATGCCAAACAAAAGCATTGAAATATACGAATTTAAACAATTGTCACACACATCTTTAGTAAATCTCTGTAAATTATCTCTCGAACGAATGTGAGTCTAGACTTCTAGACAATATTCACTTTAAGCCATAGTTACGACTTCTCATAATACACCACATTACCTTTGACTTAAGCTTTATATTCACTTAATTGCTGTTCGTCTAAACTTAGCTGGATTACTATTAAATCTTCATTGAGTTTATTTTAAGCCTAAACACAGCATATTTTAAAACGGTAATTAGAATAAGTTTACTTTGATTAAATTTTCTTTATTTTCTTCTAAGTCAGTGAATGTTTGGTATTCATCTTACTTCTTTGATACAGTCAGCTTTTCTTTAGTAAATAACTAAGGGAATGCAAGATTAGTTTCTTATCTTAATACATTTTATTAAAAGTTATTCAGAACATTTTTCTTCTTATTTTCTCTCAGACTAATACTAAGAAAATCTGTTTTTGACTTGGTAAGTAGCTGGAATAGCTTATTCTATCTGAGCATACAGCCATGGTGATCAATACTTAATGCGCGTGCCTCCTTTAGCTTGCAGTAGCTTTTTTGTCTTGGTCGTGTTAATCGCTCCTTAAATTCATCATTATCATCATTTTTGTTAACAACCGTCCGACATTCACTACTGAACAATGGTCTCTCCTATAGATATTCAATAGAATCGGTTGGAAGTGGCTTGTATCAAGAGGTTTTATTATTTAGAGCTGAATTAGATAAGACTAAACTCTGCCAAAAATAACAACGTTGGTAGTGGCTTCGTAAAGATCCCTTAAAATGCAGGCGCATTTACACATAATTGCAGTGGTATTGCTATAAGATAACATTGTATTTATAACACTAATACATTCTAATTCTAGCCTGACAGTCAACTGATAAACCATTTCTTTAAACAAAAAACAACTTGCCAACTAAAAAGCGTAACTAAATTTCAAGTTGCCAAAGTATTTACTAGAGCCTAAAATAATCTAGAATTCGAATACTCCTTGGCAGGAGCATGATCTATTTCGGAACTAACGGAGACAGGTGTTAGAATGTCTAAATTTATCAGGACATGTTTAGCTACGGCGAGTTCAAAACCCCCTGGTCATTACTGGCGACACATTGCCAATATCTGATAATTTGGACATCTGGACAAACCGTGTTTACAAAGTGGAAATTTTGACAAAATGACGTTGACGGAATGTGAGAAAAGACAGATTTTGTTGAAGCTTCAAGGTTTTTGTTGTTTTCTTTGAGATAGGAATGTTATGAGGTTGTTGGCACTCAATTTTGAATTGTGTTTAAAGCTTTGGTACAACTGAAGCGAATTCCATCTTCGATGTGAGGAATGCGCTCTTTGATTTTTTCAATGATCCGCGTTATCTATAAAATCTCCAAATAAAGTTCACACGATCAATAATGCCGTCCCATTTCCATAAGAGAACAGTATTAGCTTCGTTTCTTCAAATATAACTAAAAGTGGTGGAGTTATTATTGAAAGGTTTGTTGTCGAATGCACTCACAGTAATAATCTGAGAACGATACGTTGCAGCTGTTTGGTAATTCCTTTATCTTCTGTACTGCTTTTTGCGACTGCAATAACAATGTATCAAATGCTTGCTTCATTAGGGGGAGGCCTTTGTTCAGCAGTGGACATCATCCGGCTGATGATATTGATGATGAAGCTTTATTTCTACAAGAGGAAATGTAATAATTAGCAAAAACTTCCTATTAGCATTAGCGCAACAAATTGTCAAGCAAATTAATGTTGTGCGAACAAAATTCTAATCAACGAAATACACGATGTGCCAAAAAAATTAAAATGTGTCATAACTTTTTTTTTAGTTACAACCTAAATTAAATTTAGCTACACGTTCGCATTTATTAATACTTTTCCTAAAATTTCTTTCTCAAAATATTTGTACTTAGGAGGGATAAAAAAAATCTAGGTTTCTTTTGAGTTCAGATTCATATATCAACATCAAGCGTTGGACATTGAAATCTGGTGCGTGACGTCATCTGACAGACGTCACGTTCCATCCTTGCATGAATCCGTTGAATTACGAAAAGAGTTTTTGAGGGAGATACTTGTATTTTAGTTGTAGGTAGAACGCAGTTTGATAGCATGAAAAACACTTCTTAATATTAATTCGGAAAAAATTCTGTACCACTTAAAAAATCTTAAGTACTTGTAATGTTTAAAATTCTTTTCCTATTTAATAAGTCCTTCCGTCCTAAATAGAGCCGAAGAGACTTTCAGATTCTTACTGAATTTTTTTTTTGTCGTGGTAAATTAATCAAAATGAGTCCTCCCACCCAGGGCAGAGCGGGAGGGACTACCAAACTTGTACTGACTAAAATCCACGGTATCCTTCAATAGCCTTTTACATTCCGGGGTCACGGTAATTCGTTAGTCCCTCGACCTCGCCAGGCCTTGGTCCTCTAACGGGGCCCTCTTTCATTTTTTATTGACCTTGATAGACCACCCTGTTCTTTCTGATGACCTGTGCATTCATTCATGTTAATCGTATGTTGCCCTTCGATGTTATATTTTTTAGATCTGCATCCGGTATTTTAATGGTCTTAAAGCAAAACCTAACTTATAAATCAGCATTTTGTAATCAATACTTTATCCGAAGGCTTCGCCCTATCTTTGTTATTATAATTACAACTAAGCACATATGAGATCTTTTCAGTTTAATAATAGAAATGGAACAACCCAGATTTGAATGTTTGTGCTACCGCCCCTGTTGTCAGTCTATCATTAATATCCATCATATTTCACTAAATGAAACTGGTCGTTACGGGTACTCAGTAGTCCGGAAATCTGACAACCAGACGCTGATATTGTGTCATGTAGTAACTGGGACGTGCTGGTCAAAGAATCAGTCAGTCTAGAAAAATCGAATGGCCAAATGTGCCACGACTTTTTGCGGAATCACAGCAACTGGTTTTAACAGAACTTAGACACTTTCTGGAGAAGGCTAGGCAGCTGATGATGACTTTTTAATATTCAAAATTCAATCAAATGAGTCCGACTCCGAAGAAGGGACTGCCTCTTTCATGACTTAAAATTAACCTGTTCTATCACATGCCGTTTGCGTTGCTAAGATAATCCCGTGTCCCACCTGTAAACGACTAACGTAATGCTTTTAATTTTATCTGTTGATACACTTGTTGTGTGCTTTTTAACAACTATGTACTGTTTTTATGTCTACGTGTATTAATGTTATCAATCTGTAACTTACATACCTAAATACACATCTTACCTCAGAAATTCCAAAAACAAAGAAAGTTTTGAAATTCTTAACGCAGCATTATATTCTGATGGCCCAGCATTATATCGCATCAGCATACGTAATATTCACAAATTCAAACAAGATATACCTTTTCTCTTTAATATCTACATCTGCCGCAACCAGCTGATGGTTGTCAAAAATTACACAAACAATAACAGAAGCTGACTCCACCACGTGGATACGCATCTATATTCGTGCTGGCTTCTCGCCAATGTTCTTTACCGCTTCCTTCTGCATGGGGACAGTTATATCTCGGGTATGTCTTCGCCTTTTAATTATGATTTCTTATCTTTTTAGAAGATTGTTGTTGTGTGCAATCTTGGACTGCTATTGTTCGTTTTTGCGTATCTTGAGTACTACGAATATGTTGAATAAGGAGAAGGCATAATTTTATTTTTTACTCGAAGTGATTCTCATGGTAATTATTATATGACTGTTTCGAAGGACATAATTTGAAAAAATAATCACAATGATAAATATTTTCTGTACATTTCATGTCCATATCTTCATATTTCGGATCAAGACAAGTTACCATTTTGAAAGAGAATAATTTTTTATAGGTAACGATTCCGTATCTTTCTGTGAGACGGTTGCTATTTGACGACAAAGCTCTTCCCAGCTAATTAAGCTGCATCAAATAAAGTAAATACTATCAAAATCCTTGACTACAGTTTTACGATAAGTCCTAACTTAATGCCACAGACACAAAATCCAATCCTTTCCTCTTACTGCCAGATGGGTTTAGGAGCACCCAATAATAGAAAATACTACCGATTAATTTTATGAGATAATGTGGCCACACACAACCACTAAACTGAATCTATTTGTGACTAACAATCGGCCATATTTCTTTATAAGTTAAGATTAAAAGACGTTTACGATTTCTTTGCGAGCGTTAACAGTTGGTAATTCTTTGTCCTTTTACAATGCTTCTATTTAGATAAAACTATACTGTCTTTGTTGTGGAGTAGTTAAAACTATTTGTAGTTGCATTTGATAGTTTGTTTCTTACCTCTTTCATATTCTTGGTCGGGAAAAGAGATTGTCATTCGTTGTTTTCGAGTTTTGAGCATAATAAATATATGCTTTAGCCACTGGTCTATAAATTGCAACGATTTTTATTTTAACCACCTGGTTCTGGATAAGATCTTCTAAGATATTCTATTTCAAAGCTTTATAAAAACATTTGTAAAACGTAATTATTTCTTCTATTATACAAAGAAGAATGGACAAAGAAGATATCTGCGCCAACCACAAATTAGTATGGCTGTATTGTAATGATTGTTTCAAGAAATTATTTTTTATAAAACAATTAATTTTATAATTTTAAAAAGATGAATTTTATTAAAAACTAGTGTTTGCCCGCGGCTTCGCTTGCGTTATTTTAGAATTTGAGAAACAATACGGATCGTGTGGCGCCATCTGGAATATGAACGTAATTGTTTTCTCGGCAACAGCTCTCTTCTGTTATTCGGGATGTAAGATACCTTATATCCGTGTCTATACTCCTGACAACGTATATGCTAAATTTTGGAACGATCGATTCAGTAGGTAGTAATGCGTGAAAAGGTAAAAAACAAACATACTTGCATTTTTATTATTAGTTTAGATCAATAATGTTATATCTAGGTACATAGTTTGCATAGGAAACGTCCTTATTTGAGCGACATTAATTTCAAAGAACCGTGTTTATTTTAAACATTAGACTATCATTTTTGGGTTGATTTACAGTATCGCTGCAAATTGAACGTACGTGCATTGCTCTTCTCCCTTTAGCATTCCGCGTGATACCTAAAAAATAACTAATTATCTGACTCGATGAGTACAACTTGTCGTCGTTTAAAACAGAATCTATGCACTGGTTTGAACACCAATTCAAAACATAAATAAACACAATTTTTTCTAATCTTTAAAATTCCACATCTCGAATCAATTACAATTTAAAAAATATCCAACTTACTACCTACAATTTAAATCAGTGTAGATTTATATCCTAGAAAACTATTGAAAAAAAAATAGTAATAATTTAAAATCGAGAATAATATTGAAATAAAAGTATACACATTTTTTTTAATTATTTGAAACTCTCAGGACAAATATAAGAAAACTCAAAAAGTGAAAAAAAGAAACAGCGAGATTTGATCCAGAGACCCCTTGCACGAAAGTCAAGCAGGATACCAACCAGACTGGCTAGTACGCTGACAGTGTTTTCAAATAGCGGTTCTTATACAAATGTCAACAATGACTGAAAATCAACATATTATAAAATTGCTAATCCCCCAAAGGGAATAGCGTAATTATACATATCCTATTAATAGAAGAGCAGTTTAAGGAATATTTGGGGAAAAATTGACTAAATAATATCCAGTGGTTTAGCTTCCAACTAAAAACAAACAGATAAAAACAACAAAATTTAAAATTGCTTATCTCCCAGGAAAAATAGCGTAATGATACATAGCCTATCAACAGAAGCATATTATTAAGAATATTTGAGGAAAATTTGATCGACAACTTTACAGTAGTTTAAGAGATAGATCAAATCAAAAAAACATAAAAAATTTTGAAAGAAAAAAAAAGTTGATTTGGCATCAAAATCGATTCCTTATCTCGAAAAAAATACAAAAAGAAAAAAATATTCAATGTACAGGAATGACAGCTCTACGATTTTATTATATGTAAAGATAAAGAAAAGATAAAGAAGATAAAGATTCATTATTCACCCATCGTTTCTACAACAAGATTAAAATCGGTCGAAACTCAATACATTGTTACAAGTCCATTTCCTTCCAAAGCTAATTCTAACCTGCTAGAACCAAAAAAGAAAGTATCTTCTATCTTTTTTGTACGTGGCGCTTAGGGCAGAGGCTAAATCTGGTTGATCTCTGGCTTCGCGCCAAGCAAGGCATGCCGATTCCTAAATATGCTATGTCGCCATGCAATTCTGTATTTAGGACACTTTTGATGGGGGAGCGCGGTAAAAATAGATCTGTGATGAATTTTTCTGCTATTAAAATTGAGACGTGGGTGTTTGTGATGGGTGTACTTCCTCTCATTACTGTCGAGTTGGCGGTTTGTTTTAATTATAATTGAAGTAGATAATATTATTATGCATGTTACTGGCCTGTTTTTTTTTTGCTGAAAGCTTTTTTGACTCCACAGGGTTTAGCATCGGGCACGTCACAATCGCGGCGGTATAAGGCCCCTTTTTGAGGAGTGGTTGGATAGACGTCAAGGCGTCCTGAACTACCGCATGACCTGCCTTTCCTCAGTAAAGGGACAGTATCGACTAAATAAAAAAGATTGTATACGTTTATTAAATGTTATTCTGTTTATGGACTTCTGCAGAAAAATCCCGTTAGACCTTATCCCAATAATGAACCTTTTAAAAAAACACACTTGTACCCTCAAGTTCTGATCATGGTGTTAACATTCTCATTACGTAAACCCACCAAGATTATGATTAACTTAACGATAAAAGGCAACAAATAGGTGTCTTCGAATAAGTATCTCGAACATCGTCGTGTGAATAGAACATTTGTGGAGTACGTGATCAAAATAGTGATTTTTCTCATTTTGACGGGCGCGCCATTTTGTGGAACCGCTCCGAGGGACCTCGTTGTGACTGTAAGATGTTGATAGTATTAGCTTTTATGTTTAGGATTTTTTTTTTCATGCTGTTATGTAGGTTATTGTAGGTAGGATGTCATTTTCGGGTCGTGTAAGGAAAAGTAGCCGAGGAATTATTTGTTGGTTATTTGCGAGATCTTTCAGAACTTCATGTTCCAGTAAAGTTGAAATCTGTACCCTTAGCACGAATTTTCACTTTTTTACTTTACAGTATCTTTCCAGTATTAACAGCGCCTCTGGTGTGCGAAGAAGGAACTAATTTTTTCATTGAAAATTGTCAATATGAAATTGTCAAAGTTCCAGTTTACTGGTGAATTCTGGTGCAAGTTGGTTTCGATGCTTAGAAAAAGAATAATCATCTACCATGTTTAATGATATTTTTCCATTTAAAAATCTTGGGTCTTCTTCATCTTAGAACCTTAAAACCATCGTTCTCAAAATATTCGTTATCGAAACTCCAAACTGCAAAAGTAATAAGCTTACTCCCTGCTACACGACCGTTAATTTATAGCTTCAACCTTGGGGTTTTTAAGTCAAGTGTGAGAAGGTTCCTTCTAAGCTAGCTTACTTCAACGTTTACTTTGTTGACCATCACGCGAGATAGTGGGATTTATACTGGTAAAAAAAAATTTGAAATACGTAGGAGTAGTTTTGATGCTCCTCAATGTATATTTATTTATATATAATCAGAATCTCGGAAACCAAGGATTTTAATGAAAGTTACAGATTAGGGGTTTTTTGACTCAAGGAATCGATTTATCAAAGTCCCAGGTTCAATTAGCCTATGGCATTAATGCCTGCCCAAAACTCCAGCTAAAATAGAGCACTTCTATGTAACTAACTAAATTAAAGGCTTGAAGTAACAAAAAAAAAAAGAATTTTAAAAGCTGCACCACAAGTTTCTAATTTCTACACGAAATCTTTCAGATAGATCACAAGCTCAACGCTCAGACAAGTCTTCCATCTTCCATTCTCGAACGACGAGACACCACATTCAGTACAAAAGCTGCGACATCCAGCTCATGCAAATTCATGGGAGAATGCATATGTAATGCAGGCGACAATATTTATACATAGTGTTACTTCACGTTAATTCTCTTCGTTGTTGGATCTGTGACTCAACATGGCGTCTTGTTTGAAGACGTTTTGCAGTATTTTGTTGGATGCTGTGATGAGAGGCTGTGTTTTTTTTTAATCCATTGTAAAATTATGAAGAATGAGGGTGTTTGGATGAATCTATGCTATTATTTAGATGGGTAACCCCCAGGTATTTTATAACTTGAAATACCACATTATCTTTTAATTCCGGTATTGATACCCAGTAAGGGAATTAACAAGCTCATTAAGAAATCGAAAGCCACAGAGCTAGCAAGTTATAAATATGTTTAAATGCAATCATAGTATTCCAAAACGAATTCTATGTTTTAATTATTTGTATTTGGCTAAGTAATTACAGTCATACGGTGTGGATCCATTACGTATCAAGCTTCCCCTGTACCTTGTAAAGCACGATAAGTAGATAGCTATTTTCTGCCATTAAATAAAAAATTGTGAAAAAATGCAATAACTTTAAATTGAACCATATTTATTTTATATGACATCCCGTCAACAGCCTTGTTTCATCTTATTATTACATCTAAAAACGCAATTGAAAGTCGCCTTCATCCCAACCATTTCCCACAGCATCCGTGTAGAGCAAACGTGTATCGTAATAGCTGGGGTCGCACCGCATACATAAAACATGGGCCCTTTGCCGCATCGCGCCGGCTATGATCTAATAACGTGGTGCGTAGTGCTGGATGGCTCCATTGTTTGATACGATACGTGAATCCTTTAGAAATCTTCTGCAGCACGCTTCTTACTTTGTTAGCGTGACATGCTTCACAGAATGATGGCGGCCGCTCCCCACTACATCTCGCTCAGTAGCATCATCATCATCATCTCAGCCATAGGACTTCCATTGCTGAACATAGGCCTCCCCTTTAGATATCTACACATACGGGTTCGAAGCGACCTGCATCCAGCGTCTTCCGGCGACCTTTATAAGGTCGTCTGTCAACCTTGTTGGTGACGTCCTACGCTGCGCTTACTAGTCTGTGGTCTCCACTGTATCACTTACCCAGTAGCATGGCTTCGATTAATGACAGGCGCGAGAGGTCACCGCCGCCTATTACCTCTGAGCCCCGTGGACATGGAGGTGCCCAAGCGGGGCATACCTTCGCCATATTTTCCACCGTTCCGTCCTAGGACTGTTCATTGTATTGGTGGCACACCTTACGTTTTCAATCTGACACTGAAATCTCCCGAAACACTCGAGTTCGGTAAGATGTTGCGTCAGGTGGAAGGTAAGGACGCAGTGGCAGTCTCCAGCCACTCCTCAACCAGGGGTCTTATCGTACCACAGCGATTGCAACATGCCCGGAAGTCTTCTGAATTTGAGTTTGACTAGATCGTTCAACATAAAACAACCTGAGCCTATGAGATCGAATTCAGGCGTGAGGCAAAGGCGTGAGTAATTTAGAGTACAATAAATAGTACATCACTGTCGCGGTCTATCGTGGCCATCATCAACCCGACCAGCAAAGTAGTCATTATAGACCGCGGCAGTACTGAAATGACCTTAGTCGTCGTATCGAGTGTTGGATCTCAGAATCTCTTATTACAATGGAAACACTCATTGTAACTCAATTGCTAGTGTTCTCTTTTGATGTAACGCCGTCTTTTACACGCGGGTCTTACACAGCGCTAATGCGCCACCGTCTAACTATATCCAATTTGTTCTACCTTGGGGTAACCAGCGAAACCTGTTGTGATTTTTGAGGAACTTACAGGATTATAAAGCACTCAAACATAGGGAGGCTTTGAAAATGTAGAGGAAGTTTGATATTTTGATTTTCGTGTTAAAACCTGGAGTTGGAAATATTGTTCAAGTATCAAGCATGTGATTTGTATTTAGCTATAGTTTGAAGTACTTTTGTACAGCTAATCCTAGATACATAGACAAAATACCAAGTGAATTGGAAAAGTCATTTGGTGATTTCTGGCCATCGTAGGCGCAGGCTTGCGGTCGGCGGACTAAGACCAAGTTGACAGCGCGTTCTGTTTCATGCGCGTCTCAACTTGCGATCTGTCGACAAACTAACCCAGTTCAGTTGAAAAATCTTCATGGATTGTCACAATCCCTGAAACATTGTCACTGAAAAAAAAACGAAAAGTCGTTGTAGAAATGAATCATTTTGGAATGCTTTAGCAGTTGTTTCTTTTTGGCACTTTACAAAGTGTAGTTAGGTATAGTCAGCATCAAAAGTTGCTGATCACATTCAGATTTTAAAAATCGTTGTACACCTTACTTAATACTTAATACAGGGTACGGCAATTTTTAAAATCTGAGTGTGGTCAGCAACTTTTGATGCTGACTGTACATTGAAAATAATGAATGCGTCATTAGATCAGTTATTTTGATCAAGATAATAATTTCTGACATCATAGGATGACTGAATACCATCTGTTGAATGATTTATGTAGAGGAAAGGATGATAATTGGTCATGTACTCCGCAATTAAATAAGACGCATTATCAAAATTAAACTAGGGCATAAACCGCACCAAGTTTACTCGTTAGGCTGTGCGAGTAGGCTTTTTATCAGCATGGGTGAAACCACAAAGACCATTTTTTTGGTTTGGTAAAATCATCAAATAAGTCCTCCCACTGAGGGCAAGGCGAGAAGGACTGTCAGACTCGTACTGACTAAAATCCACGGTGTCCTTAATAGCCCTTTACGTTCTAGGGTCAGGGTAAGTCGATAAGTCCCGCGACCCCGGCAGGCTAAGAATATACCTAAGTAAGAATTTGACGACTGTGTACTACACAATATTTAGCATTTGATTTTTTTAATGTTGTAACATCATCAAATGAGACCTCCCACCCAGGGCTAGGCGGGAGGGACTCTCAGACTTGTACTGACTAAAATCCACGGTGTCCTTCAATAGTCCTTTATGTTCCGGGGTCACGGTAATTAAATAAGTCCCACGACCCCGGCAGGCTTTGGCCCTCTAAGATCCTCCGTCATTATGCTGACGCTCAATGAGGTGCGCGTGGAACACGACGCGCCGTCGACTCGGGTATGGTCCATGGTCGGACAGCGAGTTGGCCTTTACTCGCTGTCCGCATGCCCGACAATATTAGCAAAAATACAAATGTTTTTTCTCATAGAATTCTACCAGTTAAGAGCTAAAAATAGATCTAGATTTTTCTAAACAGTGTTTTTTGTCTATGTTCTAAAGAATGTCTCTAGTTGACGTGTGACACTTCCGCTCTCGCCTCCATTTTGCCGATGAGCGGCGCTCAACGGAACATCAATCTTCATAGTTGCTAATGAGTGGCTCCCTAGGGCCTCGGACATAAGGACTGCGGTGGAATCATTTAGACACTTTATCTTAATGAGAAGTTCAAAGTTTTACTGTCAAAAGATTTGAGATTAAAAAAAAATTTAGGTAACAATTTCAGTTGCGTTTTTTTTACAGCCTTTGCCTGCCGCTTTCTCGTGCTTATTAAGAAAGAGGTGGCGCCATCTGTAATCATATTGACGTTTTTGGGATGAAAGATACCCTATGTCCGTCTCTGCTTACGTGATAATGTTTTTAGCAAGATTTCAGGTTGCTTGGTCAGTGGTTTTGGCGTGAAAATTGAACAAACTTAATGTTATACCCTCCCCTGATGGTAAACAGGCATTTCGTTTGAGGAATATTTTTAAAGTTTGGTCATAATTATTATATTAATTCGTCAATTGTATAACTATTCTCATTTTATTAGGCTCAACTAACTTAAAGGAAAAATTTCGCCTATTTACTCATGTGTGTCACACATGCTCCGATCGGCAAGATTCGTTAAAATCGGGCGGCTAAATCAAAAGCTATTACATTAGAAATTGTGGGAAAAGCCGCTCGGCTTGCTTCCAAATGTGCCGAGCAAACACCAATGTGCTTGTAGATGCTCAACTGAGTTGACTCATCGGTATGAGCTGAATATGACGTGTCTTAGCTAGATTTAGATAAGTTTAGTTTTTTATATATATAACAAAAATTTGAATTTTATCGTCTAGAACCAGAGTGTAGTAAAGCACCTAGACAATTATCAATCCCACTTTTGCAAAGAGCAGCCGATGACAAATTCGTTCGGTGTTCAATAGAGAGAGCAACGCTCGGGGTTTTCTCAGGTGGATAGAATTCACAAAATCATTCACCAGTCACATTCCACGTAGAATCAGCATATTAAAGTGGAAGTCCACCGACCATTTTTTGCAGACTGACAGACAGTAGATGGAGTAGACATTGGGTTAGAAGTGATGTGCGTAAGGGCAAACATAGTGTGGGATGTTTGATGTGAAAGTGGCTGGCAGCGGATGCAAGCCGCCTAAACTGGGATGGTTGGTGCTCTTGAAGTATACGTTCAGCAGCGATCGGCAATTAGCTATACGAGTATTGTATGTAAACTCCACAAGTGTAACTCTTAAATAAGGGAGTTCTCTAGTTAAATATGTACTCGCCCTTATATTAATCATGAGACCAAAGTACCCACCTCATTACTCATACCTACACATGTAGATACGGACAGATGAATTAGGGCTAAACGATTAATTGTTATGATGTTATTATTAAAATTGTTTCACCATGGACCGTGGCTGTAATTGGCGTCTTGCTGAGCACGCATTGGCAATCGCTGGGAACCGGGAGCTGTTTATTAATTGTGTTCATTGCTTAGATGTTTTTGCGATATTGTCACAGTAGGACGCCACCTAACTCCTTCGCATCTAAACTGAGCCATCGTGGTAGATTATGGTTTGCGTCATTTCACAGTGAGGAAGTGTGTACCTATCTTAGCAGTGACAAGACGATAGGTACCTAATTATGAATTCGTAATATGTTTGATACAACATTGACGGCACAGATTTTCCCGTTCTGTCAGTCTTGTACTGGCCTAAACCCACCATGTTTCTTCAATAGCCCTTTATTATGTTCCAGGGTCACGGTTACTCGTTTGGAAAGTTCCACGAGTTGGTGCAGTGGATGACCGTTCGACTACTGCGATAATTATGTTATGGGTTCGATTGCTACGCGGATCAAATATTTGGATGGCTAACAAATAGTTTTTCTATGTTTGGGTGTTTGTGAATCCACTTACGATACAGCAAAAATTCCTACAACGTTTTAAAAATATAAGTACCTAACAAAGTAAGTGTGTTAAAATGTTTATGGATAGCAGAAGATTTTTGATTATTTGCATCATCACAAATCTGGCATTCAACCCTCACAAGTAAACACTAGTATATATTCCAAAAATAACTTCTTCTTCCTCAAACTAAAGCAATAAGATATATTCATATTCCCAGAATCACTTACCATCTAAAAGGCATCGCAGGTCCATTTTCGTATTCCCAGTAGACTTGTTACTCGAGCCTTATTCTATTACACTATGTAACACCAAAAATAGCGATTCTCAGAAGTAAATTATGTTGCTGACTCAGTTAGTAATTCGTCATCTTTGTTTTAGATGACAGTAATTGTGATGGTTCATCAAAAATATCATCAGAGTCATTAATCTGCTGCTGTACGTATAATTTTCGGACTTCAATTTGCAATAGTTGTTTCTTACTGTTATTGTCTGAGCCATTTTATTGCTGGGTGAAGACCTCAATGGACCAATAACTATCAGGTGTTCCGATGACTGTAAAAAAAAACTTTGTCCCTCTTCAGGAGCTTCTAACGTCACTTTTAAACTCAAATAAACACTCACACCCAGAACAACTATTTTGTTAGTCATCCAAATATTTTTTCCGTGCGGGAATCGAGCCCGCGAGATGCAGCGCTCAACCTCTGCAAAAACGTCGTTTCTTTTATTCCGTGATATTTTTCAAGGTCTATATTATATTATTGAAGTGTGACTTGCAGGCACCGCTTAGTATAAAATTTACTGACACACGGATATACATTTAATTTTTCACCGACGCAATTATTTCTTATGACTGCACCATGGAGGCATTGAAGTTTTTTTTTTTTTTTTTAATTTGAATTTCGTTTTTATTGGATAAAGTTTAGAATTGCAGTACAGAAAGCTGTTACCGTTGTACATTTATTTTGTAGGTAATGCACTATTCATAATCTACACATATTTTTAATTACCTTATTTAAATTGGTCTAAAGAGTAGGAGTCAATTATATTTTAATCTCTTTTTTTAAATAACCAGGCTCTAATTCAGGCTGCTATTGAATAGAATGCCAGCTTTTTAAATAAACGCCTAGTTTAAAAACCGCATTAAATCCTCCGTATTCCCAAAATGGTTTTACGTGCGGCAACTCGGTCAATTTCCCACTTGACCGTTTTTGAGGATGACTCCGTACATTTTTTACTTGGTCATTCTGATGAGCTTCATAATTGGGATGTTGAATTCGTTTTAATCCTTCATGGGACCCGTCTATTTTAATTGTAGGTTCAAACGAGTTCCTTTATGCCGACCATTTTTTACATAATCGTCTTGTACTCTGACGCCATTGTCCTGGCAATCAAATCAAAAAAAAAAAGTATTAAAATTTGAAAATTAGGAAATGAAAAAAAAATACTCACCTTTTTTCTGGTTTGCCCGAACGTCGAAAGTGTTGCAGCCTGAAAGAAAAATAATTTATGTTAAATATAAAATTATTCTTACATAGGGTATTTCAAATTCAGTCATCCACCAGAAAACGCATAGTCATCTTAACCACTGGGTCTAGTATGCAAATTGCAATTTTGCAAGAGTTAAAAAAAATGAGGATTACACGATGTCCGCTGAGTATCGTGAGGGTTGTTTTGAGGCTGCGGCGTAATTGAGAATGACTTTGCTCTTAGTGTATAGGCTTAGAACAAAACCCGTAGCGATAATAATAAGAAGAATTGGATAAAATATCGTCATTTGTGTTGATGGGAAAATCGGGTATACGCGACTTCTTTCTTCGAAATGAATACCAAGTTTACGAGTACTTCCATGGAGATTTAACAAAAAACCGGCCAAGTGCGTGTTGGGCCACGCACAGTGTAGGGTTCCGTAGTTGTCCATCAAAATACTTATGCGAACTAACGAAACTGATTCGCTGAATTTAATTTAAAAAAAAGAATTTTCAAAATCGGTCCAGGAGTCTTTGAGAAATCGGGGAAAATACATAAGAAAAAAGATTACAACGAATTTAGAACCTTCTCCTTTTTTTGAATTTAGTTAAAAATAGTTGACGATAAAAACCTACCTATCCCCAAAAAACATACCTATAAAAGCTGTAAAAATAAAGTTGACAAAATTACATTTGCAGTTGTCTCCGATACATTTTGTTTAAGAAAATATGATATCAAGTACATTTTATAAGTTGGTCGACTTTTACTCGTAAAGTTGTGAAGCCTACTTAGTCATGATAATTTTCTTTTAAACTTCGTTATATATACTACTATTGTGAATTTTTTCACACCCCCAAACATAACCGTTTAGCTGGTAGAGGGGGGGGGACACTTGAATCGAGCAAAATTTAGCACTTCAAAGCTTAATATTTCACAAACGAATTTTTTTATCAAAAAATTGTTAATGGAAACTATCATTATTTTTTAAAGATATTAATGATACCCCACAGTAAGGGGTACGCGAGAAAAAAAAAATCCTCACTTTACGTGTAAGTACTGGAGGTACCCTAAAAAAAAATATTTTACGAGATTTTATTTTACCACTTTTTCGGCACAACAAATCCGTATATTTACACCAAATTACAGCTCTCTACTACTGTGCGTCTCTGAGCTAAACTGCGGACAGACGGACGGACGGACGGACGGACGGACGGACGGACATGGCGAAACTATAAGGGTTCCTTGTTGACTACGGAACCCTAAAAAGAGATTACACATTTATCGTACTAAAAGAAAAGAAAAATAACCGACTCGTCACCAAAATTTAATACTGCCAGTACCCCTGAAGCAACTAAAAAAAATGGGCACCATATTCAACTAATAGCATCCAACACCTCCCCATTGCAATATCCACAACTCCTAGATTTTTATAGTTCCAATAACACCTCGTTATTCAAGTGGGAATCACGAAATTGGAATGGAAAATGGCGGCACAAAATGGCGTCACAATATGGCGTCGTGCTCATCCACTCATAGTGTCGCAATTTCCTCCCGCGCAGATGACGGTGTCTGTGTCAAATGTCTTATTTTATGAAGTGACTGCGACGTATGACGTTTGCATTAAATTATATAGCGTGATGAGTTTTTTAGTACGAGTAGTTTAAGATGAACTGAATCTATGATGGGAGTTTCGTATGGATGGGGTGAGGGACATAGTTTTCATTTTAAAGAAGAGGGGGCACATTCTGTTTATTTGATTGTAAGTCATACTATTGAAGTGTTTATGTCGCATAAACTCATGCTCAAGCTCCTGTGGCTTTTAGGAAGTTTAAACATAGATGAAAATCTAAAATAGATAATCCAAGAGATTCGCTATAAAAATATAAAAAACCCCCGACACAAAAACCAAGATCCCTTAAAGTACTAAATAATAAAAAAAAAACTCAATCTTAAAGTACCTAACTATGTATTAATATTATTAAAAAAAAATACGTCAAGTTGGGTGAACGGTCCAAATTATTTATTATCTCGGTTTTTTTTCGGTCCCCCAACTTGACGTATTTTTTTTTAATAATATTAATACATAGTTAGGTACTTTAAGATTGAGTTTTTTTTTTTATTATTTAGTACTTTTTAAAGGGATCTTGGTTTTTGTGTCGGGGGTTTTTTAAATTTTTAATTTAATTTTTATTTGAAACTTTTTATAGGTACACACTTAATTAAGTGATCAATATTCCCTTTCAGTTTGCTTTGATTTAAGACCCCACTCGAGTATATTTGCAAACCCTCGGCTACCCTTTCTCACTTTTACCCCCACAACTTTATAAACGGCTCAACCGATTTTCATCAAACATGTCTAAGAACACTCGCACATAAATCACCTTTAATACAAAAAAAAAACTAAATTGAAATCGCTTCATCCGTTCGGGCTCTACGGTGCCACAGACAGACAGACAGACAGACAGACAGACACGTCAAACTTATAACACCTCTCTTTTTCCGTCGGGGGTTAATAAATTAGGTATACTGCAAAGCCACAGGAATAATCATCTTTTAGCGTTTCAAAAACATTCTAAGAGAACAGTATTTATTGACATAATATCATAATGTTATGTCAGTTAAGAGACGAAAACACGTAAAAAAAGAGAAAATAAAATGAATAAAGTTAAGCTAATATTAAACAGAGTCTTAGCAAAGAATTTATGGAAGGACAACTGAAGATTTTGAGAAAACGAACAAGTAAATAATATTAATATCGTTATGTTATTTACCTAAAGGTGTTCCTAGCTAATCGTAAATTATATATTATATATATAATATAATTTTACCTTTTCTTCACACAATATCAAAAGTTGTCCCTTTTATAAAACAAAGGTTTTCTACCATTTTCCTCTAATTGTATCAAACCCTCAGCTACCATTGTTTTCCAAACAAGCGTAAAAAAGCAAAAAAAATTGGAAGTCATAAGACTTCTCTTAGCCATACTAATATTGTTTGTGCGAAAGCAAGCCTGTACCTTTAGCACGAATTTTCAGTATTTGAGACGTAAAGTAAACTGGAACTTTGACAATTTCAAATAGACAATTTTCAAGGAAATATTTAGTTCCTTCTTCGCACACCAGAGGCGCTGTTCCATTTTTTCATACGGAAAGACGCAGTAATGTAAAATAGTGAAAACTCGTGCTAAGGGTACTTAACTTTGTCTGTCTGTTATAACTTCAAGGAAAATTTTGTTAAAATTTGGTACAATAGAAGAGGTGCGTCAGACGTGAATCAGAGTTCGACGATCAACAGTTTGGATGTCATGGACTGTTACACACATTAAATCTTTGATCAACGGTTCAAAATTTAAGCAAATAGCACTCCTGATGTTAGTATTTCCTTCATAAATGCTCGTGTATTTAAGTTAATGCGTCTTGCGTGTTCCACAGGTAATTGAATGTCAGTCAGTGTGATGGACTATTGAGTTAAATTTGCATTATTACCACCTGTTCATGTCAGCCTGGTAATAATTATGTAGAATGGCAGGTTGAAAAATGATTTTCTTACTGTATGTGATTTATGATCTAGTTGTCTATTTCCATCAACACAAAGGGCTATTGAAAGACACCGTGGATTTTAGTCAGTACAAGTCTGACAGTCCCTCCCGCCTTGCCCTGGGGGGAGGACTCATTTGATGATTTTGCCAGGCTAAAAAAGAAAAGTTGTCTATTTCCTACAGTTTTTCCTTTGAGCCCTATGTCATTACCATCATCAACTGCTGAATAGGTATTAGGTATACGCCTTTTTAGGTGGACAATAAACAGTAATGAGTCCTCCTTTTAGTAAATACGAGTCTAACAATCCCTTAGGCGCGTCCCATATACGTAGGAAAAACGTAAGACAAGGACGCGTCGTGGACGTGCGAAAATGTATGAGAGTCGCGTCCGCGCCCCGTCTCTTCTGTGTGTTTTACGGCGCGACGTATCTATGCATTTTGTATGAAAGAGACGCCGGCCGAAGAGAATGTGTCCGCCCCGTCTGCGTTTTACGTCCTACACTGCGAGAGGATTCACTTGATTGCCGTCTAAAAAAAAATTTACAAATTTTCTACTGCTGAAGTATTTTGACGACACGGTTGGCGCAATGACCGAAAGATCAACTGCTGCGCTGTGATGTAAGTTCGTTTCCAGCACGAAACAAAATATCTGTTTGATCTACAAGTAGTTGTTTCGAGTATGGCTGTTTATATGTGAGATTTAATGTTTGTAAAAACCGAAAATACTGGAGGGATTACTAGTGTGGGGCAAGATATAATAATAGCAACTGTTAAGTTTTTTTTTCTAGAATAATAGTTCTAGTACAGTACCCGCCACTTATAACTTCACACAAAGATGTCAGCAAAACTGACGGAGTCCTGAGAGCCAAAGCCTGCCCGGTGGAGGGTCTTGCGAGTAACCGTGACTCCGGAACGTAAAGGGCTATTGAAGGACACCGTAGATTTGTCAGTACAAGTCTGAAAACCCGCCCCACCCTGGGAAGACCTTAAATAAAGAAAAACAAAAAACACGACTTCGTAAAAGCTAATTTAAAAAAATACGAAAAATGAACTTAAATAAAAACTAAAAAGAAAGAAAGCCCAGTAGTTTAGAATTCTTTTAAGTAATACTAAATTACTACACAATTGAAATAGTTTTAAATCAACACACATAAAACAAATCATAAATTCGAATGCAGAACAGAAAACGACTCACAGTCCCTGGGAAAATTTGATTGGTAAAATTTGCAATTTACTTGCAAGGTTTAGACGAATTGATTGACGTAAGAATTATCAAAATCGGCCTACGCATTTGGTCTTAAGAACGTCCCATAGAAACAAACATACAATTACACTGATAAACACAATACCCTCCTTTGCGTCGCGCAGTCGGTTAAAAAGGCTTTTATTGACTACAAAATTTCACCTAAATAAAACGTTTCACACAGTAACTCGATAGGTACTCAAACATTGTTCGAGGGTGCTCTTCCGTGTACTGATATCTTATGCATAATATCAAACAAGGTCTTGGTTCACTTGGAGACTGCTGCAATATCTCTGTACCAAGAAATGTTGACGTTTATCTCAATCGATGACAGCTTTTGCGTAGGTCTCTTTGTGTTTATCTTTTGCATTGATAAGGTCAACTGTTTGTCATATTGATTGATTCAAGGGCTTGTTTCTTTGAATTAGAATCTCTGTCTTTTTTAAACGCTTCTCATTTGAGGATTTTTTCCTGTACAGTGCGTGGATTTTTCAAAAAAAAAAACCATAATAAACACCCAGACCCGGAATAAATACATAAAGACCCTTTAAATACGAGTATTTCCTTCCATAAGAGTTTCAAATAAGTTGGAATGGTCATTATACATTTTTTTTTGTTTTTTTTTTTTTATGGTAAAATCATCAAATGAGTCCTCCCGCCCTGGGTGCGGGCGGAAGGGACTGTCAGACTCTTACTGACTAAAATCAATAAAAAAAAAATTTTTTGGGTAGTTTTTTCATAAAAAAAGTCCTCCTCGACCTTGGGGCGGAAGAGACTGTCCTCCTCATACTTTACTAAATCACCCTTCCTTATTTAAACTTTCCAATGAACTGGATAGGTTTCATGTTCCACCTGTGGTGCAAATAATATGTCCTACAGATTTTTTTCAAGTATAGAAGATTACTTGCTTAATATAAAAATGGATAGCAAAATGTGTTGCTAAGCTCATAACTCGAAAACGGCTGGACCGATTCGGCTACTTCTTTTTGTGTTGTGTTTGTAACCATCAGCGCCAGGTTTTAGAGGACGAAAACCATCATGTCCATCCGAGCGAAGCCGGGACTGATCGCTAGTTAAAAATATATGTAACATTAAGGACACTAATTCTCACAAGTGTCATACAATCTTCAGCACAAGTTAGGGTCACCTAAGTGCTTGCATTATCAATGTACTCGCGTTCAAGTTTATCTGTGCCTCGACAGCTGTATCGAGACTGCATCTTTTCATGTTCAGATTAGATGTGAAATGTAAAGTTCTCTGAGAATAAGAATGTGTGTGGTCTTATTTTATAGCACACATTAAAGTTTTTTGAGGTGGATGGAAACCAGCCGTCACCACAGTCTATCTGTAACCTATTATGATGGCCCATCAGATTCAATGGTAGCTGTAATTGTGGTCGCCCTTGACAGGACTCAAAAACGCCAAACAGTTTTTACTGTGTTCCGTTCCGTCGCGCTGGAGATCCAGTTCCTTCTGGGCGATCGAATTCAATATTATTTTTGTGTCTTGTTTGTTTGTAATGGAAACATACAAAAATTACAAGGACCTGAATCTTAGTGAACAGCAAAAAGAACAAAATAAAACTTTTTTTTGGTCTTAGCGTCCATTTGTCAGAAAACCTTATTACACACCGCTCAAACCTTTATGCATATATCACTCCTGAGTGACTAGGCACTATCTCAAAAAATATATTTTACCAGCTTAAAGCTGCTTTGTTCTGCCAAACCAGCTTAAACAGGTAAATAATTTTTGAAATATTTGAAGTTTCATAGTCAATTCAATACAAAAAAAAAACAATCAAATCTTTCCTCTTTATTCAAGGTTAGTGTGGATTAGTCTAAAGGTGCAATAAAAAAAATGCGCCTTCAGCCAAATGCAACCCCAAATGTAACTTTTCAATGTAGGTACGAAAACATTACCTCACTCACCCTATCTCCAGACAAAAACAAAACACATGCCCCTATTAAACTACCCGAAACAGTCTAAGCAGAATAAATACGATAACTGTAGGAGAGGCACACCAGCTGCGTTCGCCTGCAGCTCGAGCGGAAATTACGGAGCTAGCACATTCCACACCTACGTCTTGAGAGGTCGTGTGTTACTCTAGCACTTTAGTGTCTGCATGCATTTGGGCTACTGAGGAAACTGGGTGTTCAATGGGAAAAGTTGAAAAAGTTTGGCAGTTGTTTCTGTCATTGAGTTGTTTTACTTTGCATATAATGTACGGACTAGTACCCCAGATGTCATAGCTTATCTATGTGTTGCAGAATAGTTGATAATTTTTTTTCAATCTTAATGTGTAAAAACCAAAATCATTTATTGTAAGCTAAAGTCAAAATTTTTTGCCAGATATCTTGATCAAAATAAGATTTAGCGAATTTGATTATTGTGAATGTCATGTTAAATATTCTCAAAAATAAGTTTTCTTTTTTTTAATGTTGACGTTGATTCATACAGGCCGTAAAGAATTGGACTCATCCATAGGCATGACATACCCCCTGTCCCGTCCTGGGTGGGCTCATTTGATTTCACTACGATGAACAAAAAAAAGGCATTGGCTGACGATCGTAAGTAGTGATAAACGAAAATCCGTAACTGGAATCCCAACCCTACGCAGCGTGGTACATCCCTAGAGGAGCGGGCAGAGAGAAGTCAGGATGACGTATGTCAGCGCGGTGTGATTTGACAGTACCGGCAAATTCAAGTTGCAAGATGATAATTATATTTTATTAAATAAATTGTATATTCAGTAATGATTCAGTTTTCCATTTAATAGTAGGTAGCTAAAAATAAGGATGTATTTTCATGACATTTTCAAATTATCAACACCCACAAAATATCCTATTACAAAACCAATCTAAACATCAATTCTGTAATCTAGTGTAGCATCAAATATCTAATTTCAGTACATAATATCCATAGTTCAGTTAGAACAATTGAATCGATAACTAGTAAGTTAATGCAGTGCTAAGTTAGACAACAAGTTGGTATTGGATTATACCGCCAACTGAATTGTGATGTTCAAGCGACAGAATTTAAGGGTGTGGACAAATAAGCGGCCAGCGCCATAAAATAAGCGGCGTAGTTTATGCTACGTCAAACCTATGTAAATACACTTTTAAAAAAATGTCATCATCATCATCATTAGCCTATAATGTTCCCACTGCTGGGACACAGGCCTCCTCTCTGTGAGAGGGAGTGGGCCATAATTCACCACGCGGGCCCAGTGCGGATTGGTGGATGTCACATGTCTTCGAATTTTGGTTCTAGGACATGCCGGTTTCCTCACGATGTTTTCCTTCACCGTTTTGAGAGCAGTGGTGATGAAATAAATTACACAAAGTAATGCGCCTGCCGGGATTCGAACCCACGACCTACAACTCGTAAGTCGGGGCCGATACCACTGGGCCACCACTGCTAAAAATGTGCTAGCTGTCTTTTGGGCACGTTTGTTATAGACGGGTTAGCTCTTGAATCCAATCTAGTACACAGGGTTGGTGTAGTGGCTGAGCTAATATTTCTATCGAATCATAGAAAATCATTTTCTAAAACGAATTTCAATACGACTGAAATAACATTTGCAGTTTTTTTTTTTTTTTTTTTTTTTTTTTATAGCCGTAAAATCATCAAATGATGTCCTCAACCCCGGCAGAATTTAAGGGAGGGACTGTCAGACTTCTACTGACTAAAATCCACGGTGTCCTTCATAGCCTGTTACGTTCCGGGGTTACGGTTAGGGAATAATCCCGCGACCCCGACAGGCTTTGGCCCTCTGAGAGGGGGGCCCCGTCATTATGCTGACGCTCTTTGAGGCGCGCGTGGGACACAACGCGCCGTCGACCCGGGCATGGTCCTTGGTCGGGCAGCGAGTTGCCCTTTACTCGCTGCCCGCATGCCCGCGCCTACGGTGGCCGGAGATCATCTTGCGACGTCCGTCGCCGTGGGCGCCTACCACTGCGGCTGGGGCGGAGGGAGGACGCTGTCCTCTCTCGCTCGCGGCCTGCCTCCTCCTTGACGAGCATTACTGCCTCGCAGAAGGAGCTGACCGCTTCCCACTCCGTCTAACATTTGCAGTTATAATGTATCTATGTATGCAGCTATTAGTCACCTTAGTCTATGTTAGGCCACTGCATTCATCTATCCCCGTCCTTATAAAGACGCTTCGGCACTATAATAGTGATGTTCTAGCAATTTCCGTCGCCATGCAGCCGTTTCACGCTTCGCATACGTTTTATTAAGGATATCCTAAAATTTGAGAAGCGCAGCATGTTGGCGTCACTCAAAGATAAGACGTTAATTATTTTAGACGAGAGACTGCAGGCGTAAGAGGGAATTGAGAGGTGCACAATATAGAGAGGAGGTAAAACAAGGCATTATTAAGGAGTGTAAACCTCTGTAGTTGCTTTAGACTAAGGAGGTTTGTAATGAAATGTACGACTATGTTTCGGAACGACATGCGACAGTTTATGGTAAAGGCATTCCACAGATTTTAAATTTAAAAAGAAATAGACAATTTTTTGTCTTAATTCAAATTATAATCTTATATGTATAATTATAAACAAGTCGAAATCATTTTGGTAAGCGACTGTGAAACGGAAAGTATCAAAAGGAAGCTATCAGTAAAGAAATATACAAAAAAAGTTATAATATAATGTCTAATGATTTCAAGGAGACGTTACGTAGTAGAAACAAAATTGACAAAATTACGGTGGTTGGGTTACCATGATAAACCATGAAAAACAAAAGAATTAGTACATGGTATTATACATTTTCAATGTCGATGCTATTGATGTAAAGGCGCTTCCTCGCCGCTAGCATTCACCTGTAATGTAACGTAACATTTCATCAGTGAGGGCAGACAATCGAGCATCACAATGCACACCTTGTATCAAATCTATACCAAATGTACGCGAAATGCTCGTCAGTCAGGGACGCAACATTGTAATGTAATGCTCAAAGTCGAATGTATTATGTTACATTACACTGGAATGCTCCCGATGAGGGAGTACCTTATCCCTAATAAAATTATGAATTTTCACGAAAAGTTGCCAACTTTTAATAGGCTTCCCAAAACAAAAAAAATGATTCAATGCGTGTCATATTCAACATCAAATAGGTTATAAACAATGAGGGTAGTTTCTTTCAGGCAGTGCCCCAGTTGTGAGTAAAAATGAACGTTGCTGCAACACAGTTGGATGCAAATTGAATGCGCAAGTTGGAAGTGCTCTGAACAATCGTATCGGACGCCGGCTGCAGAGTTCGGAAGGAATAGACAGGGACGTTGAGGGAGAAAAAAGAGTTGTTAGCATTGTGAACTTAAGATAGCGTCAAAATGATGAATTAATGGACTCACAAAAAAAAGTAATAATCAAAAATATCGAAAAAGATTAGATGGTGAAGGACCTAATTATACCTCTAACTCTTATTCTTGCTTTTTATTTTAGCTCGATATTTTACATTTAAATTCTACGTTAAAAATCAATTTAGTTACCTTAATATACTTCAAGTTGGCAACGAAACACTTACCTTCCCTTAAATTAATTATAAAGCATTAAACCTAATCCGTTAAGCAGGAAGCTAGAGTGCACAGCCAAGCGCGACAGCCAATCAGACGGCTTCGTCCAGGCTATTAGCCAATCCGTGGCGTCCGTCATGCTGCATCGGATTAGCTACCGCTCATTACGTCACGTGCGTGCGTTCAAGCGCCAACGCATTATGTGTTGAAAATATTGCCAATATTAAGACTCACCGGTTTGAAAGTGGTCCACTTAAGTATTAGTAAAACTAGTTTGAGACTTTATTGACAGTATGGTTTAGTTATAATCAAAGGCTAAGTGAGACCTTACCTGGGGTGCTATGACAGGAAACCTCCACGTGCGCCCGTGGACTGGAGTTCCTTCTCGGATACGTTCGGGGGGAAGACCAGTTTTTCGGGCCGGTGCACCCTGGGATGCGGGCAAAAACTCTTTCTTAAGCACTGTGTGCCTAAGTGGTCTCTTTGCCCGTATGCGAATAGCCTGTCGTGTGGACGCTCCAACGCGTGTCCCTCTGATTAGCAGAGGGCACAGCGGCGGAGCGGGCTTGCGGACGGTGAGTGATGGGTAACTCGCCGTCCGAAGGTCCAAGCCCGGGTCGGTGGCGCGTCGTGTTTCGCGCCAAATGCCTGCTGGGGTCGCGGGTTTTTTCTTAACCCAGGATACTGTGGCCCCAGAACGTAAAGGGCATAGGAAGGAACACGGGTGGATTTTAGTCAGTAAGAGTCTGACAGTCCCTTCCGCCCCACCCAGGGCGGGAGGACTCATTTGATGATTTTACCACCTTAAAAAAAAAAAAAAAAGTGAGACCTTACCAATAAACTTCTATAATGCCATAAAAAATCTTTATAAAAAAAAATAGTTTCAAAAACATTACCTACTTATTTCTTGCTTAAAGGCTGCATAAAAATACTTCAACAATAATACACAATGATCGTGATTCATCTGTAGATAGTGACAATAAAATCAAAATGCAGACAAGAAATTAAAGATAAAAAGTGATGACTGACATCTTTCAAAATTATCTTTCTATTTTCTTGCAATATGCACACATTTTCTGAATAAAATCTGATGTTTTCTTTTAACAAAACAGAGCCAATGAACACCTAATTCACATGTCAATAAAGTCGCATCTACATTGCTGTTAAGTCTGCAACCTCGTGAACAAAGATATCGACTGTCTACTAACTTTGAATGCTATCTCCGTAAATGAACAGTCTCATTCACAAATATGTATGTATTGTTTGGAACCGTGTTGAATTAGTTATTGTCTTCGTTTATTATGTGTTTGAACTGCGACATTCAAGGTCTGCAGTCATGCACGTAGGAGTATTTATTTTATAGGTAAAAGTCGTCATGTTTTCGTTGCACAGGGAGGTCTAAAAAAAGCATGTCGAACTAACTTTGATGCGTTTATACGAGAATGACCAGAGAAAACTGCATAAGTAGTTATAAGAGTGGAAGGTTATAGGGAAGACCTTTGCTCAGCAGTGGCAGTGGGCCAATACTGGTTAAACGACTGCTCAAAATTGTGGTGTTATTAAAGAATTCTTCCTAATAGATGGGTAGCACTAGAGATACGATATTCGGGAAATCGCGGGTAATACCTGGTTACTTGGTTCGGATAGCAAAGACCATTGTAATACATACGGATGAGGCTAAAGCTGATTTCAGACTACGCTGTAATATAATACCATAATAGTATATAGCTCACAGCACACCATTATGGCGCTCCATACATTGTTAAAGACACGTTCACATTGTACTGTACTATATATTATTGGCTTGCTAACATTAGGTCCTTCTTTGCTATACTTTATAGCACAATAGTATAGAATAGTATAAAATCAGCTTATACTCAGTAGTCGGTAGAACAAGGCTGCACATTATGATGCAAATAATTATGAAGATGGAAAAAAAGTATATTAAATATGAAAAATTAGGACTATTCTAGTAGCAAGCACTGCTGCTGCCAGAATAGTCCTCAGTCTAGTCTGCTGGTTCTAGGTTTGATTGGTTAGGTTAAATAGCATTACAAAGGACAATGGCACCATATCACCAGGTGACTGTAATCTGCAATAGCGAAAAATAAATAGAAATGACTGTGAAGGGAGGAGAAACGGCCATGGAGTCATTTTATAAGGGTTCCGTTTTTCATTCGTACACGCAAAGAAATGTATACGAGAACTTCTGGTTGCAACCGTGACAGCAGGACTCATTAGTTGACTTTACAAAATTTCTAATAGTAAATACTTAGTCCTTGTTACGAGTATCTCTATATTCTACTTACTTAGTACTTATTACATGAAATGTTGTAAAGTCAACTAGTGAGTCTTGATGTCACGGTTGCATCCAAAAGTTCTCGTATAGGTAGCCAGATATTTCTCGTGTAAGGTAACCTAAAAATATTAAAATCCGGACTAATTTTTTCCCACTAAACATTGTCGCCATGGCAACCATATACTCAATCATCTAGTGGACTAACCAGTGAGCTAATGAGATAAAGCACACAGAAGGACGAGCGCGGGCGCGGGCGGGCGGTGATGTATTAATTTTGCACGCCTGACAATGCTCGCGGATGCTTGGCTGGGCCGCATAGGGCTGCTTAGTTTAGAAAGTTTACACTTAACTCAGTTGTTGTTGTTTTGTTGTGTGAATGTGTTACAGGGAAAGTGGTTGTAGTACTGTGACTTTGTGTTAGAAGCTCTCTTTCATATGTCAGCTATGATGACTACTGTTCATTTGGGTCAGGGCCATTATAATTGTCTTCCTCAACCAAACCCCTCTCTATCAGTCGTCAGCTCAGTTTAATCTTATGCTACATCATCAATTTTTATTATTTATTTATCTTTCTAGTCGACCTCGTTCACGGTCAAGACGAGAGAAAATCTTCCCCTCACAGTCGTACTGTCTGTCATGTGACGTGAAGATTTTCTCTCGTATTTTCTCGTCATGTGCTTCTGGTTGTTACATCTAAAATATCTAAGAAACTCAAAATAGAGTATTTGAATCATCAATCTTTTTTCTTTAATAAATCCCTTGCCCTAGGATTTTTCCTATACTGTGGGTTGCGTTCAAAACATAGACACTCACATACACACCCAGATCCGGAACAACTAGTTGCAGATTATACAAATATTTACAAAAAATCTAAATTATTTTTAGAAGGTTACGAAGTTTCCAAATTAAAGTGTGTTTTTAGAGATAATTTGTTCTGAAATTATTGTTTTTAAATACGCAAGACAATGAGGCCCGACGCTGCGTTAAACGGGTCCCCGCGACGGGCAACCGTCGCGTGTCCACGTCCGTGGTCCCGCGCGTGGCCCCGTCCGTGGCCCCGTCCGTGGCCCCGTCCGTGGCCACGCGCGTGCCGCGCGGAGACACGCGCGTGGATACGCGGCTGGTTTCCGTGGGTATGCCACGGTCCCCGTCGCGGAGACCGATTTACGCAGTGTCGCTAGTTCAATTTGAAGATTTTTATTTCAATTTCAAGTTAAAGCGCGATATGTAAAAAGTTGATTTGGAGTGACACTGAAATCGAACATTTGTTGGATGTTTATACTTCCTATTCTAACTTATACTTTTTTTTTCCTATTATTTCATTTAAACAAATACCTACAAAAAGAATTTGAGACTGAGGAATTTTTCGCAGAGAGTTATACATATCCCCTCAACTGTGCGCAATTTTCATGTTTTGGTAAAAAAACAGAACTTCTCGGCTAAAAAAATGTTGGATTGTGCATCTATAATCTGTATCACCTACTCTCACCATATTCCAAATTTCAGCATCGGAGGAATTTTTCGAAAGCCTTCATAGTAAAAAAAAATTGCTCTCTGTTTGCTCCAGTAAGGGTCGATTTATACTAGCGCAGAGTCGAAGCGCATCGAAGCGTATTTCTAAAACTGAACATAACAATTTCAACCTTAACTCCACAGCGTAACGCACACATTACTTCTAAGATTTTCACGATTCACGATCAGCGTTCTTCACTTTTTAAAATCTTAGAAGTAATATGTGCTTTACGCTGTGAAGTTAAGGTTGAAATTGTTATGTTCAGTTTTAGAATTACGCGTTACCGCTGGCAGGCACCGCGCGTAGACCCGTGCGGGGACCCGCGCGTGGCCCCGCACGTGGCTCCGCGCGTGGCTCCGCGCGTGGCCCCGCACGTGGCTCCGCGCGGGTCCCCGCACGGGTCCCCGCGACGGAGCACTTTTGTATAGAACCGCGCGTGCATCCGCGTAACGCAGCGTCGGGCCTAATACTTTTGAAGATCTTTCAAAATGTCTTCTGTATCAATCTCTTTATTCCATGGATATTTTTGAAGGAACCAAAATGTGTCACATTTCCGTAAAATTATCCGAGCATAAACTGGCATGCCTACAAAGTAATTTCGACCTTATTACCAAAGCACTTGACCAAATAACATCGCTAATTCCAATAGCAATGCTCCCGACAGCCCTGCACCATCCGCCGAATAGCACCATATGCTTTGTTCGGTCAGTGAGATTTCCACTGAGATACTATCGTTAGCTTCGGTAATTGCGAAATAGGCGGACGCAGCGGAATTACACCAGAGAAGATTTTGAATTTCTAGGGAAACTGCTAATGACTGTTTTGTAATTGCTTGCGGATATTAGGAGGAGGAAGTTGTTTAATGAACTCAAGCTAATTTATACCCTGTCTCATTTGTAATACGTGTTAATAACTACAGTCTTAGAATAAATAAAATTCTTCTTTTCCACCATGTCGATTACAGTCTTAAACTAGCTTAAGCTCGTGGTATCGCCCGCGTGAATGACAGTTTGACCGAGTTTGACGACACGCTTGCCGCTTTGGTTCAGCAATTCTCTGTTGCACTTTGTGTCGTGGGTGCGATTTCCGCACGAACCTGTAAGCATGATCTACGAATAATTCTTCCAGGTTTGGGCATTAATGTATAAGTGAGTTTAAATATTTTTGTTAATCCAGGCATGATACAGGTCCTAGTGGTACAATGTCCTGGTTTGTCTCTGGCCTAGGTAAAAAGCCAGCCTAACAATCAATAAATATAAGCCATCATCCATTTTTAAACGGTCACCTAACACCATTTTTGTGTGGTATATTAATTGCTGCCGCAGTCCACTTCTAGTTAATTCGGACATACTAGAGGCGGCCAGATGGAGCGACGACCTGCGAAAGCATCAGCCCAGGGCAGCCCAGGCAGGGACTGGATGAGGAAAGCTCAAGACAGACACATTGGGAGAGGCCTGTCCAGCAATGGACGAATACAGGTTGATGATGATGATGAGAGGGTCCTGTATCACTCCAAGACCAAAATTACAATTAACTGTCATTGTCATTTATCGTTCATGTCTTGAATAAACAATTTTATCCACAACAAAAATCCAACATAAAGTGATATCAAACACTCCAAAATGCAACGTTTCAAATCCCGATTTGAAGCCCAAAGGCATTACCGTGACAACAGCCAAAATCCCTGAATCCTCACTTCAAATATTTTGATATCTGGTTGATATCATTCAGAAAGCTCCCATATTCGTTAGGCGAGCCGGATCGATGGAACTCATACATATTCAACTCACGGAGACAATTAGCCCGCTCCATAGTTTTGAACCGGACAGAACCGTCAATTATATTTCGCAATCTGTAGGAAGGTTTTTGCGAAGACCACTGATTTGAATAGGTAACATCATGGTCAGAATATTTTAGTTGGAGTGATAGTTAGGATGAATTGTTTTGGGGGCTTCTTTAATTTATTAGTTTTTTGACGAACGAAAAAATGTCTTAATTGAATTTGTTGGGGACGTGGTTTGGTTGCTGAATAATTGTGTTCAACTTGATAATTAAGTTGAAGACGTTGAAATGTTTTGTTAAGTTGTACACAACTAATTTAGTTTAAGTCTCTATTCAGATGTACCACAACCGCGCGACAAAGAGAAGACTGAGGGGGATATAATAATATTACTTAAGCTTTGATTTTATTTATCATTAATCAATCAGTCATTATTGGACCATTTTAAATGTAATTTAGCTTCACATCAAAGCCAGGATTGTTTTTCAACCGGGGTATACTACCGTTACTTTTCATTAGTGATTTTTAGGATGTTCTAGTCTTTGTTGGCAAGCTATAAAGGACTTTTTTTTATTTTTTTTTTATTTATTTATTTGTCTTCAGGCAACGAAGGCCCATAGATAAAATACACAAACATAATCTTATAAGTAAAAATAAACTAATACATAAGCATTCAATACAATAAGATTATATACATGCTAATTACTTTAATTTACACGGATCATATTTCGGGGTAATAATAGACCGCATGTAGATTCGACCAAGTTAACAACCACAATGTTGCCTACATCGCACTAAAGTCCACTGCATCGCATAAGAAAAGTCGCCTTTGTTCACCTGGGTGATATTTTTTCGAGGTGAAGAAAGTGGACAACTTTGGTGTCCGCAATTTACCTGGGTGATATCACTCAGGTGATATTTTTCCGAGGTGAATTGAGGACACCAATGTGTCCACTTTGTTCACCCAGGTGATAACACCCAAGCGAACAAAGTGGAATAAACCGATTACTCAGATACTACTGAAAATAAAGCAAAATAATTTGAAAATTGAAACGATACACAGCTCACAACTAAGTGCTTTCTAGACCAACCATTAAAATAGGCCGAACACCTGATCCTACCAATTAAAATTATTAGCAACAAGAGATAAAATAACGTAAACCTAACTCTCCAATAATTTTAATTCCTCCTGCTTATATTTTCAAAGGATAATAAGGGTTTGGTTTAACGGTCATGAAATCATCAATAACTGGGCATCGTAAACTTTTGCTTTACGACTTGAAATTTTCATTAGCCGTCGTAAAATAAAGGTTTATATTATCACTTAAAACTATCATGGTGTTTAATAGAATATGTGCTTCTATGTTACAATGTTTCGGTAATTAAACTTTGTCAGCTTTACTGTTACGAAGTTGAGCTTTCAAAATTGCATGTGTCTAAGGGTTGTTTTACACGTACCATAAAACAACCACTGTACCTACGTGGTCTTGCGCATAATTATTTAGAATTGAAAATAAAATACTAGAAGTTATACGTACAACATTTTGACGTCATTATCGTCACTACCGTTGTGGTAGTGATGATAATGACGTCAAAACTAGCGGCGAGCCACATTGCGATAGTAGAAACACCTAAATCCACATTTTGCCCGAACCACATCAAAACTACTAAACTACTACAAAAACCTACAGCGATTCTTTTCAAGTAGTCACTGCTTAACCATCTTTTGTCGCTGCTGTGTGTTGTGGCTGAGGTAGTTGTGAAACAAGCCTAAAGTCCCGATTACAACCGAAAGCGATACGTTTTGACTTTTGTTTTCTTTATTTCACTATCGTCGTTTCGTCAGTCATAATTATTTGTCTCTAGTCTAGATTCAGGTAAAGATGATTTTTTGAGGAAAGAAAAATTTCAGATTGCAAGCGGGATTCGAACCCGCGTTTTCTGGATAGGTACTCCAGACGCCTTAACCAACTAGGCTATTGCAACCCACACTTGCAAGCTGAAATTCTCTATTCAAAATCATCTTTACGATGCGCATCGCATGCGTTAATGCGTTTTAAATAATTATTAGATTCAGGTAACTCAATTTAAAAAAATCAAATTGAGTAAAACTACGTAATACGCCCTTGTTGATAAAACGCCTCAATCGCCAAAACGCTGCTGCTCGGAACCGTGCATAGTGTGGCCACTGTTAGCATAAAACATGGCCAAGACCAAGGGCCATATTGTACGCCAAAAGTGGACAATGGTGGGGCTTTTTGTGAATTAGGGCGCATTACCTAGTTTTCCACTACTAATAATATTAGATGTCTACATTTTAACTCAATAAGTACACAATTAAGTTCTGCAATGGAAACCGATGCTGCAGCTACAGTAAATCTAAAATATCATCAGAACGGAACGTTCATCAATATTTGTCTATCTTTGACATAATATTTGCATTGAGAAAATATAGTGACCTACATACATCGGATAGCAAGAGTGAATCGGAGACCACTCATTCAAATTTAATAAAAGTGAGGTAGAGAAGAGCAGTGGTGGTCCAGTGGTATCGGTCCCGACTTACGAGTTGAAGGTCCGAACCACGCCAGGCGCATTACTTTGTGTAATTTATTTGATCACCACTGCTCTCAAAACGATGAAGAAAAACATCGTGAGGAAACCGGCATGTCCTAGAACCAAAATTTCGAAGACATGTGAGATCTACCAACCCGCACTGGGCCCGCGTGGTGGATTATGAACCACTCCCTCTCACAAAGAGGAGGCCGATGTATCAGCAGTGGGAACATTATAGGCTGATGATGATGAGGTAGAGAAATAAATTCTTTTATTTGTCAGACTTCCACTTTATCCTAACTAGCTGCTGTTCCCCGCGGTTGCACCCCCGCTGCTCGGTTTCTAATGGTTGTAGAGCGGTGTTATATAGCCTTCCTGAAAATTACCTTGACGACACGGTTGGCGCAGTGACTGAGCGATTGAATAGCTGCGCAGCGTGTAGTGGGTTCGATTCTCACAAGGGAAAATATTTGTATGACCTATAAGGTGTTGTTCTGGGTTTGGTTGTTTGTGTATGTGAGTTTCCATGTTTGTAAAAGCAGCCACGACACAGGAGATATTCATAGTGTAGGGCAATGACCAAAAAAGCATAACAAAATGGAGACTAAGGAAAGATGATTAGAAATCCGGGATGGATCGTGCTACAGGATTTAAATGGAGAATATCACAGGCGGGTATGATCTCCTGGGTTCGATTTCGGCTCGAGCATAATGTTATTGGGCTTTTCCCAAATGTATTTCTAGTGCCTAGCCACGAAAACTAGGTCTGTGCCCGGTTTAAGGTAATAGACTCGCTCCTTATCAGGTGGTGCTTAAAACATTTGACAAACCTATAGTACACAACCGTCAAGCTATCCGAAGGTTACAGGTGTGATAATATTAAAACTATGTGGAAAAAAAATCAAAGCCACAGAAAACGAAACAATATATTATTAATCTGAAAAAAAAAATGTAAACATGACGAACAACCCCAACGTTTTAAATTAAAATAATCCAAGCTGAAATTAATTCTAAAAACACCTGAAGCCAGGTACCCTATCAGGTTTAATCCTCAAAATCGTACCCTTTGAAAATCCTAAACTTTGATTTCTCTCGAAACGATTCCCGGGATTACTTGCCCAGGTCGTATGTAAATCGTCCCGTGATCCCGGACACAATAAATGTGCGGGACGAAGCCCACTTGATCCGTCCACCGCCGGACAAATGGAGGCAGAATGGAAAAGTTTAATTTCCATGGAATATGGGGCGAGAGTTACAAACGATTATGGGGAAATAGAGGTTTGTTGGCGCTGATGAAAATACTCTACGTGATGTCATATGTAAATCTTTTTGAATGATATACTTTGCGTTACACTGTGGAAACAGACGTATTTTAACTTTAAATTGCTTCAGGCCAACACAAAAACAATATTATAAAGAATATCATACAGTGTCTTCATTTCTTATTCTTTTAAATTCAATTTTGTGGATGGGCAAAGTGGAAGAACTCGTAGCTAAATAATAACAGCCACAAACACTTCCAATCTAGTTTGCCAAGGTTGGTCTGCGGGTGTGTGGATTCCTCCGTCTCGGCTTCCATTTGTAAATCTTTGACAGTCGTTACTGTTAGAAGCTTGAAAGTCTCTATACGAAACCATTTGATAAGAAACCAGTCTTTCTTGTGAAGGTCAGATAAGCAGTCGCGCTATATAAAACTGGTGACTTATCTATAAGCCGACCCCAAGCTAGTTCGGAAAGGGCAGCCAGGTGATGATGGCAGGTCAGTGCTATTGGAGTTTTTCATTAACGGCTTTTCTTGATACACATATAGGCCATATAGGACAGAAAGTGTTTTCGTGTTTAACTGATAGCAGTATACCCGCTTCATTCAAACATAATTGAAAATCTGGGTGTACTAGACTTATGCCACGCACGTCGTGAAAAAATGTAAAGGGTAGACAATGTAAGTAACAATGACAATCTATTGCATAGAATAACAAAAACCAAAATATTCTCACGCGATTGACGTCAAAGGGCCTAATCATAAAGCATGTCGTGTCAAATTACTTAAAGTACTAACCCTTATAGCCATAGGGCATAGAGTCAATTATAATGTGCATATGTAGAATATTTTCACAATGAAACAGGCACTTAAGACACAGTACAAAGATGTTCAGTAAATCAACTAGACCGAACTCAAACGCTCCTAGCGTTGTCAATTAAATTTTTGCTTTATTCCGTTATGCATAGAAATCATTAATGATTGTTTCGATGTCGCACCGACAGACAATGAACTGCTTAGAATCTGTCTTAATATAAGGGCACGTATGCTAGTCAGACGAGATTAAGGCTGCATTGAATTGTCCCTTACACGAATGTACCAGGAAGGCAGCGGTGCGAGAGGAATATGGCGGCGGATTGTGAAGCAAGCCACCACCTGAAGTGACAGCCATGAGCACCCTGTCAAGAGGTGAGCGACTAAGAAGAGAGTCATAGTCCTGTCCAATTGAAAGATATTCAGTGTATTGGATGCAACTCTTATCCAGCTGCTTCTAGCCACCTTGCTGTAGTCCTCGATCTACCCAAGATGAGGATGCCTTACAAGCTTTGAAATCTCCTCTGAAAAACACGTCTACCTCTATCGTCACCGTTTCTACGACCACCACTGGTCTGTTTGCTTAGTCTATGGCCCGGGCCACATCGAAAAGACGTACGCGACGCTTCTATACATTTTGTATGAAAGAGACGCCGAAGAAACATTATGTCTCCGCTTCGCCCCGTCTGCGTCTTACGTTTTTTCTATGTGGCCCGCGTTTATGAGTTATGTAGACAATTTTGGTTCTCTGTCGGATCACCTAGTTCATAATTCGGTTCGGTGTGATTTATGACTGTGTTCTTTCTAGTTCTTCTTGTTAGTGATGACGACGTTGATGATGCAGAAGTTCATCATCATCTTCACACGTTTTCTTCTCCCACTTCTTGCACAATCCTCTCTCATTTTGTTTGGTTACCAAATCTCGTTTCGACGACCATTCAATGAACTTTACAGTTACAATACTACATGTAAACACTTCTATATCTACTAGGGCAGTACAGTCGCGCGGAATGACGTCTGTCATTACATTCTCGCTAACGATCAGCTCGATTAAGATTTAATTGCTCGCTACTTTAACACGAGCGTGTACAGTTGACGCGATGATTGCGAAACGACTCACATGATTTTTGGTCGTTGGTTTTGGTGACTGTATTTTAAATATTTAAATTTTTTGGGCAAGAAAAAAGTGTTGTGTGATGGTCAAATGATGAGTTGTGATCAAAAATTTATTTTGCAAATTCAAGTAATTACAATTGTTCGTGCTAAATTGAATAAAGGAACAAATACGATTGGGTATCTATAGATTTTTGTATGTGTGTTGTTTTGATTTCTTAATTAAATATTAGTACACAAATGTGTAGATACACAATCGTAATTGATTGAGAGAATTGATAGTAAGAGATAGTGTATCTATAAATTTTTGAAGTAATATTTTAATTTATAAGGTTTAGTCGCATCTAATTCTCATTTGGGCAACCAACTCCATAATGGACTACTTCTCATTTGGGCTAATAAATTCTCATCTGGGCTACTTCTCATTTGGAGATTTATAATACGTTTAATTCCTACGCTAAAATAAAAATAGTAAAAAATCTAATATTAGTACTCATTCACACAATATTGTAATCGAAACAATGTGCTTACTCTTATCAAAATATTTCCCTCCCTTTTCATGGTCACTCTATGTCGCAAGTATGGATCCTTTAAATCAACGCTATGGGAATGGCCACTCCATTATTATTTATTTATTACAGTAAAAATAAAGGTTATTCCTCATAGCCCCATGATGAAACATAACATTGAGCGGCGAAGAAAGATATAGATACATTCAGATAATGCATTAAACATGATTTATTCATACTCTTGAAAAAACGCCTTACTATGTAAATCAAAAAGAAAAATTCTCGTTTTCATCAATCAAATATCGAGAAAAAAAACATAAACGATTTATATTGGAATCGAATGCGAATAATTTTGTCCGCCTAGCTGGAATAAGGACGACTTCAAAGAAGAAATAAAATTAGGAAGAAGTCATTTATTTATTTTATTTTAGCCATATTGCTCGCAGAGCAGATGACCGATGGGGTCGAAAAGCGCTAGAGTGGAGACCACGGACTGGCAGGCTCAGCGTAGGACGTCCACCAACAAGGTGGACAGACGACCTTATACTCGTAAAGGTCGCCGGAAGGCGTTGGATGCCGGTCGCTTCCAATCGGTATATGTGGAGATCTAAAGGGGAGGCCTATGACAGCAGTGGACGTCCTATGGCTGAGATAATGATGATTTTATTCTTTATTTCAGGCATCTAAAGGCCTACAAACCACATAACACATGAGATATAAAAAAATAACGATAAACTAAGTCATATTCTAAACGATATAAAATTACTGCACACGAAGTGACGGCCGCGGCTACACTACGAGGTGTCGCGTAGCCAGCCTTGGAATCGCCGATACAGTACACCTTTTGGCGAAAACTCTTCTTTTAGAAACTAACACCACAAAAGAATTAAAATTGGTGTTATGGCGCGCCTCCAAATTCTCCACCCTCAAGTTCCAGTTGGTCTTCACCTGCCACTTGTGTTTTATTATAATCTAGCCCGACATTATATCCCAAGCCCTAATTTTATTGACTTCATAGAACGCTACATCTAAGTGAAAACACATCTACATCTCAATTCCAAACTCTATCTTCACGAAAAAAAGGTTCATTATCCATAGTGACAATTGAACAGATGCCAAAGTGGCTATAACACTAGCATTATAGGCCATAGATCGGTCAAACGAGTGTAATGTGTATGTACTGACAGAGGGGTGGGCAGAAGCGGTGGTAAACATTATTACCTATTAGAGATGAATTTTAAGCTAGAAGCTTATAGCGGGTAAGGCATAACTTAATAATTATGTTTCATTCCTGTTTATTCTACTTCTCTATCGAAAATAAGTAAATTCATTATCCGGGACACCTCGAGCTTAATGTTTCGTCGCTTCTCTGGTGATTATTACTGTTGATTCTGGGTTTCAGGAGTTTCAGTTTGGGAATAGTGTGGTGGGTTAGTACCAAAACAATAGTGTCAAAATGTCGAATCTAAAGTGGATTGGATTCCACCAATCTGCTTCCCATCATCCGTCCTAATGCGCACAGCAGAAAAGTAGAACTCAATAATACGCGTTTGTGTTCCATCCTGAATCTTTTTAAAGTTAGAGTGAAAATTCTGGGTGAACTTACTCCATGTTGACTTGGTCTCTTTCACATTTGACCTAAACTAGAGTCAGAGATTTTTCAGTATAAAAAGGAACATAATTATAAAACCGCAAGGTTTCCCGGCCATTGCCAGTTTGTTGGCAATGATTAAATGATATAATACTTGATTGAGTTGCAGCAGAATCCCGTTGTCTACTTTTGATTAGAATTCCTCGATTGGTGTTCCAATAACCGTAGTTCACGCAAAGAAATGTCTGGCTACCTATACGAGAACTTCTGGTTGCAACCGTGACAGCAAGACTCACTAGTTGACTTTATAACATTTCTAGTAATAATTACTACTAGTAAGTAAGCAGTAGAGTTAACAAGGACTTAGTATTTATTACTAGAAATGTTGTAAAGTCAACTAGTCTTGCTTTCACGGTTGTAACCAGAAGTTCTCGTATTCATTTCTCTGCGTGTTGAGTTAAGAGTTGGCGTGGCTATTTTTTTCTATGGAAATATAGTGTTCAAAGCTTCGTTTAATAGCTATTTTTGATTTGGTTCACCCAAAGCTTATACCTTGCACCAATCACATTAGCCGCTCGCTCCAATTTGTGTTAGGGCTTATTAATGTGTGGAGACAAGCGAAAAACTCCCCGTCAGCTGTACACCGCCACTATTTACTGAAACGTCGCCGTTTCTCATCCTCACCAGCTTAATATCACCGCTTTTGTTCTTCTAAAATATTTATAGCGAGCGATTTTTGGAAGTATGGTCGTCTAAGGAAAAATATTGTGTTCTAGAAAAATTGAGTGAAGAAAAATGGCTGTGTGAGCAGAAAAATTAGGAACACTAGCGTTGTTGAGTAATTGGAGTGAAGGCTTCATTTGACAGGCGTAAGTGGCACTTAGTGTGTGATAGTCACGTAGTATAATCAGTCTAGAATGTTCTCTCAGCGAGGTCCTATGACCCGGCAGACACAGTGCGATGTATTGTGGGACTTACAATAGAGAACTTCATGCCAAATTTTTCACTTTTTGTGACTTAAAATAAACCCACCTTGACGCTAATTTGATGGATAAAAACAAGTTTCCGTTCTTACGCTAGAGGCGCGTTGCATGTAAAATTAAAATTATACATGAAAGAAAAATGATCATAATAAAAAGGAAAAACTACTATCTACAGACAAAATTCTCATCAAGACGAATCAACCGAGTTGCGTGTTCTCATTATATACACATATTAAAAGAAAATTGTTTGTGAGCCCTGGCTCAAGGCTGAAAGTAGTTTCTACCCACCACAGGATTGCCCGGTTAAGTAGCAACCCTATAAAGACGTTGCGCTGAGGCATTAAAAAAATAACTTTTCCGCTTTGTTAATTGCAACCAATATGTGTAACCTAACCAACATACGTATACAATGGCGTGCCTAGACAATAGTGAACACGTGTCAAAGCCCAAATCACCAGAAGTCTACTTTGTACTAGATATACGATGGAAATTTCCATCGCTTCTTTCCAAGAACCGCTTTCAATGGGAGCAAACGGTTTCGATGATAAAACGACAAGTTTTTTTTTCAATAACGCTGGCCCATACTGAGAATTTCTCTTGTATCGTGGGTATATTTAAAAACATAAAAACTTACTTACACAAACACCCAGACTCAAAACAACTACTTGCAGATCATACAAATATTTGTATTCCGGGCGGGGATCAAACCCGAGACACGCTACGCGACAGTCGATCGCTCAGCCATTGCGCCAACTATGCCTTCACAGTGGTCCTCAATACTACCTCAGACCATTGTCAATTAATTACAATTCATCATTAAGCAATGAGATAGTGTGACAAAATTTGTGACTTCGATGAATCAATGAAGGGTGTCCATGATTGAACATATTTTTTGAATAACAGTAATGTACAATCGACAAGGCGGAATCATGACCCATTTTGACAATACATCGTTTGAATCCGCCGAATCGACAAAGATCAATAAAAGTCGTTACCATGGATACTCGTATGTATGTTGACGCGAAAGTGGATCTAATTGTATTTAAATGCCTATAGGAAAATAAGTTTATGTTGGGTCGAAATTTCACTTTATAGATTGTACTGAGGTTCGAAAATTTAAAAAAAATATGAAAAAGTCTGTGAGGATGGATGAGTGACTTTTTGTCACTCTTTCACGCGAATCTGTTGCAAGCAAACTGAACGGATTTGGTTAAAAACAAAAATATAGGTGTATCAAGCCTTTGTCATGTTTATTTCGAACTAAAACATTACGTTTAAAAACATCATAAACGGAACACACAAAGCATTTTTTTCAAATATAAAACAAAAATACCAATAACGAGCACAATTTTCAGCAAAATTATTTATAGGTCCCGATGTAATATTATTCATGGACAGTCTACACTGAAAGAGAATGGAGATCAAAGGCCCCGAAACGTGTGAATCGAGTTAGTGGCGGGTGATACTCATACCCCCACAGAGTTGCAAGATAAGGATTTCGAATTTTCCCCAAATTTTTATATTTTCAGTTAATTTTTTTAGGGTTCCGTAGCCAAATGGCAAAAAACGAAACCGTTTCGTCATGTCTGTCTGTCCGTCCGTATGTCACAGCCTTTTTTTTCGAAAGTATAAGAGCTATCCTGTTGAAACTGCAAACTGCAACGATAAATCGACAAGTGTGTATGAGAAAAACTGTACAGTTTGTTCGATTTTTCTCATACACACTCGTCAATTTATCGTTGCAGTTTGAACTGTACCGACTAATCGTAACGATTTATCGTAAGGTGTGTAGCTGCTATTAGAAATACTTATTACAATTTACTAATTTATTTTTTCAAAAAACTTTCTTTATTTTCAAACAGAAACAAATTAAAGGCGAGATAATTATAAAACTACTTATACGGTTGTTACAAAAAATAGTGAAAACAATTAAAGCCTACAGTAAGCAATAAAATAGAAAATAAAATACATAAATGTCTGATATGATTTGGCAAATTTTTCCCAATAAAATCAAAGTTAGGAATTTCCCCAAATTTTACCCTTATAACATTTTTGTCTCCCCAAAAAAGGGGAGGAAATATCCAAATCTACCAACGTTGCCCCAAGGTGGTTCAAGAAGGGAAAAGCAAGATACACAAAAGCTCCAACGATCATTAAACACGAGCTTTTCCTGTACTAATGTGACGGACAATACTGAAAGCTCCCTTTTCCCCTTCCCCCCTTTTTTTCCCGATGATTTCTTTTTAGAAAACTCTTTTATCTTTTGAATGTGATTTCGAATATAATGAGGGAACGATTCAGGCGTCGATCGACGTAGATTTTATTTAGATGTTACGATGATAGGGTGTGCTATAAGATGTAAACGTAAATGATGGAGACGGTCAATTTTGAAAAAAATAAAAAAAATCGTATTGAGAGTGTATTTTTTTTTTTTAAACTGTACTCTGCACATTATTACGAATTTCTCTTATATCATGATCAGAATTATGCTATGGCTTACCAAAACTAGCTACTAACTAATAGAAATCAGAACATGGATATTAATATGATTTTATTTTTCCAATAACTTTTCTGTAATAAAAGTTGTTATTGTTTTGTTTCAGATGTGATACAAGTGTGGTCAGCGCCGGGCGGCATGACACGGCTACCGTGCGACCTGGCGGCTCCTGTCAGCGAAGTTGCGCTCATGTTCTGGTTCAAAGAGGGGGACAGGATGCCTATTTACACGTAAGTTTAATATTATCTATTTCGCCGTCGATCATAATTAATAATAATATTCCACAACGTCATCTAGTCCCAAGCTAAGCAGAGCTTGTGTTATGGTTACTAGACAACTGATAAACATACTAATATATTTCTAAATACATACATACTCGTATTATTATAGATAAATTACACCCAGACACAGAACAAATGACCATGACCACCATCGAACCCTCGACCTCCGGCATGGTAGTCAGGGTCACTAACTACTAGACCAACAGGCCTGAATTATCATCGCTTGCCATCAGGGGCCTTACCACGAACTACTTAACAGTTTAGGCAGTGGGAAAGAGACAGAGCTATACTAGTCGTCTAGCGCCATCTCGTTCACTGAGCGTAAACTGGATCGTTTTAAGAGATCATGGTAGGCCACCAGGCGAGATAGTGTTCAAACATGAGCCTAGCCTAGCTAAAGTCTGTGCTCATGTTGGAAACCAACTTAAACGGTTTTTTTTTTGCTTTTGCTCTTTAGATGAAGTTGATTAAACAAAACTGCAAGAAATGATAAGTCTTGTCAAGATTTTCGGTGTATGATTTTTCTATAAAATGGTAAATAAACTATTCCGACTTTAACAGTATGTCATACTGCATTAATTTTACAATAATTTATCAGTTGCCACTAAAAACTAGTAAAATAAGCTATTATAATTCATCAACTTACGAATAGTTTCCACTTCAGACTTTCTAGTTCCCATGTTATCAGTCCGGTCAAGTTTGATTCATTAAAATTGGGTCTCGAAGTTCCGATAGAAGTCGGAATGGGTCAAACTTTTAACGATGTGCTACTGCTACATGACGGGGCCCGGGCCCCTCGGGGTGTGGGGCCCCTGGGCCCTGCACTCATTGACGAGATAAATTCTGGAATTTCTTTTGAAGCTCAAATATCTACTTTTTCTTTTCTTTTACTGTCTTTGAAGTCGAGGTATTGTGATACTGTTTTTTTAATTGTATGAGGAAGTGGACAAAAATGCTTTTGATTCTGAAACACATTGTTTGTATTTGTTTTATTACGTTTCCGATTCGTTGTTTTCTATATCAATATACAAAGTTGACCTCGTATTTTATTTAATTGTTTACTTTTGTATTTATTTTGTCAACATATTATAAAATGAGATGAAAAGGAAACCGTAGAAAAGATGGGTGGATGTTGTTAGGAATGATTTGAAATTAAAAAGAGTAAATGATGCTAGTGTGTGATGACGCAAGAAGAAAACGTTTTACGCCCTCAAAAGAAAAAGTGTAACGCATTTAAATTTTTTAATCTTCGTGCCACTAAATCATTGATTGTACCTTAAAGGGCTTTACACACAGCAGCTATAAATAATGTAAAGATGTACATTATAGCACGATACATCCCCTTACATCTTTCCATAGAAACAGTCAGGAGACCACACATGAGAGCTATAATTTATATTTTTACATCTTGATGTAATGAGATGTATCGTGTAATAATGTACATCTCTACATTATAGCTGCTGTGTGTGAAGAAGCCCTTAAGAAGTGTCAAGAAGATCATCATCATCATCATCATCAGCCTATTAATGTTCCCACTGCTGGGACACAGGCCTCCTCTCTGTGAGAGGGGGTGGGCCATAATCCACCACGCGGGCCCAGTGCGGATTGGTGGATGCCACAATATGTCTTCGAATTTTTGGTTCTAGGACATGCCGGTTTCCTCACGATGTTTTCCTTCACCGTTTTGAGAGCAGTGGTGATGAAAATAAATTACACAAAGTAATGCGCCTGCCGGGATTCGAACCCACGACCTACAACTCGTAAGTCGGGGCCGATACCACTGGGCCACCATTGCTCAAGCTGCTGTCAAGAAGATGATGGAGATTAAATGCGTTTTGAAAGTAATAGCTAGAGCAGGTTATAGGGATGTGACGCACTGTACTGAGACCAAAGCATCACACGGGCGAAATTGTAGGCTGAAAATGGTCTAGTGTACTATACATTTTAAGGACTGCCATCAAACTACACTATCGAGCAAAATTATAGAATCATTTATTTGGAATTGATCCGGTATATGTTCTAAAATAAAGACGTGATATTAATGAATTTGGTTTCAATTTAAAGTTTACAGTTTAACCTTTAAAATTGTACCAGTTTCATTATTCTTTATAGGTGATTAAGTAGGGTAAAGGGAGGTTATTTGGTGAGACAGGTAACTCAGTTATAGTGTCTTAAAAGTCTCTCGAAAATGCAGTTCAATCCACTAAAGTGGACAAGACGTAGTGACACATCATTTCGCATTACAGCATGCATAGGTAACGTTTTGAGAGACTTTTAAGACTCTATCACTGAGTTGCCTGTCTCACAAAATAATCTTCCTTTACCTTACTCAAGATCATGCGGAATCACAGTAGGTGTTGATTCAGACATTACACCAATTTCAACTTTAGGTCACAATTTCCCATAGCAACTCACACCTTAACAAAATTATCGACATCCAAATAGCCACCAACTATCCATTCAAATGTAGACCATCTCGGCTATCTGGCTACAAGATCGTATTATAGCTTAGCTTATAGCTTAGTTCCATACAGCTTGTATCGGCCATTGTGGACGGCTGATCAAGCCATTGAGATGGGACAATGGGCTTATTAAATAACGTTCGGGAATGGCACACGTGTAATTCATGCGTTTGAATTGATTGATTCGGGTTTGTGGTGTTCATTGGGTTTCAAACTTGGATGAGAATAGTTTTTGATGATAAGTATGTGTTAATGACAGTGTGAAGTGGTGGCCCAGTGGTATCGGTCACGATGTATGAGTTGTACGTATCGGTTTTGAACCAATGCTTTGTGTAATTTAAAATTTACCACTGCTCTCAAAATGGCGAAGGAAAACATAATGAGGTAATCGACATGTTCTAGAACCAAAAATGAAGCGGTCATCGAGAAATCGGGTAACTTGTTTAAAAAAAGATTACGACGAATTAGAATCTCCTCCTTTTTTAGAAGTTCGTTAAAAACTTTTTTGTGTTTCTTTACAATTCGGTTAATCTACGTGGTTAAATTAAAAAAAAATACAAAAAAGTCGGTCATGTGATACTGAAACCGAATAAAAGAAAAACGTAATTTATAAAACAAAAAAGCAGCTTAAACATAAACTAAATACAGTGGATAATCCCATGATGATTCAGCTCACCATAATCCTATGGTGTTTCCTCTCGTTTATTTACCGTCTCGTTTCATTTGTCTAATGGAATAAAGCCCGCGCGTTGATTGGAGTTCTCTGCCTGCGTCCTTTTTGTATGTAGCGCTATGGTTGCACTGTATTCTGTTAGTTTTTTGTTTTGCGCGGATCGAGTCCCGTTCTTTTTTTGAAACATTTGTTGATGTTTTCTTTTTCTTTTGGTTTTTTTTGACATTTTGTTGTGTTTTGAATAAATGGAGGAAGGAAACTTTTTAATTCTTCCTTTGAAATTTATTGAGAATTACAGAAAGATTGAAAAGAGTTAATAGGGGAAAAGTAGCCTTTTTTCTACGTTTTTGAATAGTGTGTTTACAGCAAAAATGAGCATAATTATCCTGTTAGACGAAAAGCCCAATTTATTTGTCGTTAACAATTTTGTTTTTTTTTTTTTTGTCTTTGTTTTTAATTATCAGTGAAAGAATAGTAGTTCTGAAGATTGGAAAGTAGAAAATTGTGCATATTTTTGATTGTTGTTTTTTTCCAAATCCGTAAGGTCAGCTTTCTCAATGACCATTCCATAAGGTGACGGGCTAACGCTGGAAATTAAATAATCTATCTCAGTTCCAATCTCGATCCCAAACTGCATAATTATCTGACTCATAAAGATGCAACATCATAATGCACCATTCAAAGAAAGTGAATTTGGATTTAGAATGGCATAATTATGTAGTTACAACATTAATTTTGACTATATGCCGTGGGGGGAAATGGCCCAACATTTTTACTCCTTGACCGTACATTCAAAAAAACCTTCCCAACCCAAGTCCGTAAGGGTCAAAGCACCATCATATACCATTATAATCACATTCTGGCGCTGATCTGAAAATAAAAGAAAACTCTTATCTTTGGTACGTAGTCGTAAAATCGAGGGTAGGGTGACTTTACGAGGGACAGTCGACCGGGACAGTCTAGCACATCGTTACTTCTTAATGTGATCCCCTGACGTGCCGACCAGCTACGCACAAAAGAGTTTATGTGACTTATGTGAGTTTTACAGTTGGAGTTTTTAATTTAAACCTCATAAAGGGCTTCACACACAGCAGCTATAATGTAAAGATGTTCATTATAGCACGATACATCTCATTGTATCTTTCCATAGAAATCGTCAGGAGACAACACACGGCAGCTATAATGTATATTTTTACATCTTTGAATTTCTATGGAAAGATTTAATGAGATATATTTATCGTGCTATAATAAAATGTACATCTTTACATTGGTTATTATTTTATTTAACTAATACTTTCGAAGTTGAGATTTTAAACTTTGGCCTGGTGAGCTGTTGACTCTCATAATTGTTGGCATTCTGAAGTATTTCAAGTATTGACATTTTGAATCGTTGATCTATTGAACTGTTGACTTCCTTAATTATTGACATTCTGAATTGTTGAGATTTTTAATCGTTAGTCTTACGGTGTTGATGTTTTAGTTAGGTTAGGAACAATTTTTTTTTTTCCAAATTCCTAACCTAACCCGTACCCGGGTTGGGATTGCGGGTCAGGTTAGGAATAATCCGATATTATGGCTGTTGATCTTACGTATGTTTCCGCTGGTTTGTTTCTGATAGCTACAACCTTTTTGAGACTTTAGTATCATTTAGGTAAGCGTTGACCAAGACCATATCATCAAATCCGACCATCAGGCAATATTTATTATCTAGTAATCAAACGCGAACTAATTGCTTAATAATAAAGAGGCTGATTAAATGACTACAGTCAGAAGGCTGAATTTGGATCTGTCTAAAAATAGACCCTTTAACATGGAACTTTAATACTTAATACACTGCTGCCTAATTCATCGATCAATAAAGATACGGCATTGTTTGTTTGTTCTCAGAAAATGGGATAATACCTACTCTTAGTTTAATATTAAATTATTATTGGTTCGTTAGTGGTGATAAAGCTCTATTTACAATATTGACCACACTCGACAAGATTAGACAATAATAATTGGGATAAGACAGCTATTGTATTCTCGGAATAAGTTGGTTCACATAGCTATGTGGGAGTTAGGTTCCGTCCTTAAGATGACGCTCCACAACCAACTATGGCTAAGCTACGCTTTGTAGAAAAACGTCTGCGGGATCCCGGCTGTGAGAGCATTAGATGCTGTCGTTGCATATTAATAAAACTCGCCACGGATTTAAAACTTGATTCAAAGGGACAAAAAACAACACCACATTGCAACGACAAAAGATGGTAAAGTAGTGGTTGCGTGTGAATTGTGTGGATGCAACTTTTTGAAGTTGCGTTGTGGAACCGACAAAATATCGATGTGGTTATTATTATTCTTATAACGTCGCTAGCCCCTAGCTTGCGGAACACCGCAAGCTAGGGGCTAGCGACGTTATAAGCTGATGGTTGCGTTGTGGTTGCGACGAGCCTGGGTTGTGGTTAATATAACCCACGCCGTATAACGGCAAAAGATACCTACAGGATTAAAATTTAATAAACTGTGTTGATGTTGCTGATGGAGTATCTTTTTATCGTTATCGTCAAAACCATCGGATAGCATAGTCAGAGATCAAAGATGGATTTCTAAGCAAAAATTTCTTATCTTCGCAAAGTATTGTGGAAGATCAACTTTATTGTTTAGGATGGACGCTCAAGTAAGATCCCTTGAAGGTGAAAATTATAAATTATTTTAAACGCATTATCGCGTGCGACGCGCATCGTAAAGATGATTTTTTTTGAGGAAAGAAAAATTAGATTGCAAGTGGGATTCGAACCCGCGTCTTCTGGATAGGTACTCCAGACGCCTTATAACGACAAATGCAACTAGGCGTATTGAATAGTAGGTTGCAACTACGCTACCGAAAAGCGTTATTAACGACGGAATAGAGAATTTCGGCTTGCACGTGTGGGTTGCAATATGCCGTAGTTGGCAAATTATAAGGCGTCTGGAGTACCTAGAATATCCAGAAGACGTCAAGGTTCGAATCCCACTTGTCAGAATCTATCGATTTCTCTTCTAATCATCCTGGAAGAAAACTTTATTGTTTAGTAAATCATCAAGTTTTCCCGTGAAGGTAAGAATTATAATTTCAATACAAAAGAAATGAACCCCTTTTTCCATTAAAATCAAAAAATTTTTTTAGCTCAGTAAACTGATTTTCGCCCAATGAATATTAATGTTCGGACAATTATCGACGTGGACCGTCAACCAGGCGTCACTCTGTGAGGGACAATTATACGTCCAAATTGCTATTACTTTCGCGTAATATCCGAAAATTTCTTTATTGAACGTTATTGATATGAGTATGTCAATGAAGCGAGTAATTTTGTATTTATTGGGACTTTTTGGCGTCTTTTTATGATATTAAACAGCGACTTTTGTTGTATGCGATACGTTGGTTTTTCGACTTGGTCTCTAGTAAAAAAGTTTTCGATATTTGGAATTGATACAGCGTTTTTTTATTTAATTTTACCTTTGGTATAATTAAATGAAATTGCAGATACAGCTGATATTGTTATTTATAAAATGAAAATTCAAAACGTTATTTATAAAAAAAACTCCAACACAACCCACATTTCAAAACTAAACAAACATCTAAACCTTGTCAAAATTAATCATTTTAACACAAAATACCGATACGTTGGTGTGACAGCCAGAATCTGCTTGATTGATTAAAGCGCTGGCTGAAGTTCGACAGCGCTGAATATACTGCTGTAGGTGTCACGGGCTACGAGATACAGATAACGCATGTCATCGCTGGATCTTTGTATTTTAACGCTGGTAATTAAATAAACCTCGTTGTTGGTGTGGCCGATTTTAGACTCAGGTCGAGCAAATTGTTATTTAGATTTTCTATTGGGAATTGTTCAGTAGCAGAATAGAAAAGTCTGGAACAATTTGTTCTTGGCTAATGACAATAAGCTCGCCCCGGTTTCGTAAGCGCTAATGCAGAGCATGAAGTGATCCGACACAGAACGAAGTGGTCGACATAGGCCACAGCAAGCATGAGCAAGCTGAGGTTGCAATGGGCCGGCCATAGGAGACCGTGAATGGGCAAACCTAAGGTGGGACGCCCTCTGACAAGGTGGAGCAACGACCTTCGCAAGATGGGCGGTAACAGCTGGATGAGAGTAGCCGGTAATCGAGTGAAATGGCTTGCGATTGGAGAGGCCTATGTCATTGGAGTGGATTGCTATAGACTGACAATGTATGCAGATGATTTCTACGAGCAATCTTAACAGCAGAACTTTTCAAGTATGGATGGGTTTTAGTAACCCTAAACCTCCTTTGAAAACGGGAGATTTATCTACCACCAGACGGGTGTTGTGATTGTGATAAGAAGGGCTAGCGCAGTTGTGTTGGTATCCGTATACGCCACGTCCAAGGGGTGTCATGCCGAATTATTGCATAGTAAGTCTCTTAAGAAACATTCGAACACTGTTTCGACAGGTCATAGTCATCAGATCAGATAACTGTAAGTACCTACCTACTGTCATATTATTGATTACGTGGTAAAGACAAGCAAAATCAAGCAGTGAAGTTTTTACCTTAATATTACGCCACTGGCTATGACCCAGCGCGGCAGGCTTTTGTTTTTGAGACTGCAAAGCTGTGCAAGCCATAATATTTTATACAAGGGGTGGAAGTAAGCTAAGAGTTCCCTAAATCTATAAACACCTATCTAATATCCCATTTTCCAAACACCGCTATACAATTAATAACATCAGTCACAGAGAACAATACTCTCGGATACAAATCCATTGACGTGACGTCTGACGTTATGATGTATCGAGTTCGGTTGACGTCGCCTCGAAGTCAAACGTGTGATGTATTCATTTGTTTCCATTTGCTCAACGACAGATGACTTGCCCCTATTCTGTGGGTTGGTGTGTTTATGTGTGGTTCTGTCAAAGAAAAGCATGTATCTTTTGTTTATTTAGTACATAACATCACGTCTGTTTTCTTGAAAGTCTTGGGTGTATAGTACAATTATATTTCTTTATCTTTTCAGAAGAATGAGGTAACGATTTGTTGAAAACTCGCGCAGGTCAAGGACATGATATGTCACAAACATTTATTTTTAAGTTTTCCTCATACAACTGTTTCTGTATAGGGTGACTGATAATTAGTGTACATTACTTAGACACGTGATTGTGCTCATGATAACCAACAACTTTTACTATGGGAACAAACCTGAAACCTCGAATAAAAAATAGCTGCTCAGTACATTTATGTTTGCTTAATGTACTGAGCAGCTGATATTTTTTTCACGATTTTGGCTATGCTTCCATAATAAAAATTGTTTGTTATCATGAGCACAATCACGTGTTTAAGTATCGTACACTAATTACCAATCACCCTATTAACTTATTTTAACCCTCTGGGATTTACTCCTGTATCTTAGATGCGTTTACAAATAAAATGTACTAGCACTTCGCCCGCGACTTCATCCGTGCTCATTAAAATATAACCTAATTATGTTACTCGCAGATAATGTAGTTTTATAATGGTGAAACAATTTTCAAAATCGGTCCAGTAGTTTTTGAGTTTATCCATTACAAACAAACTAAATTTTCCTCTTTATAATATCAGAGTAGATAATGATAGTGTAGATGTAGACAAATACTACTGTAGATCATTACAAACAACACGACATGCAGCGCAAATGTAGTTTTTTTTGCCGCTACACTAATTTTTGTTACGTAACCGCTTTAAAATTGAGCTTATTTAATTTTTTGACACCACTATCAGACATCCTTCTCTTCTTTTCCTGATCACCCAATGCAAAACAAATACTGCGTTAATTAATGCGTTGTTTAATTAGATAGTTTTTACAAAACTACAGAAAGTCAACTGCTAAAATACTTTTTTGTCAGAGTATACACCCTAAAAATAAAATTGCCCTTTACGTTCCAGGGTCAAAGTTAAATAGTCCGGCGATACTTGATATAATACTCCATTTAACTAGACATTGTCATAAAAATATCATAAATATCCTTACAAAAAAAAAAACAATACCCCCACAATATCCCTTTTCGTCCCTTTTATCTCCGGAAAATCTCACCAAAATATCCCCTATTACCCGTTACCAAGAGACCATTTAATATTCATTCCATACAAAGGATAGTTTCAATATTACAATCACGTTGTATTTGTTAATTAAAGATATCGCTGAGTGATTGACTGATCAACAAAGGACGCACGGAATTATATTTCGATTATAATTATAGACTAGTGACGTCATCAGATTGGGTTATTGTCTAATAAATACGGTAGGTAATTATAAAGGAAGGATATTTTGATGGAAATTCAAGCATTATTATCATATATGTTCGATGATTCGTGCAGTAGAAATACTGAGGTCTCTCGGCGATAGGACTTAACTTCTTGGTCTTTCGCGCACTTCCAGAGGGTGACACGTAGTGAGTTTTATTTTAAAACTTTGCCCCATACTAGGGATTTCTCTCCTGTCGTGGGTTCGTGGGTACGTTTACAAACATAGAAACTAACTCACACAAACACCCAGACCCGGAACAACTACTTGGAGGTCATACAAGTATTTGTTCCGTGCGGGAATCGAACCCAAAACACGCTGCGTAACATTCCAATTGCTTAGCTACTGCGCTAATTAATGTGCTGTCGACCACTATGTAAATCTTCTATCCAGACCCGCTACTTGGGACTTGGCTAGTTAGTAATTTGTGACTACTTTTGTAACCTAAAAAAATGAATGTTTTAATAAATTAATACAATGTTCATGCATATAATTTTGCCCTCAGCTTAGGAATTAATATGCTTTCTTTGGAACAAAATACGCCTTGATCGACCCATAGTTGGAAGATGGCTTAATTTTTTTTAGTTTAGGATTATTGGTTGTCATGGGACGGCCTAAAAATTGTTCTACTGTCCCTGGAGCGCAAAAAAAGGAAATAAATTATTGACACGCAGGATAGAACAAACAAAATTACATGAAGAAAAACAATAGAGGAAACAAAATTACAGAAAAGAAAAACAAAAACAAACGGAAAACCATAAATAATGTCCTATGCGAGGTCAAAAGGCTCCTACCCCAGCATGTGCTGCGACTTTTTTTTTTATTGTCCCAGCGCTGGTTTTCTGATAGGGCTGAAAGCATAAGGGCATTTCTACGAAGAGGGCATATTTTTTGTCCTTTTAAAAAAAACATGGTCAGAAGTTACATACACATCCCAATTTTTTTAAGCGTACGTCCCAGTCTATATTCTAACTGGAGAGCATAACATAAATTCCGTACTACTTCTTAATTTTCCTAGAAAAAAATCTGAAGTGAAAAATCGGGTGTAATTTCACTGATTTTGACCTGTCCCTTTTCCGAAATCGAGTGTAAAATATTTTATATTTTTTAATGGAGCTTAAATTCAAGCAAACTTTTGATATTCTTGGGTATATGGATAGCTAACCAAGAGACATTGGCAATAAATAAACCTGTAATTGCTTATTTTGTTATATTTGTGGATGCGTAAAGATTTGTCCCAGTCTAATGAGTCATTTCCGTGTCATACGAAAAACACTTGATTACTATGGACTAAATAGCGAACTGGACATCACCATCCGATTCTTGTAAACTGTCAGGTGCTCCCAAGCAGGCCATGTGAGTGCATGTGTGGTAAGTGCTGCTGTTTTTTTAGATTTTCGGAGCTGTGAACCTGTTTCCGTGTCTTTAGTTCGGGGTCTTTTCTCAATACCGTGTCAAAGATAGTCTTCTGAATGTTTCATTTTTAAAAATGTCTTGCTTCCCTAGACTGAAGTTGAACTAGACACCAGCATGGTTCTTTCATTTAATTTGTTTGAAGTCGTAACATGTAATAAGTTATTTTGATTAGTACGATATTTTTTCACTTCCGTGGGCCTCAATTTTGTGTCCTGGTGTCCACGGAGTTGAGAACGATGGTTTACCCATGTAACTAATCTTCGGTTTATATAAGGTTTAAAGTCACATGCTATCACTAATTTGTCATGGTAAAGTAGTTTACGAGCCATACATTAAGTGTCTATAATGTTGTATAAAATTTTAAAGTATCTAGAGTTGACGTTGCAATTGTAATATCTAATTTTAGTTAAAACTACCGCGACTAGCTACTCGAGCCTCGGAAGATCGTATAATGATAGCCTATATTTTATTCTGATGTATAAACTATATTGCTGCAAAGTTTCATCAAAATACATTCAGTAATTTTTGAGTAAAAAATTTACCTGACTAATATACACCCGAAAACTTCGATTATGTCTATTACTTACTCCGATTTGATAAATAAAACTGTCTTGACGTCTATACTTCATGTCTTTTGTTTGTAATTTAAAGCTTTAACAAAAATGCTTAATAGAATGCATTTTACCATATACAGGGTGTTTGGTCCATCGTGTGCCAAATTGAAATGGTCGATAGAAGGGGTCATTTGCTATCCTTTCAGACCCCTTAACACCCCTCATGCCCTGTGGATTTTTTTTAAATCGACTTTTTATTGTTTTACTAAAAAAGACCCAAATTTTACATTCAAATGCAATTTTCTTTTTAAATATCGGTCGCAGACTCTGAACTTTAACTTCATTTAGATGTGTATTGTTTAAGAGTACTTTTAAATACAATATTAGTGACATTGCCACCTAGGTTTTTTTTAATTCACTCGCAAAGTTAAAACATAAATTAAAGCTGTACATGTTACAGCTGTTTATATGGCTACAGAAAAAAAACTAGAAGCGACTGGGATCTTCCAACTCCCTAATTAATTCTTCAGTCTATCCCCTTGCTAATGATGTGCCACATGCCATAAAAATCTTTTAACAACTTTGTGAATTCACTAGAATTGTGAATCGAGTGCCCTAAAGCTGACATACAAAATTATGATTTTAAACATTTTTTTTGCTTAAGTGATACCTGACAAACCTATAAATCTTATCTTTAAAATAATCTATCTTGTATCTCTATGTTTTAGTGGGATATAAGTGTAAAAAAATTGCATTTTTAACATTTATTGCATAATTGTTACAAATCCTGCTCAAATTAGTGACCGAAGATGTGCCCGTGTTTAATGAACGTTTGCCCATGGTATTTCTAAATGCTGTCCTGCGCATTGGCGTTTGACTGAGAGGAAATATCTTAACAACATTACGCATTGTGGAACACATGTTCCACAATGCGTGGATTGGACGCGATGGCCCTATTCCATGGCCGCCACATTCCCCAGATCTTACTTCGTTACACTTTATGTCTAGAGACGTACCAAAGGGCTGGTATAGGTACGCAACGGACGTTCCAACTAGGGAGTTACTAATCCAACGCATGGAAGCGGCATTCAATACCACTAAGGAGGAAATACGGGGCATGCGGGCAGCGAGTAAAGGGCAACTCAATTCCCGACCATGGACCATGCTCGGGTCGACGGCGAATTGTGTCCTACGCGCGCCTCAAAGAGCGTCAGCATAATGACGGGCCCCCCCTCTCAGAGGGCCAAAGCCTGCCCGGGTCGCGGGATTATTTCCTTACCGTGACCCCGGAACAGAAAGGGCTAATGAAGGTCACCGTGGATTTTAGTCAGTAGAAGTCTGACAGTCCCTCCCGCCCTGCCCGGGGTGGGAGGACTCATTTGAAGATTTTACCGCGCTAAAAAAAAAAGGAGGAAATACGACTTCGTACAACAACTGTCTAAATAGATGTCGGGCCTGCATTCGCAACAGAAGCCAGCAATTCGAGCAGGATTATGAAGTAAACGTTAAAAATGCATTTTTTTGTTTCAAGTAAATCCCACAAAAACATAGAGATACAAGGCAGATGTTACCTTATATGAATGAGATAAAACTTATAGGTTTGCCAGGTATCAAAAAAGAAGAAAATAATTAATTTTGAATATCAGCCTTGGGTGACTCGATTCACAATTCTAGTGAATTCACAAAGTTGTTAAAAGATTTTTATGGCATGTGGCACATCATTAGCAAGGGGATAGACTGGAGACTTAATTAGGGAGTTGGAAGATCCCAGTGGCTTCTAGTTTTTTTTCTGTAGCCTTATAAACAGCTGTAACATGTACAGGTTTAATTTATGTTTTAACTTTGCGAGTGAATTAAAAAAAACCTAGGTGGCTAATGTCACTAATATTGTATTTAAAAGTACTCTTAAACAATACACATCTAAATGAAATTAAAGTTCAGAGTCTACGACCGATATTTAAAAAGATAATTGCATTTGAATGTAAAATTTGGGTCTTTTTTAGTAAAACAATAAAAAGTCGATTTAAAAAAAATCCACAGGGCATGAGGGGTGTTAAGGGGTCCGAAAGGATAGCAAATGACCCTTTCTATCGACCATTTCAATTTGGCACACGATGGACCAAACACCCTGTATAAGTTTAATAAAAATGCTCATTTAAATGATTTGACTAAAAGTTAGTTAACTAAGCATGATAACTCAAAGAATCTCTCTCAAGGCAGACTCAATGTATACTTATGTAACCAAAATACCAAAAACTGCTAAAATATGTCATTGAATGTTTTTTTTTAATTGAATTTGTCTTTCCCGGTTACGTAGAATATGTGTTATTCTAAATTCTGTGGTCATATTTCTCAATTCCATGACACTAAAAATTTATTTCATAAACTACTGGAGCAATTACTGGCAAATTAGCACCATTTTGTTTTAAAAAATATGCATTTTATTTTGGTGATATACAATTAGTCATAATGTGAAAAAAAAAATTGCCCACGGAATTGAGCAAAAATCACCGTGTCCGTAGAAATGCCCATAACTGCCCTTTTTTACAGTATTGCTTACCGTGGAAGGTCTTTTCTCTGAAAGAATTTATAACACAAATCATTTTTCCACCTCAAAATCGCACCACCTTTCAAAGTTCGTTAACCCTCCTCTACAGGTCAGCTAAATTACCCTAACCCCTCAATCATCAGCGTGGCTCGTTACCCACAAAACATAGGGTACTCTTGAGCATTCGTCTCACGTAGCTACATGATAAGATTGCAATTTTTATAACACTATACTCGCGGGTAGGGTGAGGGGAAATAAACGTTTTATTACATGTGGTTAAGGGATGGTTTTCTACCCTAACTGAATAGTTTTACGCGTGTGGTTCGGATTCAGAAATATGATTATTTTAAGCAAGCTTAAGTGCGGTTAAACTATGGAGTGCTATAGTAAACGATTTATTCACAATGATGATTATTATTTTTATTAGTGGGATTTGAACCTGCGTCTTCTGGTTAAGTATTCCTTATTTAGGCTACCGGAACTCTCACTCAGAAACTGAAATTTCTATTCCTTCCTTTTCACGTTTTACGGTATGATCAAAACTTAATCGCAACTGATATTTTCTTTCTCCAAAATCATCTTAGTTGTTGAATGCGTTTAAAAAATAATTAATTATTTCACTGTAAATAAGTAATTGTGCTAAAGTAAGAACAAAAATAAAGAATCAAATCCAATTTGTGAAACATGCAATGAATGAAGCACAACGTTTAAGGAAACTATCTCATTCATTACTCAATACACTTACAGGCTCGCCCTTCAAAAACAATTGGCAAAACTACTTCTTCCTTGTATACCAAGAACACAAAACGTCATGTACCCTAGAGCTGCCTGTCCGGAGTGGAGCGAGGCTACGGAGCGGATAAATGAAGAAATTTTAACCAATATCATTGCAATAAATCTCCGATCATCTCCCGGTTTAGGCGCAGCATTAAGCTGCGGTGCGGAGAAGCGGAGGAATATTAACCAATAGGATTGCACCGCTGAAGTGGAGCGAAAATTTAGTGCAATCCTATTGGTTAATTATTCTCCGTTTCTCTGCAGATTCGTTCCGATTCTATGGCCGGATTCTAAGGCCGCCTTAGGCCGCCACGATTCATCAATCACATGGTTTTCAAGTCATGTGATCCACATCTCTTCTCCACTGCCCCATGTGATTTGTAAATCGTGGCACAGTTCATCTTCGCACTGCTCCGCCCCGCCTCAGTGGAACCGCAGCCTATAGCCGGGTTCCCAGCGTGAGCGGAAAGCACTCATTTTATCTCGCAAGAGGAAAAAGAGTAAAAATTAGCTAGCTCTGGGAATCAGCCAACAGAACTCTTTCACCAAAACGCAAACCTATTTCATGACAACAAAGTCCGGTCCGCTTAGCCATTTCCAGCTCATTTCTGTTTTGCGGTGGAAACGGGGCTTTACAAATAAAGAACACAGGTGTCAAACAACTGGATCCATCCAATTAATTACCCCGAAGGTCAAGACAAAGGAAAGTTTCCCACTTATTGCTTCGAGATAGATCCCGGAGGAGGTTAGATTATCCTGGATCAAGTCCGCTAAGTTGGGCAATGTTGTTAGGAATGGACATTGTGTTGTTGGATGGATCTTGTTGGATGGTGTTGTTAACATGTTGTGAAAAGAAAGATGGCGGATAGTTGGTGAGCAACTGTTTTGCTGTATCGTTATCTTTGTAATCGAGTGAACTGTCATTGTTCGAAACTTCTTACATTAATTTAACTTAAAATGGAGTACTTACCACATTAAGCAGTTGTTTTGACTGTTCGATATTTCAGTACTGTTGCAGTTGCACGGATGAAATGTAACAAATATTAAACGAATAAATTAATATCCCATTCTCAGTCTGTGACCACATTGAGACTTTCTAATCAGTTTTGCAGTTTGATTCAGGAAGTTGACATAATTCGTTTCAATAATTATGATAATTAATATTACTGACAAGCTTTATTTTTCTTGAACTCATGTAAACTATCTCTATCTGAATGTAAAAAAAGAATATTTTTGTTATTTTTCAAAATGCCTGGTCTACTATTTTAATGCGTGTCTGAAACCAATAGTAATCTTGGACCCTGATCTTTAATAAAAAGACCTATAAAAGTAATTTTGTTCTGTTTTCAAGTTGGGATAACGTTGACAAATTAAATAGACCATAAAACACTATTTTCAAATGAAAGTATCCAATAAATTCGTCATAAAAACATATAACTTATCTCGTCTTTAACAGAGTAGATCTTATAACAGATATCATCACAAACAGCCAAAAAAAACATATCCTAAATACGAAAAAAAAACTTTCACGATAGCAACAATATACTCGAAAAACTATTTCCCCGAAAAATACGAGAAAAAAAATACCTACACAAGCAAGCTCCGAAATAAAAACACAATATCGGAATACGTTACAGCAGAATTCAGTTCCGACTATGTATGGAGACTGTTTGTTAATCTAGTAAGTGCAGATTATAAGGGAAGTTCGAACGAGGCTGAACTAAAAATACATTGGGGTAACCTCGCAAAAAGTTTCGTATAGGAGAATACGATTTTGAGGATTGAAAATAAAGATTTTTTGTGGTATGGAATATGGAAGGATGAGATGTGGTTTTGATTGAATTTTATTTTATGAGAAAGATATTTTTTTTACTTGGTAAAGTCATCAAATGAGTCCTCCAACCCAGGGCGGGGCGGGACTGACAGAATTGTACTAAATAAAATCGACGGTGATTATTCAATAGCCCTTTACGTTCAAGGGCCACAGTGACTTGATGAGACAGTCCCGCGAATGAGAGATATGTAGAATTAAGATGGGGTTATTGTTGTCATCTCAAAAATTCTACACTTGGAATGTCTCCTACACAAACATCCAGGTTCAGAACAACTACTTGCAGGGCATACAAATATTTGTACCGTGCGGGTATCAAACTCGCGAAACGCTGTAGTAGTCGATCTTTTAACCACTACGCCAAACATAATACGAATAAAATATGGCAGAAAAGCAAAGAAAATTGTTGCCACTAGTACCTAAGTTTAAAGTCCTTAGCCATCGGTAGAGCGGAACTCTTACTGCCTAAAAACTTGCCTTTTCTGTTTCAGGGCCACGGTGCTCTATTAAGATTTTCTCACGAAGTAGGGCCTTGGGTTCGATGCCCGCGTCAGACCTTTTAAAACGTCTCAACTAAGTAAATGTTACTTAATTATGAATCTTTACTCATTTGACGTATAATTTCAGAATATCAAACGTGTGACCAACAAAATTAACTCAACTCAATTAAAAATAGCTGAATCTCTTAGTTAAACAAAACCCATTTGAATACTACTATAAGACCACGAGACTTAATTTAAATGTATGCATTACTTGGAATCACAAAACGTTCTCAGATTAAATCAGACGTCTCAATTGCTTGTAAGATGAAAACTACAATCTTGCACTTCATTTAAATATTCAGACTGATTAATTAAAGTTAAAACAATAGTTAGTTGTACAAAATACTGGTACTAATCAATCCTGGAGGAATTCGTGAGGAATAGGTATACCGCGCAGTGTGTCACGGATTCGATTTCCGCACGGAACAAGGTATTTGTTTGACCGACAAAAATAGTTAAACCTAAACGATCAGACCCGACCGCCTGACAGAGGTGACCTTGGTCTGGTGGGTGTGTAAATCTACCGTGTAGACGTTGGTCGGGCGACCAAATATAGGCGGAGTCATTCTGTAGCGCAGCCGTCCCGATAGGCTGCATCTGCGGTCGGACCCGACCGTCGGCCGATAGCGTTCCAGACGGTTGGATACTGTTAACGCGACCAAGATCACCTCTGTGGGCGGTCGGGTCTGATCGTGTGGAAGGGGTTTTATTCCGGGTCTGGGTGTTTGTATTTGTTAGTTTTTATGTTTATAAACGCACCCACGACTCGCGAAATTCCTAGATTAGGTCCAACATTGAAGAAAAAACGCTTTTCTGCAGTTCCCAAACAGTTTTTACTGTTTTCCGTCAATGCCCAAGATCTCCTGTCATTTTTGTCCGGGCTGGCTGTATCTTAGGCCTTATCTTTGCTTCTGGAAAAGATTGAAGTCAAGAACAAACCCAAAGTTGCCCTTGGCTTTCTAGGACAGCATAAACTTTTATAACAGTCCCGCTATCCCGATATTTGGCTTTTTCAAGTTGGGCTTGGTTCTAGATGAATTTCACTATAATGTCATCAATATCTTTATTTTTTCCAAAAGAAAGACCCCTTATCAGGCATCACCATGTCATAACTACCGTCAGAAGTGCCTTTATTTAAGTTTACCTGCGGCAAAATAGGTATGCAGGTAAAATTAAACGTCTATTTTTACTATCTCGGTATTAAAGTTTAGGTATTGTGTGAATCCCGAACATCGTCGTGTTAAAATTTAGATTATGATCACGATATTTCGGGTTTTTATTTCGCATAAAAATCGAACCGTAAATTACCCCAAAAGTCTTATAAAAGTCGTTCGTCTGCCCCAGCGACTCATTTCACTCAATATTACAGTTCTGAAGTGAGTTGAGTTAATTATTAATGGTGTTAGAGTAGATTTAAGTGGTGCGCAACAGAACTCATTTATTAGAGCAGTAAAGATGATGGATTTTCAGTTATAAATTATTATTTTGATTGAGTTCTGTAGCCATTTTGATATGAGTGTGGTTTGATAAGCCTTGAATTGTGATTGGTGGGTAAGTGATTAGGTTGGTAATATGTATTTTTGATTGGCGTAAAATATTTTTTTAAATCGCAATAATTTTTGTTAGAAAATTTAGTAGCTACCGCCGTAGCAGCCGTATCAATTATACGGAGCATCCAAGTGTCAAGGGCCCCCAACAATTGAAATAAAAATGAAATAAATAAATACATAAAATGTTGCTCACATGAAATCTTATTGCACCCGTAAAGCTCTAATTATATTATCGAACTCCTACCATATAACTCAATTTAAAAAATGGATATTTGTAGTTTTCATAAATAAGTTACAATTAGTCGATCAGCATTCTCAATTTTCTAGCTCTCATTAAAATTCTCTTAATGACATCAGTGATACGAGCCAGGATGCTATTGTATTTAATCTGCAAGATTATACACTAGAATAAAAGGGCCCCAAACAAGTTTTGATACGAGGGGCCCCTTCTTGCCTAAATACGCCACTGGTTTGAAGGCTTGCAATATGATTTATTTCGATATTTTGTTCCATTGACATAATTTCCGAGTAGCCGGGCTAACTACCGCTGCCAAAAGCTAGTAATAAATAAAGTCAAGACAGTAATTAACAGTGAAAAGTACGTAAGCATTCATCGTTTCCACGTGTTTAAAATGGAAGTACTTTATATAACACCCCAAATAAAAAGTTGAAAGTAAGGGTGGGTGTGAAAAGGGGTGAGAAGCCTCACAAAATAACACCATTAAAGAAACTCCAGCACTTTTACGTAAGCCGGGGTAAGAACCCGTGACATTTCGCGCCTCTGTTACCTCAGACAACAGAGCGTAACAAGTGCTCGTTAAAAAAATATTTTTTTCTAAAGTATTTTACTAGATTTATACGAATACGCCCACGTTGAAGAGGGTAATTTCTTATCTTACGTACCTATTAAAATCAAAGCTTTTATTTCAAGTAGAGTAGTTACAGGCACTTTGGAATATATACATACTATTACGTTAGGCAAAAAATACTAAAAAAAAAATATGCTACAGATCCCAGTTACAAGCATAGTATGGCAGCGGCTGCGTGTCGAGGCTTGAATTTTCGCATGGAACAAATATTTTATGATCCACAAATCATTAGTTAATTTAATTTCTTCTACTTTTTAGATTTTTTACTTTACCTACATAAGATAAGAGGAAATTCGCAAAAAAAAAAATGGTTTTTCATACAGATGTGTCCGACCAATTTCTCATTTTGCATGAAAAACCATTTTTTTTTTCTTAAGTCTTAGAACAAAAATTGTTCAGTAACATGGGCTGAGTTACCCCACGAAACGTTTTGCGTTTTTGGCGATAGGTACACATTGTATACATAAACAACAACTATCTGTAGACCATAGAAATGTTTGAAGGAGAATAAACCCGTGACACTCATTGCACCAGTAATTGATCGCTCAGCTACTGCGCCAACCAACCCGCTAAAAGGTTTCATAATTTATACGCCGCTGAACCTATAGAATTTCATAATATACTGAGCATAACAATATTTTAACAAAATATAAATAAGTAATAACCTTAATATTGAATTGTAGATACTTCATAAGTAGGCTTTGTAAACTAAATATTTATTGAAAAAGTTTCGTATAAATTATTGGCTGTGTTTCTACGAACAAGCTCGAGTAGGCTTATCTGTTTGTATGATAAGAGTTATTTTTACAGTAAGTATGTACAATCGACAAAGTTAAATCATGACCCATTTTGACAATAAATCGTTTGAATCCGTCATATTGACAAAGATCAAAGTCGTTACCATGGATATGCATATTTACGCGAATGTAGACCTAATTGTATAAAAATGTCTATAGGAAAATAAGCTTATGGTGGGTCATAATTCAACTTTGTCGATTGTACATTGTAAAGCAATAATTTTCCTAAAAAAAGTCATATTTTTGTTGAGATTTTTTTAAAGTGTTATCTTTAACTTTAAAAATATTAAAACACGTCCCTCTCTTTATTAATAACAAAATACTGTTAAAATCTCTTAAAATATGAAGCAAATATTATTATGATAAAATAGGATGTCGAAATAAAAGTTCGTAGCGGGGTGCTACGACTGCTACGAGATATTTACTTTGCGTAGACCTTCGTCTAAATAACGTAGCAACGGCAATTACTAGTCATCTACGGGGGTCTGCTTTTTAAGTCCGTGAACGAAGAACGGGTATAGGGGCCCCTGGCTGGAGGCCTTAGAGTCATCGTTCTGGGTGTAATTTATCTATAATAATGTATGTATTTAGAAATATATAAGTATGTTTATTAGTTGTCTAGTACTCATAACACAAGCTCTGCTTATCTTGGGACTAGATGGCGTTGTGTGATAGTTGTGGAATATTATTATTAATCTTTGGCAACCACAGGAAAGTCCGGTTAAGCAGCACACAACCTCTGCTAGGTTGACCTGCGAGATGCCACTATCAAAAAAAAGGGGGGCTTTTTTTTGGGATGTTCGGAATTCAAAATTCAACACATACAAACATGCACACACATTTGTTTATTTCACTGTGTTCGGATAGAAAACTGATCAGGATTCCTGATCAAGAAAACTGATGTATGTGGCCGGCTTAATAATAAGTACGAAATCCGTGGTTTGAGCCGTAGTTACGGATGTTTTCTACATGAAGTCCGAACTAAGGCTGAAAACACGGATTTCGTGCTTAGAGATTAGACGCCCAGTTCCGTAAGTAAAAACAGACATTAGTATAGTAGAAAGTTTATCATACGGTTAATGCCGAAATAAGTATGGCCACCGCAGCTCATCGTAGTCTACAGCTGCTAGATTAATTATGGATTCTACCGGACCGTCTCTCTCCACTCATCTGCCTAGCCTTTTCCCAACTATATTGGGGTCGGCTTCCAGTCGAACCAGATGCAGCTGAATATCAGTATTTTACATGGAGCGACTGCCTATCGGACCTCCACAACCCAGTAACTGGGTAATACGATACTCCATGGTAAGACTGGTTATCAGATTCTAGAGCTTCTGACTAACAGTAACGACTGTCAAAGATCTACATATGACAGCCGGGACCAAAGGCTTTACGTGCTTTCCGAGGCACGGACGAAACTCGCTATGACAGAAGGTCACTCATCCATAGACCAACCTCGGCAAGCGCGGCTTAACCCGGAAGATCGGCCTATGCGGCTGTAATTATTTAGCCACGAGCTCCTCCGTCTCTTTCGACGCCAAATTACTTCAACACTTCCATTACGCCATAAATTGGAGTTACCACAAAAAACCTTTTGCAATTATAATGCAACTGTTAACCGAAATGTAATAAATGATATTTCCGAAACCAGTGAACCATCTCAGCGAGCCCGACAAGTAGTCTTTAACATTTAACTGGTGTATGGAAACTTGGCACGCGCCCAGCCAAGTTCGCTACCAATCAGTTCACATCCCTACTTGCCTGAAAACCGGGTGAATCTTGAGGAATAATGCTTTACAAATTTTAATTTTACAAAAATTTAGTATTTGTTTGATTACGTAGATATACATTGTTCAAAGAAACGAAAAATTCAGATTGCGAGCAGGGCTTGAACCTGCGTTTTCCGGATACGTATTCCAGACACCTTAACCAACTAGGCCATCGCATTTTGTGATTACGTACAAATTAATCATTGAGAGAATGAGAGAAATCTATTATTTTGGATAGTAAGTCAGCCTGTATTTTTTATGTGATCAGAACCGGCTTCAAATTATAGCAATTAGTAAGAATTTGTAATTTACTAAACTTATTTAACTTTGACACACTACTACCTACTACTACTCCTATAATATTACATTTCAATATTCAATACAAAGATTTCTGAACGTGTGAAAATATTTAAAGAAAGAAAGAAAAAGCGTTTAGTAACACACATCACAAGCGCTCACAGTATAAGAGAAAAGAATAAAATACATAAAGTGCGGTCAATATTTTTCGAAGAATGGCAAAAAGGAAATGAAACCTTGGAAATGATTTTGTCGTATGATGAATATGTCGATCGAAATAGAATTGTATCAAAATAGCCATAACAAATGGTAAACAGTCTAATATGATGCGACACTGTAATTGCATAACCAGACACTTATACTTATCAGCTCAAAAATACACAATAGCTTTATCTAAAACATACCAACGAATCCAACAAAACAGAACCAGCACTAGAATTCAAGAAAATACATAATAAATATCCTGGAGCCGTAGATACGTCTGAGGGATTCGCAGCAATTCCGCAAGTTACGGCGCATTAGCGGACGCTGCCGACTGAGTAATTACAACCTTACTGCATATGCATGCCAGTGTATTGCAGCCTTTATTTATCTCCAAGAAGATCTGTCTTGCATTTTGTTTAAAACATTTTAATAGTATTAAATTGTTGGGGCGCAGTAAAGGGGCTTTTGTTTTGCAGTTGAATTTAAAAGGCATGAGTTGTTATTATTAACAGGGATGCATGAAGATGGTGGTTGCATTGAATTATAGACATATTTAGTTACTTTTGATGGCATCGAAATTCCAACAAATATTAAAACGTCGTAGTTTTTTTTAAGTTAAAATTTTCAATATCAGGGAAAACTTTGCGCAGATGTTGAGATGAACAGTATCACTGCTACCCTTCCATTATAGTAGTATATTTTAAAATACTTCCCACAGAAACAAAATAATAGTAGTAGGTCCACAATGAAGCTGAAGCCTTGCACTTTATTGCACGAGGCTCCGAAGTTTTACGATCTTACACGAAACGATATTGTTTCTATCCTGCATTGTTGGTTAACTACCGCAGAGATAACATTTCAATGTATCACGGCTCGTATCTTGGAAATTGACATTAGTATCTTGGGTATACTTGAGTTTTGCTTTAGTACTAGCTCATATTTAACGTGTATTCATACGTACCATAACCACACCATGCCGCATCGACAAAATGTGGTCAAGCTATAGTTGCGTGTGAATAGTGTCACAGGTTTTTGCAGTTGCGTTGTGGTACCGACAAAATGTCGATGTGGTTGCGTTGTCGCTGTCGTTACGATGTGGTAACCACGTGGTCATGTGCAGTATACTCCGGCTTTCGTAGAGGAAACACGGCTTGACTGAATGTAGTCATGGAGGAACTTAGTCTGGACCCGAAGGTATAATAAAATGGTTTCTTAGGTGTTGGTAGATGTCTTCAAATTTTGTTTGAAGCGATGCATCTATCTAGCTCGAACCTATAACCTACAACCAGGCCTGGCGCACTCCCCGGTGTAGCCACGTCAATGGGGCCCCGCGTGTGCTTGTAGTATGAAACTGCAAGTACACACGGGCGCATCGTGGACGGGTTTTACAGTCGGTTGCCGCCCGCTGCCCGTACAAATTTTTACTTTATTCTCACGAGCAAAGATTTTACATTTGCTTGTTTTTCGAAGTGACACTTCTGTACATAGTACTTTTAAGTATTCTGTGCTACAACATGTAAGTCGGGATCGATATCACTGGGTCAATACTGCTCTATTTTATGTAATCGTATTATATTTCCCCGTTCGCACATTCTCGTCTTCAATCCAAACACGTCATGTTCGAGATGAATATGGTAGGTCGTTGCAAGATGCAGCTCGTGTCGATAACATTTAAAATTCAGCTCAGACTTCCTCCAGTGAACTTTACGATCTTCAGTCCACACGTTAGTTTTACCGCTTTGGGTTTATTCGCAAATTGTTTTTGATATGTTCCGGGGATAGTTTCTGGAATATTTTGATGATTATTTTAGGAATTAATTAGATAGAACTAATATTAGTTGATACCTAACTAAAGAATGATTCGCAAAATGTCCCTTTCACAGAAAGTATAGGCTTATTTCCCAATAACGTCAGAACAGCTGATGGGATCTGGATTTATGGCACAGTCATTCCAGTATTTTGTTCCTGTGGCAAAGCCAATAGCAACAATTAGTATTTTTAGTTACAATTATTTTCATGGTTTTAAATGAAGCTGTGAAGGTATTAAAAACTCTTTGAATCACATTTTTTATCTGACCTCATAAACAGAATGATGTTAGGTGTATAACAAGTTGTTAAGGGGGATGCTCCAACCAGCCCGCGAAATTCAATTTTTTTTACGTTTTTTGCAATTTGCAGTCCAGTGACATGTTGTAACTTTATAAATATTTGTGTTGCGCAAATAACAAGCATAATTTTAAAATAAAAAAAATATCAAAAAACTCGCTCCATCAGCTCTCACATAGAAAAGGTGCATCATGTTAAAATCTCCGAAATCTAACTACGATGCACCTTTTCTATGTGAGAGCTGATGGAGCGAATTTTTTGACAATTTTTATATTTAAAATTATACTTGTTATTTGCGCAACACAAATATTTATAAAGTTACAACATGTCACTGGCCTGCAAATTGCAAAAAACGTAAAAAAAATTGAATTTCGCGGGCTACATCGAAGCAATCACCTTAAGACACTAAGTTATACTTTACTATGAATAATATAAGAAACGAGAAGCAAACAATTTGAATGACATTTTCATGGGCTCACAGGCGTTGTTATAGTAATTTTAGTCTCCGGTTTCACTAACTTCCTTAAGATTGTGTTTAACCGTTATTTGACAACGTTTGAATCAATCTAATGTACTTTCCAACTTGGCAAATTACTCAGTTATTTTATTGGTGGAAGATGCTTTTGCTAAACAAAAATATTGGTATAAATCTCTAAAGTTAAGCCGTACTTGCCGAGGTTGTTCGGTGATTTGGTGACCATCAATTGAAATCATACGAAACATCGTGGTTCTAAAAACAAACTCGTGAAACCGTAAATGGTCCGAGCTGTTATTTGTTACTGATATGGTTGACAGTCGTTACTGCTTTTCAGAAGATCAAAATCTGATCCAGTCCTGAACCAGTCTTATCAAGGGGTATCGTAAGAACCCAGTTACTGTGTATGCATCTCCATGTAAAATACTGATATTCAGGTGCAACTTGACTGGAAGCCGACCCCATCTTTTTTGGAAAAAGCCTAGGCTGATGATGATCAGATGATTTTACTTACATTAAATTTATTGGTAACTAGCGTCCTCTGAATATATCTACTGTAAATATAAATAGTTTTGATAGTAAAATAAGAAACTTTAACAAGAAAAATCTCAACAAGAATTTTATTTACTCGCAAACTCCAACTAAATCTACATTATACAGATAACTCAATTTGAAATTTTGAATTAATCGCAGCATCATTCCATGTCTCCCTCAGAGGGGGGAGGCAAAACCAAGAGGGGAAAGGGGAGGGGGGATGTAGCTCTAAATTAAATTTTGACACAGACTGAACGTGGGACCACTTAATTGCAATTTGCTTGACTTATTAGATGCTGAGATGGTGTAACTCAATTGTGATTTTATAAGATTTAAGTCGGTTACTCTAAGTGGGTAATTAAACGTCGCGTCGTTTTTAAATGTGTTTAAAATTGGTAACGTATCTCATGCTGGGTTCTGGACAAAGTAACTTCGATGAAGGTTGGTCGATATGAGTCGCCAAGTTTTACTGCATAATCAGAACAATACTATCATAACAATACTTCTGTTATCCCCAAATAGAAGAGGCATATAATTATCGTAATAATATGAGAGTAACAGTTGTACACCTAATACATTTAGCCAGTTATGTCTAAGAAGTATCATAATAATATTATACGTAGGCAATCCACTATTTACATATTGAATTTAATCCAAGTCCGTGCAATAGCCGGGGTCGCGGGACTTATCTCATCTGTATTGAGAAGTATCAAACACAAAGATAGACTCACATCTAACTAAAAGCAACTTTGAAGTTTAAAATATCAACTCAAAATGATGAACTTACAATTATCTGACAGAAAATCATTAGTTTAATATTTTCGCAATTAGCTCGCAACGAGCCAGACCCAACGTATTGAAATAAGTAATATCAAACTGTACCGAAGATTTCTTAGCTAAGTTTCCTGCAAGTATTTTGTATTAGTAGTAAGGGGTATGGATCGTCTGTGAGAATATGAAAGGTGGTTGAAAGCGATACGGTTTGAAGCGAAGGGTAGATATATAAGACGCCATTTTCCTTGCTTCCGCACTTTCAATGCAAGAAAACAAAGGTTGTAATGTAAGTAACTATTAGCTGAATCTAATCAGACTAAAATTCATATTGGTTTTTTTTTAGGAGGAAGTGAATCTATAATATCCACTGCTACAATGTTTATAATGCTCTTTTATCTACTCTCATATCGTAAACTTCGAAATACAAAACTCAAAACGAGTTTATAATGACATACTTTATACCATAGAGTATCGTAATGAAATAAAAAATTAAATTATAAACTGTTTGTCTAACAAAACAAATAATTTAATTTTTTTTCAATAAGATACAGATTACTGATCATAGATTTTTTTATTTATGTTGCGCGCGCTTTCTAAGGGAATGTTGGGATTTTGACGTTTGTGTTTCGGTGGATGACATGGTGGATGATTATTAGTGTTTATTAATTTTTATCTTTTATTTGATATGTTCGTGTTCAATGAGAGTAGATAAAGTAGTGTATGAAACTGTACATAACTAGGTATTATACCACTCGTGTGATACTATTATAAAACTCGCTTCGCTCGTTTTATAAACTCACACTCGTGTATAATACCTCTCATTATGTACCAGTTACATAAACTACTATTACGTCATCTACAACTTTTTGTAGAAATGATTTTAAAACGACTCAAAAAAGGAGGTTCTCAATTTGGATTTTTTATGTTCCCCGATTTCTCAAAGATTTCGAAAAATCTTTTATATTTTAAAAGGGTATCAAGTGATTAATAATAATCACCAAGGCAGAATAATTATGATGAATTGCTAGTGAAATCGCAGGAATACACTTAACATGTCATATAACAAATCAATAGTGGTTTAGTGCTATCCACAGATATCTTAAAGAAGGTGCTATCGCATATTTCACAAAAGCAATTGCACAATCACACAACATAATCTCATGCCTGTACCCATTAAAAAGTTTATATTTAATCACAAATTGATCTCTATGCACACACGTCAACGCCATTTAGTCACACATGTGGAACTAACTCCTTTGTTTTAAACTAAATATTCTAGGTGAAGGTATTTTGAACTTGCATGGTTTTGAACATTTACCGTCTTACCACAAGAAAGATAAGACGTCTGAAAAAACTGTCAACGTGAAAACGTTTCACGTTGATAAAAGGGTTGTTTTGCAGTCACACTTTTTTAGACAAGCGTTCAATAGAAGTTTAAAATCTTTGCGCGGTTAGTTTTCCTTAGTCCCTTTTCATTCATCTTGAAAACCCCATAATTTCAAAACTCAAAACTAGAAGCGATTAATAACAAAACAAATTACTCGGCTAACTTACAAGATCAGGTGGTCATTACCGCAGACTGGCATCGAACCTAGGCCCCGGAGCTGGCGAGCGGCCAAGTCTTACCACACGCTCTGCCTTTCAGCGGATCAGAGGAACTTGTATCTAGATGTATTATATTTTTGTTATTTTCAGTTCTTTGTTTTTTTGTTATCTTGGAAGTCATTTAACTCTTTTGTTTATACATATAGGAAACCTTTGTTTACAAAAAAATGACTTTCTCCTAAAATATGTGACATTACAATCATTTTGTTTTTGCGGTGTAAAAGCGGAGGGGAATATCAGAATTGATTAAAAAAAAACAACCCTATTCCCTTAATTACCTTTTGCGTTCCACAGTCATTTTAAGGTGGTATAATATCATCTAAAAAGAAAAAAAGCCTATTTATAACAGTAATGTGAGTACTGTGACCTAGAATTATATAACTATTATGTTTGATACTCAATCACGCAAAAATTGCTAAACTGATTTAGATGAAATTTGGTACAGTACAGTAATAATTATTCCGGTAGTATTGTCCCGTGAGAAGCCGCGACCAGGGCTAGTTAACTTTATTAAACTGAAACACTAAAATGCTTTTAAAAACTAATATTTTTGTGCGGGTGTTTAAAAAAAAATAGATACCATTTTCTTATGCAAATGTTAATTGTATGCTACAACGTGGCATCTGCTCTAAATAGTATGCCATTCTGCCACTACGTAGCATGTGTGTCCAGAGTTCAAATTGAGTTTAACTAAAATTATACGTCTCTTTCCATGTTAATTTTAAAGTAACATCATATCAGATAAACTACAGTACTGTTTAAAAAAAAAAACTCAAATAATTCATCAACACATTCTGTTCACAAACGTAACACAGTATCTACCATTTTATCTAATGAAACCGCTCAATCCCAGCTCAAATCACAACACAAAATGGTAACATCAGCACTAAAAATTCATAGAAACACGTTCAGACTAGACTTTCAAAGCGTCTAGACTCAAACATGTCTGTTGTACCTAATTTAAAATGTATTTTATGCATGTCTAAATCTTAGTTGGTTCGTTTGTCTTGCCTGCAATGTGTACATTTAGTTGGACGTTCGCCAAGTTGTCTCGCACGGTCAAGGTATTAGCCGATACTGCGTTTTGGGGTATAACAGTGTTGAGACGGCGTAAAATTGGTCTGCAGCTGGTAATGAAGTAATATCGTGATAGAGTAAGCTGATTAAGTGTTCCTTGAAAGTGTGTTATAATAATAATTATTATTGTACATATAATTTTCGATTAAAACAGTGAAATGTTATAAAAACTAATAGTTTGTACGTGTTTGTTTTCTTGTTATTACTGTTTCGTGCTGAAACTTTCTTTGATACACTTTTAGACACTTTAATGTTATTTAACGCGAGTCAAGTCATGCACATTCCGCAATGTGACATTTACCAATCCGCACTGGGCCCGCGTGGTGGATTATGGCCCACCCACCCTCTCACAGAGAGGAGACCTGTGTCCCAGCAGTGGGAACATTAATAGGCTGATGATGATGAAGTCATGCAAAAAGCAAAATTAATTATTGCCAAGTACCAAAAGTTACCATGGCCCCGGAACGTAAAGCGCATCCGAAGGAACACGGGTGGATTTTAGTCAGTAAGAGTCTGACAGTGCCTTCCGCCCCATTCAGGGCGGGAGGACGCATTTGATGATTTTACACCCTTATAAAAAAAAGTAGCAAAAGTTAAGTACTATTACTATACTCTAGTAATTTCGCAATATAACAATAATGAAACAAGAGAAGATTCCTATTCAAAATCCGAGAAATATATATCAAAAAGCACCTTTCCTAAATCAAACAAAAAACATGCACTCACGACCACAAAAACAGGCCCAGCAAAAAACAAAGATTCTTAATAACACTTCCTAATAACAGATCCCTTGAGAAAACAGTGGCGGCCAAGTTATTTATTCTGCTTTGAAGGAAACACTCGGTGCTTGCCAGATCTAAGCAAATATTTCCTACATTGTAAGGACGCTTTCAGACGTTCGTGAGTGGTGGTAAAATGGTCCGTGTTCCGTTAGTACACTTGCAGTTGACTTGGATGGTTTGTTGAGATGTTTGTGTGTTATGCTCTTAAGGAAATCATTTTTTGTTTTGTTACAGCAATGTTAACTAGTTTCTCGAATCTTCCGAGTCGTATTTCTGTCATTTTTTGTTTTAGTTCAAAGTAAGAGTACGAGTATAGCGTTTTTTTCGTTCATTAAAGATAAAAGCTCGTACAATGTGTGCTGGTTGTATTAAGAACGATCAATCCGATTCGTAACCGAAGTCTCACTCGTATAAAAGACAGAGGAATGTGTTGATTCAACCAACTAGGTGGACAGACGATTTTCAAGAGAATCGGAATGCCATGACACTAAACCACCAACAATTTAAAGTTTTGAACCTTGACCGCATTGAGTGACTATGAAAAAGATGATGGTGTTGCTTATAAACTGTTTCACCTTACCTTCTTTCTATCCAATCAATGAAGACGATAATAGACAACTAATTAAATTCTTATTAGTGTCTGTAATTGAGAATGCTTATTTTTATTTTTACCTCTATACCAGTTGATTTTCTTGTGTCGCGGGTACGTTTACAACAATAGAAACTCACATACACTAACACCCAGACCCGGTAATACTACTATTAGGCCATTATAAAAATTGGCTGTGAGAGAATCGAACCCGTGCAGCAGTTGAACGCTCAGCTATTGCGTTATCATCATCGGCCTAGTCTTTTCCCAACTACATATTATGTAATTATATTGAGGTCGGCTTTTAGTCGAATCAGATGCAGCTGAATATCAGTATGTTCCATGGAGCGACTGCCTGTCGGACCTCCACAACCCAGTAACTGGGTAATACGGTACCCCATGGTAAGACTGGTTGTCAAACTTGTGTGTGTAACGACTGTCAAAGATCTACAAATGACAGCTGGGACCAACGGCTTTACGTGCTTTCCGAGGTACTGAGGAAACTCGCTATACTCGCGAGGTTGGTCTGTGGATGGTCACTCATCCACAGACCAACCCCAGCAGGCGTTATCCGGGAAGATCGGCCTGTGTGCCTATAATTATTTATCTACGAGCTCAGCTATTGCGTTAATCGTGCGTTAAAAGATGGTCGCACACAATCGCTTTTACTTTGTTGCCATTACAAAAAATGCCGCTGACCGTTGAATTAAATCGCACTTCCTTCTTCAAGTCCCGTATGAACGTTCCCTACTCAAATATTCCCCCATTGATTCACTGGTTACTGGACGACTTCCAAGTCGGAAGTCGGACGGATTCTTTAAAAGTATTGGTTCCTTCCTCTGACGTGGCCACTTGTTTTAAAATGTCACTCTTTGGCTAGGAGTATTGACCGGGAATACTGAATGAGTATGTGGTTCATATCTTATGCACCAGAAGCCTTAACACGACTTTTAACGTTTTGTAACGCAAGAATATAGCACGGCTTCGTTCGTCCATACCCCCATACATGTTGGCTTTATGTGTATCCTTAGCTGTACAGTCTGTAATGGTTTAGGCGAGCAAGTATAACAAAAAAAATAAATATAATCGAGATTTCTAAAACGTTTGGAAGATCACGATAGTGGAATATTAATTTTTAACTAGGTCGTTTAACTAGTTGAAGCTATGAAAGATTGTATGTGTTGGTGTACATCCCACTCAAGTCTATCTTGTCATTTTACTTTCCGAGTTTTTTGTTCATTTTACGAGCAATTAGTACTGTGGGTGGCACATAAAACGTGGGCGGTAGTACCAATACTATGACATCATTAAAGCCCTCCTGTCACCTATTTTTGCCATTGGAAATTTCAGTTTTAAGGTGGTTTATTTTCCTTTTTGTAACCTTGTCTCTCACTAGGACATTATTCCTGTATCGTAGGTGCGTTTACAAAAATTTAACTCACAACCACAAACGTGAGACTCGGAACAACTATTTTTTGTAGATCATATACAAAAAAATTTTGTTCAGTACGGGAGTGGAACCCGCCACACACAACGCATCACTAAACCGCCAAAATGTGTCATTAATTTTAATCAAGTAGCTTCGTGAATCATGGTTTTAGTTCCAAAGAAAACTTAAAGCTTGGCCTGAACAGACTCGAACGGATCTAATCTTTTTGATTCAGACAACGTTTTAAAATCTTTGATATTTGATGTAAACGAAGACCGCAGGTTTGTTAGATTTATTATTGTGCCATAAAACTAAAGTAATAAGTAAAAAAAAAAAACATTCAAAGTGCTGGTAGCGAGAAGACAGTGGCGGCTTCCGGTTTCATACAGTTTTTTGCCAAGCTGTATAACATTTTACAATTATTGTCTTAAAAAAAAAGGTTAGAAAACCATTTCCACCAAAAAATAATTATACTATTTATTATCAGTTTAATCTGTAACCATTTTTTTTTTCTTTTCAGTGTGGACTTCAGAAACGGCCCACCAGTCCACTGGGCGGTGGCCGGGGAGTTCGGAGCTCGCACCCACTTCGTCCTCAACGAGTCTGATCCATCATCAGCTCATCTGGTGGTTGAGAAGGTGGCTCGGCAAGACGAGGGAGTCTATAGATGCAGGATAGACTATGTCGATGCACCGACGAGGAATTATAGGGTGAATTTGACTGTTATAGGTACGTATATAAACTTAATTATTTTGTATCATAAAGTATAACTAATTTGTTGATTAAGCTTTTTTGCGGAAAGAAGGATTCGATTGGGAATAGTTCTCGAACCTGCTTCCTTCTGAATAAATCCTTCAGATGCGTTACCAATTATGGAATCGCTGTCCTGTCCGGTAAGACCAAATCATTCATTCCATTCTGAATCGTCTTTGATTCCATGAAGATTATGAAAAGGACTTTTCGATGAAGAGTTTTTTGCCATTTGCCAATGCAATGCACAATAGTGTGATATTCCACAGTAGGGAGATGGCTTCCTCTACTTTTCTCACAATTTCATCTTTTACTACTCCTTTCAAACTGAATTGAAACTAGTATTAACTATTCTGATTCTGCTGTATTGAGGAGTATTCATTTGGTTGTTAGTTTAGTATGATAGTGATGGGATTATTTCTGAACTGAAACATGTGATAACGAATGTTAATCAACCTGTCTCTAGAGCAAGTCAGCAAAGTCTTGAAAAACGATAGACCAACACTTTGGATCTTAATTTACTTATTTTTGTTCACAGTTCCTCCAGAAGCCCCTCGGATATACGACTACGAGGGTACAGAGATTCTGGGGTCAGTTGCCGGACCCTTCAGAGAGGGACAGAATGTACTCTATCTTGTCAAGCGGCTGGAGGTGAGTTTGACAAATAATTCTCCCCTAGCAACTTAGTTTAGGAAGGAAGTCAATTTTACTGGAAAGTGAAACATTTTTTGTCTTGAGGAAAAACTAAGGTTATACACCTGAGTAAATATACTGAACAAACAGATTTGACTCGTAATTTCGCAGTGAGATAATTAAAATTACAGTCCTGATGAAGACACTTTTTTTCATTTGATTCAAGTTTATTTTCAAAACGTTCAATGGGGATGGTAACTGGGGAACTAATGGCGCTAGTATAGCTTGTTCCAAGCATCGTCATTGGTTCAAATCTTATAGGTACTTCAAAATAGTACTACCTGACTGGTCGGATTAGGACTTAGCTTTGGTGGCGCCATAAACAATAGGTTTGATTTGCCTTCCCCATTGAAAGTAATTATAGCATAACGAGTCCATTACTTGTTCTGGAATAGATTGACGATAAAGTGCTACTGATCCAATAGAATAGCCAGCAATTCAAAATGGTGCGTTAGAAGACCCCATTAGGTACCACCATCAAGCTGATGAAATCTCATTCTCATAAACTTCTGCAGGTAAACCACCCCCAGACGTATCATGGTACAGGGGAGATGAGAGACTAGCCTACACGAAGGAAGGCTCCGTGTCTCAGCTGCACCTGCCCAACTTGTCCAGGGAGATGACTGGCACCAAGCTGCAGTGCAGGGTGGAGCCCCCGCTGCTGCAGCCGCAGTCCAGGGAAGTTACTGTTAGATTATACTGTGAGTATATTTTTTTGTGTGATCATTACCAATATAGGATCTATGTCTATATTCGACCTGTGATAGTTATTTCTACAAAAGTTACGAATGAGAAATAGAAAGTAGAAACAATAGTCGTCATTTTTTTTACACACGAAGATCTTAGAAATTACTGTTGGCTCGGCAAAAAGCTAGCCAGACTTATTAGAATTCTCGCTAAAATGCTCGCTCGTTTGTTTTTCTGTAATATAACTTTCGCAAGAATCCCCATTACTATTGAATGTTCAAGTTTATCAACACTTGTTTTATACGATTGTCACTTGTCTAAACTATAAAATAAAAATATAAATTGTGAATAAATTAAGCTGACTAACATCATTTATATTATGTCTGGACTAAAAAATTTATAAATTATAAAACTTCTAATTTTTAACAGTAAAACCTCAATACATTCGAGTAACCGGCAGCGGTTCAACACGAGCCGGTATGGACAAATCCTTCGTGTGCACCACGCGGGGTTCGAAGCCGGCCCCCAATATAGAGTGGTTCATCAACTCACAGCTTGTGGATTCCACGTTGACACAGGTTAGTTGAAACCCCATCACACTAGACCGGAGACTGCGGCTTACCGTTTCACGCATGCCTCTCGCAGGGCGGCACAACGAGGTAATTCGTGAATTTCCTCGTCGTGTCTATACTTCATGGACCTCAGGACGAGGTCTGTAAATCAAGCAGACCTGCACTAGATCAGAACGCATTAGGCTGGCTTCTCACGGCACGTAAATGAATTCGCGAGTCGCGCCAAGATCAGTATGTGTCCGTGCCTTTTGGAGCGCGATCCAATATCTATGGATCAGTCCGAGCCGCGGCGAGCCATACCCTTCACACGGCACGGCTCGTAACATTATGCAGTGTGTTAAGCGAGCATTAAGCCTCATTTAGACGATGCAAGAACTCGCACGCGAGTTGCTTTACAGTTACAAATATGCACAACGAATTCAGTTGATGAAACAAATACCGCAATGTAGTAAAACTCGGATGCGAGTTCTTGCTCCGTCTAAATGAGGCTTTAGATCTTGCTACTCTCCTATGTAGGTGTGCGGACACTATAGTTAGTTCAAGTCTGACAGAATCCTTCGCTCACCTCAGGAAGACAGCCATGGAGGATTCCTACCTCGGCAGCAAAAAAAAGTTACTTGACATTAATAAAATTAAATGATAACAACAAGTTGGAAAGTCAATAATATGACCTTTAAATCCTACGCCAAGGTAAAAATAAGTTCCCCATCGTCGTATCTCCACGTTGCCGTCGTGGTGGGGCTTGCGGTTTCAATGATCTCTGGGCATCTGCGCTCAGAGGGAGAAACCAACCAAGAGGGATACACCGCTCCACCACGTGTTCCTCTGCCTATCAGAGGGCACAGTGGTTGGAGTAAGAGCGGGCCCGGCGTGCACTTACCCTGCCACCGGGCAGGCAAGAGGAGGTCTTGCACTCCCGCCTCCTCTTGCCACCGCTATTCTCGTAGCCCCGAAGATTGTCATGATCACGTCTATGACTTTCGACGGGGGCCGAGGGCCCTGGCTTAACCGCCCGGGCCGCGAGGAAGAAAACCTCTATAAAAAATTACCCCGAACCTCCAAGCGGCGGCGCACCGCGAGGGAGGTTGACAGCTTGGTTGACGGGTAGCTGTGGGTAAAATCAGCCGTTAGTGCGAACCCTGTTTTTTGGTTGGATGGTTGGATAACTTTTTACTCGTGGGAACAAATATGGATAATTTTTGGAAAAAAAACCCCGACACACCGGCAGTCGCCGCAGCGAGCCAAGGTGGCTCACGTGCCTGTGGGGAGGAGTCGCTGGACTTGTCCAGCACGTCCTCCTCACCGGCACCGAATAACGAGCGGGCACAGTGTGCCGCTCCGATCGAGGAGACGACGATGGTGCCAGAGTCGGAGTCTGACTCTGCATCGGACGTCTCCAGCTCCCGGAGCTCAGTCTCTGGGAGCGCGGAAAGGGACCGGAGGGACTCGGATCGTAGGTCCGAGTTCCTGAAGCGCCGACGGTCCAAGGGCGCCAAATCGTCGTCCGAGGAAGAGCTTGCCTCGGCCCCTAAGATCCCCACGAGCGTGCGGGGTAAGGGCCGAGGCAAGACTTCGGGGAGGGGGCCCTCACTTGGAGAGCCCAACACAAGTCTGGCCTCGAATGAGGCCAAGCTCAAGGAGGTCGTGGCGTCCGCGATGCGCGTGGTCGCCATGAAAAGAAGGAAGAAGACGCGCGAGGACGCGATCGCGGAGGCCATGACCTCCATCGTGGCGGCGGCGCGACTTTATGGCGAAACTCCGTCCGCAAGGGACGATTTGTCCGATCTGCGGACGGAGATCACCCGCCTGACCGCCGCCATGGGGGCTCTCCAAAAGGAGAACGCCGCCCTGAGGGCCGAATTGGCCGGAATGCAGGCGGCCGGGCGTCGGGGGGCACCACCGGGGAGCCCCAAGGAGAAAGGCCGGCCAGCGCCAGCGCCGGGGGAGAACCCAGTCCTCACCCTGGTGCGGCAGGAGCTGGCCGCCTTTGAGCGGCGGTTCTCCGTGCTGGAGAGCCGCGTGCTGAGGCCCCCGCTGGCGTCTTCGTACGCGGCCGCGGCCGCGTCGAACTCCCCCCCGACGACGAGGCCGCCTCAGGCGAGGGCGGCCCCGGCGCGGATCGCCCCTGCGCAGATGGCCCCGGTGCGGACGGCCCCTGCGGGGGCGGGGTCGGCCCCGGCGGGGCGAGAACGGCTCCAGCCGCGCCCAGCCAGGCTAGGCCGGGCCCTTCGGGGTCGGCGCGGCCGACTACGACTCCGACCTCGACCTCGACGCCAGCGAGGCCAACACTGGCGGCAAAAAGGAGGGCCCAGGCAGATCGCCGGCCGCCCCAGCAGAAGCAGCCTCCTCCAGAGGCTCCTCCGGCCGGCGCCGATTGGCAAGTGGCCGGGGAGAGGAGAAAGGCTGCCAAGGCGGCCCGATCCAAGAAGCGGAGGGAGAGGCGGCGACAGCGAAAGGAGCGCGACGTCGCGGCGCGATTGCGCGCCCCAAAGACCGCGGCTGTGGTGATAACGCTGCAGCCGGACGCGGTCAAGAAGGGCGTGTCGTACCGCGACGTGCTCGCGAAGGCGCGCGAGGCGGTAAACCTTGGGGAGCTCGGAATCACCGGCGGCCTCCGTCTGCGGGTCACTGCAACGGGGGCCCGCATGTTGGAGCTCCCTGGCGCGGCCAGTGGCCCCACCGCTGACGCTCTGGCCGAACGGCTCAGAGCGTCCTTAAATGCGGAGGAGGCCCGCGTCTCCAGACCCACCAAGCGCGCAGACATGCGCATTCTGGGTCTGGACGACTCAGTGACGGCGGAAGAAGTGGTGGCCGCCGTTGCCAGGACTGGGGGGTGCTCTCCCGAGGAGGTGAGGGCGGGCGCTCTGCGTCCTGGATTTGCGGGGCTGCAAACCGTAACGGTTAGCTGCCCCGTAACGGCGGCCAAAAAGATACAGGAGGGCCGAAGGCTCCTGGTGGGATGGGTGTCGGCGCAGGTAAAGATCCTGGAACCCCGACCCCTGAGGTGTTACCGCTGCCAAGTGGGTAACCACGCGGCATGCGTCTGCACCTCGGAGGTGGACCGCAGCGATAGGTGCTTCCGCTGCGGTCAGCCCGGTCACAAGGCCGGCTCGTGCTCCGCCCCGCCTCACTGCTTCGCATGTGAGGCGGCTGGCAAGCCGGCCGATCACCGGGCTGGGGGAAAGTCCTGCGCTCCACCCACTGAAGCCAGGCGCAGAGGTAGGCCCTCTGCCGCCGCCGTCACCGCCGCCACTGCCACCGCCGCCGCCGCCGCTCCCGCTGCCGCCGCCGCCGCCGTGGCTGCGCCCTCGCAGGGGGCCCTGGAGGAGGCCGCAATGGATTCAGAATAATGTCTCCATTGCGCTTCCTCCAGGCGAACATCAACCACTGCGCCGCTGCTCAGGATCTTTTGCTCCAGAGCATGGCGCAGTGGTTGATAAACGTCGCCGTGGTCGCCGAGCCGTATTTTGTCCCGCCCAGGAACGACTGGGTAGCGGACCTGGACGGCTCAGTGACCCTAATTTCGTCGGCCGCCGCCGGTACCCCGCCTCTCGATCGCGTACAGAGAGGGCGCGGGATTGTCGCAGCCCGGTTCGGGGAGATCGCCGTGGTAGGCGTTTACTTCTCCCCGAACCGATCTCTCGCCGAGTTCCAAGACTCCCTAGTGGAGCTGGGAGACGTCGTCGTCGCCCTTGGTTCCCTCCCCGCGCTCGTCCTCGGGGACTTCAATGCCAAGAATGTGGCTTGGGGTTCCCGGTACACGGACTACACGCGGGGCAGGATGCTCGAGCACTGGGCCCGGGCACATGGCCTGGTCATCGAGAACCGGGGTTCTGTCCCCACGTGCGTGCGGATGCGGGGCGAGTCGGTGGTGGACATTACGTTCGCCACCTCCGACCTGTCGCCGCGCGTCACCGACTGGCGTGTTGTGGAGGAGGTGGAGACCTATTCCGACCACCGGTATATCCGGTTCGACGTCTCCGCCCAGACCTCAGACGCGCCGGTCCCAAGTGGACGGAACCCAAGTGGTCCGCGATGGGCGCTGAAGCAGCTGGACCGGGAGCTATTCCTGGAAGCCTCGATCGTGCGGGCCTGGGTGTCATCACCGGACAGGCCTGCCGACATAAACGACGAGGCCGAGTGGTTCCGGGAGGCCATGTCGGAGATCTGCGACGTGGCCATGCCCCGGGTCCGGCAAGGACGCGCCCGGCGTCAGCTGTACTGGTGGTCGCGCGAGTTAGCAGCGCTGCGCGAAGCGTGCGTTGCCGCGCGCCGCCGGTACACCAGATTCCGCAGGCGCCGCACCCGACCTCCGGACGCGGCGGCTGTGGAGGCGGAGCTGTACGAGGGCTACAGGGCAGCGAAGACCGTCCTCCGCGACGAGATCTGGCGGGCCAAGGAACTGGCCCGCAAGGAGATGCTGGAGTCTCTGGACGGGGACCCATGGGGCCGCCCCTACAAGTGGGTGCGAGAAAAGCTCCGCCCCTGGGCTCCCCCGTTGACGCAGAGTCTCCAGCCTCAGTTCGTGGAGGATGTGGTGAGCGCCCTGTTCCCATCGCGGGGGGAGCATACCCCCCCGCCTATGGCTCCGTCTCCGACGGAATCTGAGGACGAAGCTGACGCAAACGCGGACCACAGCGACGACGACGTCTACGACGCTCCAGAGGTGACCGAGGTAGACCTGAGAGTGGCGGTACAGCGGCTCAAAGCCAAAAATACCGCCCCGGGACCCGACGGCCTGCCAGGAAAAGCCTGGGTCCTGGCCTCGGGGACTCTCGGGCCTCGACTGGGGGGGCTCTTTAGCGCATGCTTGGAGAGGGGCCAGTTCCCGCTTCGTTGGAAGACGGGGAAACTGGTCCTGATCCAGAAGCACGGGCGCCCTGCGGACTCTCCGTCCGCATTCCGGCCCATCGTGCTGCTCGACGAGGTGGGCAAGCTCTTGGAAAGAGTCATTGCAGACCGCCTCGTCGGGCACCTAAATCGGGTGGGCCCGAACCTGTCGGAGTGCCAGTTTGGCTTCCGCAGGGGGCGCTCGACGGTGGACGCTATCATGCGCGTTAGAGCCCTCACGACGGGGGATGCAGTGGCCCGGGGCAGGGTCGTCTTGGCGGTGTCTTTGGACATCTCCAACGCCTTTAACACCCTGCCCTGGAGTTGCATCAGGGAGGCACTCCGGTATCACCGGGTGCCGACCTACCTCCGTCGTATAGTCGAGGATTACCTGACGGACAGAGCCGTCATCTACCCCGGTCACCGGGGAGAGTGGAACCGGCGAGAGATGTCGTGCGGTGTTCCACAGGGATCGGTCTTGGGACCGCCCCTGTGGAACATCGGATACGACTGGGTGCTGCGCAGCGACCTCCCTGATGGCGTCAGCGTAATATGTTACGCTGACGACACGCTCGTCCTGGCACAGGGAGAGTCGCACCAGGCGGCGGCCGACGTGGCGACGGAAGCGGTCGCGACAGTCGTTCAGAGGATCCGGCGGTTGGGACTCGACGTGGCGCTGCACAAGACGGAGGCCATGTGCTTTCATGGCCGTCTGAATGCGCCGCAGTCAGAGTCCCACATAACGGTGGGAGGGGTTCGCATCGGCGTCGGGAGGACGATGAAGTACCTGGGACTCGTCCTCGACAGCCGATGGAACTTCAGGGAGCATTTCCTGAGTTTGGCCCCGAGGCTGAACCGGGCAGCAGGCGCCCTCAGGCGGCTCCTGCCCAATATCGGCGGGCCAAACACCTCCTGCCGGAGGTTGTACGCCGGTATCGTGCGGTCCATGGCCCTCTACGGGGCCCCTGTGTGGGCCCTGAGCATCCGGACGCGACCACTGAAGTTGGTCGCATGCCAGAGGGTCATGGCTATCCGGATGATCCGGGGATACCGCACGATCGCCGGCGAATCGGCCAACCTCCTTGCCGGATTGCTGCCCTGGGATCTGGAGGCGACTGCCCTCCAGCGCGTCTACGAGTGGCGCGTGGAGGCGCAGCGCCGGGGCGTGACCCCGCTGCCTCGCGAAGTCGAGGCGCGGCGCGAAGACCTCCGGCGTGATCTCAGGGCAGTATGGAAGGAACGACTGTCGCGACCGACGGCCGGGCACGCCGCAATTGCGGCGGTAAGACCCCTCTTTGAGGAGTGGCTGGAGAGAAGTCATGGCGTCCTGACCTACCGCTTGACGCAGGTCCTCACCGGACACGGAAGTTTCGGGAGGTACCTGTGGCTGATGCGAAAGGAGGAGACGCCTGGGTGTCACCACTGCGAAGATCGCCCGGAGGACACGGTGGAGCATACGGTGCAAGACTGCCCAGCTTGGGCGGAGCACCGACGTGTCCTCACGGCTGCGATAGGCGGAGACCTCTCGCGCCCGGCATTGGTTGCGGCCATGCTGCGGGGCGAGACGGAGTGGGAAGCGGTCAGCTCCTTCTGCGAGGCAGTAATGCTCGTCAAGGAGGAGGCAGGCCGCGAGCGAGAGAGGACAGCGTCCTCCCTCCGCCCCAGCCGCAGTGGTAGGCGCCCACGGCGACGGACGTCGCTTGATGATCTCCGGCCACCGTAGGCGCGGGCATGCGGGCAGCGAGTAAAGGGCAACTCGCTGCCCGACCAAGGACCATGCCCGGGTCGACGGCGCGTTGTGTCCCACGCGCGCCTCAAAGAGCGTCAGCATAATGACGGGGCCCCCCTCTCAGAGGGCCAAAGCCTGCCGGGGTTGCGGGATTATTTCCTCACCGTGACCCCGGTACATAAAGGGCTACTGAAGGACACCGTGGATTTTAGTCAGTACAAGTCTGACAGTCCCTCCCGCCCTGCCCGGGGTGGGAGGACTCATTTGATGATTTTACCACGTTAAAAAAAAAAAAAAAAAAAAAGGTAAAAATAAAAACTTGAATAGAAAAAAGTTACAATAAGTACAGAAATTCTACGTCTTTCTACCTATGCTAACAATGTTGCTTCATTAGAGAACGTAACCTATTTTGATTTTTCAACCGATTTTACAAAGAAATACCTGGAAACACGGATAGTTAAATGGAAAACTTTCAGTTCTATTTTTTATTTCCTAAAGGATCCACGTGTATGGTTCCGCACGTGGATCCAGCGCCCTTCAACTATCTACTTAAATTATTAAAAAATAAGTTTACTTGACACACACGGACTTTTCCCTTTCTAGCTGTGTGACAGTAACAGAAGTTGATGTCATAATAATATTGTAACTTTACCTAAAATTCACACACCTAAAGAATTCTCAAAAAGTTGAGTAGGTATATGTAGTTCATTCTGCTATCTCCTTTTGCGTCTGTGTTACGCTATGACGAACCTGAAACTGATCTGTCTACTCATTAAATACACCTAAACTGATACCTCTTTCCCCTGGGAATCGAAAGGTACTAAGGCACGCCCTCTGATACAATCAGGAAATTCCACTCCTTAGCTGTGCGTGAATTGTGCTTAAAGTTTAGCATCCACGGTTCCTTTATTGAACAGTTTGATGGCTAGCACAATGGCTGAGTGATCGACTGCTGCGCAGCTTGTCGCGGGTTTGATCCCCGCACGGAACAAATGTTTGTATGACCTGCGAGTAGTTGTTCCGGGTCTGGATGTTTGTGCATGTGAGTTTCTATGTTTGTAAGCGCACCAACGATACAGGATAAATTCCTAGTGTAGGGCAACGTATCAATAAAAAAAGACAAGACACGATGATCCTCTTATGTTTTTTTAACAAATCTTTCCTCTCTTTCTAACAGGTGGAAGTAGACGGAGAAGTAACAAAGAGTGTGCTAACTTGGCACGTTCGTCGGGAGGACAGTGGGAGGCAGCTGACCTGCCGTGTCTCCAACCCTTGGTTCCCAGCACATACGCTGGAAGACTCGGTCACTTTGGAAGTTATGTGTGAGTATTAACTTCAAGTTGATAACTACTGTTCCGTAAAGTTGGCATGACATCATCATCAGCCTATAATGTTACCACTGCTGGGACACAGGCCTCATATCTGTGAGAGGAAGTGAGCCATAATCCACCACGGGAACCTAGTACAGGTTGGTATATGACACAATGCTTCTTTGAGGGTTCTAGAGTTTTCTCACGATGTTTTCATACACCGTTTTGAGAGCAGTGGTGAAGAAATAATCTATGTAAAGTAATGTGCCAGGCTCTTGCTTACGGTTTCAGTTGTAACTTTAGAATTCGCCAGAATTATGATCAAACGCTGCATTTTTAATGCTGCCGAATTTATTTATCCCTAAATTATTTTCGCAACCGCTTGTACTATTTTAGCGCAAAAAATGCTGTTTTCACAAAAATCAAAAAGCCATAAATTCAGTAACAGCCAATACCGAACACACGATTTACAAGCACAATACAAATGCGGACAAAATAATTGACCCAGTAACAAAAACAACTGAAAACCTACGGGCGATATATCAAATGCACACCACACACTAGATACGGGAGCGGTGGAGTTCCGGCGGTGTTTGCCGGCGGCCCGACTCGTGTGCCAACAACTTTGTCCCCAAGTTTAAATATTATCGCGAGCTAGAAGGCTCGTGTTGTGCCGTGATACAAGGAGTGTCGCAATACGGGTTTATTATGAAGTATTTATGCTACTGTTTATAAACATGGCTGCCTGGAACTAGAATACGGGCTGGTGTTAGCATAAATTAGTTTGGGGAAGCTATTTAGCATCGGATGAGTAATTACTGGATTTGGTGTTTAAAGTGCTTTTAGGATTTTAGTTTGGGCTTTTAGTGTGTCGCAATTTACTTTTAGAGAACTTGTCTTGTCCAACTATAGGCTAATGGACAAATATAAAGGGTTTAAGAGAAGAGAAGGGATACGGAAGGGACAGCTTTTCACCGTTAACAATTTATGCGGTTTATCTATATGAAGAAAGCCTCCAATAATCACGCCTACGATTTCTAGGTCTCTTAATAACGGGGCTCAGAGTGAAATTAAACATCGAACCTATCTGTATTATTATTTTTTTAATTTTATTGGCAAGGCTCACAAACTAACAACTAGTACAGGGACAAGATTAAAAACTAAATTGCTAATTACAAGCCACTACATTTATTTTCCTAAATTACTTCGTATTTTTCCTAGGCAGTTAACACATAATATTCCCAATATTACCTTCTCCTGCCAAACGATAGTTGAGATAAACACGTGTCCTGCTTCCCGAAGCGTGGCTTATGTAATATGCATTAATATAGCGGCCATTACATACATTAGGCTGACACACCTAATTTACCCAGACCTAATGAGGTAAATGAAGCTTTATGCAACCTTCTGTGAGTTGCAGCCATTCGCGCTGAAGATAGTTATAGCATTATTATTTTGTGACAGATTATAAAACTCAGATTTAGGCATTGTTTTCTTTTGATATAAATTGCTGTAAAGTGATAAATGCCAAGCGTTCTTCTCCATAGAGATCTACTTCTTGGAATGGGTATCTACTGTACTTTCACAGTTTTTATGTCTTGTGATTGGGACTGTAGCACCATAACTTTTTAGTGTCTATGGTTGGACTATACTTAAAATAAACGCTTTGATTTTGATTTGATTTTGATAACGTAGTGTATGGCGCCCTCCTTTTTTTTTTTTTTTTTTTTACGTGGTATGGCGCCCTCCAGCTAGATGAACTGACGACCTTAAGAGAGTGCCTGGGACAGACTGAATGCAGAAGAAAGAGGACAGTGATACGGTGCAGCCTAAGAGAGGCCTATGTCCAAAATAACGATTGATTTTTAGCATTCAAATTTCTGAACTAAAAACCATAAGAAACGGTTCATAAATCACCCTTATCCACTTGCTTCTGGATTACTCGATGATGCCAATATGGTTAGGAGACTGAAAAGAAACCACATACTCATACAACTGAGCGCAAGGCTGAATGAACTCTGAAAATTTTACATTCACTGAACCAAGCTGATAAATAATTATTTTTAAATGCATTAACGCATGCGACGTGCATCGTAAAGATGATTTTTGAGGAAAGAAAAATTTCAAAGAAAGATTGCAAGTGGGTTTTTTAGGATTGCTAGTTAGTTAAGGCGTCTGGAGTACCTATCCAGAAGACGCGGGTTCAAATCCCACTTGCAAACTGAAATTTTTCTTTCCTCAAAAATCATCTTTATAAAGCTGATAAAAGTCTAGCGACTGATTGCAGGAAAGAAAAATTGAATTTGGAGGACAAAAAGAGTTGCTCAAAAGATTCAGGAGTTGACTAACTTCTTAGATCATCATCTGCCTAGCCTTTTCCCAACTATATTGGGGTCGGCTTCCAGTCAAACCAGATTCAGCTGGATATCAGTATTTTACATGGAGCGACTGCCTGTCGGACCTCCACAACCCAGTAACTGGGTAATACGATACCCCATGGTAAGACTGGTTGTCAGACTTTAGAGCTTCTGACTAACAGTAACGACTGTCAAAGATCTACAAATGACAGCCGGGACCAACGGCTTTACGTGCTTTCCGAGGCACGGAGGAAACTCGCTATGATAGATGGTCACCCATCCACAGACCAACCTCGGCAAGCGCAGCTTAACCCGGAAGATCGGCCTGTGCGGCTGTAATTATTTAGCCACGAGCTCCTCAGTTGACTAACTTCTTAGATACTTATTGTTAAAATACTAACACGACTCCACTCATCCCCAAGGGAAAAACAGTTTAAATCTAAACGGCTGAACTAAACTCAACGCGACTCAGTTTCAAACTATCATGACAACTCGGAAACAACGTAAACAAAATCCGTACTGTTAGCAAAAACAAACTTCCCCTCTCCATTATATTTAAACAGGAATAGTGTGACAGCGAACAAACTCATGACATTAACTTAAACATAAACTGGTTAATGCGATTACTTCAAAAACGTAAGCTGCGACAACTTTCCTAGCAAGTTTATCTCGTCAAGTTAAAACATTATCGCTTATTGTCAAGCAGTGCGTCGGTTTTCGTGGCCTTATGTGTAACGAGTTGGGGCCAATGTTGGGACCAATATTGGATCAAATCATTCACGTCAAAATTTCATCGTTATTATCTTATATCTTATTCTATTCAAGCTTTATTAATTGTAGTCATAAAATACCTAAATTATTTCATCAATATTGATAATGTGCTTCTCAGAATTTCGTCTGGCGAAGAATTATAAATAGGGGCTGAAGCTTAACCCGATCTTATTAAAATTGACTTTTAGAACAAATTGAATTCTTTTCGTAAAAAAAAACAGGCCTAAATAGTCGAGCTTCTAAAAAACTACCAATTAGTTAGTCGTTCGCTAAGCCTCATTTAGACGACGCAAGAACTCGAACGCGAGTTGCGTTACATTGCGGAATTTATAGGTAGAACAAATTCAGTTAATGAAACAAATGCCACAATGTAGTGAAACTCGCATACGAGTTCTTGCTCCGTCTAAATGGCGCTTTAAGCCCACCCAAAGGCTAACTGGAATATTGCCTATCAGCGATAAGTCTACCATTATAATTTGTATCCATAGAAACATAGACTAGCATTTCAAAGAATGTATGTGAGGATGGATGGATGATGTTTGTTTGTTTTTTTACACAGAACTACAAAAGGTATGTTTGGTACTCAAATAGTGTATAAAGTATAGTATATTTTTATAAGTATAGTATATTATAGTATATTTTTATCCCTCTAGTCTATTTAAATAAAAAAATAAATCCCAAACGTTTCGCGGGGGAACAACGTTACGGCCATAAGTTAGTTTACATTAAAAATATTGTAGCTGTGTACACGTTTTTTTGTTATCATTAACGTATATTCTATCTATGTAACTACCATTAAAAATCTAAATTCACAAAATCCAAAATAAAACCTCTAAAAGCAACCAACCTCAAAGTCAACACCAACATTTGTCACACAAGACCAACACGCAAACATTTTACAAAATTAGCAGTCAGCTTTTTGAAGTTTGTTACTTACACGCGTACGGGGATGTTAAATAATTTCGTTATGATATAAACACTTTGAGTGAGAACCCCAAGGATTACTGACAGAAGGGATAACTTTGACAATGATATAATACAGGGGGTTGTTTTATCTTTTCGCCTGTAACTGAAGGGTTTCGCGGAAGAGCATTTGAAGTTGGTCAAGTGTTGGTTCTGATAACAGTTGTTATCTTTTTATGAGGTTAAACTTGGTTGTAATGAGTTTTCTTTTTTTAATGTTTGTTTTGATTGTTGTTATTTTGAAAAGTTTCTGGGAGTTTCTATCCAAATGCATACTTATAGTCTATATGTAAAAGGAAAAGCGAGTGAAATAAAATCAATTGGATCAGGTTCAAGGATATTTTTAATCCAAGTGAATAGTTTTCATAGGTTCATTTCCGATCTCGAAGGAAACTATTTTGAAAACTACACTGAACAAGCTTTTTATTTAGATGTTTTCATAATCGTCAACGCCGCTCACATCGAGTTACTTCAGTTGACTCAAAATCAAATAATTTTATTTCATAGGCTTTTTCGGGCTTTACAAAACATAGAAAAATAGGTGCACTATTTGCGTTGGTCGTTTACCAAAGAATATAAACAATTTTATTCATAATATCCGATAATTCTATAAATGAAATAGCTGAATACTCTGATTGTGTTATTTAGTACTTTAAACAATAAAATTCCACACTTTGCTTCTCCAACAGGGGACGTTAAAACAAGTTTTAATATGGCACGCGGGAAATTACAAATAAAAATTCGTTATTTTCGAAAAACTTATTTTATGCACGTACGAAATGCAGTAATACGAGTTGCAAAACAAACAAACAAACAACGTAATAATTGTACTGTTGCCCGCTCCCCAGGTTCGAAGTGGGGCAAAGAGTTTATTGGGGCAGACGGGGCAAAACTTTGAGGGCTTTTGTTTTTGTTGACGATCCGCCACGCTCACGCCCTCAGGCGATGTGCGATGCGATTTGAGACTTTAGTACAGCCAAATGCGCGAGTTATACAAAATAAATCATTGAAATAATGCTGACAGTCAAAACTTTTTAGGAAAGTTATTTTTAAAAAATGCTCTGCTGTTTTTAAAAAAATACGGAATAATCCACTGCAACCGTTTGCTTTAAGCTGTTCGTTTCACCTTGTATAAGACACGTGACGTGCTCTTGTTAATTGACGTTGAGTTGACGGCACGATTGGCGCAATGGCTGAGCAATTGGATTGTTCCGCTGCGTGTCGCTGGTTCGATTCCCGCACGGAGCAAATATTTTCCATAAAAATAGTTGTTATTGTATGATCTTTAAATAGTTGTTCCGAGTCTGGGTATTTGTGCATCTTAGTTTATAAGTTTGTAAACGCACCCACGACACAGGAGAAATTCCTAGTGTGGGCCAACGTTTAAACAAAAAACAATTTCTCACATTTTTATTTGCACGAATGAAACACGCTTGTCGCTTAAACCAGTTGTTTGTGGTCAAGCAGTGAAAATTTTCAGTTTTGTTGACCTTACTGAAGTATTTTTAGACCTGTAAATATTGATGGTTCCCAAAACTTAGCAGGTACAGTAATTTATCTCGACTAAAATCAATGTTTTAAAGACCGATCTGCCATTAGTGAACAGTAAATCTGTTTTTGTTGACGTTACTGAAGTATTTTTAGGTCTGTAAACACCTGCCTTCCAAAACTTTTGCTAACAGTTTTGGCCTAAGATGTTTGGTCAATGTTTTGAATATCCATTCCCGTTCCGTTCGTCAGTAAATTTGTGTCCTATTTATAATTAATTTTTAGGAGTTCGTATTAAAATGATTTCGCATTTTGTCTAGTTTTGTGTCAGATATATGCGGTGGCAAATCGCAAGTGTAGGGACAGTGTGATTTTGTGCAATGTCAAGTGTCCGATACGGTGTTTCTGTTTACCCAGGTCTGGAGGACTCATTCTGATATTTCAGAAAAAAATGAATATTTTTCTTTTAAACACTCTTACCACATTCTCAAGCTGTATCTTCTGGAAGTCAGAATCGACAGAATATTATGCCCGTCCAAGTTGATGTACCAGAAAATAATACAGTTTGTTTAGGACCGATAACAACTGGGATATGACCAGTTGCCTAGCACCATGTACACAGTCGTGCCATAAGTTCTGTCAAAGGGAAAAATTTCGTATTTAGGATGCAAGTCAAAGTAATTTATGATGAGCATTCGAAATTTAAACATTTTTAGAATATAAAAACAAAGGGTTTCTGGAATTTGCTTCATTTTTAGGGTTCCGTAGTCAACAAGGAACCCTTATAGTTTCGCCATGTCCGTCCGTCCGTCCGTCCGTCCGTCCGTCCGTCCGTCCGTCTGTCCGCAGTTTAGCTCAGAGACACACAGTACTAGAGAGCTGTAATTTGGTGTAAATATACGGATTTGTTGTGCCGAAAAAGTGGTAAAATAAAATCTAGTAAAATATTTTTTTTTAGGGTACCTCCAGTACTTACACGTAAAGTGAGGATTTTTTTTTTCTCGCGTACCCCTTAGTGTGGGGTATCATTAAATAGGCCTTTAAAAAATAATGATAGTTTCCATCAACAATTTTTTGATAAAAAAATTCGTTTGTGAAATATTAAGCTTTAAAGTGCTAAATTTTGTTCGATTCGAGTGTCCCCCCCCTCTACCAGCTAAACGGTTATGTTTGGGGGTGTGAAAAAATTCACAATAATAGTATATATAACGAAGTTTAAAAGAAAATTATCATGACTAAGAAGGCTTTACAACTTTACGAGTAATAGTCGACCAACTTATAAAATGTACTTGGATTCATACTTTCTTAAACAAAATGTATCGGAGAGAACTGCAAATGTAAGTTTGTCAACTTTATTTTACAGCTTTTATAGGTATGTTTTTTGGGGATATGTAGGTTTTTATCGTCAAATATTTTTAACTAAATTCAAAAAAAGGAGGAGGTTCTAAATTCGTCGTAATCTTTTTTCTTATGCATTTTCCCCGATTTCTCAAAGATTCCTGGACCGATTTTGAAAATTCTTCTTTTTAAAATTAAATTCAGCGAATCAATTTAGTTAGTTCGCATAAGTATTTTGATGGGCAACTACGGCACCCTACACTGTGCGTGACCCGACACGCACTTGGCCGGTTTTTTAAAATGGAGTGGACGCGCAAAGAAGACAGAGTCGCAGTAATTGCATTGCATCGTTGCAGTCACGCGCCAACTGAGATTTTCAAACTGCTTAAAAATTTGGAAATTCCAATTAGATTTATTTATCGTATTATCAAACGATTCAGGGAAGATTCAAGATTAGAAGACAAAGAAAGGAGCGGTCCACCTCGAACTGTTCAGACTTCAGCGGTCATCAAAGCAATGAAGGCGCGAATCCAACGAAATCCTGTCCGCAAGCATAAAATGTTGGCTCTGCAAATGGGACTAAGCAGAACTACTGTTAAAAGGCTGTTGAATGAAGATCTTGGACTGCGTGCTTACAGAAAAAATACAGCAAATCTTCTTCACGCGCGACTGAAGAAAATCAGACTCGAAAGATCCCGAGTGTTGTTAAAGCGGCACGCGGGAAAAAAATACCGCGAAATACTCTTTTCGGATGAAATTTTTTTTAATGTTGAGGAGAGTTTCAACAAAAAAAAATGATAGAGTGTATGCACACTCTAGTGAAGAAGCGAGCAGACGGGTGCCACGTGACAGCGTGGTCATCATCCTTCGGCATTCATGGTTTGGCTTGGGGTGTCCTATTTGGGTCCAACAGAGGTGTTTTTTTGTGAAAAAGGAGTGAAAACCAGTGCTCTCGTATATCAAAATACAGTCCTAACAAACATTGTGGAACCTCTTTCACAAACAATGTTCGAAAACAGGCACTGGATATTCCAGCAGGATTCTGCGCCGGCTCATAAGGCGAAAAGTACCCAAGACTGGCTCACGACCCGTGGAATCGACTTTATCAGGCACGAGGATTGGCCTTCCTCCAGCCCAGACTTGAATCCCTTGGATTATGAAATATGGCAGCACTCAGAGGAGAAGGTTTGCGCTAAACCCCATCGCAATTTGGAGTCACTTAAAGCATTCCTAATTAAAGCAGTCGCCGATATTGACATGAACGTCGTGCGTGCTTCGATTGATGACTGGCCTTGCAGATTGAAGAGTTGTATCGAAGCAAGAGGAGGACATTTCGAATAATTTTGATGTAGTTCAAATCTGTATTTTATACCCTTTCATTTGATATATAAATGGTTGTAGTAGGTAACTTATTGTGTCATTTATTTAACTTTCCATATGGGACAAAACTTATGGCCAGACTGTGTATAAAAATGATAACATATCAAAAGCAAAGCAAACAAAATAGATGAAACAAAAATATGTTTCCATTCCAAAAACTTAATTAACAATTAAGCCCTTTCTACAACCTTGCTACTCTTTGCCAAAGCATTATGTAGGTCCGACTTTGTCAGAGCATCCGTGCTCTGAATAAACAATTCTGTCGCTGTCTGCCCCAATAGAAATATTCACTTATCTTCACGCTCTTTGTCCTAAGCGTAGCAGCAGAGCTCCAGTGTAACAATAGTCGTTGTGTCGGTGGTCGATACTGCAGTGCTGCCGTGATTGTACACCATCTTTGTAATGTAAAGCGCTTTAGAAGAGCTGTAAGAGCTTCTGCAATACGGATAGTCTTTGATGATTGGTTGCGTAGTTCTATCGTTTTGAAAGATCAATAAAGGGGTATCTCTGTCTCCTTTTTATTGTGAATTTTGTGACGTAACGAACAAAGCGAATCAGCCAGTCGTATTGGTAACAAAGCTTATTTGTAAAAAATTTGGATTATCCTTTGGTCGCGGAACCGTCTTATGTCAAGGCCTCAGGTAGCCGTGGCCTCGGAATGTAAAAGTCGATTGTAGGACACCGTCAATTTTAGTCAGTACAAATCTGAAAGTCTCAGTCAGTTGTTAAGATGGGAGGACTCATATGAGAATTTTACCACGTTAAAAAATCCTGAGTAACACATAGTTTGTTTAATCTCCAAGCAGTAATTCCGGGTCTGAGTGTTTATTTATCAAGTTAATTTTAATCCTGATTTGGACAGTAATACTTGCCAATTGTTCAATATAAAATATCCGGCTTACTTATCTTGGATAGGATGTAAAAGGAGGAAAAAGGAGTAGATGATACTATGACGTGTGATGACGAATGAAAGAAAAAAACGTGTTGCGCCGACCCCCAGTAAAATGGGATAAGGGCAGGAAGATGATGATGACTTATCTTGGATATAACTGACATCGATAAGGGATATAGAGTTACATAACAAAATTGCTAATTCTCATAATACACTGCATATCCGTGCGGACGAGGTATGTTCTGTCAAAATTGAAGAAAAAATACCCCTATAAAATCTGATACTAAAAGCTAATGAGCATTTCAGCTAAGTCTACATAAAAACTAAACAGTTTTCTTTATCAAATTACGAAATCCGCTCCGCTTTAACATTATTATCTTCAAGTTAAAAGTCCTTCAAACTATCGCTTTAGACAGCAAATCCTTAAAAGGTCTCACAATTTTCAAAGTTAGTGACAACTTTAATCAATCAATCAGAAAGTTGGTTTGGAATTTAAAAGGAAAATTGCCTATTAAGGAACGTTACGTAAAGGAACATTTTTAAATAAAAATTGAGTAAACAGTCGGCACGTGCTCTGAATTTAACGACAGTGTTCTAGTTTGTAATGGTGTCCCAATTTTACAGTATTTTGTGTTGCTGAACTAGGATGGAATCGTCAAAATGAGATACGAACTGGAAAAGGTGAAAAAGTTGATAGTTTTTGTTGAAAATATAGATCTAGGTAGATCTAAAACGCATACCATGCGCATGCCTAACCTACCTGCTTTGCAGACTTGCTTCTGGTTTACACTATAACCAATTTTATTTACTGGGGTTTTAAAATCATCGGACCTCGAGAATCAATCGAGGAAAGAGAAGAGAAACCAATACTCGGCAAGCCTGCGCGCATTTTCCAGTTTCTGACGTAGTGCCACCGACTTGGACAATGGTTAAAGTTGGAAGTTTCCAACTTAAATACGTCAATTTTTCAACGGCATCGAAACAAATCTGTTAAACGTTTACTAATAATCACAGCCAGAATCTACAGCTCAACGTGTTTTCCGATCCAAGGAAGAAAGTCAATTCATCCAACCAAAGACCGTCTTCAGCCGTTTTGATTTCCAACGTAACTCAAATAAGCATTAATTGTTGCAGATCCACCAGTGACACAGATATCCCTGGTCGAACCCAAAGAGCCTCGTCTACTGAGAGAAGACGAGAATGCAGTACTGCTGTGCTCAGCCGATGCGTCGCCACCAGCTGTGAACTTTACTTTTTATAAAGGACCTGAAGTAAGTGTTTTTGTACTCTTACTTTTGAGCATTACTATCCGTTGTTTTACCAGAAGATTTCTCAATGACAGTACCTAGTTCAACCGATGACCCTGTCTCGTAAATTCCAAAGATGAAAAATAATAATATTAAAAAACATTCAATAATTTATAAAAAATTACTTTCTTTTGCATTAGCATCCATTTTAGATTGACTTTACCTTAACATTTTAAATGATAAAATCTCACAACACTCAGATTGGTTTGGGGCTTCCGCAGTATTTGAAATCGTCATGGGACAGAAAATCAAAATCAAAGCATTTATTTCAAGTAGGCCAGTTACAGGCACTTTTGAATTTTCATAGACAATCAAAGGAATATTATTAAACACTACAAAAGTTATGGTGTTACAGTCCCAGTCACAAGACATAAAAACTATGAAAGTACCGTAGATGCCGTTCCAAGAAGTAGATCTCTATGGAGAAGAACGTGCAAGAAACTCCTTTTAGACCACTCACACTCTTTTTAGATCGCCAAAATGAGCTATACAGCTATAGATACAGTCAGAATTGGTTCACTTTAGCTCAAGATATTTCCTATCTTGAGCTAGTGTGGACCTGTAGGTACTGCGGAAGACCTTTCTTCGGCAGTAGCCACAACCTGAAACATTGAATAAATAAATTAAAAAGCAACACTTACCTACGTCACAATCTAAACGATTATAAACTCCAACATTATAAAGAAATTCAACTAAGTTAACCGTAAATAGTAAGTTGGCATGTTGAAGTACCTAAGTCTTAGTTAGCGTGATTCAATAATGAGAATTTAATTGTTGCTTCATGAAAATTCAATTTGTTATACTGGCAAATAATAACTTCATAATAGCGTTCGGTTTTACGTAGTACGTTGTCATAATTAGTTTTTGCTGTATTTTTATATTTATAGCTCATAGGCTTAATAATAAATGGCTGAGAGTTTTGCTTGTTCCAATTTATTGTCTTGTTGTATTATTTCATTAAAAATTAATTATGTTTTTTTTTTACTTAAAAAATGTACTCTAGAACTTCAGATCCAAAATTCGTTCCGCTTGTGTTAAATTCAACCGTAGGCCAAACAATTTCTAAAACTCAAAACAAAAATTCGGGACAAATCAAACACAACTACACAAATTGTCCAAAAAAACTAACCTAAAATAAAACCATTTACTTCAAATCTGTACTCGTTTTTTTGTCTAGGTCCACCTAATCAGAGATGACCCAATCGGAGGTCTTTCCATAGAGAGCAACAGACTGGTGATCAGAGGGCTAAGGAGACATCATTCTACAGTCTACCGGTGTCGAGCAAGAAATTCTGAGGGCAGTGCGTTGAGTGACCCTCTAACATTGAATGTACTATGTAAGTATTTTTTTTCTCTTTTGCATATCAACTTTCATTCCTTTTTTAGAAACCTTGGGACGATTCTCTACCGCCGCTGTTACCAGAGCCTGTAGCCAAACGGCAAGCGACAATTGTCAACATTCAGCAGTCGTTAATACATTTTCAACTTTATACCCCTTTTCTTAGAGTTCAAAATCTATCAAAGATTACAGATCGTTTTCGTTTGTTTTGTTCGCTACCGCTCAGCAGTTTATACTAGATTTTCAAAATTATGCGATGGGGTATAAAGTTGAAAATGTATTAGCGACTGCTGAACGTTAACGATTGTCGCTTGCCGTTTGGCTACAGGCTCAGGTATTTTTACAAATGTACGAAAGCTCTGGGTGCGGAAACCAGATTGCGCGGTGGATCGCCATTCTTCTTTACAGGAGCTTTATTTTTTGTTTTCTAACTGCCATTTAAACTACTTCCAGGAAAAGAGTTCCTGGAAGGAATTGGGGGAGGCCTTTGCTCAGCAGTGAGCTAGTACAGGATAATAAAAAATAGGACTGTTATTTTTTCATTGTACTAGGTACTCGTAGTACTTTACTAAAATTTATTTCGTTGAAAATATGACAAAACCCTGTTGTGTTTCCAATAGAATTTTCAGCGAAATATATTTCAGTTTTTTCTGAAAACTTGATGCTTCCATTTATAGCCTGTTCACACTTTAAATCCACCACTAAGCTTGTTTCAAAGAGCTTATCGTATTCCGAAAACTTCGCAGGAAATTTTATCATCATATTTATATTATAAAGCATTCAATTAGCTATTTTTGAATCAGAAGTCAATAAAAATGATGACTGAAAATTAAATCACTATATATGCAGACGCGCACCGCAGACGCGGTGCTATGTGGACATGACAGCATACAGCACCATGATGCGTCTATATATGTCATTAAATCACTACAATGTAACTGAAATTCAATTAGCAAAATAGTGGAACTAACTACCTTCGTCTGAGTTCCCGAACGCATACAATTCGATTCTCTTCAAAGTTATGGTGAACAAACTTCTAAAGCGTAAACTCACTGCATCGTATATTTGTCTATGACGCTTCTAAACTTGACTAGAATTAAGAGCAAACAAATATCTGAAAAAATGAACAGGCCCTATAGCCAAACAGCACAAGACAGCAGACGAAAATCGTTATCGCTCAGGAGTCACTAATACATTTTCAAACTTTATACCCTAGCGCATTAAGTTGAAAATCTATTAAAGACTGCTGAGCGATAACGAACGAAACAAACTATCTGTAAACTACAATAGATTTTCAACTTTACTTACTGTGGTATAAAGTTGAGAATGTATTAGTGGTCGTTTATTATAATTCTCGATTAAAATATTTAGAACACAGTGTACAGTACAGTCAACTTCAGAGAAAACTAAATCCCTTTGGTAGTGAAATCACTAACTACTATACCATCGTTCTTATGCTTAACCATTTCTCGACCATGTTCCATCTAGCTCGACCAGAATGTGCGACCGGCAACGTGATCCAGCAGTTAGCTGGTGCCCCAGGTGGAGAAGTGAGAGCGAGGTGTTCTGTGACAGCACCAGCCAGTCGTGATGCTGGGCCGTTGAGGTTCTACTGGACTTATAATGGAACCAAAGATGTCTTGCCGGTATGTCGAAATGCATATAGAAACATTTCAATTATTGATAACATTACTTTGAAATAATTATGTTGAACCACTTCTGAATGTAGGTAGTCATTTAATCAAAATAGACTGATTTATCAATGGTTCCCCAAGTCGCCCTCCTTTGGACACTTCCTAGGGTTTTGGCTGGAAAGAAGTGGCGAAACAAACTGCAGCACCACATTTGTCTGTATGGTTGGAAGAACCAACATTTTGTACAACACGAACAGAATACTTTAAACCTTGGTCATGTATCTAATACCATGTAGGCTTATGTTCAGCAGTGGACATCTTCCGGCTGATGATGATGATGATAATGTATCTAATACTAATATTAAGATGACAAAATTAGATGATGATCGAAAGGGAGTTAGCATCAAGAGTGACTGTCGTCTTCTTCCGTTTTGATCTTAAATCTTATCACTTTGGTTCCGATAGAAGCCACGTCAATTTCCTGTATGGTAGACGATTAACCTTCTTGACACCTAGATGTCAGCCCTAGAAGATTATAAAAAGCCAATACTATTTCAACAGATACCAGCAGCCAATGTGACAGTGATGGGTTCCACTAGTACTGTCATCCATGGTCTACATTCAGACATCGAAGAAGATTTAGGCTGGCTAGCATGTTGGGCTAGTAATGATGTGGGCAACCAGCGGGAGCCATGCCTGTTCAGGATCTTGCCTGCTGGTAATATATAGCTGATAATTTTGTTATTAATTCCTTATTGTTTTGTAGGAAACACACTTGTTTTATTTTATTTTATAAAGCACTATTTGAATAGCACTTTACTACTCGTAGCAGTGAATTTTTAACTAAAGCGAATATTAGTAATTAAACTAAATTGTATGTATTGCCGTTGACTGCTTCTGAATTTGGTTTGAACGAGCCAAACGCGTGCAGCTTCTTCGTCGTTGAAATTAGCTCTAATAGTGCACCAGTGAGCCCAAAAACATTGTGGCAAACAAATTCACTTGTTATTTTTATTCATGTTCCCATCACATGCATGCCAAACCAAACATCATCAACATCTCCACAGCGCTCCCGGAACCACCAAGTAACTGTGAGATCGAAAACGAGCTACTCCACTGCGAGCCAGGTCACGATGGAGGTCTCCCTCAACGGTTCCTACTCGAAGCTTTGGAGGTACGGCATCGCACTGAGACCGCGCAGGAGGACAATGAGATCTCCACGATGAATGATCAGGTGAGCGCGGCGTGGCTGTGCTTTGAACAATTCCATCGCATCCCCTTGTGTCTTCATTCTAAAGCTTTGTTTACAATGGGAAGAGTTTCTAGACAGGTCTTTCCTTTCGTTTCTGTTTGAACTATACTCTGTAAACAGTTGAGAGGATTAAATATCTCTCCGATATTTTCTGAAAAAAAAAATATTCTCGTCATTCGAGAGATATCTCCACGGACGCAATTTTCTCAGTCATAGTCACTTCAATCAAAATCAATTGTAGTGTCGCTTCTGGGAAAAGGCGACATACACGTGGTAATATTAACTTAAGTAGTCCAGATCGTTTTAACCATAGATTTTCATGTCTCTATTATAATCACTTTTATTTATATCCAGAAACTTTCGGTATGTAAGTAATGCTATATAATGATGATTGTCACTGTTTTCCTCTTGAGTATTAAAATTGTCTTCAACTTCAATCATCATTTTTCTATCCTTATACTTTTCTTCTTTGATCGGTGTATAACAGTTTCTTCTTCTATTCTCTGCTACCAGACGTTGCACAATTCATTTACTGTGTCCCATGATAATATCGTATCCTTACAGAATCCATCCATCTTTAATGTGTCTTCCAATTCCTTATCTATCCACATTCATACCCATCGGTTTCTGAGGTACATGCATGTCACTCTTTCTCATCTTCACATGTCCATATTCCTCTTCATCTTCAATGTATTCTTCAAAATCTACTTTGAAACCAAATAGCGTTTCTTCGAAGTCACTGTATCTTGTTTGTGGACTTCTAGCTCTCAAGCCGTCTCAATCCCTTGTAATGGCTTCTACAGAGTTGTATTATCCAAAAAGTTATTTCTGAATGAGGCCGCTTAAGAACTATAATAATGCAAAGATCCAAGTTTCAATCTCAGATCCTAACCAATTTACAAGAATAGGAAATGAATCGTCAAGGGATTTACATCAGAATGTGAATTTGCTTTTCTTACAAAGAAATGACCTTAGGAACTATGAGTTGATGTGAAAGGTTCGATGGTAATGTCGCTGAAAAAGGATGGAGTGATTTCGACGATAAGAGAATAGAGCGTGTTAAGCAACAAACGTTAATAAATTGAAGTTAATAGGGCAGCATTATGGCCTCAAAAATCTGTTTAAAAGTTGAAGTGTTGAAAATACAGTACTTTCTAAAACAGAAATAAAATTGAAATAACCTCTCATGTATCAGAATAATTGTGTTTTTTCAGCTTTCGGTTTGATCCAGAATTCTCTATTTTATTCTAACTACAAAAATACATTCAGTCGGTTTACTTTTACAGATACCATGAATTCTGTTTGAATAGCCCCAAAAATATGTAAAAACGACGCAAAAAATGCCTGTTACTGTCCTCAATAGATTTGCATGACGCGTTCCGTTTAATTCATGCGCCATTTCTGGTGGTTTTCATTCGATCACAGGATATTTTGTTTGCTACCTGTTCACGCGGTTTATTCTAACAATTCGTGTCGACTGTAAGGTTTCCTACAACGTGTTCGTTAACTATTCAGAGGCCTCATCATGAGTTTTCAGTTATTCTAACGTTTAAACTGCAACTTTGACATTTAAAAATTGACAAATTTCAAGGAAAAAATTAGTGCCTTCTTCGCACACCAGAGGCTCTGTTCCATTTTTCCATACAAGAAACGCTTTATATACTGGAAAGACGCTGTATAGTAAAATAGTGAAAACTTGTGATAAGGGTACTGTTAATCCTTTCATACTTTGTTATTTAGTTTTTGTTGTACATCCAGCTATATAATATCAAGTTACACATAACAAGGTTTTAGCATCGTTTTGTATCATCTCTCCACATAACGAACGCTTAACTAATGCTGATTATTCATAGCAAGATGTTTACTTACTCTTTTTCACATAATTATGTATTTATATAATAATTTTCCTCAAATTCCTTTATTATTATTTATACTTATTTCATCAGTTGGTTCTAATCGTCTTACGTAAACGATTATTTCCTTCAATAGAAAAACCTTGTAAATGTTAAATATAAGAGATACAATTTTCTGAAACTGTAATTGAAAGTAATAAGACCTTTCTTTGATATTTTTTTTAAATTAGTTTTCTCATAGAATTTTAATCGGTTCTAATAGCATTTAATAAATGTATTGATATTTTATTGAAAATCTTACCTGCCTTCTTATGGTTTCGTAATCATGAAGTAGGTACCTTTCCAAATTTTATAATGTTTTTCCTAATGAAAGTTTCGAAAATTATTTAGTGTCAATTTCGCGGAACAATTATTTATCTCTTTTTATTTAAATAATAACCGTGGTACCACAAAAACTTTTAAACGTCTGTTGAACACGTCTTGTCTAAAAATATGTCAGATTATGACGTCGAAATATGGTTCGTTTTGCAGACACACTTTTTTTAGACAAGTGTTCAACCATTGTTCAACAGAGATGTTCAAGTTTTGGTTGTAAGGCTGTAAGTCTTTACCCACTAAGAAGGCTAAAAGAACTTTTTTTTTTGCAAAAAAGTATAATTTTCTTGAATGCTTGCAACTATGCTATTATTATCATTTTTGGTTACAATTAATAGCATGGATTTCCACAATTAAGGCTAGATTTTACATAATTATCTTTTTCCTTATCTCAGGGTATGTCAGCTTTTGGACTGACAGAAGCCGTGTATCGTGTCAGAAACGATAAGCCTCAATTCGCCTTAGACGCTTTGTCCCCTGGAAAGTATACATTGCTGGTTTATGCTGAGACACCAAGAGGCAGATCTCAAAGACCTGCAGCATTGCACAGCGTACGAATACGAACTGCCGACGACTTGGATAGACCTGGTAAGTCTTTTGAATAAGTTTTAGGGTATTTATAGACACTGCTGGCTTTGTGGTTGTATAATCCCATCATCATCTGCCTAGCCTTTTCCCATATTGGGGTCGGCTTCCAGTCGAACCAGATGCAGCTGAATATCAGTATTTTACATGGAGCGACTGCCTGTCGGACTTCCACAATTCCCATGGTAAGACTGGTTGTCAGACTTTAGAGCTTCTGACTAACAATAACGACTGTCAAAGATCTATGACAACCGGGACCAACGGCTTAACATGCTTTCCGAGGCACGGAGGAAACTCGCTATGACAGATGGTCACCCATCCACAGAGCAACCTCGGCAAGAGCGGCTTAACCCAGAAGATCGGCCTGTGCGGCTGTAATTATTTAGCCACGAGCTCCATGAGGGACCAATAACACGGAGTGGAAAAAAGAGATGAGGAAATCAACTCATTGTCATTTTTCGGATCTTTCACGATCTCCCTCTAATCTGTTCCTCTCTACGTTATCAACATAACACATAAATGTGTGATAGCTTTGATTCCTGTTAATGCTGCAAATGTTTGGACAGCCTACTACCGATTGATCTACCGAGAATGCAGATTATCTACCGGTTATCCGTTCGATACTGTAAACCCTAGCCAAATGGGAACAGCTTTGAACTTTCAGTTATCGTTCTCAATTCTCTTCCGGATTGCTAACTGTAATTTCGAATTTTTAAAACACATTAATGTTGAATTTGCAATTGGGTCACCAAACCGCTCTGGATCCGTTTGATGGAACATTTCAGGGTGATCATTATGGGGACTGTCTTTTATACCTGAAGTTTATTAAATTAATCTTAGGGTTGTTGTAAGTTCGCCACAAAATTTATTCCCCTCAAAAAAAAAGTTTTGATCTTGTCTTTCTAATACTTTCTGTTCAGATTTCACAATCTGTCTTCGTATTCGGTAGTTTTGTGCTGGAATGTTATAATTTAATTGTTCTGCTATTATTGTGCGGAAAAAAATGGATCCAATGTACAGTAATTAAAATTTAACAAAAGCCAAAACCATGCGCTTATTTATACAATCATACTTTTTTCGTTCGGGAATCATTTTTGTGGCGAACTTACAACAACCCAACAACAACTTACAGCAGTCTGAATGATCCATCAACGGTTTTTGACATGCCTTTTCTAAAGCAACATCATCATTATCACCAGGTTCTCTCCAAACGATGACACCAGTACCACCTGCCCAGCCACAGCCCTCAGACAACAGTGTTGCCCTACTGGTTGGAGCAGCACTGTCACTTGTTCTACTGACAATACTGACTACACTGTGTGTTGCCATGATTGTCATGTGCAAGAAGAAGAGTCGACCGAGAGATCCGGAACAGAGGTGAGAGTAATTTTGGCTTAATTATAATTTTAAGCCTGAAGACTTAATTATGCTTGTATTTTTGGTTGAACGCGCTAATCTCCCGTATTATAGGTTATTTAGATAGTGAATTTGTTGAGAGGTATACAACGTGTAACGTTAAATGCAAAAAACCTCTCTTGGGGTAACTCAGCCCATGCTGCTGAACAATGTTGGTTCTAGGACTTTAAGAAATTCGCAAAAAAAAAGTCTTTTCATACAAAATGAAAAATTGATCGGGCCCATCAGTATGAAATATCTTTTTTTTGTGAATTTCCAAAAGTCTTAGAACAAACTTTGTTTAGTAACATGGGCTAAGTTACCCCACCTCAATTTGTTCAGCCATAACGTTCTTCTATTTTTAACTTAAGGGGAACTTGATTGCGATTTAATTTGAAGTAGGGTGCCATAAATAGCACCAAAGGTTTTCCACGCCTACGCAAGTTCAACTAAAATTTAACTTAAAATAAAACCTTTTAATTACTGACGTCAAAAAGAAGCCATTAAAATTGTACTTCGTACATATAAATGTCTTGCAAGTTTTATTTTCAATGATTTTTCTGTTTTCCCTTTTAGCACCATATTGCGAAGAAACGTAGGAGTTTCTATGTATGGTGGAGGATCCACCATGTCATCCAACACCACCCACGTGCCCACAGTGGTGGTGAGAGGTCATAGAGGATCCAGGGTCTTGGCTGCAAGGTGGTCAGGAGTCCTGGATGATGCTCCACTTGCTGTGCTGGCTTTAGACACCAGACCTCATGGTAAGAATGAACCATTTATTTTGAAGATTTTTAAAAGTAAATACAATTAGTGATACTAGTAAATAATTTATATTACTAGCTGTTTGGAAATTATCCCACGGAAACGTATTAATGGGATGATCGGTATCTATGTTATTTCAAATTTTATCAATTTTGGTTCAGCTGTTCTGACGTAATTTAGTGCTCTCGTGGACCTATGCGATATAAGTCTGTTTAAAACAAACTTCCATTCATCCTAACAAACTTTTGAATTTGCAATATTTATAAGTTAGATTAGTTAAGGATATTTTGGCAGGATAAACAGATTTCACTATGATCTAACTTTTGTCTAGACGTTCTGATACTGTACAGTGATGATACTTGAATTATACCTGTTACCTGTAAATACCAGTAACAGTAATCTACTCAAGTATACCAATTCAAAACAGGTCCTAAACATGCAAAACCACTTGAGCGTAAAATACTCTGTAATAGAAACTTAATAAACAATTTCAAACAAGATTTTAATTAAATTATTATAATGATACGCTATGTTTAGAGTTTATAAACTTTCTAATTCAATTAAAATTTTGATTGCATTCCCCTGAGGAGGTTTACGTTATACCTCAGATACCTACTTACAATAAGGTTTTTTAACATTGCGATTAGAATTACAACCCAAAACAAATATTATAATCGCTGTGAATAACCTGTTTTAAGTTTTGACATGACAATTGGGTAGAGGGATCAAGACATAAAAATAATATGTATTTAAAAAGTCCATCTGTTAGTAACGGGTTACAGTAACTAGCACCAGCTATTCGCTCCAGTAACTGGCGCCAGCAACTCGCTCCAGTAACTAGCACCAGCTATTCGCTCCAGTAACTGGCGCCAGCAACTCGCTCCAGTAACTGGCGCCAGCATTTCGCGCCAGTAACTGGCTTTTACAATTTTAGTTTAATGTCGTTTTTACTGAGAAACTGTATTTTTTAAAAATTCTCCATTATTCTAATTATGATATTATTTTTTTTGTATTTCTCAGTAAGTGAATTGTCTCTGTAATTCTTATGAGATATAAAGTTGTTCTAAACCTTATTTTGTTTTCGTTTTACGAGTAAGGTGCGTACAGACCATTTTACATGTTATACAACATGTGTTATATAACAATACAACTCTATGTAAAATGTTATATAACAATGTTATATAACATTTTATGTTATATAGTCTGTACCCACCGTGGACATTATTCTTCATTTATTTACAGGTGACTCAGATTCCAGTCGAAGTGAAGACGAAATACAGGAGACTGAACTTACGAGAAACGAATTAGAAACACACACTTAACTGTCATCCAAGGTATAAAATAATGGTCTTGGTATTAAAATAAATCTTCAAAAAAGGTAAATATTGCTCGGTAAAGAAGGACTTACAAACCTACACGTACCAGTGACACCGTAGAAATGGGTTTTGTCTACGAAAAAAGAGACAAAATGACAGAATGTAGAAAGTTTTCTATCGTCCTAAGCATAGTGATGTTTAAAATGTAGAATTATTTTTTCAATTCTTTCTGTTGTAAAAAAGTATTTGTATGGAAGCGAATAATCAAGAAATTGTCTACTCTTGATAGAACAGAGATATAACTAGTCCGGCTATGCGTGCTATAGATACTTGTTTTCTGGTAGAACTTTTGTTTTGAACAAAAAATTTGTTAGAAGTATAAAAACTCTCCTTATAACAAGAAGAAAACTAATATACCTATAACTTAAGATACCTACCACAGTATAACAAAAGCAAACCCGGGTGATAAGGCAAGGTTTAGCAGAATAATGACTTAGATATCACACATTATGATAAATGGTGCGAGATTTACTATCGTAGAGAATTTACTGCATCATGCACTTTCAGGACTCACGTATGGCTATTTTTCATGAGCTCACAGTCGGTATTACGGATATATTTTACAGACAAATTATAGTGGGATTTAAGTCCATTTGGGAATACCCACTTAAAGTTGGGAAGCTGGGGACGATAAAAAGATTTTTAATTTGAATTATTGGTTTTATCTGCACTGAAATTGAAAGAAGGTACTCGTAGGTATTAAAAATTGAAATAAAATAAATTATTATTTACTATATTCTGGAAGCTTACTTTAAATCTTGGATGTTCCCTCTTGTGTGATTAGCGGGGGTATTACAACGTTTTAAAACCAGACTTGTTCCAGTGAGTGAACGAGACGACGCTATACGTATTGTATAGCTCTGTCACATTCACTCGCCGGAATAAGCCTGGTTTTAAGACGTTGTAATACCCCCCCAGGAAACGAGATGGCGTTAGACTTGTATAGTTCTGTCTCTTTTCCACAGCCTAATCTGGGTCGCGTTAAGAGCTCGTGGTAAGGCCTCAGAGTCAATTAAGCCACCACAAAATCTTTGAGGTGGCTTAATAAATCCTGTTTTTTTTAACGATGTTTTCTTTCATTGATGTGCCAGATCATCTTTAAAAGTGACATATTAATACTTCCTCGGTTTTCGAACTCATAATCTCGTACATAAGAGACAAGGTTTTATCTCTGAGCCATCATGGCACAATAAAATAAAAAGCTCGTAATAAAAGAAAAAATGAATAAAAAATAATCCACATTTTCGTGCCACAATAAAAAGCTACTAGGCAGATTTGCCAAGCGTAGCAATCGTCTACTTACATCAAAAAAGTAACAGATTTATACAAATGGCAGAAACTACTTACTGTTTAGAATGATATACAGGATGATTACGTATGGCAAGCACTACCATATTCTAAATTGGATACTTACCAGGAATATGATGTACCTAACACTGAGTAAGGCGATTCTCACACTGCCCCGCATGATGCAGCGTGGCGCGTGGATGCGTGTTCTTCCGTTGGTTGTAAGTATCTCCGTTTGTATGAAAAACACGCACAGTCCAACACACTGAAAATGCATCCACGCGCGTTCATGCGGATCACGCGCATACACGCGGAGAAACATGCACACCGCGCGTAGGTGCGGGGCGAGACGCAAGGTATGGCATGGCACACCGAATCCCGCAGTGCCGCGCGTGATTTGGAATGCTCAGTACTGCACGACCACCACAGAGAACGGCGAATAAATAAATGAGAGCCACCGCCGTGCGTGAATCTACAAAACGCTCTACGCGCGTGAGTGCGCAAAAAACCCGCACGATGCGTCGACACGCAATATGCAGCATGATGCGGGGCAGTGTGAGAATCGCCTAAGACAGCTGAACGTCAAAGTGTTACAACCACGGTATGTTATAACTAAAATCGCAGTACGTGAGCTCATAATAGAATATTATACGCTATAATATATTATATCTAGCATAATAAATCGCTCACATTTATCACGCTGAACAATGCCTTACAAACGTAATATAATTTTTGTGTCTTATTGAATTTTTTAAGAATAAAATCTTAAATTATAGGTACCCTAATGTAAAGTGTCGCATTATAATTTTAAAATAATATTTCAAAATGATAAATGATTCATAAAATTTAAGATTTATGACAACTGTGAGTTAATAATTCATAAATAATAAGTGATTGGATTCTTGAAGAAGATGGAATTCAATTTTATAAAATTATTTTTTCGGTGTCATATGTAAATTATTATTATAGGTAAATTGCATTTTCAAAGGTGGAAATTAAATGTATAAATGCGATGTATGCATGACTCAGTATTATTTTCATAGTGATAACGTATTTACTTGGAATTTGTATATAATTTATTACCTACCTACCTAAAATTATTTGTCTATGTTAGGATTGTGTAATTGTGTAGAAATGTTCGTTATAATGATAGTTTCATTGATATTAAATCTAGTTATGGAATTGAAGGTACCGCTACACTTTCAATTAAATTTTAAATAATTCATGAGGCAATTATTAATCGTAATTCTAAATTGGTATTTGAAACAATAAAAATGCTTATTATTTAAACGTTTGTCAATTCGGGCTACAATAAAAAAATACTTCTTATTAAAATCTCTCAAATTAAATTATTCAAAATCGTCTAGCATTAACATTATTTAATTGTACGAAAGAGCGTTAGAATCTACCAAAAATGTAATTTAATTTTAAAATATTTAAGAAATAATTTAGCTGCCATAATTACATAATACGGGTATTAAGATGTAGATATCTTAGTGAATTCTTCCATAAATATTTTATCGTATAATTTTAATAATAATTATAATATTTGGTTAAAATAGTTTGGTAGTCACATCTCACCGATTTTATTAGTTTATGTTTAAAGTTTGGCATGTTTTGGCATTTGGTGATTAAAAATAAAATTTATTGTCTATTAAACATCTTTATAAAGTGATAGCACAGCTGTTTATGGATTATGAAGATTAAAACTTTTTATATAGGTATTTGTTACGAATATGTCTCAATTATTTATAATACTAGCATTTTAACACTGTATGTAGTCAGTCCCATCCCTATTTCAAAACAACTAACAACTGTAACTACCAAATCGAAGTGTCGCTACCGTGAACCAGAGTATCAATTTGCTTAGCAAACAAAGTAGTCCAATGTACGATAACTGACACTCGATTGACTGTCTGTATCAGCGTGCGAGGGAGAAGACAAATACGACATGCTTTTAACAGTCGGAATTTTCTTCTTGCACTTTACGTTGCTATATTAATTAATAAAGCAACGTAAAGTGCAAGAAGAAATTTACTTCAATAGCATTTACTTCGAAAATTATTACTAGAGATGCTTCATAAGTCCTCAACAAAAACATAAAATGAAAAAAAAAAACGTAGGTATTGCGGCCTTTTTCAACCTACTTCAAAATAAGAAGAATAAGGTTATTGAGGAAAGAGGATAATTATTTTGACTGGCCTGTTGGTCTAGTGGTTAGTGACCCTGACTGCTATGCCGGAGGTCGTGGGTTCGATTCCCACCCTGGACAAATGTTTGTGTGATGAGCACGATCATTTGTTCTGTGTCTGGGTGTAATTTATCTATAATATGTATGTATTTAGAAATATATAAGTATGTTTATCAGTTGTCTAGTACCCATAACACAAGCTCTGCTTAACTTGGGACTAGATGGCGTTGTGTGATAGTTGTGGAATATTATTATTCTCTTTATTCATTTTTAAACATATTATTTTACATTTTTAAATATGATTAACTACAAAAAAAAAACAAAAGTTAAAAACATTTAAAAATATAAAAAATAGTGTTCCACCGCTGTGGGAGCGGGGTCCAAGCTACCGGTGGTTAGGGCTCCAGAGACAGGAACCTCCTCACAATACGAGCCGTATCAAGAAGTACTGCCTTCTGGATCAGGCCCTTGATCCAACCCCCTAAGGAGAGCCTCGCAAGATGTTCGTCGAGGCTCTTTGCCATCAGGCCATTGGCAGTAACGACAATCGGCACAATGATAGCCGAGCTCACATTCCACATGTCGACAACCTCGCGCGCCAGATCGAGATATTTGATTTGTTTATCTTTATCAGCTTTCACGAGGTTCTCGTCATGCGGGATGGTAACATCGATTATCATTGCACGGCGCGCTGATCTGTCTATCACTACTATGTCAGGCTTATTGGCGACAATAGTCCTGTCAGTAATGATAGGCAGATCCCAGTACAACGTGACATGGTCTTTTTCGAGAACTGGGTCGGGCACATACCTATAATACGGTACCTCAGATTCCACAAGTTTGTATTTCAACGCAAGTTGCTGGTGGATGATTCTGGCTACGAGGTTGTGCCTGTGCAAGTACTCGCCGTTAGCAAGACGAGAACAACCAGAGATAATATGTCTAAAGGTCTTCGCACATTATAACAACTCACCGGCGACTCGACTCTATGCTAGACATTGAAATTTAAGCCCTGTATCATATGTTCAAGGTTCAATTTCAAAAAATGATTATAAAGTAGTGTACAACGAGTGGCCTACGCATCGTACACTAGAGGTCAACCCCGACACGTTTGTCACGCAATGACCATACGTCGTCCACGCAACGACCACACGTTGTCCACGTAACGACTATGCGTTTGCGACTAACGCGTGACGGGCAACCATTTGCCAGCCATTTCATAAGCAACACGACTTCTTTGGACAAAATTTAACCGAAAACTGAGGTTAGACGAGTTGTCTGTTGAATAACCCACTCGTTGGCACCGCGTTGGCCACTCCTTGACACCGCGTTGTCCACTAGTGACCATTGGGTGGATCAACTAGTTGACTACTCATCGAGAGTGTGAGTAGAGTTGCTGCCGCGTTGGCGTGGAGTTGTTATAATGTGCGAAGACCTTAATGGACTCACCAGGACGATGGCATGCCCGACACATGTCAATCGTCCCATCCTTTATAATATGTCTCCGGTAGTTGTTCGTCAAGATAACTTCGTCCATAATCGCACAGACAAAACCTTCAGTTTCCCCGAAGAGGTCACTGAAACGTAGCCAGGACACGGACGCTAGAAAATCTACATCGGGCCCATGAAGGGCCCGGTAGAAGCGTCCGTGTAGCTCTTTGCCTTGCCATACCTCCTTGCGGTCTTCGGTACTGAGTACCACAGGTTTGTGCCAGTTCTCTTTAGCCATGGACAGCGGGGTGAGTCCCTTGTCCACTGTGACCACATCTCGGTGCATACCCACATCCATTTTCAAAAAATATTCTCTGAGGCTGCATACCTCGCGGTTGTGGAGGGTCTTAGCATTTAAAAAGCCTCGACCCCCGCACTTCCGCGGGATGTACAGCCTCATTACCGATGAACGTGGGTGATGCATCCGGTTTGCGGTCAACAGAGTACGGACCCGCCTATCCAAGGCGTCGAGTTCAGTTTGAGTCCATTTGAGTATGCCGAAAGAGTACATTAACACCGGCATGACCCAACCGTTGAAGGCGCGCACCTTGTTTCCGCCTGAAAGAAGGCTATTTAAAACCCTTTTCAGGCGTCCAAAGAAGCGCTTCCTCAACGATTGTTTCACGTTCGGTACAGCAATGCCTAGCGCTTCCGACATACCCAAATACTTGTAGGTTTCGGATGAGGAGAGTGATCTAAGGTGTATGGAATCTGAAAGCTGAATCCCTTCAGATTCCATAATCTCCCCTCGTTTTACATGCATGACTGCACATTTGTCCACACCAAATTCCATTCTGATGGCACTACTAAAAGTTTCAGTTACCTTTAGTAGCTCCATCAGTCGCAATTTGTTGGGGGCAAAGAGTTTCAGATCATCCATGTATAAGAGGTGAGATATGACCTGACCATCTCTCCTCAACCGATAGCCTAGACCTGAATCCTCAAGCAATGTGCTTAGAGGATTCAGGGCCAGGCAGAACCAAAGTGGACTCAAACTGTCGCCCTGGAATATTCCCCGCTTGATCCATACAGGTTCATCGTTCGCCTGAATCTGTCGGCACCCTGGATAGCAAAGGACCGTTCTCCATTGCCCCATACACGACTCAAGGAAGGTGCGTAGAGTTGCATCTATCTTGTACAACTCCAGCACCCTCATGAGCCATGTATGTGGCACCGAGTCGTAGGCCTTCTTGTAGTCTATCCAGCATGTGGACAGATCCCTACGGGATCGACGAACCTGCTAGCTAATGGCCATGTCAATGAGGAGTAGCTCCTTAGTACCACGGGACCCGTTCCTACATCCATTTTGAAAGGCAGACATAATGGTGTTACTTTCAATATGTGTATTAATTTTCACTCTCAAAATGGATGTAAGAAGTTTATAGACCGTCGACAAACAAGTGATCGGTCTATAGTTTTTGGGTTCCGTGGTACTACCTGATTTATGGAGCAGGTGGGTAATGCCAGTTGTTAGAAACTGGGGTAGTGACCCAGACTCTAAGGATGACTGGAATTGAGATGCCAGGCGAGCATGTGAGCTAGTCAGCCACTTCAGCCAAAAGTTATGCAGTCCGTCCGGTCCCGGAGATTTCCAATTCGGTAACGGACGGACTGCTTTGGCTACATCCTGTGGCGTTATTGTCACTTTTTCCATTTCTGGAATAGTTTCACATACTCGCTCGACATCACGCATCCAGTCAGCCTCAGCATGACTGACCGGCACCGACCAGATGCTGCGCCAGAATGTACTCGTGGCGCTGTCATCCGGACGGCACAGGTCAGCCACGTTTTGTTCAGGTCGCTCCCAGGCTCTATATACCCACCTCTCATCGCTCCGGAACATACGATTCTGCGAGTACCGCTCAACCCGTCGCTTATATCGCCGAATACGGTTTGCCCATGCACAAACTTTTTGCTTCAGGAAGTCGATGCGCTCTGTGACACGGGACATGTAATCTTGAGGACCAATTTCAGTCCCCAAGAATGCCCGTCTCACAAAGCGCATCACACGTGGTCGTATGTTTCCCTCCCTGAAGCAATATAGTTTGCCGATGAGTACCCTGGCCTCGCCGATACGACGCTCAATTCTGCATTGCCAGGCTGGTACAGCTGGTTTCGGTCGATTAGCTCCGTCCCTGTCTGGAAATTTGACATTAGCTAATCGACATGCCGCAACAGCCCCGCAAAACAGGATCGAATGTGTATCGGCGAGATCCTCACTGCTCTCGAAATGATCCTTAAGCAGCGAGTTCAAGGCACTCACCAGCGCCTTATTTTTTCTGTGCATGGGTAACCGTGGCAATCGGGGTCTAAGCATAGTGGGAATTGAGCGGTACTCACGAAGCGCATCCTCCAGTGCGCTCCTCACTCGTTCGTTGCACTGGCTACTTACCGTAGCAACCGCATCATCCTCCTCCACAACAGGAGAAGTAACAGACCGCGGCGGAACTCTGTTTACAGTCACGGACGCCGTAGGTGTTGGTGGAGATAAGATGGTACGGTTGCTTAGTACCTCTGAGCGCAGCCTATCAAGTGCGGTGTCGTCCAACATGTGGTTACGTTGGATGACCCGCACCTGATCCGACAGTCGTTGGGCCGAGATGTTTAGGGTTGGTTCTAGTACCCGAAACAGAGACAGCATCCTAACACGGTACGCAGTGAGGTTAGTTCCCCCCTCTGTAGACCCGTAGTATGCGCGCATGACATTCTCATTAATGGACTGAGTCCATCGCATGCGCTGCACACACTGCATATTATTATTATTATTATTTGTCTTTAGATTTTAAAAGGTTTTTATCCGAAAGCCATATATTTTTCTGAGGTGTCCCTAAGTCCCATGTTAGAGTCTGATGACGGGATCTGAGGGAAATTGAATGCTACCCTAAATACAGACACAATGATTTTCGAATCGCGATTATTGCTATCGTAATTCTATGCGCTTACGCAATTACGTTTTTCCGTAAAAGTTAAATAATAAATGTCAAAACTTGCCATCTTTCTTCTATAATCTATTTTTATTTTCAATCCGTATATTATGTATGTAGATATAAGATTACAATTTATAATTATAAGTACCAAAGAATAGTAACAATGATTTCAATAGGCGATACAATGTTTTGTGAAAAAACATGATTGTATTTGTTCGTTTAAGTACAGTTCAAAAACCTTGTTTTCTACGTAAAAGTATGATTTTATTAGAAGAAAATTGATTGAATGCAATGAAAATTCACTACGTATGATAGAATGTAATACAATGTCAAACAATTTTGATTTAGAGTCTCCAGTCCTAAAACTGTGCCACAGAGCTTTGTCGAAATAGATCTGACCTCAGATTCATGTGTTTCCAAAGTGAACTTAATTTCTGAAAAGTGTCTTTAAAAAAGAGTAATAATAATAATTAATAAACACATTTTAATTTTTAGGAAAGTAATTAGTTATTTTTTTCTAATGATTAATAAGAGTCCTATTAAAATTTATTTTGATTGTTGAAAAAACAATATACTGCATTTGAATTTTTGAAAGTAATTAAGACATAATATTTTTGTTTTTTTTTTTTTTATGATTTTGACAAGAGTTTTAAAACATTTTGTTAACCAAGACAATTGATTGTTCGAAAAAAAATCTGACTGACCAAATCCCTATGGTTTTTTTTTTTAGCGTGGTAAAATCATCAAATGAGTCCTCCGACCCCTTACTGTCAGACTTTTACTGACTAAATCCACGGTGTCCTTCAATAGCCCTTTCTGTTCCGGGGTCACGGAGAGGAAATAATCCCGCGACCCCAGCAGGCTTTGGCCCCCCTCGGCCCCCCCCGGAGTTTCCTACACTCAAGTGTGGCACTTCTATCTTTTAAAAGCTCTATAATATTACCGAATGATATGAAACAATATCAAATGTATACGTTTTAGTATTACATTGTACAGAAAATAAAGAAATATAAAGTTTATATTTTATTGTCTTCTTTTATTTCAAACCTGACATTGTTGGTGATATTATTTTATGGAATGTTTAATATTATAGCAAAAGAGTATTTGATTTGATCTGTCTGTTTATTGCAAAATATCAAATTTAATAGTACAGTCATTTCGCTTTATTGACTTTGATTAATTTACGAGTTCACCTAACTTTAAAGACAATAAGATCGCCACAAAAAAAATAATTCCCCTTGAAAACAAGTTTTGATCCTGTTCCCCTAGTATTGTATGTTCAGATTCCATATTGTGTCCTTGTTTTAGTTTTGTGCTGGATTTTGTAATTTAATTGTTCTGCTATCCCCATGCGGGAAAAATGGGTGGAATGTATAATAATCAAAGAATAGTAGATTGTTATACAAGGGTGGAAAGGAATCAATTCCCATACGAGGTATTTAGACGCACGAGCGAAGCGAGGGCGGCTATAGTCCGAGTGGGAATTGATGACTTTCACCCGTGTTAAACACTCTACTTTTCATTTCAAATATAAGGAAAGTAAAAAATAGTAGTTTTTCTAAAATATTTATTGATAGTAATAACATGAGTACTATGAGTAGTACCTATTTAATAGTCTTTTTTAATTTAAATTTCAAATATGGAACACACCACCCGCGTCACCGCCGCGGGCCATCCCACTTTAATAGGTAGGTACAATACGGCCGACGTAACTTGGCGAGTCCGAACTTCGCGCAGAAGGCTGCGCAATAACCTTTTTTAGGGACTAAATGGCGACGTGCGGGGGCGGTGGTCTAGGCTAGAGATTGACCTTATGTTAATACAATCGACCCTTTATCGATCAAATATCATAATCCATAAGTTTAATTTAGAATTCATTGATTTTTGTTTATGTAATATATGAAACGAAACGAGATTTACAAATGAATGAGATTTCTACTTTAATAAAAAAACAAACTACAAAAAAGAGTATTTTCTCAGTTGAAAGTCATGATTAACTTATTTATCAGTTATCTATTAATAAGTACTTGAGTAACAACTGTTTGAGAAAATTTAAAACCTCCATATATAATAAAAAATAAATATATTATTGAGACTTAATTTCGATCGATTTGAAGAAAATCGATAAAGCAACACCCTCAGACACGCGTATTGGACATCCCTTTTTGTTTACTTCGTAAAGCTTCGTGCGTATTCGGCAATGCTCGGTACAAATGACACTGTCTCAGTCACTCGTTAGCGTCAGTGTCGTGTTGGTTTCGCTATCTTTGTCTTGAGCGCAGTCAGTTACAAAAGTTTTCGTTGTTACCTACCTTCTGTTAAGTTTCATTGATATTTTAAATTTTTCTGATATAGTGTTTTTATAAGATTGTTGTTACTGTTATTAAGTTTTATTAGTGTTGTTAAGTTTAATTAGTGTTGTTAAGTTTTATTAGTGTTGTTAAGTTTTTTGTTTAGTGGTTAGCGTTGTTTTGAGTTTTATTTGCAAGTGTCAGTTGGCAAATAAATTATTCGTCAAACATGCCACCAAAGCATAATAGTGTCCTAAATCGCCAAGCAAGGAAAATTATTTATGATTTAACGCAATATATGAAAAAAGAAAAAGAAGAAGGTGTAAAAGACGTTGACAAAGTTTATTTAAGAGTTGCTAACGCAACTGGAGTGTCCCAACGCACAATACAGCGGATCGCAACTGAAGGCAATGTTTCGGGCTTACTTTCGGTATTCCGCACGCCAGGCAAAAAAAGATCTAGATCTAAACCTGTTACTGACATCGATAATTTTGACCAAGGCGTAATAAAAAGATGCATACACAACTTCCACAAAACGGAAAAAGAAATGCCGACTGTAAACAAATTACTAGCCAAGCTCAAACGGGATATAAATTTTCAAGGTGCTAAAACGAGCTTAAAGACCATAGTCAAAAACTTGGGATTCAAATGGCGAAAGACCGAAACCAATAGATTGGTTCTTATAGAGAAGACCGACATTCGACTGAAAAGGATTTTGTATTTAAAAGCAATGAAAAAGTACAGGGATGCAGGGCGAACAATTGTATTTACTGACGAGTCATATGCTCACTCGTCGCATACAAAAGGCAAGGCTTGGTCAGATGGTTCCGCTCAAGGACTAAAGCGCCCGGTATCTAAAGGTCAGCGAATAGTCATGGTACACGCTGGGACAGCAGCAGGATTTGTACCGAACGCCCTACTAATGTTTAAATCTGGTAGCAAAAGTGGCGACTATCATGATGACATGAACTTTAAAAATTATGAGAAATGGTTACAGACCCAACTGATCCCAAATTTGAGCCCTAACTCGGTGGTGGTTATAGACAATGCTCCGTACCACAACAAACTGCTGAATCCTGCCCCTACGTCTAATGACAAGAAGGCAATAATGGAGTCGTGGTTAGTGGAAAAGGGTATACCGTACGAAAAAGAAATGTGTAAGCCTCAACTATACGATTTAATAAAAAAAAACAAAGACGTGCATAAAAAATTCGTTATAGACGAAATGTTTAAGAAACACAACCACGATGTCCTTCGCTTACCACCATATCATCCCGATTTAAATCCAATCGAGATGGCGTGGGCTGCCATTAAAGGGCACGTAGCCGCTAAAAACGTCGACTGGAACGTGACTCGGACAATGGAGCTGATACGGGAAAAGGTAAATTTAATGGGTCCAGAAGAATGGAATGCTTTATGCAGAAAAGTTCAGGAGGTCGAAGATGAGTACAGAAAGAGCGACCATATTATTGACGAAATGACGGAACACACACAACTCATCATTAATACAGCATCAGATTCAGAAAGTGAGTCTGAAAGTGAGAGCAATGATTACGATGATGAACCTATGCCAAGTACCTCACATGGTACGCAAGGAGTCGACGATTTTATGTTAGGGATTTCCCCCCTCGGCGACAGTGATTCTGATTAACCACTTCCCTGTCCGATGAATCACATGTGACTCACGACTATTGTTTAAGTATTGTGTCTGCTGCGCGGACAGTGAAAGTGTTAAAGTACCTATTAAATATTATATCAAAAACATAAATGTAGAAAGTGTAAATAATTTTGTGTGTGTTCGCAATAAAAATCTGCCACAAGGTCAAGTCTGCCGAAAGGTGAGCTAAAAACATTGATTTTTTAATTTATAAAATTTTTGGGGCTTTTTATCTCGAAGTTTTTTGATATTTATGTGTGCCTACTTCGTTACTGTACTAGGTAAATTTTATTAGTACCTAAATAGGTTTATAATAAAAATGACAGTAACAGTTTTCTTCACGATTGTACATGCGCTAAAGTTCGCAGAGCCTATGTTCAGACTCGCCAAGATACAACGGCCGTATTGTATTTTTTTTAATTTTCATTGGCCGTATACACTGACAAGACCGCAGCATTTTTTTTTTAATCGATATTTTTCTTAATTATGTAAAAAAAATATAGCCGACAAAATAACCAATTTTAGTTCTATTTGTAAAATTCATTCCCGCCCTAGGGAGGGAAGCAATTACTATGATTCTTTCCCGCCCAAGGGAGGGAAGCATCGTTTTCGACCCGCTGCTCTGATCAAACAAACACTACTTTCCGAGTATGAGAAATGAAAAACAAAAACCTAAGATAAACATACTCGTACTTTTTTTCGTACGTATTTTTTTTTTGTGGCGAACTTACAACAACCCTAATAGACGGCACGGTTGACGTAATAGTTGAGCGATCACCCACTGCGCTGCGTGTCGTAGATCGGCGATTCCTGCACGGTGAAAAATATTTGTATAAACTACAGGTAGTTGCTGTAGGTCTGCCTTTTTTTGTATACGACCTAAGATGTTTTTGAACGTACTCATGATACAGAAGCAATTCCTAGAACGGAAAGTTACAAAAAAAAAACTCTAAATATAAACATTTTTAAAAGATTCTGGATATTTTTAATAAAAGATATACGCCTTGCATGTTACTCATGTGGGTGTACACCTATGCCTAACCTTTCAGGTATTAGAGGCGTGATATTTATAAATCCTTCGAATAAAATATCATAGGAATCCGTTTGCGTGGACAACAACGTGGGATCCTATTGTCCAAACGATTTAGCATTTTTCATGGAAAATACCTTGAAAACTGTAGTGGTGACAGTTTAACTGCACAGGAACAGGTACAAGTAAATTTTTTACCTAGAACCAACATTTTAACCTGCATTTGAGGGTCGTATGCTTCATTATTCCGGCAATTTCTTCTTCGCATATAAAATCAAATCCCTAGAAAAGCAAACAAATCCAAACAAAAGACTAGTCTCCTCATTAGAATTCAAGTAGCATCTTTAATATGACATTACAAACCTCGAGCGCGATATGTTTTCAGTACAATGATATTTATACTCATAAGCGGATTGCGAGGCGACGAACTCAAGTGTTAGAGAAATATACGAGACTGACTTACACCCACGGCTTTGCTTGGAGTTCGGTAAGATTCTGAAAAGAATCCTGTTGGATGGTTACAGGGCTGTGTGAGAGTGTTAGATGGTGGGCGGCTTTGACAAAAGCAACCCAGAAAGTGGTTTCTTTATCATGCTTCTTAAAACTTCTAACCGGGTCCTCCTACCCGTTACTGTCACACTTGTACTGACTAAAATGCACGGTGATCCCTCAATAGACCTTTACGTTCCAGGGTCACGTTTATCTGATGGGACAGTTCGGCGACCCTGGCAGGCTTTGTACCTAAGGAGAATCCCGACAGATTGCTGAATTTGAGACGTGTGTGCAAAACAACGCTCCTTGGACCCGGGCATTGTATTGATCGGACGGCGTGTCACTCATTACTCACCGTCCACAACCCAGAAAACGCTTTGTGTGAGATCGATTTGGAGAAAACTGTACAAAAGCAAACGTGCCGTGGACTGAAGAATCGACTCTTCATTTACCCCTTTGTGGGACAATATAATAAGTAAGATTTTTAAAACATGACTGTGTTAATCCAGGTGATAAAAATTACCTCTATAATGCTAACAGCCCTACTACAAAAACTTAAACATCTGTTGAAAACTTGTCTAAAAAAGTGTGACTGCAAAACGAATGTTTTTGAAAACCGTTCTATAGTTTTAATCATGAAGAATCAAAACACGTGATTCAGGCTGATTAAAACCAGAAAACCAAGTTCACGAGTTTTCTCTTCCCATTTATCTTTTCCGTGTAGTTACTACTAAAGTGTGGCTGTACAGTTCTTGGCAACCACTCACAGTCGTAATGCACTGATGTGGCTTGAAGATGCCCGTCCTAGGTTAGTATAATGGCCGTTGAGACCGTAAACCAGTAAAATGGTTATAGTCGCTGATCGTAACTTTTATCGGCGTGAATTATTGTGGGTATTTAAAATATCAGACAATAGTCAAGGAAATTTGACTATTGTTTGATAAACGAGATTGTGGACTGTAGAATAAATGGATAATATTGAAAAAAAAAGATTTTCATTTTGATGCGTATCTTAGCAACTCCTGTTATGAAAAATAATGATTAAAAAAAATGAAAAAGAACTATTTGACCTATATTTTGACGCCTAAAATTGGGAAAAATTGTCAAACCGGGAAAAATTATTTTTCAGTATTTTTTCCAGTGACAATAGGTACATTTTCATTATCATCATTTAAAGGACGCTCAACTGCTGAACATAGGCCTCCTCTTTAGACCACGGACTAGCAAGCGCAGCGTGAGACGTCCACCAACAGGGAGGACAACCGACTTTGTAAAGGTCGCTTCCATCGCTTTGTAAAAGACGCTGCATGCAGGTACATTTTAGCTTAACTTAATTATTATAGAAAAGAAATAGACAAGTTCTCTATAAACTGAAAATATCACACAACTTTAGCTAATATTCACGAATACCGGAGTCTCATCCATTAACTGTGACCGTGGAACGTAAAAGGCTATTGAAGAAATACCGTTTATTGAAGAACCAACGTTTTTGAAGCTTGAAAATCTATGACAACATAAATTCTCAGCTCCTATATCACACTTCCATATCCAACAGATGCTATAACACCGCTACATTTCTCTTCAATTTCAATACAAACCGTCGATGTATAGACAAGATACAATGTTTCGACCACATATCATACCAGTGCGCTCCGAACACTAACTCGGTTTTACGAGCTAGTACTCTTAGACATGGCTGTCATTCCTTCCCTATATTGTTGCAGGTTTACGGTTTCTGTTCCAACTGAGGTTATTGAAAACTTATAGGTTACCTAGTTGGTAGCAAAACATTTTGTTCGTCAGCCTGAAAGAGTTGGATAGAGGTTTATCATATTGCCAGATATCTTTAAGTTCCATCTTTTAAAAGTTCAGTCTTCCATATTGCTTAGTTGCCTTCACCTTGGTGTGATAGACGGCACAGTGTGTGAGGAGGCTGCGAGATCACTACTGCGCAACCAACGCTAAGATCGATCTCCGTACGAAAATAAAGTTTTTATTATCTTCAAGTGGTTAAGTCGCAATTGACGAGGTTGGTCTGTGGATGGGTGACGAAAGCACGTAAAGCCTTTGGTCCCGGCTATCATTTGTTGAACTGGTTAATAATTGTTACTGTTAGTCTAGCTCTAACAAGCAGTCTTGCCGTGGGGTATCGTATTACCCAGTTACTGGGTTGTGGAGGTCCGATGGCATTCGCTCCATGTAAAATATTGAAATTATTCTTCGAAAAAATTTAATCAAAATGATGTGTAGACACGGGATGAACATGCATAGCTTTAGCCTGAAATCATAACATTCTACAGTAGCGTAGTCGCTTAAAATGAATATCTAGAGTTCCATGAGGTTGTTATTCGGTATGTGTTTATAAACCCTTTTTTTCTTATTCTCAATAAAAAATATCTTCACAACATTAAATTTTTATATATCCCACTACTGATATTAAAAATTAATGCCGCCTACGGCCAAGGACGTTATATAATATGTATATAGGACGTAACATGTTAGTTGATTTCGTAGAAAAAACCTTCATTTTGATTACTTGACAGCATGTGGAATGTTGAATATCTTTTGAAAAGAGAAAAGTTGATAGTTTATTTTTTAAGTTTATCTTGGACACCAATTTACCTCCAATTCACTAATTTATCTCCTTTATTATTTGGGTTAGGTACCTCATGTTTTCCGTTTTTGAGACTATTTGCTGAAAAACAAAAAAGTTGTCACTAAAACAAAATAGCTCAGTCAACAATTTAACCCCGTTGCTGTCGTTGAGTTTTCTCGGTAAGTAATGTAGTCCAACCGAACTACATGATTAGCAATTACTCTCGTCCAAACGTTCAAACTGGCTTCTCATTTACGCAAGAAAACATTTATTTTTTTCCGAACATTGTGTAGCTTGTTTTGCGCGTTTGTTGCCTGTAGTATGCTAAGCTTCAGAGAAAACTCACCCCTTTTGTGAGGGACATCACTACCAAAAGGGTGAAATTTCTCTGAAACTAGCTGTACAGTCACGAGCAATAGTATGTATACACTAAGCAGTATTCAAAAGCGATGTTCTGCTACCATATTGATTTAATTTTGCCTTTTCATTAGACTTCTATTTTGGAAGCCATACTATAAAAAAAAGACTTAACCAAATTAGTGAAATTATTAAATGGATTTTTTGGCATATTGTATAGCGTTGGAATGGGTTGGTTTTAACGAGAATCATAGTAATGTTACAGGGCTTTAAAGAAATCTAGAAAATTTTAAGCATTTTCACTCATTTTTCGAAAACTTTACTGTTCTTCTTCTATTCTACGTGTAATGGTTTAATTGAAATAAATGGTTTCAGTTAAAAAGTTCTTTCGAAAGTATTTCTTCAAAAGTTCTTATTCATTCAAGACGTCATTTTCCAAATAATTTAGTACTAGCTGTAACCAGATGCTTTTTGAAAAATGAAATAATTCTCCTATAAAATCTAATGAAATAAAGTGTCAATTTATTATATTATTAATATCAGATTTAAAATTTAGTCACACACCATTTCTCCAAGAAATATTCAAAAAGTCCAAGAAAATAAAGTTTTTGATCATTTTAAATGTGAAATTGCAATGACAGATATAGTGGAAAATAAGTTAAAGCCAATGAAAATGAGAAAAGATATAAATTTTCAAGATGGCTGATTAAACGGTGGTTGAACCCTAACTTTTTTATTTGGTGTAAATGGCATTGGTATGTCTATCGTACCAGTAAATTCTAATAGAAAAAATCGATTAGACTTGTCGAATTAAGAAATCAATCGAGTAGGTGAAAGATTTAGAATTTTCAGAATTTGATTTTTACGAAAATAATCCACAAGGCTTGTGTGTATTCTTGCGTATTTTTTATCCTTTACCTCACTCTAGCAATTTTCCCATGACGTGGGTGCGTTGACAAATATAAAAAGTTACATTCACAAACACCTAAATCTGGCACAACTATTTGAAGTACATTTTTTATTTTTTTAGCGCAGTAAAGTCATCAAATGAGTCCTCTCACCCAGGGCAGGGCGGGAGGGACTGTCAGACTCTTACTGACTAAAATCCAAGGTATCCTTCATTAGCCCTTTACATTCTGGGGTCATGGTAATCGCGTGTCCTCTATCACACCAAAGTGAGAGCAACTAAGCGATAATGGAGACTCAACCTTTATGACATAGAACTTACAGATATCTGTCAAATATGATAAACCTCTACCCTCAACTGTTTCAGAATTACAAACAAGAAGTTTTGTTACCAACTAGGTAACCTATAAGTTTTCAATGACCTCAGTTGGAACAGAAACCGTAAACCTGCAACAATATAGGGAAGGAATGACAGCCATGTCTAAGAGTACTAGCTCGTAAAACCAAGTTAGTGTTCGGAGCGCACTGGTATGATATGTGGTCGAAACATTGTATCTTGTCTGCACATCGACGGTTTGTATTGAAATTGAAGAGAAATGTAGCGGTGTTATAGCATCTGTTGGATATGGAAGTGTGATATAGGAGCTGAGAATTTATGTTGTGGATGGCTAGTGGTTACGTTTGGATTTTTTCATGTGAGATGTCTCTCTACCTTAAAAAATATCGGTAGGAGGGTGAATCTTCAAAGTTGAGGCATGCGTTGAGGATAATGACGTGACGCCCGGATACTTTTATTACTAGTGCCACCACCCACTGACAAAAAAAAATTACATTTAAGTTAAATATGTAATTAAAATAATTGAAGTATCGGGCGTCATTATCCTCAACACATGCCTCAACATTAAAGATTTACCCAAGAGTTCAAGTTGGTAAGTGTCTTCATAAAGCTTTATTTATCTCACTCATTTTCTGTAATAATCCTATAGCAAAACCAGTTTTGTGGCCTCCTGAGGCCTTTTCATGAGTTTTCAGTTATTTTGACGTAAAGTAAACTGGAACTTTGACATTTTCAAATTGACAAATTTCGAGGAAGCAAATAGTTCATTCTTCGCACACCAGAGGCGCTGTTCCATTTTTTTATACAAGAAACGCTGTAAATACTGGAAAGACGCTGTAAAGTAAAATAGTGAAAACTCGTGCTAACGGTACTGATATAAACTTAAAACAGGTAAGTTACTAGGGCAAAGACAAAAACGCTTTAAATGCTAAATATCAAAGTACTCTATCAAGATATAATAATCCAGTCTCCAACCGTGTCTTCAGCTGACTAAAATCATTAAAACCTCCTAATGAACCGTCTACTTCAGTCTAAAATTAACAAACCTCATTAATGTTCCCGTGAACAGTCCAAAGATAACGTCTGAAACTGTAAACTGAAAAGCCTACTAAAATTAATAACACAATTGTCCTCATTAAGCCTCTGTGTTTTAAGTAACAGACACCTTCACATAACTGGGTACGCACCAGTAACAAGATTCAAAGTGGCAAATAATGCAGAAAAACAACTACAGACAGTTTTTAACCGAAAAAAAAAAGGTTCTCAATTCGACATGTTTAATATTTTTTTTCCAGTTATGTTTGGGAGACCATAATGATAATTAAAAAAAGGTTGCACTCCAGGAGTGCCGGTAGAAGTGAAAACTTTTTTGTTACTATGTTTTATTTTTAATTTGAATGACGTCTTACTCATTTTCGATCAGGGTCACGTGACCCTGACGCGAGTTTTGGTCACGTGACCCTGACGCGAGTTTTAAATTTTTTACCCATTACAGAAAAAGTGTACAACGCCGCTAAAGAAGTTTTCACTTCAAAATATAAATGACCTCCTTTTCTTGAAGTTGGTAAAAAAATTACTTTAAATAAAAAAAATGGGAGCTGATAGATATTTTTAGGCACTTTTTTTTTGGTCGGCTGGCGTTTGAACTATCTTGCCTGATTTAACAATCCCACCGCACTATACTCAAACTACTACAACTCCTGAAAACCAGAATCAACAGAGGCGACCACCCGAAAGACGCCGAAACAATGAAGCTCGACGTGTCCCTGAGAATGAATTTAAGGCCCTTCGTCCATTATAAGACTCAAGTTTCCGATACCTTACGACTTCAGTATCCAGGCGACTCTCGCAATAGAAATGCATATACGTTCGTACACAGGCACGCGACGCGCGACGCCAATCGCGCGCTACCCATCTGCTGACATCGCGGCGACTTGAGTTTCCGCGATTTTCAAGATGGCGGAACAATTTATTTACCATTTTTAATTTTATTCACAGAATAAAGGGTTCCGTAGCATATTCTTGAATCATTTTTGGAAAGTTATTATTTTAAAACGATAGAAAAATATTTACAATCCTCTATCAAATCATAATTTTGTATGCAGTTTTATTAAAAAGTTGGGAGAGATGGTTTTTTTTTCTATTTTATTAATGTTAGGTTCCCAGGAAATTAACTGTGAAGGACGGACTGTCACACGTTTGATCTTATAAAGATTCCGTTTTTTTTTAACCTTCGGAACCCTAAAATATATACTTTGATCGTCACAGTCATGTGTCAGCCATTTTATAAATTCATATTCTTGACCACCCATCATGACCTTTTGACGCGGCGCTAGTGTCTATGTCGTTACATCAAATTGCATTATAAAAATTTAGTACATCGAATTTTCCGCGGGTCATGAGTAGTGGCGAAACTCTAGTATCGGAAACTTGCGTCGCCTCCTGTACGAAGGCTCGTACACGAGGCGACGCAAGTTTCCGATACCTTACGATTTGGGTTTCCAGGCGACTATCGCAATACAAATCCATAGAGGCTCGTACAAGTCGCGTCGCCGACATGCGTCGCCGACTCTAGTCGCTCGCTACTCATCTATCAAGATCGCCGATACCCAAGTCTTCGCGATTTTTAACCGACGAAAAATTTGTATCTATTATTTTAAAATGTATTATTAAAGTATCTGAGGTAGAAAAATATCCTTGTTTGTATCATTACAATTAATAATAATAATTGTACAATCTTACGTTTATGTATTTTGATAATATTTACTTATTTTAGTTCCATATGTGTAACTAGATGGCGTTGTTAGTTTTTCTGAATCGCGATATGGTTTCGTTACCACCAAAAGTATATAAGGACCTAAAATTCATTGATAAAATTGTCTTCGTTCAAACAAGTAAACGCTGGTCCACGACTATCACACAACGCCATCTCGTCCCAAGCTAAGCAGAGCATGTGGTATGGGTACTAAACAACTGATAAACATACTTATATATTTCTAAATACATAAATATAATAGATAAATTAGGGGAGGCCTATGTTCAGCAGTGGACGTCCTCCGGCTGTTGATGATGATGATGATGATGAATAGATAAATTACACCCAGACACAGAACAAATGATCGTGCTCATCAAACAAACATTAATTTGTCCTGGGTGGGAATCGAACCCACGTCCTCCGGCATAGCAGTCAGGGTCACTAACGACTAGACCAACAGGCTTGTCAAATTCAAAAGAATATTCTAATAGATAATAAGCATGGAATAAGCTTTTTTTTAAGTGGTAAAATAATCATATTAAATGAGTCCTTCCACCCCGGGCAGGGCGGGAGGGACTGTCAGACTCGTACTAACTAAAAACCACGGTGTCCTTCAATAGAACCTCACAAAACGATAGCGCGATCTAACTCGACCATCTATCGAGCATTGTGTCAAACTTTTTGCACTTTTATAAAATTATTATGGTTTCGTTACAAACATTACTACTTTAACCCAGCTTCGTCATGTACTTGCACATACGACAAAAATAAAGTAATTAAGAAAACGAAAACATTAAAAAACCTATTCAAATCTGAAATTTGAAACCACGGTCATCATCATAGCAGTAAGCGTTAGCGTTCCAGTGCAAATAAAAGAAAACTATAAAAAAAAACCTAGAAAAAAATTGAATAAACCTCTAAAAAACAACTGAAACACGAAAAAAGAAAAATTCTATGTTTACCTGGGGATTGAACCCATGGTCACCACCTTGGAAGTCAAAGCTTGAACAAATCGAGCTACCTTGTAGCCGGTTGGCGTGGCGAAATTATGAACCATATTCTTTCTAGATTGATTTTTTTCTCTATACGCGCCAATTTTTAATTCCAAAAATTTGAAAAAGGAATGCGCTCGTCATTTTTAACCCTTAACCACCCAGTATGCTTTTGTAACGTAACGGCCCAGTAGTGTCCATCAGACACATAACACAAATAAACGAATTAGGTAAAAAATACAATGAGTTAACTAGACTATTATGTTTCTTGATATTATGATAGTAGCTGTAGCCTTGATGTCTACATAAATAATCACATTTTTCTTACATTTTAGTAACAAAAAATATTTTTTTAAAGTTTTCAATGGAAATGTTACGTCTTATATAGCAAAAAATTACTCAGATGTTTAGATATTTTTGGAGTACAAATTATGGCAAAGCTTCTTCCTTTCCGCAGCAGATTTATATATGACGAGGCTGCAGTAAGTTACTATGACATCTGCTAGGGGATAATGATAACATATCGTTACGTCATTTTGTTTTGTCTTCTCATAATAAAAGGCATTACCAAATTAGTTGCGAATTTACGTAAAAAGATTTTTTGTGTATTCTGCTTGCGTATGTACTAATCAGGGTACAGGATTTTCCATATAATTATTAGTCCAATGCCTACAACATTTTATAATATATAAAAATGTCTATATGTTTTACGTCGCACTGTATCTACACTTTACTACACTAGAAAAGCGTATCGGCAGGCACTTGTGGTTTTAGTTTTAGTATCAACTCAGATTTGTTTGAAGTGCAATTTGTGCCAAAAATACGAAAACATGTGACTTATACGAATTTGCATGGAGCCCACATGGCGGATTACAGCAACTTTCATAGAGAGGAAGCCTGTGCCCCAGCAATTGAAGCGTTATAATGATTATGTTCGTATAGCTCATCGCTGGCTTCTATTTCTTTGCCATAATGCATCGTAAACAAAAAGAATAACAACACGGTTCTTTTTTGGTGCACATAAGATTATGTAATCTCATCTGTGCTGTTTGATTTTTAGCCATTTCTTAGACCGTATGAATGAACAACTGCTTTATTATAATAAACGTTTCTAAGCACCGATACAAACAAAATTCAAATACAAAGATAATGATTGTAACAAAAACAAAGGTCTCAAGAGTTGCAATTGGTTACCCGATACTATGTGATAAAGGTTTATGTAAATAAACAATCTAATTTTGAACTAGAGTCAAACAAAATGTTACTGTGTCTGTTGGACACTTGTGGGTGGATAGGTTACTTATTTCGTTTTTTATTAATAAATATTTAAATATATCCGGTGCGAAAAAAAACCTTGCAGGTTTAGGTTTGTAAAGAATTAATGATAGATTAGAAAAAATATCAATATTCAAAAATAAATACTTTAGATTTTATTAGGATTCAAACGCAAAATTGTGTCCGCGAGACACTTGTGGGTGGTTAAGGGTTAAAATAGTAGCATTTTATTTATGTTATAAGATGAACATTTTGTGTTTTGTACAATGTATTATTAAGGTTGAATATATCTGGCCGAATAGACGATCTGAGTCTTACGACTCGAGTCGCCGCTGTGTACGGACCGTGCGCGACTGGAGTCGCGCGACTTAGGTATGCGACTGGAGTATCGGATACCGGAGTTTCCTAATGGACGAAGGGCCTAACTGTATTGGATCCTGCAACGAAATGAATAAAAAATTGCCTGATAGTACGCTACATGTGGCAATTTGCGGCACGCTAAGAAATCTTATCCGTTAATAATAAAACAGAATTTAGGGAAGCATTCCATCAAATGGATTTTCAAGATTTTTTTTTTGCTGGCCTAAAGCTTTTCGATAGATGTTTTAGCCAGATCATGTTGCACTAAATTCATGCAAAAATAAGTAAGTACTTGCACCAGGCCTTCCTAAAACAAAGAAATCACAGTACGGTGTTAGAGAAAATGGACCTTCGGTAATTATTACCCTCGTGGCTGAGGCCATAAACTGAGGGCAACAATATAAGCAGCGACTAAGTAGGAGTCGTAAAACAGAACAATTGTACGTTTAGATACTGACAGTTATTTTACTTAATGAAGCTTTGTTGCACTCAGTAGCGGTTGAAACGGAAGTTGTGATGGACAAAGAAAAATTACGTTTCAAAAAGTGTGGTATGAAGTATGTGGTTTTATGAGACGGGGAACATTATTTTGATGGTAACTTTAAACAAAGTTAAAATTTATCCTGCCTTCTGTAAAAGAAAAAAAAATACGATGAAAATAAGGACAGGGTTAACTTGCAAGCGTAAGAAGTAAGGCGAGTTGGTGATGCAAGGAGGTGAAGTCTCAATCTCATACTGTCAGAAAACTGACGTGGTCTCTACTATAGGTACTTACTCTTAGCACGAGTTTTCAGTATTTCAGACGTAAAGTAAACTGGAACTTTGACAATTTCAAATTGACAATTTTCAAGGAAAAAATTAGTTCACCAGAGGCGCTGTTCCATTTTTTCATACAAGAAACGCTGTAAATACTGGAAAAACACTGTAAAGTAAAAGTATGAAGACTCGTGGTAAGGGCACAGAGCGGTATCGCAGGACTGTCTGTAACCGTAATACTATGGATGCCAAAAAGAACTTCAGGAATAAGGTTGATTTTTCAGTCAGTAAGGTACCGAATGCATAATTAAGGTTAACGTAAGTTCTTGCATTAACTTATGCTATTCATAGTATCACTATAAACTCTATTGATATTTTATTTCATTTTATTGGCTGATTATGTTTACAAAATCGAGTCAATAGGCAAAAAATGTTAATCACTGGAATGCCAATAAACGTATGCATTATGTTGCTTAAGTTAGCTGGTAGCACATTTTACGTTGCAAAGTTTATTTAGCCATTCACCAACCTTAAGAATCTCACAGCACAGCAAATAATCCAAAAGCACACAGACACGCAAAAACTAATTTCATTACTATATCTTTTGGCAGCACTGTAGACAAAAAACAATATCTTTCTTTTATGCGCTCACGAACCTCCCCCAAATGGCAGTTAGTGCCGTATTTCTTAAACTTAAGATTCCAACACAAGTCTAGACCGTCGTAAGGCTTCAACCCTCGCATAATAACCCCTGTTGTTTCCATACAAAGTAACTATTCCCCCAGCAAAGATGGGACCGGCTTACGGTTGAATAAACAATATTAATATAAGCATACATAAGCTTTGCCATTCTTAGCTCATAAAAATGGGATATTTCCCTACTAAACCATTCCATAAACACGAAGTCTCTGCTTGATATTTTGCTGTCTACACAACCCTTATTTTTTACGGGTTTGAATTCAATTTTCCTTGGCTCGGCAAAATGTGTTAAGATACTACGTAACGTCTCTTAATTCTGCTATAAAAGTATAGCGCACTTTAGTTTATTGCAATCTAAAGTTAATAAGAGAGGGAAGACTGCCTTTTTGGGGATTATATAATGTGCCTTTTTTAATCCTTGTGTAACAATGGAGGTAATCCCGTGAAGATGACGGTACTTGGGAAGGTATCGAATTAAGAATGTTCTATATTAGTCGTTTGTAACCATTTTCATGATTTTCCATCTAAGGAGGGTAAAGTTTTAAGAAAACTTTAGATCGTTTTAAAATTCTCTCGTCTTTTGGAATAAAGAATCTTGTAGGCTAATGAAAGCGTTAATGACCCGTAGATTAAAATATTAATTTCCTATTATCAAGATGACTGATTTGACAAAAAAATCTCTCTCCCCATTTCTGATTACCTTCGATATTTTTTATTATTGCTTGAATCTAGTCACATAGAAAAGCGAAAACGATCCGATAGTCTATGTGTCTTGGCATACATTACATTACTAACAAAAACGCCTCGCTTCGCGTTCGTCACGCCTGTCTGTTTGACAAAAGCTTTATTGCCGCTGAGCTCACTCTACCTTCCACCTCATCTTTGATTTTGAGCTAATTTGACTTCAAAAGCAAAGCCATTTTAAAACAAGTCCGAAAAGAATATTTTAAACACAAAATTGAAATTAAATTTTACAATCAGTCTGAATTCTCTAAAACACTCAACGAAGCATCGTGGAGAATACCACACATAGAGTAAAATACAGGAAGAGGATTAAATAAAAACACGAGCATGAGAGCCTCCGCGCCTCCGGAAGTTTGGACGGAAGCCAAATTTCATCTTATAAGCTCATTTCACTTGATTACTTCGTTGCTGAACCAAAAGAGATATCATTTTAATGTCGTAATAGATGTTTTACTTGGTAAGTGTTATGTGCAAGTTTTTGATGTTGGAATATTGATGAGGGAAAAGTTTTTGAATGATGTTCACTGTGGCAGTATCTTTTTAATAAAAATAAAATGGCGTATCAAAAATTGAGGATAATGTATAAATATTACCTAATTAATATGTTTCGAGGTTTCGATATTCCCGCGTCATGATCATCAATGAACGGAACTAATTGCGGGTTGATATTTCTTAAATTGCGTATAATCGGAGACCGCAGTTACTACATTCTAGTAGTACACGGTTTATGCAAGATTAAATAGATTTGGGTGAATCTCCTCTCATGTCATGGGCTTTATACATTACACGTATTATTATTAGGGTTCCGTAGTCAACAAGGAACCTTTATAGTTTCGCCATGTCCGTCCGTCCGTCCGTCCGTCCGTCCGTCCGTCTGTCCGCAGTTTAGCTCAGAGACGCACAGTACTAGAGAGCTGTAATTTGGTGTAAATATACGGATTTGTTGTGCCTAAAAAGTGGTAAAATAAAATCTCGTAAAATATTTTTTTTTAGGGTACCTCCAGTACTTACACGTAAAGTGAGGATTTTTATTTCTCGCGTACCCCTTAGTGTGGGGTATCATTAAATAGGCCTTTAAAAAATAATGATAGTTTCCATTAACAATGTTTTGATAAAAAAATTCGTTAGTGAAATATTAAGCTTTAAAGTGCTAAATTTTGCTCGATTCGAGTGTCCCCCCCCTCTACCAGCTAAACGGTTATGTTTGGGGGTGTGAAAAAGTTCACAATAGTAGTATATATAACGAAGTTTAAAAGAAAATTATCATGACTAAGTAGGCTTTACAACTTTACGAGTAATAGTCGACCAACTTATAAAATGTACTTGGATCTCATATTTTCTTAAACAAAATGTATGGGAGACAACTGCAAATGTAAGTTTGTCAACTTTATTTTTACAGCTTTTAAAGGTATGTTTTTTGGGGATATGTAGGTTTTTATCGTCAACTATTTTTAACTAAATTCAAAAAAAGGAGGAGGTTGTAAATTCGTTGTAATCTTTTTTCTTATGTATTTTCCCCGATTTCTCAAAGACTCCTGGACCGATTTTGAAAATTCTTCTTTTTAAAATTAAATTCAGCGAATCAGTTTAGTTAGTTCGTAGTAAGTATTTTGATGGGCAACTACGGAACCCTACACTGTGCGTGGCCCGACACGCACTTGGCCGGTTTTTTTTTTAAGTTTCATTCATCAACGTGCTGAAAGCATTAAAGAATATTCACGCTACACCGTGCCATGCATCGTCCGTGCCCCGCCCGAGCCCAAGCATCATACAATACAATCACTTCATACAAAAAAAAAACACACCACAATGTTCAACAGTGCCCCGTCCGGGGCACGGTAGCGTGAATCATCTTTAACATTCCTTGCTTACTTATGAATAAGCTTTTCCAAAGAATAAGCCACATCAAAATAAATCGAAAAACAGTCACTAAATGTACCTTACTTTGTCTAGACATTTGAACTATAATGACAACCTTAATAGAGCCACATGCAATAATTTCTTTTCTTTTTCTTCATTTTTTAGCAAACAATTTTATTAAAACACCTTTTTCTCTACGTTGGTTACTCTATTTCCTTTATGCTAGACCAAAAAAGAATAACTATTGCAAACTAAAAGGCCATGTTTAGCGGAGGAAACATTTCTATTCAAACCTTTGCGGAATAATTTGTATGGTTTTACTGGGAGTTTAAGGCCTGATACAGATTCGGCGGTTAAGCCGCTGAAGATTGTTTAAAAACGCTGGATTTGAAAAACAGTCAAAGTAAGTCTGTTTTTAATTACTGAAATATGCAGGTTCTATGCGAGTTATAAACCCTCTTCCCTTTATTAAATGGACTAAAGTTACAACCAGGATAATCCTCGGATTAACCATACATTTTTAAGGATAAAACTTGGTGAACTCTAGTCCACGTTTATTAATAAGGGGGTCTAGGTTTATAACATTTTAACTATCACTTACTGCCTCCAAGTCCGCAGCCTATTAAATGCAATCATTATAAATAATACCTACCCATGACATTTCACGTTTCAATACGTAAAGTAAACGGTAACTTTAACGTTAATTTGATGGAAAAAATAGTTTCTCGTTCTTAAACTACTTCTTTACATTTTCTTTACAATTAACGCCGTAAAACTTTAAACAAGCTGTTAATAAAATAAGAGAATCAGAACTTCCCTAAGTTAAAAACTTACTATGGTTATATCACTAATACAAAATAGCGGGTTTTCAACAGTAATCCGCTGGGTGTGAATAGAGCCTAACGCCTGTATTTGTTACACGCTAAAAGTAGTGTTGCAGGGAAATGTTTGCTTAGAAAGGAATAAAATGTTACATAATTGATTCCCTTTAGTTCTGTTGGTTAAAAATGTTTAAACAATACTTCCAATCTCTATCCTTTGTAGATAAAAGTTGTTACTTGGTGGCGTGCGACAAGAGTACACTTTTTTATTGAAACAATATTACCTTAGTTTTTCTTTCATTGAAGTGACTGCGATTTTATAAATAATCAAGGTGCTTGAAATTTCAATTTGTAGTTTAAAATAAACGGGATCTTTGACTTTAATAATTATGGTGGATAGAATTAGTTCCTCATTTGTACAGGCGCTTTTCCATTTTTACGTCGTACCTACATCGTACGGTCAAATACGTATAATTCGTGTTAAAGCCTCAGTGATAGGCATAATGTGTTAGATTGGTGAAATAAAGGAAGTGTTACTCGAGTATTAGTATTCATTTTAGTTTTATTAGAAGTCTTGGTTGACTAACATCAAAATGGACAGGCCACAGTGAAAAAGTCTAGACGAGTCTGTCACAGGACCTGCGAGAATTTCACCGAGGTTCTAAAATCCAAAAGAGCTAATGAAAGAACACGGCTGTATTTAAGTCATTACAAGTCTGACAGTCCCTTCTGCTCCACCCACTGCGAATGGAGACATTTCATGATTTTCCAACCAAATGTTGCCACAGGATCGATATGACGTACAAAACAACAATACTAAGCCTTATCGAGATATGCTGTGCTCAAGATAAGTTAATCCCAAAAAAAAACATTTCATGTAAAATGTTGCCAAAACTTGCACAAGGTTTGCCCTACCAAAAAGATATCAAATCTCATGTAGAACTTCTGAATCTACGCAGCCTAACTCTACCGACCCTAACTTCACAAATTCTACACATCAGTAAAAATGTATGCAGCGCTTACACTACACTATCGGACGATTAAAGCTACGTCGTCGAAAAGTGATACAGTCCAGCGATGATATTTCTATAGCAGTGCTTATCTCTTTTAAAAGTAACTAAAAATACTTTACACTCTTCCACAAAATTCACGCCAAAATTCCTTTTCGCCGAATCAACACAACTAAAACCAAAATTCAGCAAATCGTGTCAAAACAACGAGACTGGACTAAAACCAAATAAATTAATGCTAAAATCTAAACGTTTCGAGTAAACTCAGCGTTCTTAACATCTAGTATCGAGTTACAATCTGAGTAACTACAGATTGCTCTGTTTCAACTGAAACAGACTGATGAACATGAAATACATGGACTTAGAACTTTCGAAATGCTGGATGTCGCAGTAAGCAGGTTGGTTTATTTCTTTTTAAAAAACGTTGTCTCTTGGAATTTCTCCTGTATTGTAGGTTAGGTAGGTTCATCATCATCATCAGCTTATTAATAATGTTCCCACAGCTGGGAAACAGGCCTCTTCTCTGAGAGAGGGCCATAATCCACCACGCGGGCCCAGTGCGGATGGGTAGATGTTGCATATCTTCAAATTTTTGGTTCTAGGACATGCCAGTTTCCTCACGATGTTTTCCTTCACCGTTTTGAGAGCAGTGGTGATGAAATAATTTATAAAAAGTAATGCGCCCGGCGGGGTTCGAACCCACGACCAACAACTCGTAAGACGGGACCGATACCACTGGGCCACCACTGCTCTTCTCTCGGTTAGAAGGTAGGTTGATTTAAATAAATGCATTCTTAACATTGAATTGTCGCATTTAAGTTAAAAAGCTGAATTACGGCAACATTACTAATAGCTCAAGAAAGTACTAATGATGGGTCACTACAGTACTTTCGCAAGTTATGTCTCGTAACTGAACTTGGTACAGTTCTACTTCTTTTTTTGAAATTTCGGAAGTACTTTAAGTTCGATTAGTATTTTTTTTTGTTGTTAAAAGTCCTGTACCACATCCAGTAAAACTAAATCACAGTCCTCTGTAGCACAAGCTTCGACCGCGGTTACCCAACGCCTGACGTTTTGCCCAGCCGTTAGTAGAATTGTGGAGACTACCGAATTTGCCAGAAAACGGACTTGAACCGGTCTGATTGGGTCTTTGTCGACCCTTCCTGCTACATCTGAATACGTAATCAGCTGCTAAATAAGTAATTTTCAATTATAAGTAAGGTTTTCGTAAATTATGTAAGTGAGTTTGGTCTGAAGTTTATTTGAAGTGTCAAGATAAATGATTTGGCATTGTCGTGAGGATTTTCTTAGCACGAAGTCGCAGGCAAAAGTAACATAAAAAATAAAACAGAAACCAAGTATTTAGCGCTAAATGTTCCACAATAGAAGTCATCAAAATGGGGTGAAACTCATTTCAGCCTAAACAAACAAACATCCTCAAAAAATATTTCAATTTAGCGAAAAAAATCGAAAAAAAATATTTCGAAAAATACAAGAAACGGAGCAAATAAAAACATTCATTACGAAACATGTCCCCAAACAAACGAGACGGATCCCAATTTTCTTGGGGACAAGTCGGGGTCTAAAATAAATAAATAGAAGACCAATCACGGTTAATGTAAACAAGGGTGCAACGGTAAATGGAACTTCTGTGAAGCGAGAAATTATGAGGACGTGGTGACATCAAAAAATGTGGTAAACGAAAAACTTGAGGTATTTTTTCTATTGCAACATCTGTAGGTACAGATAGGTAGTCTGCTCATCTAGGTACCTAGTGAAAAATATATTTTTTATTTATTTTTGTAATCAAAATATTCCCTTTAGTGTATGAAGTCTAATAATTATTCCGCTGATCTGGATTTTAGGAATACAACTGCTTTACAATACTGCTAAATCTACGATTTTACACAGTAGCTTTTTTTGGTTGTGTACGAGTATTAGAAATTAAATAAAAGAGCCACCTTAGCCCTGCCGCCTAAGGTGCAGCAAAAGAGACAGTCAAACTTCATCTTATTGATTTAAAATTGCCCTGTTCCTCCATTTGCTCTTTGCGTTTCAAGGCAGTGATGCCCTCTTTAATGCATTTTGTTTCTATGAAGGGCGCCTTGAATTTGCTGACAGTTCCTTCAGGCACGTGTAAAAATCCGTGGATTTTACAATTACACGCCTAAAACACTGAACCGATCATCCTGAAATTTTTATAAATATTGTCAGGGGTACAGAAACGGATATTGTGTTTTTAGACTATTCACGTGTCGCCAATTTGAAAGCTTTAAACTAACTTAAGCTAAAACTAGTTAATCAATACACAAACAAGTCCATAAGCTGGACAACTAGCCAGTCGTATTAATTTAGAAGTACTTGTATCCTTTAGTAGTCTAAATCTGAAAGTAAGTCTAAACTGGAACGTAAATCATTTAGTCTCGGTTTTGGACCAAAATAAACGTTTGCACGGAACTTCAGAGCGAAACAGCTAAATTAGTTATGAGGGCCTGAAATAAAATCGACGTAAACTTTTTTGAAGTTGCTGAAATAGATAAATCGATTATGTGAAAGTTTTAATGGACGGAATTTTTGCCAGATTGAATTTTGTTTTATAAAATACTTTCCAACCGAACAAAATCTAATTTTTATCCGATGGATTAGATTTCGTCGGCACTAGTTTGCAAAAAATGTTGTACCTACTGCTAATAAATAAGATGCGATCACAACGATTGTGTTTCGTATGTTTTTTTAATCTATCCAAATCAATACTTCATCGTTTCTAGAACTAACCCATTTCTATAAATAACAAGATGGAAAAAAGCTTTCAGTGCATAAAAATCAACCAATGTAAAAAAAATTGTTAGACAACACTTTTTTATTTTAAGTTAGGTATTTTATGTTTTTATATAATAAGACAGGCTTCCTACAAGGTGGACTGACAACATCGTGAGGGTCGCGGGCAACCGATGGATGCAACTGGCGAATTGTCGTTCGGCGTGGCGGTCTAAGGGGGAGGCCTATGTTCTGCCGTCGTCTTCCGGCTGATGATGATGATGATGATATTTTTATTTCTATTGATAAGCCTTATAATATTGAACTATGGAAAATCTTCCCTATAGCTATAACTCCCAGAACAAACAGCCCTCCACACTACCAACTCACTACCAAGCAAATCGTTTACTTAAGGCATAGGCTTTTCAACAAAAGTTTTAATGAACCTTCTGCATGAAGCCTCCTCTATGCAGCCAGCCTCCTCCCTAGGGCACCGGTAGTGCAAACAAGCTGCAGCCCAGGTTAGTATTAACATCTCTTTGTGGGCATCGCCAACTTTGCCCTTTACAAAACTGTATCAGCCGAGCTTATCGCAAAGGCATCGTGGAGGTAATGAAGTACCAAACGGTGTGTTTATAAGTTTGTGCTCTGTCGAGTGGGTATTAATGAATAATTTTCGTTGGTTTGGTGGTGGCAATGTTGTTGGGCAGCATGTTGGGTGAAAATGTTTGATTTGATTTGTGATGTTAGTTTTTGATATTACATGGTTAATGGAAATGTGACATTTTCCATGTTCATCAAACTACACGTCATCAAAGATTTTCTGTGGAAAATACGATCGCGAGCAGGATGTGAATGCTCTTACCAACCGAGCCACCAAAATTTTCTTACCCACCAGAATTATTACTCTGGCAGAAAAGTTTTTGAAACCGATTATCACAGATTTAAATTTTTAGTCGAAAACCCTATTACGTTCTACGTTTCACTTCAAAACATTCAAACCTCGTAATTTGAAACTTTGATTTCCCTATACCAGCGACAAAAATGGTCGCCGCAGACCACGAAGGCGATGTTGGAAAGAACTTGGATGTCTGCTAAATCTTTAGAATAGAACCAGAGATGCGCTATGCTAGCTAATGCGTTTGACATCCAATCATAATTAGGCGTTTGCCCAGCAACGAAGTCAACCACAGACTAATTAGTATTGATAACTACCTTCCGATCAGTTCATCTCTTTGAAATGTACAATTTCAAAACACCTGACTGAAAATTTCAACTCGGATCGTGTTGAAATTCTTACACTTGTAATCAAAACAATTCCACCCCTTCCTCGTTTAAAAGATGAACAATACCGATATTTCCACACTTTTTACAAGAAGTACACACGGTAATCATCGATCAGAAACGTTAAGACGTTGTCGGGCAGCCGTAGGGCTCCACAGAGCGTGCCCCATAAATAATACCATGACGCGACGTACCGTGAACCGACTGAAATATAGACGCAATAAAGACCGCTATGTGAACAGCAACATACTATGTTGCGAGCAATCGGGAACTATCAGTCGTTTTGTGTAACAACAGGAAAAAAAAAATTAACAAATTTCTCGAATTTGTTGATGGCGAAGCTTTAAACCATCACATTTTCCTACCACCATTTATCATCACCTATCTAGCCTTTTTACCCGACTGCGCGACGCAAAGGAGGGTAATGTGTTTAACAGTCTATGTATGTATGTATGTAAGTATGTATGTATGTATGTATGTATGTATGTTTGTTTCTATGTGGCGTTCTAGAGACCAAACGCGTGGGCCGATTTTGATAATTCTTACGTCAATCGATTCGTCTTAACCCTGCGAGTGTCACTAAAGACATGACAGTAATCAATATTCACCACAGCGACAACCAGATGCCATATTGTCAAAATGAAAAAAATAAAAGTCGATGAACTATGTCATGTGGGGTATCGTTGAATAGGTATTTTAAAATCATCTTTAGGTTCCTTTAATCGTTTTTCATTTTAAATAATAGTTTAGGATATATGACGATTTAAAGTTTTAACAAAACAATAATTTTCGCTCATTTTCTTACTTATTGATTTAAGTTTTTATTTTTAGTACTCGTAAATAAACGGTTTTCCAACCAAAAAAGAAACAGTGAATAAGCATGACGAACAAATGTTTTTGGTAAAAATAATCTAAGTATACACAAACACCAAGGAACTACTTTGGACCGAGCTGTGGTTGACTTAAGTTCACGCATTTTTGGTAAAGGTCAAGCAAAATTATGTAGCTTTGAGCCGAGTTAGGTCTCTAGAGAGACTAATTCACACTAATATTATAAACTAAAAAATGTGAAATAAAAAAAATATTTAACGAAAAACAAAAAACCCGACTGCGTTAAAAATACACTAAAAAGAAAGAAACAAGCCCAGTAGTTTAGAATTCACTCATTCACACTTACAGTCGGGGCCCATTCAAATTATACCAATCAAATCTTCCCAAGGGGCCCCGACTGTGAGTGTGAATGAGTGAATTCTAAACTACTGGGCTTGTTTCTTTCTTTTTAGTGTATTTTTAACGCAGTCGGGTTTTTTGTTTTTCGTTAAATATTTTTTTTTTCCAACTATGTTGGATTCGCTTACAATTTAACCGAATGCAGCTGAATATCAGTAGTTTAGGCAGTGGTTCAACCGGCGGCGAGAAAACGAGTAACTATCAGCGATATTCTCTCTCAAGAAACGCACAATAAATGTACATTCCGTGTAAACGAAAGGGATGCATAAATATTAATAGTTGCTCTCAGACCGTTCATACTGTCGGCGACGACTCGCTTTACTAGTTTTGTCGCTGAGACGAGCTTTCAAAAATAAACTCGCTCAGCGATGATCGCTCGGCTCGCTTGATCAGGTTTGCACAGGACTGATCGACCGCGGGCGAGTGGTGCGAGTAATCGCTCGTCACACTTGCACACTCGCTTATAGCCCTCTCTTTTATAGTTTCTAGTTCTATACTCGTTACTCGTTCATCGTCGGCGGTTGGACCACTGCCTTACATGGAGTTATTTTCTGACCTCCACAACTCAGTAACAGACTTTCGAGCTTCAGACTATCCTGCCATCATCTGTCAAATATCTTCAAAGGACAGCCAGGATCTACAGCATTACGTGTTTTATTAAATAAGTCACGGAGAACATTCGCTATGATAATGGTAACCCATTCACAGACCAACTTTGGCAAGCGCGGCTTAACCTTTAACATCAACGGGGGGTATTACAACGTCTTAAAACCAGGCTCGTTCCAGTGAGTGAACGAGATGGCGCTAGACGACTTGTATGGCTCTGTCTCTTTCACTCACTGGAACAAGCCTGGTTTTAAGACGTTGTAATACCACCCCTGTACTGCTGTTAATAGGCATGAGTCCTTCCACGAACTGGACGTTCATACACTGCTATTCTATAAGACCTTGTGGCCTAGCGACGAACCCAGCATATATAGTTTTTTTTTAGGATTTAAAACTTTATGTTCTAAAGCATGAACATGAAGTAAAAAATCTATACAGACATCCTGCATGCACATAGTACGATTGCGAGCACACATTTGGCCTTTCTCTCACCGGTAAGGTTAGTATAAGTGTTCCATTATGGTGTCTCTTTCCGGCTTTGCCACTCTCATAAGCTCATTTGTGAATACATAACTTAACTCATGATACAGCTAGTTCCTTAGTAGTGTGTTATTAACAATGTATACTATGTAACTTTTGAAACCCTACGGGAAATCCAGTTTCTGCCGCTTGACACGTCATTACAGATGAATGAATGAATGTAACGTTTGACTTTCAACCATGAATGTAACTTTCTTGACAAAGAAGATAGTGTACTTATAATGTGACTTAACAATATCATGCGATAATTATCTGCTGTCTAGCACTATGCTTGCGCAATGAGTCCCAGGGCAGGGCGGGATGGACTATCAGACTCGTACTGACTAAAATCCACGGAGTCCTTCAAAAGCCTTTTACGTTCTGGGGTCAACGTAATTCGTTAGTCCGACCACGGCAGGCCTTGGCCCTCTATAGAGGATCCCCGTCATAATGCTGACAATATTTGGGGTCGCGCGTGGAACACAACGCGCCTCACACATCCGTGTCTGGTGAGGACCTGCGTCAGGCGGAATTGCGGCGTGCCCGAACAGCTTTCTTGCATGCAACATTTTGTTCTTACTTCTTAAAATGTATGGATCATTGTACGCTGCAGTATAAACAAAATATTAGCTTCTTTTATATCTCCTGTGATTTTTGATATTGCCGTTTTGTAACTCGGGGCCAGCGATATTAACAAATCGTAACAATACTGCTCTTCCTCTTGACTTCAAGCGGTAAGTATTGTTACGTTTACTTTTGTAGTCTAGACAGGTAAAATTTGTCCAGTAACCGAAAATCGTGAACATCTTTGCCATTTTCTAGTATTCAATTACAATTACTCCTTGGTAAGACCTTTCAAATGACATGGAATTTGAATTTCGATCTGTCCTCGGCTGAACTAACGCCATCTAGTTTGTTTTGTCGAAAGCTTTAACACAGACGTTCACGGGAAAATAGACCGGCCATGCACGCAAGCACTTTGTCAGGTTTTAACACTATACCCTCGATATTATTACAAAGTGACATTTCACTAAATCAACAATAATCGTAGGTCCTGGATATTTTTTTCGACGAAATAATAATCTCCACCACGTCGTTTTAAGATAACATAATTTAACGAAATTCAAAATAAGAATCGTATTAGAACGCAAAAAGAAAAACATTAGCTGACTTTAAAATTATTTCGAAATACCGAAATAAAAAAATAAATGCAGGTACTCACCGACACGCCGACACCGACCGCTCAAAAAATAAAAATAATTAACAATTAAAAACGGACAAAACACTTTTAAAATCTTATGATACCAGCACTTAACACAATAATACACAATTTGGAAGCAACTCGCGAACCAGGATTTGATTATGGAACACGATCGCTGCCACTCACTGCGCGCGCGCGGGGGAACTAATTTGGACATCTTCGATAGTAATGACAAGTTCTTTTTTTGGTTTTTCTTTACAAAAGGCGAAAGGTTTAGGCCCATTCTGCCTTCTTTATTTTTATCTCTCTCTTTTTTTTTTCAAAAGTCTTCTCTGATCTGGTATTAAATTACTTAATAATGCGTTTGCAATTTCATTAAAATCGTTGTTGTCAATATAATAATTCTAAGTACCTATATGTATACTTGAATGTTTTTACACCTGGCGAGGTGTAAAAACGAACTAAATTATCAGGCTCATTAATTTTCTCTCTCTTTTTAAATTTTAAAGGTATACCTAATGGTTTCAAAATGCCTAAAGCACGCTTTTTGGGACCAAAAAAATTGCGTCTTTAAATACGCCTGGCCGTTTAAAACCAGTTTTAAATCTCAGCCAGATCTGCATTTTTGTGTTCAGGGATACTATACTTGCTTAATACTTCTTAGTATTAAGCAAGTTTTCAGCGTGCCTCAAGCATTTTCTCAAAAATAGATACGCCAAGCTCTCCTAGTATTAAAATATGTATGATCTAAAACTTTCGATCCCTAACAAAGGAAAACAAACTAAACTTAAAACTGTTCGAACCATCAAGTATTTATGGTACGCCGTAAAACTTTAACTAAAGGAAAGGGCCGTACTTAATAACAATCGGTTGCAGGCCTGAGCCTGGCAACTGCTCGATACAATAGGCTTTCAATCCAATTTGTAGCAGTTGCTGTGTTTACTACCTTAAGTGAATGGCGATACTGAACTTGTATTGTTAGACAAATGAGAATTCCTCCTCCAAAGTTTTTGAGTTCAGGTGTTAAAGTGAGGGAAATGAAGTTTCTGGGGATGAGTTAGTATCTTAATGGCAACAAAAAATAACACATCCTTTTGTTTAGTAAGCCAGAGCGACTGATATTGTAGTATGCACAATGCCAATGGCTCCTAATCTGACATAATATATTTTGGAGGGCCCATTTCTTTGTTTTTTCTTTCCTGTCCAATAGTGCTGATTTTTATCAACTTAAAATATGTTGAGGCATCTAATATCACCAGGCAACGTGGCAATACTGCCAACTTCTAGGCACGATTTCTGGAGATGGTGACCATTAATATTCCTGCTTTTGTACATAATAATTATTGTGTTCTTGTAACAGGTTTCAAAAGAAACTCTAAAGTAAATATTTTACTGAAACTTTCTTCTATACAACTCCCGGAAAATCTCTATTTATCATGTTCTCCATACTGCCTGCAACATTCTATGTATCTCCAATAGATGGAATTGTTGTGTAAGGAAGACGCGATTGTGAATTATTGGGGGAAATATCGACGGGCATACAGAGATATAGGTAAAAGCATCTGCCCATTGGGGTGCCTAACATAGATATTACGGGGGTGAAACGGAGGATAGCCCTCGTAAGGGGATGGGTCTGTAAATACTGATACATTTCCCGAACGTCGGATGAACCTAAGGGGTGTAATCGAGGGCAGTTCGTTTTTTTTTTCTGATTGATTAAACTTTGATGAGTGGAAATTGGATGGGACAGCTGTTTTGAGATGAGTTGTATTTAGAATTATGGTGAGGAAAATACTGCTTGCGATGCCAGTGGCTGCCAAATCATTTTGTGGTGGGTAGGATCTACCTTCTAGCAGTGCATCCAGGCAATGGCACTGCAGGCTACTTGTAACTTGAGGTGAGGACAACTCTACTGGCCTCACGAAAGTCGGCGATACAATGGACTACCCTCACATGGCGACTACCGTCCCATCGAAGTCCGACGCCGAATAGATTTTACTACTTTTGATTTTACTAGTTACAGTCCACCTGGATAAGCTTGCTCCTTCTTTTCTATTGGAGGCAAAAAAAGCCAGATTTTTCATTGAACTTCTTACCGTATAACTCCTATCCTTTAGAAAATTCATAGCTAACAGAAGCTACAGACCTCAATGCGAAAACAAATAAATCGTTCGAAAGTGTACGGTTTTAATTCACAGCGATTCAGCGCTTCTTATCCAGAGTGCAAAGCTGCGTACAGCATACGTGGTCCACCTAACGCCCTGTACAAGGAGCTACTAAATCATGGAGAATGATGATGGAGAAGTAATAGTTATTTTCAACATATTTGCTCGAAAAATGCATTTACGAAGCCTGTATACATTGTTCGAAAGTTAAAAATTACGCACCATACCACGGGGCGTGCGGTAAAATAGGTACTCTCACCTAAGTACCTACTTTACCGCACGCTCCGTTGTATAGCACCGTGCGTTTTCTTTACGGTTTTTTTTTTAATTTCCATTAAAAATAAAAAGAATTCCACCAAAGAGTTTCACGTTCTCAGAATAAACAGCCTGACTGATCGAACCTCCTTGGAAGCGCTTTTGCTCAATACGTTGTCTCACTTTAATACCTACGAGTAAATGAGACTAAAGATGTAGTTCTAATTTCCACCACGTGTATGTGGCGCCATTTGCGAATTCGCGCCATTTTCATATTTTAGGAACTTCAAAAATTGTTGCTGCTTTTCTACTGTTAAATAAAGTTTTTTTAGTTACATATTGTACTGTTTATTGGGCTTACCATAGTCACGAGTTTGTAAACACCAATTTCTGCACGTGTGTCATACAATGTTTTTCAACACAGTACAATATGTAATTAAACAAACTTTATTTAACAGTAGAAAAGTCTCAACAATTTTTGAAGTTCCTAATATGAAAATGGCGTGAATTTGCAAATGGCGCCACATGCACTTGGCGGAAATTAGAACTACATCTTTCGCCTCATTTACTCATAAGTATTAAAGTGAGACAACGTATTGATCAAAAGCGCTTCCAAGGAGGTTCGATCAGTCAGGCTTTTTATTCTCATAATATGAAACTCTTTGGTAGAATTCTTTTTTTTTTAAATGGAAATTTAAAAAAAAAAACCGTAAAGAAAACGCACGGTGCCATACAACGGAAAAGTAGGTACTTAGGTGAGAGTACCTATTTTACCGCACGCTCCGTTGTATCACAGGTTGTATGGTGCGTAATTTTTAACTTTCGAACAATGTAGACAGGCTTCGTAAATGCATTTTTCAAGCAAATGGTTGAAAATACATTTTTCGAGCAAATGTGTTGAAAAGTTGTTTTACTTGGCAGAAGATATTATTCAACAACAAAAAGTGTTGCTGCAACTTATTAACCTACTTCGAAAAAGGAAGAGGTTTCCAATTCTATCGGTATTTTTTTATTTTATGTATGTACACCGATTACTCCGAGGTTTCTGGTCCAATTTTGAGTTTAATTATTATTCTTCGACGCAGTACACTTTGCCATTTAGTCCCATGAAAATTTTCATTCAGTTTTACTTGGACGACGATGTTATTAACGGTAATATGGATTACAAAATGCAAGTGCGCTTCTAAAAAAATTGCGTAGTTATTTATTTATTTATTTAAGGAGAACCAACAGCTATAACAAATGAATAACGGTGGTAACATGCAACATAGAGCCAATAACAGGTTCCCACGGATAGAAATAGGAAAAGTATTAAAAAAATTAGGATCTAACAAGCACGTAAAATATAAAGATAAATTTAACTAAAGTGAATAAAGATTATTGCTCTTTGAAAAAGCTCGCATTCAACTGACTGCGTTATGTGACAAGAATCAGGGTTGAATATTTTGATAGAAGTAGTAGTGCTATAATTACAGTTAAATAATAAGAATAAAAACAAACACAAAAACCGTAAAATAACTTTTCTATTGAAAGTTGGATGCAAAAAGTAAATGAAATAAAAAACAAGGTCAAGTTTTCGCTCAACTCATGTGGTTTTAGTACGAGTGAAAAGAGCCTTAACGGGACGAAACTTACACCAGGAGATTGAGTAAAATTATTTTGGAATGAAATTGAGTCTTACTTAGTCAAAAACTCCATAATTATTATTTTATGAGCGAGTACATCTGGTGTTTCCTACCTCCGTGTCCTATGCATTAGGCGTCCAGTTTACGACTGAGCCCCGACACGGCGACCCGACGCGTGCTAGATCATTCGACACGCTCCCCTCACGCTGTCACTTGGCTTCGATTACGACCACTGTCCGTTTATTTAGTTACTCTATCGACCCTACATGGCAGGAATAAAAGTGTTTATCAATTGGTGTTTTCTTATCCCATAGAGGTTTCCTTCCTTTTCCTGTTGATGTATTAGTAAGTTTACTTTATACGTGTCTGCTCTCAAAACGGACAAATTAGCAATATACACCGTGTTCCGGACGATATACATAAACTTCGACCAGATGTTCAGACCACGGAAGTAAGCATTTTTCATTATGGACACATTAATAAATTCTTATTTTTTATTTTTTGTTAATTTTCATACAAACTAAATACCTAGACGTAAATAACCCGATATGCATGCCTCTTTATCCGAATTGGCAACGTCGTATTTTCATTCATAACATTTGGCGGGCTGAAACTTGTCAAAACAGTTTCTTTGATTTTTTATCTCGTTCCTCATAGCACTGTCAATGTACTATACTTATCTAAAGAGAACGTATAAGGCTACCAAGCAGGTAGATACGTATTTCGAATTGTCTTTTTAATTGAGGAATAAAAAAAAAACAAAATTCCATAACCAAATCATGATAACCTCTTCCCACGACATGCAGCCTTCGCAAAACGTTTCTGCTGTCCTTATTTTTAGTCTAGGCTTAAAGCAACGCCGGACCTCCAACGACGGGAAGGGGAGTAGGCTACCATAATTATCTTCCCATTCTGCCGTTTCGGCTTAAGTAACGAACATTCAATCTCAAAATTATTGACTAAAAGAGGGGCAGCTCAACACGCAATCTGGGGACCACGCTTAGAGCTCACGTACATTCGTAAAAATACTCTCAAAAGATAGGTCTCGGTCAAATTAAGATAAATGGTAATCACAGCATATTTTTTTATGCATTTGAGTAGAATAATTATAATTTATAAGCACACTTGTTGCGTGGGCAACATCAGAACTAACGCCACCATCTTATTTTTCAATACATTTCACAAATGAGCGCTCTCCTGTCAACCTCAATGGAGTGTCCAAAGATCCATACCTATAACACTGTAGGTTAGACAACTACGTCAGCCGTAATGTCATTCAAAAATATTTTTATTAATAAAAAATAAACTCTAAAAAGCAAAAAATAAATTTAATGTAAAAAGTTTTCGAAATGACCACCTTCTTTTTCGACACAAATATTCAAACGAGTCCTAATTTGGCCATTTAAATTTACAGACATTTGTCTTATTTGTTCAGCAGCCTGAGATATTCTATCTAAGAGCTGTTCACGGTTCTGAATTTGTACGGAGTACACCTTCTCCTTTAAGGTTACATACATAAAAATCTAAAGGAGTCAGATCTGGGGACCTAGCTGGCCATGCGATATTTGTGCTACCTCGTCCAATCCAACGGCCAGGAAACGTTGCATTTAAATATTCACGCACTTGTGTGCCATAATGTGCAGGGGCCCCATCATGTTGGAGCCACATGGTTCGCAGAGTTTGAAGATCCACTTGTTCGAAAAATTCGAAGCTAGTGACGTTTCTTAGGAACTCTAAGTAATTGTCAGCATTTAGGCGGTGGGGAATCTCAATAGGGCCGATCAGCTGATTGTTAAAAACACCAGCCCACATGTTTACAGAGAATTCAGTTTGATGTGACGCCTGCCAATGTAAATTCGGGTTGCTCTCATGCCACTGCACTTGATTTTTGGAATTGAATACTCCCGCTCTTGTAAACTGGGCTTCATCCATCCAAAGAATTTTTTGAAGCAGTATTGGATTATTTATCAGTTCTTGATTCATTCTCTGGCAAAAAACAATTCTTGAGAAGTGATCAGTGATGAGAAGTGGTATTATGCCTTGGGATTTTCTGTAGTGGTAGGCATGCAAACCATATCTTTTCCACAGTTTCCACACTAGCTTATGAGATACACCCACGATTCTCCCAACGCGTCTCGTTGAGAGTGTAGGATCATGAATAATAAGGTTCATTATTCTGTTTTCTTGAGCGACGCTCAAATTGATTGCTCGTTCAGGGCGGCGTGGTCTAATTCCGATCTCACAAAATCTCCTGTGTATGTTAATAAATGTTCGTATATCAGGAACGCGCCGACCAGGGAATCGCCGTTGGTACTCTCGCACAGCTGCTGTAGCATTTCCGTCACAGAAACCGTAGACGAAGTGAATATCAGCTTGGTGTTGAGCAGAATATTCGTGCGGCATAGTGAAAGTTGTAATCAAAATGATTGATTAAATTAGTCGGAAACCCAAAAGCAAATTACAATAAACAATAATCCTGACAGTTAAAATCATGCATGACATACAATGACAAATAACAACTTAGGTATCCATAGCGACCAGTTTAATCTCTTTGAAAGATTCGTTATCGCAAATGATCGTATTTCTTCGCTAACTCTCGGGTTCCTCTCGTACGTGCAAATGAAATGCAAATAGTATTTGATAGATTTATCATTTTAATTGCACTAAGCGGCAACATAGGCCAAATTAAGATACTTTCTCACTGCATAGCTCAATTAAATTTCATTAAATGAAATTACAAATATCTTTGTAACGAAGCCTTTTTAAGTACTACTTCCTTTGTTGGATTTGATTTGTAAAAGCCATAGAAGTATTTGCTAAAGTTTATGGATAACGTGAAGAACACGGTGTATAAAAAAATATGAGAAGTCCGGTAAGTCCTATTCCACTTGCACTGGGCCTGTATGGCGGGACGTACGAACCTCGAAGGGAACTGTGCACAGCAGCGATATTTTCTATAAATTGTGATAACATCTATACATATAATAAAATAGTAGGAAAGTCAAAACTGTACATTGAATATTTTTTAAAAATAATACTTGGGGTGTGATCTACAATCGATACCGAAGCCAAAAATATAGTTTTTAGAATTTTTGTCTGTTTGTCTGTTTATCTGTTTGTCTGTATGTATGTCCGGGATAAACTCAAAAAGTACAGGACGGATTTGAATGATTTTTTCTTTGTTGTATAGGTATTAAGTCTGGCCAACACATAGGCTATAATTTATTATGGAAACTTGAACACCTGGTGCAGAACCGCAATGGACCAGCTAAACTATAAGAGATACAAAAATGGTGTGATAGCAAATATTGTTCCACGTGATGAGCATTTTCAGCTGAGAGAAAAAATTTGAAGATCTGGAACACCTGATGTGGAACTCCAAGAGCCCAGCTACACTATAACATATACAGGAATGACGTCTCAGCAAAGTTGTTCACCCAGATGAGCACTTTCTGTTGACATATAAAAATTGAAGATCTGAAACACCTGATGTGGAACACCAAGAGCCCAGCTACACTATAACATATACAGGAATGACGTCTTAGCAAAGTTGTTCAGCCTGATGAGCAGTCTCTGTTGACGTATAAAAATTGAAGATCTTGAATACCTGATGTAGAACTCCAAGAGCCCAGCATGAGCATGAGTTGTTCAGCCTAATGACCACTCTCTGGTTACGTATGAAAATTGAGATCCGGAACACCTGCTGTGGAACTCCAAGAGCCTAGCCACGCTATAACATAAATATAGGAAACACGTCTTGGCAAGAGCTGTTTAGTCTGATGATCATTTCCTGTTGACTTACAAAAATGAAAGATCTGGAACGTCTGGAATCGTCACGCGCGTCCCGTTGCTTTCCCGTCCCCAGGCTCTAAGAATTTCACATCAGACGTTTTAGATCTTCATCTTTGTCGACCCCGTTATCGCTGGCATAAGCAACAGGATCCGCGTACGAAGTCGCGGGCAGAAGCTAGTAACCACTAAAAGTAAAGGGCTATTGAAGCAACACTATAAGTCCGACAGTCCTTCCCGTTCCGCCCCGGGTGGGAGGACTGACTGGAAGACTTACACGTAAAAAAGGCTCACGCAACTCTAAAACTAAACATTTCATAAGCATTCATTAAGCTATTGACAGTGATACTAGCACTTATCACTGTGACGGTGTTCTTCATACAATCATTTTGATTTTTCAAAAACAGCCTCGAATTTATTTGCCATATCGACCGGTCGATCTCAACGCTGCTGTTTTTTTGATGAATAGTCGCTTGTTGTATAGTACAAGTTGCGATTGTCTGATATAGAATTGCATGGCAATTAAAGTATTATCACACCTTCGATGATCCTGACCTAGATTAGCATCAAATAAACTTATTTCCATTAGTCAAATAAAAACAAAACAACATCACATACATTACTGTTAACCCACAAAAACTATGACAGTTTGACTTCATAAACAAATGAGTTACAATCCCAAAGGCCCATATGTTCCGACCATTTAGATCTCCAGGGTAATACCAAAGAGATAAATTGAAACTAAAACATTTTAACATGGCTGTAATAAATTTAAAAGCAAATTAGTTTTTGGCCAGCTTGCCAGTATTATTTTATTACTGAACAGTATTGTAAATTATGAGTGTAATTGTAAATAGGCCATGTTTGTTTTGTTTTGTAATTAAGTGTTGGAAATTAGGTTTTGACAATATGCCATAGACTAAGGGCTTACGCAGACCGGGACGGCCTAATGGACATTCAACCGTACTGTTACAGAAATACGACATTAATTGCTATGCTTTAAAATGATGCCGTGGCATTGAAAGGTTTTATCGCAAGACATTTTTAAAAAAGGCGCCTCAGGCTCCCGTGGCTAGACATGGGTAGTTCGTGAACGAATGAACTAAATGAACTAGTTCATTTCCCAAAATGAACTTTTCATTCATTCACTGGCCAATCAAATGTGTCTTTAGTTCACTTAGTAATTCAGTGTTTCTATCTACACTCTACGTAGTCTGTATCATGTTTCTTTTCGCGCGTGCATGGCTGATGGCTATTGGCTGAGTACACAATGGGCTATGGACGGACGATAAGCCCGCTCTACTCACACACATTCAACCAAGGCGCTCTCTCACTCGTACATGTTCGTGTTACTTCGTCGGCTGATCGGATAACATCGGCTGATAAAGTAACGAGCGAATACGGCGCCTCGCCACCACGTGACCACGGAAATATGTTATCAGTAGTTAGTCTTTTCCCTGTAATATGAACTTTATAGTGAAAGGAATACAGTCTTATTTGACGTACAACAAAAGTGTAAGTAAACCAAAACGACTATTACCACCAATACAACTATATTTCTAGGTTGACAGTCCTAAGCCTGTTTAAAGTATGAAGGAAAATCGACATACGTATATAACTGAACTAGTGATTTATTGAAATACATCATTTCTCTAAATCACTAGTTCAGTTAGTGAACTAGTGATTTCACTTCACTAAATCACCAGTTCAGTGAACTAGTCCAGTGAACTAGTTCAGTGAAGTAGTTCAGTGAAGTAGTTCAGTGAAGTAGTTCAGTGAAGTAGTTCAGTGAAGTAGTTCAGTGAAGTACTTCAGTGAAGTAGTTCAGTGAAGTACTTCAGTGAAGTAGTTCAGTGAAGTACTTCAGTGAAGTAGTTCAGTGAAGTACTTCAGTGAAGTAGTTCAGTGAACTAGTTCAGATTTGCTGGACGAAATGAAGTACTGAATGAATGAATGAACTACTTCATCAAGTGAAAAGATATACTTCATTCATTTTCTTTTTACTGACACATTTTGCGCATCTCTACCCGTGGCGGGATTTCGTGGCATACTGCGGTAGGCATTGTCATGCCACGGACTTCGGCGCTCTAAGTGATATACGGCGGGGTGCGGCGGCGGGGGTAGAGAAGCGGGGCCATGGCAAAGTGCTGGAATGCCGCGGTATCTAAGCAACCAGTGTGCGTTGACTCACGGCAAAATCCCTTGCCATGCCGTCCCCTTATTTAAAAAATAAATAAATAAACAACTTGCCACGGGGGGATCGAACCCGAAACCACTAGATTAGACGTATCGTCCTGATTTGGACTAAGATCAAAAGTTAATACATTTTATATAGAAAACCCAATTACTGAATTCATCACCATCTTCCATTTTGTCGTAGGTTCTAACCCAGCCAGGCGCATTACTTTTTGTGATTAATTTCAGCACTATCAAAACGGTGAAAAAAACATCGTGAAGAAACCAACATGTCCCATGAACCAAAAAAAATACATAATTTTATGTGACATCTACAAACCTGTACTAGAACCTTGTGGTGGGTTTTGGGGCCCTATCACCGTGTGGAGTTCTGTGTCTCAGTAGTTAGAAAATTAATAGGCTGATGGTGATGATCATGATGATGAAATTGGGTTGACATTTCTTTCTTCACCTTGTTCATGAATCCACACAACCACTACAATCCCACAACTGGGCCTATCTGCCTATACATATTATAAGAGCGAACACGGATATCCTCCGGTACAGTCACGTACAATATTGCTTGCGTGACGTCATACCATCTGATTCGACTCCTCACCTAGTTTAATGTGGCTAAAATGTTTGGGATTAAAATAAATGTTACATGTTGAACCTATTGTAGTTTTGGTGAATGTGCCTATACTTAAAGTTACTGTTGTAAGTTTGTAAATAGGTACCATTATCATATGGGGTGAATTTTGATGAATTTGTGCTTTATTTTCCTAAAAATCAAGCTTATCTTTAGGTGCTCCTAGTGGGGTGCTATGACAAGAAACCTCCTCTCTCGAATACGTCCGGAGGGAAGACCAGTTTTTCGGGCCGGTGCACCCTGAGATGCGGGCAAAAACTCTTCCTTAGGCACTGTGTGCCTAAGGGGTCTCTTTGCCCGTATGCGAATAGCCTGTCGTGTGGACGCTCCAACGCGTGTCCCTCTGATTAGCAGAGGGCACAGCGGCGGAGCGAGCTTGCGGACGGTGAGTAGCGGGCTAGCGGTAGCTCGCCGTCCGACCAAGGACCAAGCCCGGGTCGGTGGCGCGTCGTGTTTCACGCCAAATGCCTGCTGGGGTCACGGGTTTTTTCTTAACCCAGGATACTGTGACCCCGGAACGTAAGGGCATCGGAAGGAACACGGGTGGATTTTAGTCAGTAAGAGCTCCTAGTATTTTCATAACACACTCCGTCTCGCTCCAAGTATGGCCTATGAGAGTTTTTTTTTAAAGTATGGCTTATGAGATTTTTTTTTAGAATAAATAGACGACCACTTAATATTTTTAGTTTTAAATGAGAATGTTGCTTAATTAAAATCTTTAAAATATTTAAATAAAATTTCAATTAGTGCAATAATCACTTGAATCAGTTTTAAGTTAAACTACATAGTTACATAAGAAAAAGCTCAAAATCTTAAGAATTAGAATTGATTTTCATTTGATTGAATAGGACGTGCCAACGTCAAAAGCAATAATTTGAATAATTAAAACTTTGCTCAGACAATTTTGTTAGGCGTTTAATGATCTTGTCTAAAAACCACGATTTCTTAATTCGATTTTGGTCCAAATTATCGTTACTTGACTTCTATTTTTTTATCATTTAGAGCTTTTTTGAAATGTTTTCAATAATCACGTATTATTCTTTTTTGTGTCAATTATTTTTCCATAGTTTCTTGCCTATTCTTCTATTCTTAAATAAAAATATTATTATTGTTTTGGAATCAGCAACCGTTCTAAGCTTTTAAAGTTTGATATGTAAGTGTTTTTTAAGATCCCGACTCTTATTTTGACGCTGTTTTTTTTTCATTGATCATACTTATTTATTATGGTCATAAAAAAGAGTCGACAGAACTTGGTGATACTGTGTGTAACGGTTTGCGCCGGACACCGTGACAGGACACCACGTCTGGAGATTGGTACCGTATCTGTCTCCTGTCTGAGTCTCGCTCGCAAACTGCCGCTCATACATTGGATCAGCAGCCTTATAATGTTCCCACTGTTGGGACACAGGCTTTCTTTCTGTGAGAAGGAGTGGGCCATAATCTACCAAGCGGGCCCAGTGTGGGTCGGTGGATGTCACTGTCTTCGAATTATTTATTCTAAGACATGCCGGTTTCCTCACGATGTTTTTTCTTCACGTTTTGTTTTTTTAAGGTTCCGTAGTCAACAAGGAACCCTTATAGTTACGCTATGTCCGTCCGTCCGTCCGTCTGTCCGCAGTTTAGCTCAGAGACACACCGTACCTACTAGAGGTAAATATACGGATTTGTTGTGCCGAAAAAGTGGAAAAATAAATTCTCTTAAAACATTTTTTTTAGGGTACCTCCTGTACTTACAAATAAAGTGAGGATTTTTTTTTCCTCGCGTACCCCTTAGTGTGGAGTATTATTAAATAGGCCTTTAAAAAATAATGTGAGTTTCCATTAACATTTTTTTGATAAAAAAATTCTTTTGTGAAATATTAAGCTTTAATGCTAAATTTTGCTCAACTCGAGTGTCCCCCCCCTTTACCAGCTAAACGGTTATGTTTGGGGGTGTGAAAAAATTCACAATAGTAGTTTATATAACGAAATTTAAAAAAAAATTACCATGACCGAGTAGGCTTTACAACTTTACGAGTAATAGTCGACCAACTTATAAAATGTACTTGGATATCATATTTTCTTAAACAAAATGTATCGGAGAACATGCTCTTCAACTGCAAATGTAAGTTTGTCAACTTTATTTTTACAGATTTTAAAGGTATGTTTTTCGGGGCTACGTAGGTTTTTATCGTCAACTATTTTTAAATAACTTCAAAAAAAGGAGGAGGTTCTAAATTCGTCGTAATCTTTTTTTTTTATGTATTATCCCCGATTTCGCAAAGACTCCTGGACCGATTTTGTAAATTCTTCTTTTTTTAAATTCCAGCGAATGTCAGTTTAGTTCACGATAAGTATTTTTCTTCACTGTGCGTGGCCCGACTCGCACTTGGCCGGTTTTTTATGTTTTGCTCATACGTACATTGCCTAACGTTAAGTATAGTCGCGGTTTCCGGTCTCGGTCTCCTGTCACTGGGTCATGTCGCGGTCTACGGCGCGAACCTCCACCCAGTGGCGAGTATCGTCTGTAGTGCGCATAACACTGCAATATACAAAAAAAGAGGGTAGACAGATTTGTCTGCTCTTAACAATTTATTTTCACCTACCCACGTTCTCCAGTCAACCCGCGATCGCGGCGCTTGCAACAGCGTCGAAATATCGAGAACTCAAAAAAAAATCATCACGGAAGACAACCCGTAAGTGGCATTTTATATATAGTTTCTTAGTTTTTATTAGATTCATTAAACTAATAAAACAAAATCTGTCTTGTTTGCTAACATGATTTTTTTATGTATCTTAGAAAATAAGGTTATACCATTAGTTTGCCTTTTAATCACCATTTATTGTAGGTACTTGCCCAGACATAGGTATTTCTAAAATAAAAATGACTTTATCTCTAAGAAAAAAGTACCAACCATAAACCAGAAAATTACCATTTAAAAATGATGTCAACCCAAAAAAAAACGTACTTACATCTTCATGTATTTCTCTGCGGGTCCAATTAACGGGGACAACCTAAACAAACCGAGAATGTACTGGCAACACTCATTAGCAATGATAACAAGGCCCTTCAATTTCATCACCGTTTAGATTTGAAACCCCATTTCACAATTAATTAGTTCCCTGAGCATAGTTTAAACGTGGCACAGGAACATAGTTTAAACACGGCACCGGTGGTGCAGTAATACAATTTGGTACAGGCTTTTGAATTCAAGAATACTTTTTCATGAATCAAAGGAATGAAAAGAAAGAGAACTAGAGGCGATAATAGGTATTCCTCATCACAATGATAGATCAGTTTGAGATTGTGACGAAGAAGATTCGATCGCCTTGAATTATAATAGTTATTAAAAGTGCCCAAATACCGCGGCGTGCTGATAAAGTTGACACGTCGTGGGTTCAAACACCACACGATTATACTAGCAGCCCGGTACTTGCTTCGCTACGCCAAAATGAAATGACCGTATGAATGACATAACAACATGCTGTACTGTCAACATTGAAAAAAAAGTTTCATTTTGACAGCAAAATCCCCAGTAACAAAATGATCCGCCATTTATAGATTATATTTGTTACAAATAATGTGATAAATGAAGAACCGATTTAGTGCAAACTTCACATAAACCATCTACTTAATACTCCGAACAAAGTCTAATCGTTTGGTTTGATTAGGTGAGCCCGTTCTTGAGTTATAAAATTAGGTACAACGAAAATTGCCATTGATTTTTATATACATAGGTATATTGAGCTGTCACAAGCTGTTCTGGGACTGGCCGTTTCGATTCTGTGACAGCAGCAGTGTGATTGATCCCAAATCATCTTGACTGCTATGCCGGCTACTCAAAATCGAAAATGTAATAATAACTATTATTTATGTCCTGATATGGAAAAAACAAAGAATGCTGTGAACACTGTATAAAAGATAAAATAAAAATATGGCTAGTCATGCAAATGATACATTTATTTATGGCCTAGAAGTAGAAACGTTGTTTAAAATATCACCAAGACATGAAAAGGTGTTCGAAATGTCCAAAACAAGCGCTTGCTAGATGATCATGCACTGACATAGACAAAATACAACACAGCTCTCATAGAAACAAAACAGCAGCAAGTCATAAACAAAGAAAAATACACACAATTGTATTACGTTCATATGCATGATACAGTCACAATTTTCATCCGTCTCACCCAACTAAAAGTTAGCAAAAATATTTCTGTTGCTCCCCAACGATCTAACTCACAAAGAAACAATTTAAACTTCTACATCAACGCTACACTGTCATAGTTTAAGTTTTCTTAATAAATTAGGCAGTACTTTACGTTAGTGTTCTTGAACTTCCGAAGTTAGTAAAGTCTAAAACAGGTGAACTAGAGTTATGCTTATCCATCTATTTTGCTGGTGGAAGTTTCGAGATCGTGGAGTTAGTTTGGGCTTCTTAGCATGAGATGTGAGCCTAGTAATTATGGCTTGTTTGGGCAAATGAGCGCTATTTGTTAGTAGATCAATTAGACTTGTATCTGAGGATAAATGACATTTGTTTTCAAAACGTTGTGTTTTCTCTTTGAAAAGTTTCAACATGATTGATGTCAGGTTTTATGTTAATCCAAAGCGTAATATTTTAAAAATTGTAATTCAATAAAGTGCCTTAGACCACCAGTTTCTTTACCGAATTAAAAAAAAAAAACAGACATAATAGAATATAAAATAAGAAGGCGATAACGTTAAATTATAAATTGGATATAATTAGTTTATGAAAATATAATTTTTTTTTTGACAACCATATCGAATAAAATCTATCTCTTTTTACCATATCATCACATTTTTTTTAAACCAATAATAGGTAAAATCTCTATCTCTTGTTACCAATCACAGTTTCAAATAGCTGTAATTAACAAATTACATCTTAAACACAACTCACTTTAATCTACTAAATAACTACATCTCAATTTGCAAATTAATTTAACAGACATTTAATTAAAATCTGTTTACTCAAACACAGTTAACAACTAAATTATCTTAAAACAATTATTGTTGAAATTGAACCTAAGGGTTCGGCCTGAGTGAAGGGGCGGTAGCGGACATTACAGCGGAGCGGGCGCGATTAGATGGTAACTGTGACAAGCTCCCAGTTCCACGAATTATTTCAAGCCATTGTGGATCCGATAGTATGCCTTGTGGATAACTAATCTATTTAGGGCGTGATTCAATTAGCACAGAATATAGGACTTTAGTTCTGCCCTCTGTGTCTCAAATTAACAATGAGTCTTTGGCAATATCACCATTACGATACAGGAGATAAGTCCATGGGTAATCGTCACTTTAGTTTTGGGAATAAGGGATGATAGCTGTAAAGTAAAATTTGGTGACAAGGGTCACAATCGCAGAGCAGGCTTTAGGTGACAGACATGTGGTATGGCTGCAATCTCGGACGCTGGTTATGATGAATTCGTTATTGATAGACACTTCCACCTAAGCCTCCGCTTCGGTATAATACTCAGCACAAACCCTTAATGTTATATTTTGAATATCAGAACCAATTTAGAACTATTTAATAAAATTAATTAATTTAGAATGAAACAAAATATTTACACAACATACTTTATTTTCGTACATTTATTTAATTTTGTTAGGATAAACACTGTTTCACGGTTTTAATTGAATCTCCATACACGTGGAAATTCAAAAACGTAAACTAAACTTAGGTATGCTAAGCTCAGAGATTATTTCAGTGAAATATTTTGTTATAAATAATTTTGTTGGTGTCCGAAATCACGCAACCGTAACCGCAATGGAATTTTGTGAATATGCATTTTTAGTTCCAGATTAAAAGCCAAGGTCATTATTTTGGACCTAATAAACTGTTTTTCTACACTTCTACACTAATTTTATAAAGAGGAAAAAATTGTTTGTTTGTAATGGATAAACTCAAAAACTACAGGACCAATTTTTTATAAAGCTACGAGTACATTGTCTGCGAGTAACATAAGCTATGTTTTAATAAACGCCGACGAAGACGCGGGCGAAGTGCTAGTTTTTTATGAAATATAAAATAACATTTCATTATAATCACGGATAAATCCTTCAATTTAAACAGTAGGTCTAACCAAAATATGGAAGAGCATTTGGATTTCAGTTTCTTATCGTAAAAGTAAAAGTATCATAACATAAGCACAAAGTGGAATTATAATTATGAAGTAATGACTAGTAGACTACCAGTATTGTTCTTCGTCATTTTTCATATCGTGTCCAAAGCAAACAAGGATAACATAGACTTGAACTCACTTGCGGAACACAACGGTGTATCAATCCTCTCAGTTTCACACAACTTTGAAAAATCAACATCATACATATTCTTCTCATCATCACTTTTAACCATCTGTATAAATCTATGACCCCATAAAATATCATTTTCTGTGTAACTCGTCCTAGCTTGAACCTGCTGTCCAGTAGATTCTATTACTCCTTCAAAAACTGCCAGAATCTCGAATTTTCCAACCAATAGATCTGCAGCAGATATACTGTACAGAGGACTGTTTTCATCTATTACGTGTATAACAGACACAGGCCATAAAAAGAACGTTGACTCACAGCCATCCATTTCAACATCCAATTCAGTTTGTTCATAGTTCTCATCATAATCATCACCAAGTTTTAGTACGAATACTGAGGCTTTGATGTTGAGGATTCTAGACTTCCTCATGTCTCCTACTCTGAATATCATGCACAACTTTCCGTCTCTCAACGTGATTACTGCTTGTCTGCTGAATAAAATCGTTTGAGTCCTTCCCTTTGGTCTTGTCAACTTCGCAAATAGAATCCCAACCATGAACGCTTGAAAAATTGAGCAGACCATGCATTGTAAGCACATTGCTGTGATCGTCTGTGGGCATTCCAAGGTAATGGCTCTTTTACCATAAGCCACGGTAGTATGAACTTCAACACTGAAGAGAAAAGCGGAGGTAAAACCGTAAATGTTTTTGACACAAGGTGTCCAGCTTGTTTCATTCTGGTTTGGTGGCAGATGGTCCTCAATCAGGTCGCCATGCGCCAATGCGGTGATCCAGTAGATAAAGCCGAAGAATAGCCAGTCTGCGGTGAAGGCTAGGAAGAAATGGACAAGGGTCCACCTCCAACGTGCTTCCACCATGGTAACGAACCATCGTGAAAAGAAGCCTTGGTGATTGGTGTTCCCCTGGTCTATGTTGAAGTCTCCGTTCTTGAAGACGAATCTTTTTGTTTGTTGGGTGGAACGGGATCGTTTCTTTTGACTGTGAAGTGGCCCTGAAATACCGTTGTCAAAGTTAATATTTGTCTCGTATTTACAAATTAATCATTAGTTAACCAATGAAACGACGGCGATCAGTTATTACATTATCTTAACCGTTCCATTTCAGAAGGAGCTCTGGAACTTTGAACAGACAGAGCTTGAAAATCGTTTAGCTTTACCAATCAAGACAACGAACCATTGCTGACACAAAAGTCAATAGTGCGATAATACGAATAATGCAATATGTAAACGCAACTAGATAAATATTTATGCACTAAATTGTTATCATGAACAATTGAGTAACAGTAATAAAATTAATTATTAATGTAATTTGGTAGCTAAACAATGTGTTTTATCAAAAATTTAATAGTTTATCAGTGGCTTTATTCAAACAAAGATTTTTTGTATTATGTTTGTAGATTTTGATAGTACGATTGTGACGTCCTTCTATGATAAATTATGATTTTGTAACTAAGGACTTACTATTATTAGGATAATATACTCCTGGTTCTAAAAACACAGCCTCAATCACAGAACTGTTTTCTTCAGTTTCATCAAAATCTTCACTGAAACATTTTTGATCTTCTTTTTCATTCATGACTGTTTTAAGCTGAAAAAAATTGGGGTATTAACAAACAAAATAATGGCTACGTTTCCAATGAATAGTGAAAGAAACTTTTTTGTATGGATTCTGAGAAACACTATATTGATGAAAGTGAAATGTAACAATTTCCTTTGCAAATTGAACCAATTTTTTGTTTGTTTTTGTTGGAAAAGTGTTACGAGTATTACGAGTCTTACGAGTTGGAAAAGTGTGATGAGTATGAATGTTGATGGATGGAGAGGAAGAGGAAGGCCAAAGAAAAAATGGATGGATTGTCTAAGGAATGATAATTATGAAAGAAAAAGGAGTAAATGATACTGTGACCTCTGATAGGGGAGAATGGAAGAAGAAAACGTGTTGCGCCGACCCCAAGTAGAATGGGATAAGGGCAGGAAGAAGAAGTTGGAAAAGTGTTACTACAAGGTTGGAAATCAGATAATAACATAATAGTAACTAGTTTTTTTTAACTGCAGGGCCAGGGAAGGAATTAGAGGAGGCATTTGCCCAGCCGTAAGTTTGTACAGAACAGGCTAAAGGATAAATTACGATAAATACAAAGAAAATGTCTTACCTCCAATCAGGTAGGTTTACAGTTAACAGGTACGGTGGTCCAAAAACACAAGTATCGCACAATCACAGCATGTGTCATGAATTGGCTCGCAATGTCTATCATTCTTGCAAAGCCACCGCTTACTGATATGATATCACAGAGATTTTCAACCGTAATTATTACTGTAGATATAATTACTTCATCTAGCTTTGATAAGAGATTTTATTTGCTCAGTTTCAAGATTGAATTTCGTTGTATCTTTACAGAGGAAACGATAAATGGAAGAAATAATTTGTCTTGTATAGTTACCTGTAAAATCATACTTACCTTTTGGCTTCAATCAAGGCGTTGCCATGTCCCATACCGACTTCTCTGATGTAATGAAAGAGTTGTGCGCTCTTTTGGGTCGCGTCATGCAGGCCATGCGAGATTTACGAGATGTGGAAGACGCTTTAGATCTTCCTGTTTACGTGTGCCATTGATAAGTCAGTAAAAAGAAAAGAAAAAGTAGAGTCTAGATTTTCTGCTTCAAAGCCACTCTTATTCAGCCAATATTGCCAGTCCCGCAATAAGACTAGTTTGTTACCGTGACCATGGAGCGTAAAGGGATAACCATGGATTTTAGTAAATACGAGTTTGACAGTCCCTCCTGCCCCACCCTGGGGTAGAGGACTCATTTAATAATTTTACCACGATAAAAAAAGACCCGTAATTGTTCCACTTTGCTCTAAGAAATTCTAAATCAAATAGGTCAGCCATTCGATATTTGGCATTTCCTTATATTATCTGGTTGACATTACTAAAGCAAGTATTTAACTTTCCAGAAATAGACATCGGACAAACAGGACGACAGACAATTATCTTATTTTATAAACTTTTCCGTATATTAATAGAATATTTGAACTCGCTTCTTTATGAAGAGATAAGAATTCCATGACGTATCAAATGATATTTGTTTTGACTTATGCTAAGATTTTTTAAGATAAGTAGTCAAAATAGTGCTAATTGTTAGGTAAGAGTTTAATTGCAGGTTTTATAAAATATTTGGCCAAAAGACCAACTGCGCAAACTGTGGATATAAATTTTATAGACGCCATTATAACTTATTAATACATTTAAGAAAATTAATCTAAAGTTGGTTTTATTTTCAGTTTAGAGTCGTTGGCACTGGGAACTTCTTTTATGATTAACATAAGCATAGCACAATTATAGCTGGAGAGCTACTGAACCCTGCGACTAACATAAAAAATTGTCCTTAGCATGCTATAAATATTAAGTGTACAAATTTCTAACCATACATGAAGACCGTTAGTCGCAGGGTTCAGTAGCTCTTGGACTATTATAATCAGTCTTAAATGTTTCCACTGCTGGGACACAGGTTTACTCTCTGTGAAAGAGAGAAGGCTGTGATCAACCACTCGGGCTCATTCCTCGTTAGTAGATGTCACTAGTCTTCAAATTTTTGGTTCTAGAACATGCCAAGTCGTTCATGTTTTATTGAACCATTTTGAGATCAAAGTTGGCTGGAGGTGGTGATCCACAAATTGCAAGTCCACGACCACGGCGCCACTGCTCAAGCGCCCATATCAGCCTTTTCATCGTGATTACCATATTAAAAATAGATAGAAGTAAATGATGTAAAACATCTTTGGAATGTAGTAATGTAAAAATAATGTACTCAATCTTTTCAAATAGTTAATCCTGACAAGACAAGACAAGACATTTATTTGTAGAAACATGAGTATACATACAAGGCATGCAAGTTGTTCATAAAAATATAAAAGAATTCTGTCATGTTCGGCCTATAAGGCATACAAAAATTAACATTAAAAAAAGATAAAGACATTTAAATTAAATTATGACATTTATCATAATAAATTAACCCTTAAAGTCACTTTGCATAGTATACTATACATTTGAATAAAAAAAAATATTTTGAGGAAACAATTATTTTAAAATGCAATTTTTTTACCAAAAAGGAATTTCAGAACATTCCTCTTTTTAATAATAAATAAATGAAAGTATTATCTTCAGTAAATATGTCAATTTTGACATAAATGCGAAACCATATCGGAGGAAGCCGTTTTATGTCGGTGTAAAATTTATTATAATTTCTTATTCATTATGAAAATATGTTCTGTGTTTTGTGAATTGAAATCACAAATATATTGTGCTTCTGCTAATGCTAAATTATCCACGTTTTATACAAGTTTTCATCGCTTTTTACGACCACAATCTTGGGTGTATAGCATACTATACATTGCGACGGTTTGCTAATAAAATATTTTGATTTTGATGTATATTATTCTATACATTGCCAAGTTATGGGTGCTGGTGATGTCATTGATGATTCTTCATTTAGACTTGGAATCTAGATTTTTGAAGCCCCAAAACTGTTTCCGAAAGCGGAAAAGATCCAACACCAATCACAATCAATCATTTGACAGCATTTCCTTTCGATACACAATGCAATTTCAATGCTATACCATCTATCGTATCACTACCCTCCTTGCAGTTAAACCGTCACTCTTTACGCTGGAAACTTCATCAAAATGCGATGATAGAAAATGTAGAGGTCCTATAGTTGCTGCTAACAGGATAAAAAGACGAAATTTTTAGTTTTTTTTGCAATAGATTAAGAGAAGATTTCAATAGGCAGCTGAATTGTCATAACAAGGCTTTCAGGAAGCTGTTTCATGAAATTGATTGACGGTGGACTACTGCTATTGATTTTCCCTGAAGACCTGATACCTGTTATAGAAAATAACACTAACTTATATACCATTTTCGACGGGAAAGTCAACACAAGCACTTAGAAAGGATATAGTTAATTTTTTTCCATCAGCATGTTGATGGGAGATGTGGTTATCCCACTTACGGAACACCTCAAGGATTATTGGTAGACTACGGCAAGATTGCAGACGTTATGGTTTTCAAAAGATTTCAACTGAAACATCACTTTCTGAAACACAGAAAGTATCTGAGGTGCAAACAATTGCAAAAAGAGCCAGGGTAGTACTCGTTGTAACTATTTCAATGTCCACCTTTGTTACGGAGTTAAAAGAAATTGTTTTGTAGCTTATCATAAGCACTGATTGTCATTATTTTATTGTAATTTGAAGCACATTTGGCGTTATAGTATTTGATCAACCTATGTCAAAAGTGTATTTTGTATATTATACTATACACCTCTTACAACTGAGAATTACTTACGTTGGTGGCAATGTATAGTATAATATACACTAATTATCTTAGAAGAAAAACTAATTAGATTTTTTTTACTATTTTTCCTACCCTTATTATGGGTCAAATAATCATAAACAAGAATAATTTTGATGTTTTATTTCGATGAAGTGTTTTGTGACTTTAAGGGTTAAATAACAAACATCATAATCTTTTTCATACAATCGTAAAATTTAGTAGGCAAATAATAATAATAAATGAAAAAATAAAAATTATAACAATAACTTCTTAAACAATTTGCAATGTAACTCTCTGTCATTTAAAAATTCTAAAATACTGTAGTATGCTTTCTTAATTAAAAATAATTTTAGCCGCTTTTTTAATAGATGTGCGCCATGTGCCCCATTGTTTTGGAGCAGAAAATATTTGTATGTCAGAAAGTAGTTGGGATATTTGTATGGTCTGAAAGTAGTTGGGAGTTTGTATATGAGTGTCTAAGGTTGTATGATTTAAAAACTAAGCACAGACGTGGTATGAAATGAGAACATAATGTGACGGTAGCTACTACATTACGTACAAATGAAAACAAATATAATTTAAGTGATAACAAAACACTTTCTATCTATTTTGTTATTTTTACGTGAGAGCAAATAACAAAGATTGTTGCGTGATCTGGAAATAACAAGTACAGGCTTAAGCTTATATAAATAACAATTAATTATGATTGACACTTTTTTTTAAGTAAAAAGACGATAAAGATATGGGTTGAAGCAGATCATAACGTAATAAATTAATAAAAAAATACATAAAGATGAAAAGCCCAGTAGCAAACTGTTCTATTACTTCTATTCTATTTTTTGTCTGATGGAAGTTAATTCTGAAGACTGGCTTCTTCAGAATAGATGAAATTTTAAGGTGGTCAACGAACGTTGACCATCTAAAATGAACATCTATTCTAGATGAACATCTTACGTTAATATCTTCCTTAAATTACGAGTGCATATCAATATTTTGAGTTGTCAAGTCAAATCATTTTTATTCCAATTAGGCCATCAAAGAAGCACTTTTGAACGTCGATTATTAAATTCAAAGGAAGAGATGGGATTGATTCTACACCTTGTCATCAAATAAGCCAACACTACTTAACAAAAATAGTTGCTAGAGTAAACATTCTTTATACATAAATACGTACCAACCATTATTTTTACAGTCTACCACACACATTAATTCCCCTCACCAATTTCTATTAACATCATTCTACTCCACTATCAGTTTTCTCGACACAAATACCCGTAGAACTACAACCATTTATTAGATATAAACACTGGCAACATTATGAACTTATCGGCGCACGACGGTGGGGATAAAAGGCTTGCCGCGTGATCGAACTCCCCCCTTACACCCCCCTCCACCCCCTATCGTATCGCGTAATTCATTACGACATTATCTAACACAAGAAATTGTTTGGAAAACATCAACGCTGTTGTTAGCAGAGAAATGGTGTATGTGTGGATTTTGTGTCTTTTTGGGGGTTATTCGTGGTATGAACGTGTTTTGTAATATCTTTATTATGAAGATAGTAAGTGCCAGGACGGTTCCAGCAACGCCAAAACCACAGTTTGCCGTAGCGTTAAACTTAAGTTGAAAATCTTTAAACAAAATATAGATTTATATTGTTGAGTATACCAACGACGTTTTATAGAAAGGTACAGCTGGGCCCAATTGGAGGAAAATACCCCACTCCCTCCTACAGAGAGGATCCTTATGTCCAGCAGTGAAAAACTTAAGACTGATTATAAATTAAGTTATGCTTTTCTTTTAAAATAATAGCTAAAAGTAAGCTGCCAATGGTGGCAACATTCACAGATCCTAACCAATCAAACTGAAACCCCGAAAATTCGTCAAACAAGACTTATGACCGTTGCCCTCCGCACCACATCCGGCAAAGGTCGGGTGAAAAGGGATGCTGACAGATGACGAGACATCCCTCCACGGGTGTTTGTCATTCTATTAGGAAAGAAAACATTTTCTAGCTATATTCGAACCAATTTGGGGAACGGAGCGATTAGTTGGGAAATTAAATAGGTTATGTTGAGTTTGGTAGAAAATAAATATTTTTTCAAGATTGTATTTCGTTTCACAACAGGTTTAAATTACTAAAACAGGCATGTAGTAAAGTTGTGAGTTGAATCAATTCAATTGACAGAACTACCCTTATCACAAGTTTTCACTATTTTACTTTAAAAAGTCTTTCCAGTATTTACACCGTTTCTTATATGGAAATATGGAACCTCTGGTGTGCGAAGAAGAGAATTTTTTTTACCATGAAGTCAATTTGAAAATGTCAAATTTCCAGTTTACGTCAGAATAACTGAAAACTCATGATGAGGCTTTTGTCAAACAATTTGGTACATGAATGAGTAAATACACCTTGTTTTCGCAAGTTATATTATAGTATTTCGAAGTGAAATGAGGGTGAAGGTATAGTGCTGATCCGAACTGGAGACTTGAAGCAATCATTATCCAAAGATTCTATCTGTAACGGACAACTAAAAGAAAAACTGTTTTTTAGAGGATAATGACTTTGACCTCCGTAACTCAAAAAAAACAATAATTGTGAAGAGGTTTCGCCATATCATTTTACGTTGCAAATATCAGGACCCCACGAAATTGAAAAAAAAATATTGGGGAATTGGAGGCCCTAATTTGTAATGACTATTTCTCATTAATCGCGTAAGCTGTTAAGACACAGCTATAACTTACATAGTCGTAACACAAGACTCCAAAGAGAAGTAAAATCATAAAAAAGTAATACACTTTAACACACCACTTAAGTTTAGTTATAACTAAAAACGTACCAACCTTATAAAGTAAATACCCAAACATAAAATGAAAAGGTTTCCCTAATATTAACATAAGAATTTCATCAGCGGGCTCCCGAGTGTGTCCGAAGGGTGTCCGAGAGTGTCCGAACATCGCTCAATGTCCAAGCTGGATCTCATATCCGGACAACCCGACCGTTTTCTGTAACGACCAACGTAAACTATTCAGTGCTTCAAGGGAAATGTTTTTGTATGTGTACTAAAACGTTGTCTGAGTAATGTAGTGTTTAGGCTTTTATTATTATTAATTTGAAGGCGCAGTACATAATCTTTGGTGGCTTAGTGGTGGTATAAAAAGTAGATATATGTATAAAATTTTGAAGAGTTATATTACATTGTTATAATGTAACAGCTGTATTTTTTGTGCGAAAGCAGAAAGTTTGACTTACTTAATTTGAGATTAAATTAGTGCGTTCCGAGTAAGGGCTGATTTTTCAATAGCCAGATAACCTTTAACTGATGAATAAAAATGGCGGTTGACAGCATATCTATAGAAAATATGCCAAACCGTTATTTTAATTCCTCAGTTAGAGGTTATCTGGCTATTGAAAAATCAGCCCTAAGTAAAATATTGCGTTGACTACTCAACAACCAGTTTGTTTAAATATATAGACTAAATCGATATTAACATTGACAACAATAGTAACATGTATAATCTCAAAAAGATGCCTGTTGTAGGTTTAAATAATTCAAAGTAAGCAAATAGGTGTTGGCTTATCAGCTACTGCTGAAACCTATCTTCAGTCTTGTAAGTCACCATGATACAATTACCAGTTTTTTATATGCTAGTAAAAATTATGAGACTGTGGTTGTTACTTTTCCAAGATTGACTTTACGTTAATTAATCTTAATTTTCCTTAAATCAAAACTAGTTTGGACAGCTAAAGATTAAAGAGTTAGCCTTTTGTTCAAAACTTGACTCAAAATTAACTTTGAAAGTTGTATTTAAATAATTAAGTTTATCTTGTAAATTCTTAGATTTAAATGTTTGATTATAATTGAAATTCTGCGTGATGTAATTATAATGAGTTACAAGAAAAATACAAATTATTTTATAATAATAATATAATTTTTGAAATTTTTTGCATGGATGACTTAATAACTGAAAGCATTTTAATATAATTTATGAAATCTTTGTAAAAGCAGAGTTACCATAAATTCAATAAGATGTAATTTTAATTGAATCGAGACAAACATTTCACTCAATCACCTCGGAATGGCTGAACGGATCTTAAAGAAAAGACGGCGGAACGGGTTATGTCTGGAATAACACATAGTTTAAGTACCATTTAATACACTAGCTAGTTTATATTAATTGCCATTTAAAAAAAAAACAAAATCTGACAGACTAATTAGGATGTTTTAGTCAAATAGATAACTTTTGAGTTTCTCGGAGCAGATTCTGGCAACAATGGGTGCTTACTTATAAGTGCTCGAACACATTGATACGCGGGCGCGGTTTCGTGACCGCATCGATACTGTAATGTAATGCTCAAAATCGAATCTATAACGTTACAGTACAGATGAATACTGTAACGTTATAGATTCGATTTTCGCATTCATGCTCAGCCCACATAGAAAGAAAGAAAGAAAAGAAAGAAAATTGAGTTTATTTGGCATCAAAACTTAAAACTAATTAAAACTTAATAAAACAAAACAAAACTAATCTTTGAATGCCAAAGGGCCTCAGCTCAGCATAATGCCAAGTGGCAGCACAAAGTCTACCACTTGACGCTGATTTTCAGCTGCAGCCCACGAGTGCCATACGCTCGAAAACAAATACGTAAATATACTTATGATAATATTAATACTTATATATGTATATTATGTAAAGTGCAAAATAGTACTGTATTTTTAATACATAAAGTAAAGAGTGAGTGCAACAAAAAAACAATAAAAGCAGATAAAACAAGACTAATTAAAAGAGACAGATGCATAACAAAACCACGCAGCCTAATCAAAACCTGTTTCGCACGACCAGCAAACCGAGTAAACAAATTCCCCTTCGCCCGCAAAACGCTGAGGAAGTGAGGACAGCCAGGCGACGCGCACCTCATTACTAAACAAAAACGTTTACAATTAAATTACGGTTTTATGTCAAGTTATGGATCGCATAGCCATCCAGTGAATTCATTCGATTGGTGATACGTTTGGTCATGTCTTGATACTATTATGTGAGTTAGTACAACGACCATAACGGAATGTGAAACAATATTCAATTGTACACACGAGGATAGGAAATGATATTTTTTTTTTGAAGGTAAGATCTAGTCATAATATCTAGTACTCGTAAGTAAAAAGGATAACTCGTAATAAATTGAAATAGTAATTGCATAGAAATTTAAGTAAAAAAGTCATGGCATAATTGATTACGATTACATTGAATAAGTATTACGGGACCGATTACATTGAAAATACAAAAGATTTTCACTTCTTACAGGTTTACACTGAGAAAGTCTTAAAAAACAAGCGTTATGGGAATTGCTCAGTGCCAGGCTCAAACACCCGGGATGAAAAACGATGGTCATTCTAACACCACGCCACCGCCGCCGCTGCCACGCGTTTCTGTCGCATGCTAGTAGGCCAGACACATTGGGTAAGTTGAAATAGAAAACGCAGTGCAGCAATGCGTACCCACTTGTATTTGTTTAGTTTTGGGTAAAGTGGTCATTACAGCGAGTTATTTTTGCTGCAGGTCTCGCGATATGCGACAGGGCTCAGCGGCAGATGGTGCCGGGTGTCAAAGCATCCTCCAGCCAGCCATCATTTATTCAAAAGGTGGAGCCAGCCGTGAATGATATTATAAAGATCCCTGTGAAGAAGCATCAATAGAACATTGCAGTTAATATATTATTACTCGTACATACTTACACACGGAAAAGCACAGTGCTCAGTGTACCTACAGCCACCACATGTGCCTAACTTTATAATTATTTTTTATAGAGTCTAGACAACATCCAAACCCACGATCTAATCAATGACTGGTTGCAGCACAGGGGACCGTCAGACTCATACTGATATAGAATCCATCAATTGTCCTTTTCCTTGCAGGGCAATAACAATAACAAATAAACTTAAAATTTTACAAAAATAATATAGTATACAACACATAAAAAACATACCTACACACGAGACCAACATTAAACTACAGCTACATTTTCACGAACAAAACCTCTACAGTTTTCATCCTCGACTCTTGTAAAATTTAAATAATACGCTTATAAAAAGTTGAAGTAATAAAACGGGAGAATTTCTCTAATAACTTATTCAATGCAAGTTCTCCGTTCAACGCATTCATGGCTATTATCCAACCTTAAAATTTCATCTTTCCTCTAGTAAAAGTGGTTCGCATCCTGTGAAAGCGAAGCGACAGATAGACGAAGCGACGACGACAGACATAATTATTTTGGTGGCTATCAAATTAATTTGCAAATGTTTAGTACAGAAAATAGGAAAAGATATTCGTTTATGTACCAATCGTAGTAGAGTAGATCGTACTTATTGAAAAAAAATCAGTCACTATATCATCAAATGAGTCCTCCCACCCTGTGTGGAACGGAAGGGACTATCAGACTCGTACTGACTAAAATCCACCGTGTTCCACACGTTTTAGTTAGTACTCAGTACAAATTATTCACTTGTTTATTACTCTATCTTTTTAATCCTACAATCTTAGATTTATTCCTGTTGAATCCCACTTTTGGATCCCATTTTTGAGGTATTCCCGATGAATCCCATTTTTACTTCCCGTTGAATCCCACTAGATTAAAAAATGTCTACAATTTTATAAACGAGAAAGATTGTTTGAATGGAGAACGGACTTGGGTGACATTGGTACAAGGATGGATCATAACCTAGGTTAACAAATTAAATAGGTTTATTCTAATGTTATGTTCCCGTGGGATAATTTTCAAGTTGTAGCAGGCAGAGCCGCTGGCAACAGCTAGTGTAGTTATGATTCTCCATACGTATTAGAGAGAGAGCTCTGCAAAAATAACGCAATGAATACATAATATATTATATTATACGCGATTGATAGGTAAAACCATAATTATGCAAAGTTGATTATTTAAATCTATAAAACTTTGAAATAATATCTAAAACCTTTTATTGTCAGCTGTCCACCGTTTCTAGGAAGCTATATATTTTAATTATAGCTAGTATTGGGCAGTCACCTTTATCACAGGACAGTGTCACACGTTTCAGTTTTCCTTCTACCAGGCACAGTGTTTTGTTTTAATCTTATTACAGCGCTGTTTTGTTGAAATTGCGCGCGCTTTTGGCTTAAATGTTCGTGCAGGTAATTATGTAGAATAGATGTAAGTGCATTGTCTGTTGTGATATACATGGTTCAGCTCTTTTCTAGGATGTTTGTTTTTAGAAAGTTATTTTGTAAATGTTTGTCACTGGAAAAGGCGCCGAGTAAATATTTATGAAGTCATGAGGAAAGAAAATGTTTTTTTTTTTTTTTGATACGATTCGATGGATTGGTAAGTCAATTTAATTATAAGCAGGTTCAGTCTGTTCTACAAATGTATAATAATATTATCTAATTAGAAAACACGGGTATATTGAAAAAAAATATCTGAAATAAAAACAAATAAGCCTGTTATTGTTTTGAGGCGTAAAATCATCAAAAGAGTTATCCCGCCCTGGGCGGAACAAGGTATCAGACACAGATTACTCACTAAAAACCATTCTGTTCCGTCACAAGCCTTTGCGTTCCAGGGCCACGATTAGTAGGGTTTTGTCAGTGTGATCTGAAGTACAGCTAAAGTTGTCACAGGATGGTCTAAAGTATATAATACAGTTCTTTGAAACGCTCGTGAAACACAATGCACCGTCGATTCGAGTCTAGTCCTTGATAGATCTCCCGAAGAGGAGAATTGTCTCTCTCTTAGGTTTAACCTCTTCCTTAACTGGCATTACGGCTTCGATGAAGGCGGTGACTGCCTCGTCGCTTCGTAACTTCGCGGCCACTGATCGTTTTCGTAAGACTACTTAGGCTGAAGCCAAACGAGTCTAAATTTTTGAGTTCTGAATCGTCTTTTTTGCAGAAATTCATCATCATCTGCCTAGCCTTATTCCTAGCTATATTAGAATCGGTTTCCAGTTGAACCAGATGTAGCTGATCAGTATTTTACGTGGAGCGACTAGCCTATCTGGCCTCTTGAACCCATTTACTGATGGGTAATACGATACCCCATAATAAGACTGGTTGTCAGACTTTTGGAAAAAAAATTCAAGTTCAAATAATTACGCTTGTCTGACTTCAGCTTTATCCTAACTTAACAATAAAACCATACTATCTAAAACAGTTAGTGAAGTTCAAGTTATAATCTCTCACTTATACAGCATGATAGTGAAATTATAACAGCTATAAACTTTACTTCACCCGCAGTTTCATCGCATCTAAGTTGCATAACTTCGCTTATAGGTGAACACTTTAAGTGAGGAAAGTTTACGGAATAATAACGCTTGCGTAAGTTTTAGTTGTACTATATTAGGTTCTTTTTTGCTTGCAAGTATCATGTTTGGCATCCTCAACTTGTTTCACGTTTCACTTATCTAAATATTCGAGAATGCCTGTTGATTCCGGTTGCAAATTAGTAGATCTTTGTTATAGATACACCAGTTAAATGTTATGAAAATATAATTATCTAGCTTTAATTCCGCTACAAAAATCCGGGCCTGTTGCAGGATGCAATCCCACCCTATGCAATTATGCATATGCACATGCAGCAGAGGACCCACTCTCCCGCCCTCATGCATATCCTCTGCTGCATGTGCATATACAGCAGAGGATATGCTCATAAACAGGCCTGGATTTGTGAGCTAAATTTTTATTGAGAGATGATTGTGACAACAGCGCTGGGGGACCACCGTGGTGAGTCAATAGCCATTGTCGAATATTTAGAGCAGATTTCACCGAAATTATTGTCCCTTAACGATACAACGCTCTTTTGTCCTATGCACACCAAAAGTTGCAAAGTTGGTTAAGCGCAGGTGGTTCCTGAGGTGCTACAGGCGTTTATAGGATACGTTGGTGGCATTATTCCTCTTTTACACATATATTTCTTCATTATTATCGGATAATTTTGCTTTCACAGTCATTCAATTACAATAAGAAAACGTCCATGATGATTAACAGCATCAGTAACTCCTGTTAGTTTAATCTAAAATACACTAATAACTTGATGCATGGTTAAACTAAAAAAATAAACTATGCACGTAAAGCAATAAATGGCCACAGACTGCTATAAACTACAACATTTACTGAACTAATAAAACCATACACTATGAATACGAATTTACAACACAAATCACCCCGATGCGCTTCCTAGAATCCCTGCAGACTAAAATTACAGCAACAGACAATAATATTTCACCCCCGAACCGAGCGCGGCACTCAAAAAGCGCGTGTCCAATAGGAGAAAGACCAATATTTTATTTAAAACCCCATATCAAAGACTCACGGTACAGCAACCCCCTGAATTATACACCGTTCTGCGTTTAATGGGTTTAATTTTCAAACTCTTGAAAAATATCTGTGCAAAGTTTCCACGTTAAGTGCGGCAAGAGATTCAAGTTGGACAAGTTGAGGAAATCTTTTGTCAAGTTCATGTGACGTCGCGGTAAGGATGAATTTTTAATTCGATGTCAATTTTTGGCGGTGAAAAAGTTGGTTTTGATTTTTTTTCTTTTATTTCGTGTATTTGAGACGAAGTACAAATTGGTTTTCAACACATTTGCTCGAAAAATGCATTTACGAAGGCTGTATACATTGTTCGAAAGTTAAAAATTACGCACCATACAACGGAGCGTGCGGTAAAATAGGTACTCTCACCTAAGTACCTACTTTACCGCACGCTCCGTTGTATAAACCGTGCGTTTTCTTTACGGTTTTTTTTTAGATTTCCATTAAAAATAAAAAGAATTCCACCAAAGAGTTTCACGTTCTGAGAATAAACAGCCTGACTGATCGAACCTCCTTGAAAGCGCTTAATGCTCAATACGTTGTCTCACTTTATTACTTAAGAGTAAATGAGACGAAAGATGTAGTTCTAATTTCCACCACGTACATGTGGCGCCATTTACAAATTCGAGCCATTTTCATATTAGGAACTTCAAAAATTGTTGCGACTTTTCTACTGTTAAATAAAGTTTTTTTAATTACATATTGTACTGTTTTCTCGCAAATGTGTTGAAAAACATTGTATGACACACGTGCGGAAATTGGTATTTACAAACTCGTGACTATGGTAAGCCCTCGGCTTCGCTTCGCTTCGCCTCGGGCTTACATTCGTCTACTCGTTTGTAAAAACCAACTTACCGCACTAGTATCATAAATAACTATTTCAGTGACATCCCAGGTACTTTAATTAAAAAAAAAACCAGAAATCTGAATCTTTCATATAAAATTATACTTATTCATTTAAAATATACTTCATATAAAATTATATGAATAAACATTCATAACATTATATTTATTTGATGCTTTGTTTTGAAAAGTGATGATATATAATTTTGTAACCATAACCCAATTTCCAAACCCTAATAATGACCTTTTTTTTTGCCATACAAACAAACTCAAATCATATTTACAATTTTCTGTAAAGCCTCATTTACTGAATTCCGGTCAATTTATTTCAACCCCTGTAACACAACAAGCAGATTTCACCCCCATTCACCCCGAAAAAGTGAAACACGAACTTCATTGTTACAGAGTTTCTTCGTATGCAAAACATTTTTGTAAGCGTTCAGGTGTGAGGTTCCCATGTGGATGATTTTATGCCTCATCGGGTCACAGTCGTCTGCGATCGCGATATCGGAACTCGGAAGTTTTGCTTCCTTTGAAACAAGACTATGGATACGGTCTTTACAATATATGTACAGGTTTATTTTGGAATATTTTGAATGTTTTTTTTAGCAAGTTTTGGAATGAAAGTTGAAATTGAACGTGAAAATATTTTTTTACGCGCTAAGATTATTTCTCACATGATAAGGAATGTATTGATTCATTTGTAAAGATTGCTAGATTAAGAGTCATGTGAGAAAAAATGTACCGTATAATCTTTTTCATTCAAACAAGCAACAATTATCGAGCTTTCAAGTAACGACTCATCAATGAAACAATCTGGAACAATAATGTCTCCAGAACGAGATTTTTCGAGACACGTGTATCCTGTTCGTTTCAATTAGCAGATTCACGACACCCTCGAATTGAAAGGCAATAGGTACCCAGCAAAACGGAGCAGAAAAAAAGACCGCGTGTCTGTTTTCTGCTCCGCTCATCTTATGCGTCATACCACCAAGCAAAGGCCCCTCTGTAACCATCTTTGTAACTGCAATTGTTCAATGTAAGCTCGGGATTGGAAGAACTGGTCGTCAATTTTATTCAGCTCATCTTGAATATCAATATCTATAGGTAATATAATCTAGGACACTACATACTTGGGTGATTGTGGATACTGTATATACACATGACGTATATGTGTAATTATGTGTCTCCACAGCCAACAGTGATGATAGGAAGCACCATTTTTTTTTTTTAGTAGGAGATCCATTTTGCACTCATAAATAAGGGCTCACAACTCATTGAGTATACAGCAGGCTTGGCCAGCACAAAGCTACTTCAACAAATCACATCAGTCGAAACCAACATCCTCTTTCCGTCTCTGTAAATTTTGGACGTGTCCGCTCCGCTCCGCTCGTTTTTATGTGGCCATCTCCGCTCCGCTCCGCTCGTTTTTATAAAAGCTAGGTCTCACAGACTTATTTAGCTCTAGGTAAATAATCCAATCGAGTCTCAATCGGTCTCAGCATCAATGAATGCAAATCGTTGGTCGCATGTCGCTAAGACGATTGTTGTAATTAGACGAATAAATAACTGTAATCTGAAAATAAAGGCTCTTTCCTGATTGGTTGGGCTTTTCTTAGATCGAATGTAATAGTGTGTGTGGTGAGGAATTTTAGTAGATGTTAGGTTGAAATTGAATCTCTTGTCTTAGTAATACAAGCAGCCTTACTACAAAAACTTAAAAATCTGTTGAACACTTGTATAAAAAAAGTCTGACTGCAAAACGTACCTTATTTCAACGTCATAATTTATCTTTTTTTTTTAAAAGAGTGTTCAACAGACATTAAATTTTTTTGTGGTATATACCACGGTAAGTATCATAATAAGAACACGGATTATTACGATTTCTTTTCTACTAAAGACATGATGAGGTATTTCACGCCACTGTTGCGGCGTTAAGACCCCTTGAAGCGGCCCTTGCAAAAATCTCCTTCTGCGAAGTAGTAATGCTGCTAGTAAAGAAGGAGGCGGAACGCGAGAGAGCGTCGGACATATTGTCACGGGACTGTCTTAAAAGGCTTTTTTTTAACGTGGTAAAATCATCCAATGAGTCCTCCCACCCCAGGCAGGGCGGGAGGGACTGTCAAATAATCCCGCGACCGTCTTAAAAGGCTACCGTGGCCCTGGAATGCAAAGATAAAAAATTAAAGAACACGGTGGTTTTCAGTCAGTATGAGTCTGACAAACCATCCACTACACTCGTTGTTTTTTTATGATTTTTCCATATAGGTCCAATTAGATCCGTAGCCTTTTCTGGTAATATCTGTTCTGTTTTTTTCTTGTACTTTCAATTACAGAATTGGTTCAACCTTATCCATTAGTTAGCTCCTTTACGCGTGAACTGGCAAATGATTCCTATACCTATTTACCCTTTATGTAAATTACTTTGAAACAAAAGGTCAATTCTAATGTTTCTTGTACCTATGTTAATTCATTAAGGATGTGGGTAAGAAAATTGTAGAGTAGATAATGTACCTACTAGCGAATTATATAGGCAAGTATGCGTAGGATGAAAAATAAATGTTGATGAAAAATAATAGTTATTTATGATACTAGTGCGGTAAGTTGGTATTTACAAACGAGTAGACGAATGTAAACCCGAGGCGTAGCCGAGGGCTTACCATAGTCACGAGTTTGTAAATACCAATTTCTGCACGTGTGTCATACAATGTTTTTCAACACATTTGCGAGAAAACAGTACAATATGTAATTAAAAAAACTTTGTTAACAGTAGAAAAGTCGCAACAATTTTTGAAGTTCCTAAAATATGAAAATGGCGCGAATTCGCAAATGGCGCCACATGCACGTGGTGGAAATTAGAACTACATCTTTCGTCTCATTTACTAGTAGGTATTAAAGTAAGACAACGTATTGAGCAAAAGCGCTTCCAAGGAGGTTCGATCAGTCAGGCTGTTTATTCTCAGAACGTGAAACTCTTTGGTGGAATTCTTTTTATTTTTAATGGAAATTAAAAAAAAACCGTAAAGAAAACGCACGGTGCTATACAACGGAGCGTGCGGTAAAGTAGGTACTTAGGTGAGAGTACCTATTTTACCGCACGCTCCGTTGTATGGTGCGTAATTTTTAACTTTCGAACAATGTATACAGCCTTCGTAAATGCATTTTTCGAGCAAATGTGTTGAAAACATTATTTTGTGCTTGTTAGTCGTTGTCATGGCAACGCTGAAAATTGTTGGTTGTAGAAAGTAAATGGAGGATCTTTGTGTTTGTTTGTTGTGATTGAACGTTGGTGTTGACTTTTAAATAGGCTTGTAGGGTGGTAGTTGGATAAAGGTATTTAAGCGTTTTTATTTTGGTATTTAATTGGTATGTGATCGTAGCCTGTTTATTCTGAAATAGGCTTTCTTTTGTAGAAATGTTGATGCTTATCATAATTTTTTCACTGTCAATAATTTTCACTGTCAATAAGTTTTAGAATTCTAGTAAGCTTCTGAAAACCGAAGCCAAAAAATGGAAAAAAATAGTATCATTCAATTTCTACGTATTACAAGTGAACATGAAAATATTCAACAAAAAAATTTAAATCTGTGCGTGGCGCCCACTCACACATTTATAAAAAAGTGGCTTCACGGAAAATATTATTAGTACGTTTAGTTTTGAAAACGGAATCTGAACATGTTATTACAATCTAAGGTTAAACCACTTTTTTTTAGGTGGAACTTCATCAAGATTAGACTCGTACTTCTGAGTACGCTCCTGATGCTTTACCAACTAGGTTATCGCACTTCCCGGCGAGGGCAAATCATTGATTTCATTATTGAATTTCTTTCGGTGACGTTGCGCGCCATCTATTGTAGCAGTCTCAAACTACTAGTTACACCAACACGAATGTAAAACTAGGCACATAATGATGACTTATTTCTTTGAAAATTTTCTCTGATAACATTTTTGACTTATAATTATAATCTTGTTTATACGTACAAACTTTCTTTAACAAAGGTTCAATTACTTAAAAAAAATGAAAAAAAAAATGTATCGGCGTACAAGCTCTTAATTATTTTAAATTTTCATCCAGTACAAAAATACCCACACGTCACTCAAAAATTCATCACACAGAGAAAAAGGAACGTATATTCACGCTGAAGCGAAACCGGGGTGAGCAGTTAATAAAGTATCAAGCTGAATCTCCTTAATCTCAGCGACCGGCGAACCGGAAATTAAAATATTCATAGCTGAAAAGCTTTGTGAATAAAAACATCTGTGTTTTGGTCTGACGTTTGTCGATATAAAACTGTACCCTTTAGCACGAGTTTTCACTCTTTTACTTCATAGTATTTACAGCGTTTCTCGTATGAAAAAATGGAACAGCGCCTCTGGTGTGCGGAGTAGAAACTAATTTTTTCCTTGAAAATTGTGAATTTGAAAGTGTCAAAGTTCCAGTTTACTTTACATCTCAAAGAGTCAAATTTTGTGCTAAGGGTACTGTTTCCTGATCTTGCTGAGTTGGCAATGTGTGGAGAATATTTTGTTACGAAAGTTTTTTTTTAAATAAAAAACTTTTGCCCAGTAATAGAAATTAATCCTGTCTCGTGAGTACATTTACAAATATTAAAATTCATAAACAACCAGACTTCTTGCGAACCGAACCAGAAAAATACATGTGAAGGCACAGGATCAGACATACTTAATAAAAGGAGTTTTCACAGTACGAAAAGATAATTTTATTAGACAATCAATTAATTCTAATTCTTAACACACTTATTCAGTATTTTATAATTAACATGAATTAAATCTTTACAACACAATTAAATAGCACTGACACCCAGTAACACAGTAATAGTTAACACACAAAAGCAATAATGTACAGAGAGGCAAAGTTACAATAATTAATAGCAACAATTAAAAGTCAAGGTAACAATAGTTAGCAATACAACCTGTGCACCGGGCCACGCCTGAAGTCAGAATGCCCTAACGCCGCCGTGCGGCCTGCTTTATACCCGAGATTCGGAAGTGGGGCAGCTACGTAGCGCGCTACGACGTAGCGCACACTAACTCCGCCCCGCAGCGAGGAGGTGGGAGAATGACGCGGCTTGCTACGACGTCTGCTACGACGTAGCATGCCGCTACGAACCGCGCCATCGCACGGCCCGATGCACGAGTTGTTTACAATGTGACGCCGTCACGGCCATGCTGACGTGCGGACGTCCTCGTACGCTTACTTTCAAATGCTGGCATCTAAAACATGAACAACTGATTAAGTACCGTTCGGTTATCCTGCTATTGATTCTGGTCCGGTCTACCCAGACCCTTCAGATATTTAACCACATGGTCCAGTCAACTACGACTCTACAAGGGTTATTTCTTGGTCCGGTCAATCTCTGACCCTGCAAGATTAGCTTCTTGGTCCGGTCAATTTTTGACCCTACAAGATTAGCTTCTTGGTCCGGTCAAATTCTGACCCTACAAGATTAGCTTCCTGGTCCGGCAATTTGTTTTGCCCTTCAGGTATGTCCTTACAGTTAAACTGAACCGGACCGTAGCTAGACCGAACGAGCATCGTTCCTTTAGCTTAATAAACCAATTGCTCAGTGCTTCTGTTGATGTACGAGTGCTTCTGTTACAATGTTAATTGATTCAGGTTCAAAAGATTCTGCTGAAACAGCTCGTAGACCAAGGTTTCTACAATTTGTATTATTATGAGAACTGGTAGATATAGTATCAGTTATGGCGGACATGGTATCACTATTGACAGATATGGTATCACTATTCACAGATATGGTATCGCTATTCACAGATATGGTATCACTATTCACAGATACGGTATCACTATTCACAGATATGGTATCACTATTGGCAGTCATAGTTTTATTATTAACAGACTGACTATTATCATTATTAACACGTTGCCTAGTCTCATGAACAAGAACCTCTGTGTCGTTATTAATCGCCGACACGTCATCCTCATCGTAATTTTCTGCGATTTGTGAAAAGAATGATTGCCCACGGGGTACTTCTCGCAAGTTTTCGTGAGAGTATTTGTAGATTCTATTGTTTCCATTTATGTGTCTTAATTCATACCTATCATTTTCCAAAATAGCGGTTACTTTAAATGGGCCTTTGTATTTACGGTCTAGTTTCGTTTGGTGTCTTTCTTCGCATTTAACAAATACAAAGTCACCTACTGAAAAGGGTTTTACTGTTGCTTTACCCTTGTTAAATCGACCTGTGTCGTTTTGGGCCTGCCTTTTTATACTAGCAGAAGCATCGGATCGACTGGTTTCGAGGTTTAACCTATCTTCATCAGGATGATCAGTAGATACTCTTGATATCCCTAACGAGCTACCCTTAATACCAAACATTAATTCCAAGGGCGTGAACCCTGTTACTCTACATCGAGTACTATTAAGAGCTAATTGGATATCACCTACATGATCTTGCCATAAACTATCTGAATCTGTTTCCGCTATAGTGAGCATACCTTTCAAGGTCCTCATGACACGCTCGACCTGACCATTGGCCCTACTGGAACCAGTGGCTATTAAATGTAAATCAATACGATTATCTTTACAAAAATTCTTAAATTCAGTATTGTCGTATGACCTACCACGATCTGCCACTATTCTTTTAGGAGCGCCAAACAAATTTACTGCATTTTTAAGCGATTTAATAGTATCGGCTGCATTCAGGGTTAAGGTATGTTCTAACAAGACGAATTTTGTAAAACCATCAATAATCACGGAACAATACTCTTTACGCTCACTTTTCCCGCTGAGTTTGCCAGTTAAATCTAAATGAATTGTGTGCCATGGAACGGCCACTTTAGGGATTGGATGTAGACGGACCTGCTGGGCACCCGACGGACCTTTGGAAGCCTTACAAACGACGCATGAATCTACGAATTTTTTAACAAGTTTGGACATATTTTGGAACCAATAAAGATCGTACAATTTGTCGAGCGTTTTTTCGTAACCAAGGTGTTTTATTTCGCTGTGAACATGATTTATCATCGACCAAGTTAAAGAGTGTGGCAATATTGGTAACCATTTAGTGGTTTTATTACGTTCGATTTTACGGTAAAGAATGCCCTGTCTAATATCGTATGTGTGTGATAATTCAGACGGCAATTCATTTGAACGGAATTTTGAAATAGTGTCTGATATTTCAGAATCACGTTGTTGTTCCACAGATAACCAACTCTTGTCCAGTTCAGACAAATTTACAATTTTAGCTGTTTTATGAGTAAAAGACGTGTCAGCATGATTACGTGAAAGGAAATCTGCGTGTGCCATATTTTTTCCCTCTTTATAGATAATATCAAAGTCATATGACTGCAAAATTGCCCACCACCTATGCACTCTAGGTGTAAGGTCTTTCTTTGAATGAGAGGCCTTTAAGGCGTTACAGTCAGTAAAAACTGTAAATTTACGCCCATACAGGTAATGTCGAAAATGTTCCACAGATTTAACTACAGCTAATGTTTCCAATTCATACGAATGATAACGACCTTCTGCACTTGTGGTTTTGTGACTAAAATAAGCGACAACATGAGGCAGACTATTATTTTTTTGTATAAGTACAGCCCCATATCCTTCACTGCTTGCATCAGTGTGGAGTTCAATAGGTAAAGAAGGGTCAAATATTTTTAAGACCGGCTCGGAAATTAAATAATTTACTATCCTCTTGTGTACCTCATTATGTTCAGAGTTCCAATCAATTTTACCCTTTTTGACCGCGGTTAAAGGGTACAAAGGTTTCATCAATTTTGAGAAATTTGGAATAAACTGTCGAAAATATGTGGCTAGGCCTATAAATTGTCGAACCTGAGTAGCAGTGCTTGGAGGAGGGATATTTTTAAAGCTTCAATCTTATGGGGATTTGGTCTAATTTCTCCAGAGGATATCACGAAACCCAGGTATTCAATTTTTGTCTTCATAAATGAACATTTTTTAAAGTTAAAGGAAAATCCTGCTTTAGACAATATATCTAGTAATCTATCTAAACGAATCAACCCTTCTTGAACGGTTTCTGATGCAGAAAGTACGTCATCCATGTAGACTAAAACTTTATCGTCATTGAGAGGCAGTGCAGTATTTATAGCCCTTTGGAAAACCTGTGGAGCATTTCGTAAACCAAACGGCATGGTTAAGTACTCAAACTGACCCGAAGGTGTAACAAAAGCAGTTTTCTCTATAGACTCTTTATGGACGCAAATTTGGTGAAACCCAGAGGCCATATCTAAACTAGAGAAGAAATAGGCTCCATGTAACTTATCGATTTGATCACTAATAAGTGGTAAAGGATAGCTGTCTGGTCGAGTATTGCTATTGAGTTCTCGGTAATCAACACACATACGATCGCTACCGTCCTTTTTTTTTATTAATAGTATAGGACTCGCGAAAGGCGAAGAACTTTCTCGAATTATGTTAGCATCTAGTAATTCTTGAACCTTGTTGTTAACGATCCCTAATTCGGTGGGTGAAAGCCGGTAAGGTCGCCTATGTACAGTTTTACTCCCCCACCGTCGTATCTCCACGTTGTCGTCGTGGTGGGGCTTTATACTAAGAGGGATACACCGGGGAAAGGCGCGCCGCCTGGAGGATCGAGCAGTTAGCTCGAGCTTTCAGGCGGCGCGGGCCCAGTCGTCTGAGACTGGGTCAGGGGGGGAAATGCTCACTTCCGGTACGCGTCTAGTCTATAGACGTAACCGTGAAGTGAGCCGGGGAGGGAAATTCGGGGATAGGGTTTAGAGGAACTCACCTCTATAAAAAAGTGAAAATCAACATGAATAAAAAGGTTTTTGAAAATGCTACCCAGGCGGGTCCCAGCCGCTCAGCAGCTGGGGAATCCCGCACCGGATCCGTCCGGTCAGCCCCACCGTACTCTGGGGGGGGCAACAAACACCATTTTTATCCAATTTTTGCTCCGGCAGTCGCCGTACCGAGCCAAGGAGGCTCACGTGCCCGTGAGGAGGAGTCACTGGACTTGTCCAGTACGTCCGACTCACCGGCACCGAACACCGAGCGGGCACAGAGTGCCGCTCCGAAAAAGAAGGGGGCACTGGTGCTCGAGTCGGAGTCCGACTCGGCATCAGACGCCGTTAGCTTCAAGAGCATATGCTCTGGAAGCACGACGAAGAGGGACGAGGGGAGCACCGCCAGCAGGAGGAAGGAATTCCTCAAGCGCTCCCGGGACGACGTCTCTTCGTCGGAGGAGGATCCTGCCTCGAGCCGGAAGATCCCCACTAGTGTGCGGGGTAAAGGCCGAGGCAGGACTGGAGTAGCCGCAGGTAGAGGGCTCACGACAGAGCCCTCCCTCGAGGAGACGGTGGAGGACGCCCTTCGTACCCTGACCCGCAAGAAGCCGGGGAAAAAGGCTACGAAGGACAGGGCCATAAGTGCAGTCACGGCCAAAATCCTAGCAGCGGCGACGGATAGCCTCGGCCGGCCTCCGTCCGCATCGACAGCAGCGGACGAAATGTCCCAAATGCGGGAGGAGGTTGCCAAGCTCACGGCGGCGATGGATGCTCTCCGTAAGGAGAACATCCAGCTGAAGGCGGAGCTGGCCGTACTGCGGAAGGAGGGCCGCCGAGAGGAGGTCCAGCAGGCGCGAACGCAGACGCAGGCGCAGACGCGCCAGAAGGAGCCGCCGGCGAAGTCCGCACCAGTAGAAGACAGCAACGCTGTCCTAAATCTGGTGCGACAGGAGCTAGCGGCCTTCAACCAGCGCTTTACAGCGCTGGAAAACCGCGTCCTGCGCCCCCCACTCGCGTCATCCTACGCGGCCGTAGCGGCTTCCGCGCCGCCCAGGTCAGCCTCGGAAAAGCGGGCCGCGGCGAAACCGCCGGCGCCTCCCAAACAGGCTACAGGGAGAGCTGCTCCGGCGACGGCGGCACCGGCTGGGGCGAAGGCGGCCCCGCAGAAACCGGCGAAAAAGAAAGGTGTTCCGGCGGCGGCGGCGGCGGTGAGCCAGCCGTCCCGACCTGTCCCGCCTACGCAGCCCTCGCGTCCTCCCCCAACCGATGCCGAATGGCAGGTGGCGGGAGAGAGCAGGGCCGCTAAAAAACAAAGGCGGCGACAGAGACGACGGCAGCGAAAGCGAACCGTCGCGGCGAGACTTCGCGCCCCCAAGACCGCGGCTGTAGTAATCACTCTACAGCCGGACGCGGTCAAGAGGGGCGTGACATACCGCGACGTGTTCGCGAAGGCGAAGGAGGCGGTGAACCTCCGAGAGCTGGGAATCGACGGGGGCCTCCGGGTGCAAGTCACCGCGACGGGGGCCAGGCTGCTGTCAATTCCCGGCGCCTCCAGTGGTCCTACCGCTGACGCTCTGGCCGAACGGCTAAGAGCGTCCTTAGATGCGGAGGAGGCTCGGTGTCCAGGCCCGTAAAGCGCGCAGATCTGCGCATAATGGGCCTGGACGACTCGATTTCGGAGGGGGACGTGGTGGCCGCCGTCGCCAGGGCTGGGGAATGCCCTGTCGACCAGGTTAAGGCTGGCACCCTTCGCCCGGACTTCGCGGGGCTGCTGTCAGTGACAGTGAGCTGCCCCGTGCCCGCGGCGAAAAAGATTGGGGAGGGCCGAAGGCTCTTGGTCGGCTGGGTGTCCGCGCAGGTGAAACTGCTGGAACCCAGGCCTCTGAGGTGCTTCCGCTGCCAAGTGGGTAACCACACGGCATGCAAGTGCACCTCGGAGGTGGACCGCAGCGGCGATTGCTTCCGCTGCGGTCGGCCCGGTCATAAGGCCGGCTCGTGTAACGCCCCGCCGCACTGCTTCCTATGTGCGGCGGCTGGCAAGCCGGCCGATCACCGGGCAGGGGGCAAGTCCTGCGCCCCGCCCGCCAAGACCAAGAGCAGAGGTAGGCCCTCTGCCGCCGCTGTCCCCGCTACTGCCGCCGCCGCCGCAGCTCCTGCTGCCGCCGCCGCCGCCGCCACCGCCGCCGCCGCCGCCGTCGCCGCCGCCGCCGCCGTGGCCACGCCCTCGAGGAGGGCCCTGGAGGAGGCCTCAATGGATTCAGATTAATGTCTCCATTGCGCTTCCTCCAGGCGAACATCAACCACTGCGCCGCTGCTCAGGATCTCCTGCTCCAGAGCATGGCGCAGTGGTTGATCAACGTCGCCGTGGTCGCCGAGCCGTATTTTGTCCTGCCCAGGAATGACTGGGTAGCGGACCTGGACGGCTCGGTGACCCTAATTTCGTCGGCCGCCGCCGGTACCCCGCCCCTCGATCGTGTCGAGAGAGGGCACGGGATTGTCGCAGCCCGGTTCGGGGAGATCGCCGTGGTAGGCGTTTACTTCTCCCCGAACCGATCTATCGCCGAGTTCCAAGACTCCCTAGAGGAGCTGGGAGACGTCGTCGTCGCCCTCGGTTCCCTCCCCGCGCTCGTCCTGGGGGACTTCAACGCCAAAAGTCCGGCTTGGGGTTCCCGGAGCACGGACTGCTATCGGGGCAGGAGGCTCGAGCGCTGGGTCAGTGCGCATGGCCTAGTGATCGAGAACCGGGGTTCCGTCCCCACGTGCGTGCGGTGGACGGGCGAGTCGGTGGTAGACGTAACGTTTGCCAGCGCCGCCCTGTCACCGCGCGTCACCGACTGGCGTGTTGTGGAGGAGGTGGAGACCTATTCCGACCACCGGTATATCCGGTTCGACGTCTCCACCCAGACCTCAGACGCGCCGGTCCCAAGTGGACGGAACCTAAGTGGTCCGCGATGGGCGCTGAAGCAGCTGGACCGGGAGCTATTCCTGGAAGCCTCGATCGTGCAGGCCTGGGTGTCACCACCGGACAGGCCTGCCGACGTAGACGACGAGGCTGAGTGGTTCCGGGAGGCCATGTCGGAGATCTGTGACGTGGCCATGCCCCGGGTCCGGCAAGGACGCGCCCGGCGTCAGCTGTACTGGTGGTCAAGCGAGTTGGCAGCGCTGCGCGAAGCGTGCGTTGCTGCGCGCCGCCGGTACTCCAGATTCCGCAGGCGCCGCACCCGACCTCCGGATGCGGCGACTGTAGAGGCGGAGCTGCACGAGGGCTACAGGGCAGCGAAGACCGCCCTCCGCGACGCGATCTGGCGGGCCAAGGAATTGGCCCGCGAGGAGATGCTGGGGACTCTGGACGGGGACCCATGGGGCCGCCCCTACAAGTGGGTGCGAGAAAAGCTCCGCCCCTGGGCTCCCCCGTTGACGCAGAGTCTCCGGCCTCAGTTCGTGGAGGACGTGGTGAGCGCCCTGTTCCCTTCGCGAGGGGAGGAGTATGCTCCCCCGCCCATGGCTCCGTCTCCGACGGAATCTGAGGAGGAAGCTGACGCAAACGCGGATCACAGCGACGACGACGTCTACGACGCTCCAGAGGTGACCGAGGTAGACCTGAGAGTGGCGGTACAACGGCTCAAAGCCAAAAATACCGCCCCAGGACCCGACGGCCTGCCAGGAAAAGCCTGGGTCCTGGCCTTCGGGACTCTCGGGCCTCGACTGGGGGGCTCTTAAGCGCGTGCCTGGAGAGGGGCCGGTTCCCGCTTCGTTGGAAGACGGGGAAACTGGTCCTGATCCAGAAGTCCGGGCGCCCTGCGGACTCTCCGTCCGCATTCCGGCCCATCGTGCTGCTCGACGAGGTGGGCAAGCTCTTTGAGAGAGTCATTGCAGACCGCCTCGCCGGGCACCTGAATCGAGTGGGTCCGAACCTGTCGGAGAGCCAGTTCGGCTTCCGCAGGGGGCGCTCGACGGTGGACGCAATTATGCGCTTGAGAGCCCTCACGACGGGGGATGCAGTGGCCCGGGGCAGGGTCGTCTTGGCGGTGTCTTTGGACATCACCAATGCCTTCAACACCCTGCCCTGGAGTTGCATCAGGGAGGCACTCCGGTATCACCGGGTGCCGACCTACCTCCGCCGAATAGTCGAGGACTACCTGACGGACAGAGCCGTCATCTACCCCGGTCACCGGGGAGAGTGGAACCGGCGAGAGATGTCGTGCGGTGTTCCACAGGGTTCGGTCCTGGGACCGCCCTTGTGGAACATCGGATACGACTGGGTGCTGCGCAGCGACCTCCCTGACGGCGTCAGCGTAATTTGTTACGCTGACGACACGCTCGTCCTTGCACAGGGAGAGTCGCACCAGGCGGCGGCCGACGTGGCGACGGAAGCGGTCGCGACAGTTGTCGGGAGGATCCGGCGGTTGGGACTCGAGGTGGCGCTGCACAAGACGGAGGCCATGTGTTTTCATGGCCGCCGTAACGCGCCACCGTCGAGTTACAGCATTACGGTGGAAGGAGTTCCAATCGGCGTACAGGGGACGATGAAGTACCTGGGACTCGTCCTCGACAGCCGGTGGAACTTCAGGGAGCATTTCCTGAGTTTGGCCCCAAGGCTGAACCGTGCAGCGGCCGCCCTCAGGCGACTGCTGCCCAATCTCAGCGGGCCAAACGCTTCCTGCCGTAGGCTGTACGCTGGCGTCGTGCGGTCCATGGCCCTCTACGGGGCCCCTGTGTGGGCCCTGAGCATCCGGACGCGACCACAGAAGCTGGTCGCATGCCAGAGGGTCATGGCTATCCGAATGATCCGGGGATACCGCACGATTGCCGGCGAATCGGCCAACCTGCTTGCCGGATTGCTGCCTTGGGATCTGGAGGCGACTGCCCTCCAGCGCGTCTATGAGTGGCGCGTGGAGGCGCAGCGCCGGGGCGTGAGCCCGCTGCCTCGCGAAGTCGAGGCGCGGCGCGAAGACCTCCGGCGCGATCTCAGGGCAGTATGGAAGGAACGACTGTCGCGACCGACGGCCGGGCACGCCGCAATTGCGGCGGTAAGACCCCTCTTTGAGGAGTGGTTGGAGAGAAGTCATGGCGTCCTTACCTTCCGCCTGACGCAGGTCCTCACCGGGCACGGGTGCTTCGGGAGGTACCTGTGTCTAATGCGGAAGGAGGATACGTCTGGGTGTCATCACTGCGAAGATCGCCCGGAGGACACGGTGGAGCATACGGTGCAGGACTGCCCAGCTTGGGCGGCGCACCGACGTGTCCTCACGGCTGCGATAGGCGGAGACCTCTCGCGCCCGGCATTGGTTTCGGCCATGCTGCGGGGCGAGACGGAGTGGGAAGCGGTCGCCTCCTTCTGCGAAGCAGTAATGCTCGCGAAGGAGGAGGCGCGCCGCGAGCGAGAGAGGACAGAGTCCTCCCTCCGCCCCAACCGCGGTGTAGGACGCCCACGGCGACGGACGTCGCGCGACGATCTCCGGCCACCGTAGGCGCGGGCATGCGGGCAGCGAGTAAAGGGCAACTCGCTGCCCGACCAAGGACCATGCCCGGGTCGACGGCGCGTTGTGTCCCACGCGCGCCTCAAAGAGCGTCAGCATAATGACGGGGCCCCCCTCTCAGAGGGCCAAAGCCTGCCGGGGTCGCGGGATTATTCCCTAACCGTAACCCCGGAACGTAACAGGCTATGAAGGACACCGTGGATTTTAGTCAGTAGAAGTCTGACAGTCCCTCCCGCCCTGCCCGGGGTTGGAGGACTCATTTGATGATTTTACCACGCTAAAAAAAAAAAAAAAAAAATGTACAGTTTTACTCGGATCTATGAGATCGATTTTTAGCTCACCGGTCTTAACACGCGTGGTGGGAAGATTTTGTATGAAAAATGAGGAATATTTAGTTAGTATTTCTATCAAAAGTTCTCTTTCTTTACCAATAAGGTCCGTGTCAATCAAATTAATATCAAGAGGTGTGTTTCTAATTTTGAGCTAAGATTTGATATTTTATTTTTGGAAAAAGTTAAAGCATCATCACTAATCACAACCGATACTCCTTGACCTAAGATATCGCGACCTAATAATATATTTTCATTAAGACATTCATCAGGCAATACATGATATATAACATCGAGAAGACAGTTTTGTACCATGGTTGGACATTTTATCTGGAGTGAGCAATTAACGTTATTAGAACCGACCCCCTTTAAAAGTACTTGTTCATGAAACTTTTCACCAGTAAGAAGATCACAGTTACTTTCCTTCATAAGGCTACATTCAGACCCAGAATCAAATATAAAAGGAAATCTCATACCACTTATTTCTAGAACGCCTCGTGCTGCTCTGGAACACAGGTTCACTTGTTTGCTGGTATTGCTCGACGGTGGGTCTTCTTTTTTCTTCCATCGTTTGGGGCAGGCGGTGACAACGTGGCCAGCCTCGCCACATACAAAGCAGGTCACCCCAAGGTTGGTCTGTGGGGTTTTTGCTGCAACAGGCAAACCTTTTGAAGCCATGTGCTGCTTCAGACGACATTCCTGCCCTCGATGTCCGGCCTTTCCGCAAAAATGGCAACTTCCCCGGAACGGTGTTGGTGGACGGGGCCTTTTCGGATCTGAGTCGGATGTGCTCGGATCCTCATTTCTTCTTTTTAATGAGAAGCTGCGCAGTGTGCGGAAGAGCTGATTCTTGTCGTTTATGACGACAGAATTGAGTTCACGGCGAATTTTGTCATCGCACTGCGACAGAATGGATATGGCGAAACCGGTCACTACATTTTCCGGTAAATTTGCATCAGGAACTTTTTCAATGAGTTGCCATAATCGCATTCCTGCTTCAGCGGGAGTTTTCTTTATTATCAATTTGAAATTTGATAATTAAATCAAAATGATCCTGCATCATCATGGGTTTGGAAAATTTAGAGACAAGCATTTCCTTAATAGCAACCCATGAAATATCATCTGGCTTGACTTTTGTGAGACACATGGCGGCGCGGCCCTTTAAAGAGTGAGTGAGGGCTAATATAAGGTCTACACCTTCTAGCTTTTTACTCTTAATTATGATCTCACTTAAAGCACACCAGTTTAGACTATCGCTTTCCGGTGCATCAGGGTCGAATGAAACTAGCATCGACTGCATACTGGGTGTCATATGACGAGGGGTAGGGGTCATACTATCAGCTATTCTTTTAAAAATAGATTCCATACTAGCCGAGAAAAATGTCATTTGTTCCTGCATTAAATTGCCGACATTCTCAGATAAAGGTGGGAGTGGGTCTGATCCCACTTCTGATGAAGGCACAGGATCAGACATACTTAATAAAAGGAGTTTTCACAGTACGAAAAGATAATTTTATTAGACAATCAATTAATTCTAATTCTTAACACACTTATTCAGTATTTTATAATTAACATGAATTAAATCTTTACAACACAATTAAATAGCACTGACACCCAGTAACACAGTAATAGTTAACACACAAAAAGCAATAATGTACAGAGAGGCAAAAGTTACAATAATTAATAGCAACAATTAAAAGTCAAGGTAACAATAGTTAGCAATACAACCTGTGCACCGGGCCACGCCTGAAGTCAGAATGCCCTAACGCCGCCGTGCGGCCTGCTTTATACCCGAGATTCGGAAGTGGGGCAGCTACGTAGCGCGCTACGACGTAGCGCACACTAACTCCGCCCCGCAGCGAGGAGGTGGGAGAATGACGCGGCTTGCTACGACGTCTGCTACGACGTAGCATGCCGCTACGAACCGCGCCATCGCACGGCCCGATGCACGAGTTGTTTACAATGTGACGCCGACACATGCAACAATCAATTGCTCAAACACTACGCCAACAGTGCCATCAACGGGTCGCGGGACTTTTTTTTTGAGTGGGACGAACCCACCACACTATTCCGTGTCCCGGAGAATGAATTTACCTGTCTTGAATCCTGCAACGAAATTAATCAGAAATAATGAAATAGTGGAGGAGTAGGAAAAAGGGTCGCGGGACTATGTCATCAGGTAACCGTGAACCTGGAACGTAAAGGGCTATTGAAGGATCACCGTGGATTTTAGCCATCCATAATAACTCTTTCGTACAAAGTGACATTCTGTAAAACGTAAACTTGAACGTAAAGATAACAGAATTATATAAGGGACAGTTACTCATTTAAACTTTTACGATACCTCTTGTCCTCTAATTACTGAGGAGGTTGTCAGAGGTACCAGAAAACTGAGAAGATTGATACAAAAGGTCAACTTCAAACAAGTAGCGAGAACACACGCATATTACACGTTAGGCAATTCCACATTAGGCACCTGTTAAAGTTTTTGGCAGGAGCCAGGTACCCAAAGTGGAATACCTACGTATGAGTAGTGAGTGCAAGTGTACTCGCGATTGTCATTTGTTTGAGTTGCCCGGTCCAAAGGCGATTCCTGTGACGGCGCGGGCCACATAGAAAAGACGTAAGACGCAGACGGGGTGGAGACATTATGTCTCTTTCATACAAAATTTATAGAAGTGTCGCTCTAAAACACTTAGAAGAGACGGGGCGTGGACGCGACTCTCATACATTTTCGGACACGTCCTCGTGTTTCGTCTTTTCTGTGGCCCGCGCCTTACGACTTGACTTGCTACGCTACATCATAATGATTTGTCTCGCTCGCTTCCTGCTATAGAAAAGTGTAAGAAACACAAGTGTAGGAGAGCCTCGCACAGTCGCGTCTTAGATCTTGTCGCCGACTTACTACACTTAGAGTGGAAATCAGCTTGGCACGTTGGCGCTTGGCTTCGGCGCAAGAGTCGCAACGGATGGCGCCGAATCAACATGCTAAGCTAATTTCTGCTATAAATGTAGGTATTCTAAATCCGTAAAGTTGCCCACGCGTTAATTGGATCTGTCTCCTGGAGGCTTTCTAGAGTCTCTATTTCGCTCATTGTGTTGAGTTGGCCTTTTGTTACCTATCTTGTTTGTGTCACGGGAATGATATTTTTTTTTTTTTTGTGGCTCAATAAACACTGGCCTTGGTCCGTTTTTAGCGTGTAAATAAAATAATTATGGCGTCCTACTTATAAATGCTGCGTTTGCAGTCTGTTTAGTGAAATTTTGATGGAGTCTAAAATGTTTGGGGAATTTAGAAAGTGTTATGATATTCAGTAATTTGACACGGCTGCTGAGAGAAATAGGTCATGGCATATTAATCAGGCTACTTTAGTTTATCTGTACCTAGGTACTAAACCTGCCTTAGTAGCTTTAGTAGAGTTTTGGTGTCCTCCTGCCTTTCGACTGCCTCCTTGGTAGCCTCCAGATTGGCTCCTAGGCAAGCGGCAGTGCAACTGCTGAACTTGACGTTCCAGGAGTCGCTAGTCTGCAGTAAAGTCGGTAGTCAAGATTCGACAGCTAAGTCGACATTTGTTAAAAAAGTACAGGATTTTCTTTTATCACTTATTTGTCTTCTTATCTGTTTAATCATGTTAAAATTACAGTTTTGTAGCTTATATTAGTGCCAGTGCGTCTCTAAGTTTAAGCTTCACACAAAAGGAAGGACGGATATAGCGCAACTGTAAGGTTTTCTTGTTGACTAAAACCCTTTAAAGGAATAAAAGTCCAGCCTAACTATCTGTTTTCCTCATTGTTCCTAACTCAAATCCGTTCCGTGTATTTTGTATAAAATAGTGACAGACATCCATCCTTACAAACTTTTGCACTAATAGTAAAAGTAAGATAATATATATTCTTCAAAAACACTTGACAAAGAAGTTCCTTATTAACCATCAACTTATCCATCGTCATTACTTGTTAAAATTCAGACAACAGAGGAAATTTTCCAACCATCTTATGATCTGATGACAAATGAACAATCAGCACTTTTGTAACGTCTTCAACAAAGATTTAAATTGAAGGAATGCCCTCGATTGGCTGAAATGAGCGGTCGCGCATACTGGATGAAACGATAGGTAGATACGATTTACAGAATGAATGAGCGAGAAAGTACTTCTCAGGGCAGCAACTATTTACAATATTTTGAAGTGAATTTTGGGCTAGAACAATATTCCATTCATCATTTCAAAAATGCCATCTTTTAATAATTTTATTTTTATTCATTACTAGCTGTTGCCAGCGGTTTCACCCGCTACAACTCGAAAATTATCCCACGGGAACATAAAATCGGGATAAAACTATCCTATGTGTTAATCCAGGTTATAAACTATCTGTGTACCAAATTTTAGCCAAATCCGTTCAGTGGTTTTTGCGTGAAAGAGTAACAAACATCCATACATCCATACTTACAAACTTTCGCCTTTATAATAGTAGTAGGATGAGTGACATTTAGGCCGAGACTCCACCAAAGCTGTGCGAGTCGAGACGTGTTTTGAACAACCAATAGAATTGCGTTGCCGGAGTGGAGCTGTGTCAATAACGCAATTCTATTGGTTGTTCAAAACACGTCTCGACTCGCACAGCTTTGGTGGAGTCTCGGCCTTATAGTGCCGTTATTGCTTGACTCTGGTCTACATCAGAGTTGACGAACATAATTGTCTACAATAAGGAGAACTTTGAAGAGAAAGAAGTGTTGGATGGGTTTTATTATTAAAAACGACATTGTCAACAAAATAGAAACCACAAAATGTTGCTTCTGTAAGGCGAATCTAAGATTTAAATCTTTAGTCTTCAAAGACAAATCCCATTCCTTAAACTTCACAGAAGCTCCTTATTATTGAAGATAGTGCTCTCTTTCTCAGTAGTAGGAAAGAAAAGGGAGGAAAGTAGTAATATTGTAAAGCGGAATAGTTTAAGAACCGCAATGGCGAGTGAGCAGTCCTTTAATTTGATAGAATTTTTATATCTCGTCAATTGGTAAGTGAGTAGAAATCAAATATAATTAATCCGGAATTTTATTTGATTTCTACTCACTTTCACACTATTGCATTAATTTCTAAAGAAAATTTGTTTTAGTGCGTTTGGAAAATTAGCTTACAACTTGCTTCATGTAACACAAAATAAGGTTATTGATGGCCTAACACAACTTATTTTCGGTCTGTTATTAAAACAACTTTAGTCCCCACCTTGTTAGGCTAAAACATGTTAAACCTGCATTAAACTTCTTTTAAAATTAAACCACAAAACACGAGCACTATTTACCTGTTCACACATACCCGTTTAAAACTCCACCAATAAAATGACAAACCAAGCCAATCACCAATTACAAAGTCGAGGCAAATACAGAGCTTAGCCATCGGATACTCGGGTTCTATACAAACATAGTTTCCAATATTTATTTAGGGGACGAAGAATCTCCAACTGGGCCAGTCGATCCCTTACTGTGATACGTCACACATTCGTTTATCGGTGCAAACATGCTCTAAGTGGGTAGTATTTGATGATATGGTGGGGACGGGAAGATGGACCTATGGCCACGACCTCCAGCGATGCGACTTGTAAACAAGCGATACAGGCGTTTCACTTGTGTCCTTCGTCTGAATACTAGTTGCTCAGCATTTCGGGTCGTTGTGCGAACGGTACAGCTTCTAACTTTTTCTCTGGTAGGACACAAAAATCCTAGTGTGGATATATGGATATTAGGTATCATTACATTTATGATGTTAGGAAGAAAAATGATCGTTGATATGATGTTTATTTATGCAAGTCACTTTATATTAGGAACAACTTTTACACGACATAAATTTCATAAAACTAGGAGGGGCTGGTGTTTCGTACCTGACTACTCTGAGAAGAAACATCCGAAACAAACTCAGAGGTCACAGTCTCTTTTAAAATCCAGACATCATAAATGTAGAACAGTTTATACGAAGACTCTGCTATGACACAATAATTCTAGTGTGGATAAATATGTGTGGATATTAGGTATCATCAAATTTATGATGCTAGGAAGAAAAATGTCGTGGATATGTCGATATTTTTTGTCACTTTTTTAGGAACAAAGGTGATGACATAAATTGCAAACTAAAGTATCTGCTTTTGTTCAAACCTACGACTTACAACAGCGCTTATATTTCTAGGCCACAATAAGCGCTACGTTATAGTGATTCATCATAAGTGATTTCTTGCATCGCAAAGCGAGTCGCTTGAGCTTGTAGTTTGTGGCCTAGTGATAAGGCATGTTAGGGTATGCTGTAAGGGTATATTCCGTTGTTAGGGTAAGAAAGCATTACGTGGGATTGGAATTCCGACAAGGACGGTGTACTTTGTGTTGAAAATTGTGGTATTTCCCTGTTATGGCTACTCAATGTAGGATATCCATACAAGTGAGTGTTTTATGAGCTGTCTTTTTTCGTCGTGTTGTATCGTGTGACAATTCTGTTTCTAAACGTATATCAACAAATTAAATACCACATTCGCATTCCTTTTCTCAGAATATCAAAAATTCTTTATCGCATACGTTTGAGATATTTTTTTAACAATGAGTACTGCTGGAATTTCGACTTTTTCGTCAATTATGACTAATAAGGTTTTGGCCCCGGTTTTGCTTGCGTCAATTTAGAATTTGGCAATCAAAACACGTGGTGCCACCTATGTCTATATCTATACTCTGTACTAATATTATAAACAGGACAACTTTGTATGTTTGTAATGAATAGGCTCAAAAACTACTGGTCCAATTTCAAAAACCATTTCACCAGTTGAAAGCTGCTTTGGTCTTGAGTGACATAGGCAATAAAAGGGGGGGAATAGCTAGTATTATCATAAGAACATTATTGTTATTTAACCAGTACTATTTTTGGGATCAAAAGTACACTGTGTCCGTTTATGTCCACCTGACAACGTCATACACGAAGAATTTCGGCAAACTAGTTTCGCATTCATTATTTAGGTTAGGATTAAGATAAAATTCAGATAAACATTATTATCAAAATAGCACAAAAATAAATTCGAAAGGTGTCTACACAATTTACAGCGCTATGTAACCGTAACTGCTGAAAACACGCTAATTAGGTTCAAACACAGACGGTTCGTAAATAATCGCAGTCCCAACTAACAAAACATAATTCATTACCTTGTAATTATTATCACTTCGTATACATTCATTTTCTAAGAAAATAATTTTCAGGTAGGTACTATAACGTAATACTTTTCTTACTAATAAATATCTGTAGTTTCTCCATCGGGTGGTGGAAACTACGAAAAAGGCTTCAAAATTACAAAACACGATAATTACGCAATAAAGAACAAAATAAAGGCGGTAAACATCCAAATATTTTTCATTCACAGTTAATACAAATGGTCGAAATCCATTATTTACTTATCGGGAACCAATCAGTTGTTTCTTTTTTTCCATCAATAAACAAACCTACCGTTTTTCAATTGAAAAATGACTACGCCTTTTATGTTTATTGGGAGGAAGCTCATTTTTTGTTAGTCATTGTTGTCGGCCAAATTATATTAATGTTTTGATATTTTATTGGCTTGGCGTCGTCGTTGAAAGTGTTGTCATAAAGTACTTTGAACAAAAATTGTAACTGACCCATATTTTAACGGATTTTACACTCAAACAAGCAATTTTAACTAATCAACTTTTAAGAAGCCAAAAAAGGAAATGACGATTATTACTCGTACATAATTAAACAAGAAAGGACTTAAAAGTTTCGATACGTGGGTTCTATTTACATTAGCAGGGTAGCGAAAACCGGATATCCGGAGAAGGAAGTTCGCAATGCGGGTGGGTACATAAAAGAATGGACCAATTTGAGGATGTTGCTCTAAACGATGTAGTTATGTACTGCAGATCGTATATCTTTGGGGCACGCTTGCTTTGACCGGCTTTACGGCAGTTTTCTTTTTGGTAGTTTGCAGCTTGTGCCTATTTACCGGTTTAGTAACAAGTAATAATTTAACGTGACGCTCATAGCAAATTGACTCATTATTTCTTGGTTCCTAACATCAGGATTATAATTTTATCTAAGAGTTAGACAGAGCTGAACTTAATAGTGAAAACAGTGAACAAAAACATCATCGTGAGGAAACCGGCATGACGTAGAACCAAAAATTTGAAGACGTGATATCTACCAATCCGCGCCCAGTTCGTTTGGTGGATTACAAACCAACTGTCACAAAGTGGAGGCTTTTGTCCCAGCACATTATAGGATGATGCTGATGATGATGTACTTGACAGGACACTCACGGGTGTACGTCTTTACTGCGAAGTTCGTTACTGCGATGTACGTTACAGCGAATGTTCATTACCGCGAAGTACGTTATCGCAAAAGTCCTTTACTGCGAAATACGATGTCGCAAAAATTCTTTGCTGCTACGATGGCATTTTCGGTGTGAGTTATGTAGGTTTATTCCGAATACTGGTTATATATCTAATACTCTTCTAAGTCCCATCACAGAATACTTAAAAGTACGTGGTCCCATGCAGAAGCCCGCATTTGGCCATCAACCGGGTCAAATCTTGACTGACCACTGAGAAACCATAGCTTACTGAGAAACTCATTAAAAAACCGCTGAAATCGAAATACATTTCCTGGTATGTTTGTTTTCCTGGCCTTTGCCTCGTGTGTACATGAACAAGGCTTTAGAATTTCACTCGACAATTAAGCTGCCAGCAACTACCAAATCCCAAATTTCATGCAGCTAGTTCGCATACGCAGTGACACGTCAAATTAATGAACACGGTAAGTTTATGAGCAACATGCTTGTCCACGACATAGCTCACCCGCGGGGCTACTATTAAACTGTCGTTTGATATCCCATAGGGATGGACTCGGTATATAAAACTCGAGAAAAACGTTTTCTTTTTCTAAGCGTTCTATTTCTACCCGTCTACGGAACACGGTTTGTTGATTTTGGCAGTCTAGCATGTATGTTTGTTTGTACCGCCTAAATTTCTTAACCGATTTTAATGAGCGAGGTGTCAATAGATTTGTAACAACGGCCCAAGTAACACAGGCTCTAGAAATTGTATAATAATTTTAAATGTCGTTTAAATTTAAGATTCTAACATCGAAAAAATAAGCATTACAGGTCTGCCTCGATTTTTTTTATACTTATGTTCATTTTAAACTACATTCATGTTTCGTCCTTTCTCTTTTATGTTGTCTGAGTTTTAACTCGTTACACAAAAACAAGTTTTAATAGCATCTACGCAGGTAACCGTAACCCTGAAAACGCAAAGACCCACCGAAGATACATCGTAGATTTCACAGTTTTACGAGTCTGAAAGTCCTTTCCGCATCTCCCAGGGTGGAAGGACTTATTTCATGAATTTACCAGGATGAAAAAAATTAATAACACCATCGTTTTGTTCTAGTATAATACACACTGTCGCATAACATAAGTGTCACATCCCTAACTCACCGTATTTGCGTGACGGGTTAGAACCTACTTGCAAACTTGCGCCACCGAGTCAACATGTGTTGTTGTTAGACCTTTATCCCAAACCCGGATATTTACAGACATTCATTACATACACTAAGTTTTTTTTGGCCTCTTGTGTACTCGTAGCTATGCCTATGTAATATAAGCAGTCACAAATTAATTAAGGATAAATGTAAAGATTGGCGGTTTGCGTGTCGTGGATTAGATTTCCGAACGAAACAAATATTTTGATGAGCTGAAAAAGTGACTGCAAGTGTTAAATCCATTAGGAGAAAAGCGCCTTCAAAAAGTTGTTGTAAACCTACACAAAGATGGTAGAAAGAGGCTAAATAAATGAACTTAGATTCTAGACTAGAGAAGTCGAAAGGTTTAGAGTTTAAATAATTATATTATTAATAATGACTACCATAGCCATTAGTGGCCAATGCACTGGCTGGAATATACTACTACTCGTATGTTATATTATTTGAGAGGTTGCTACAACTTTGCAGCCTAGCTTACTATAGATTATCTCTTTACCTGGACCACCTTGTTTTACATAATAATTTATTTGTAAGCAGTTTGGCTAAAGACACAATGAATTCAAAATGACCTTTGAGACTGTAAAAAAACAGGAAGTCCAAATGCACGTATGCGTCCCTGTATTGATGACTCAAAAAGATATCGGTAACGTATCCCAAAGACAACACTGCCGTAGTCCATATTATTTCAACTGTTCGCAATCGCCTACAAATAACAATCGTGTCCCCAATCCAACAGGAAAACTAAAAATAACATTTGGAAATAGCGAAAATCCACCCCTGTTTTTTGGTCAACATTTTATTAGTATACATTCTAAAAATATAAACTAAAATGGTTGGAGCAATAACGTTCACACAGTTTTCTGTGCACCAAATGAAATTAACCTGCGCGTGGAGTGAAATTTCTAGAAATATCTGGATATTTCCGCCTTACACCGGCTAGGAGTGGTTCAGACAGGCTCGAGTCGCACCTGAACGGAGCTCTAATTGAATCCGCAGTGAAACCTGGACTATTAAGTTTTCATCTACTGAGCAGTTAACTTATATTTTCACTTAGAATATTTCTCGAAACAGTTTAATAATGCTTCAAAAATTTCATAATATTTCGTTTGGCAGTGGGAGTTGGCTCGAGGATTTTACGGCCGGTCTTTTATTTGGTTAGTGACTAAAATATTTTTATTTTTCCACTTAAATATTCAATTTCCTTTTCATTTCCAGTACGTGTAGACTTACAACGAGAGGAAAATCGTGAGAAAACTTAATAGCCTAAAATTAATGATATGTACTTAAAAGCAATCAATGCTCATATTTTTGTTATGAGAATTGCAGGACTGAAATGATAAAAGGCGAATTTAACATTATATTGTATCAGGAGTATTTTCCAAACAAGGTTAACCACAGCTATGTCTGTATCATATTTCCCTAGTTATATTTTACTCCGTAAACCCGTCTCGGTTGATTTAACTTCTCGTAATAAAAGAATCTAGTCAGAAATTTCACGATGGGAGTTTACTGCACATCTGCCTTACTTAGAGGATTTAGTTTTAATCAATTAGGTATGTCACCCCCAAACGTGGAAAGTATTGGAAGAGTCATTCAGCAATGGACATGAAAAGGTTGAAGATAAAAAAAAACAATAGAGTCACAGAAAAATATGCAACACCAAACATCCAAAGCAAACATGCAAAATACACTTCCACACAAGTACAGTCGCATTCACAAGTGGATGCACTCATAGCCAACTGAGGACTCGAATATATCTAACACACGTGCACTATTCAGAGTAACCTGTACCAATTTACAAAGAACATGTTCGGAATAATTCGGGAATTCTCGGTAAGACTCGTATTGACGACGGCCTGAAGCGAGTGCTTTCTTTCGATTAGTAACGTTCGATCGCTGTGCTGGAATGTACTTCCTTTGCTGTATTGAACTAGGAACGGTTAGGACTCCATTTGTTGTATTTATTTTGCTTCGTATGTTTTTGAATGGAGATGTTTTAGATGTGGATGGCATTTTCTGCTTTTTTTCAGTTTCTGGGCTTCTAGACTTTCAACAGAATTTTCTCAGAATCTTGCTTTTATTATACTTTTCATTTTTGTTGCCCCTCTCTAGAATTTGTCCTGTGTTGTGGGTGCGTTTACAAACATTGAAACTCAGGCCCGGAACAACTACGTGTAGATCGTACATGTCTGTTCCGAGCGGAAATCGAATCCGCGACACCTAACGCAGAAGTTGATCGCCCGGCCACTGCACTAACCATGGCGTCTAAATAAAGTATTGTTTTAATATCTATTCTAGTATGCTTATGTCTTTCTTACATGCCTGTTAGTCGTCTCCTCCATTATAGTTTAGTCACTTTTTTACTGGCTATGTGATTTGCAGTCTCTATGTCTATCATGTCTTTCTTATTCCCTTCTCCGGTAGGAACTACAGCCAAAAAAAAAATTCTCTATTTTTTTTATTACGATGTTATCGTTATCATCATCTCAGCCTATAATGTTCCCACTGCTGGGAAACAGGCCTCCTCTGGAGGAGGGAGTGGGCCACAACCCAACACGCGCGCCCAGTGCGGATTGGTGGATGTCACATGTCGTCGAATTTGATAGTTCTAGGACATGCCGGTTTCCTTACGATGTTTTCCTTCACCGTTTTGAGAGTAGTGGTGATGAAATAAATTACATAAAGTAATGTGCCAGCCTGGGTTCGAACCTACGACCTACAACTTGTAAGTCGATGCCGATACCACTGGGCCATCACTGCTCTCCATTACGATGTGCACCCGGAATACTTTATTTATTTTTCAACACATTTGCTCGAAAAATGCATTTACGAAGCCTGTATACATTGTTCGAAAGTTAAAAATTACGCACCATACAACGGAGCGTGCGGTAAAATAGGTACTCTCACCTAAGTACCTACTTTACCGCACGCTCCGTTGTATAGCACCGTGCGTTTTCTTTACGGTTTTTTTTTAATTTCCATTAAAAATAAAAAGAATTCCACCAAAGAGTTTCACGTTCTGAGAATAAACAGCCTGACTGATCGAACCTCCTTGAAAGCGCTTAATGCTCAATACGTTGTCTCACTTTATTACTTAAGAGTAAATGAGACGAAAGATGTAGTTCTAATTTCCACCACGTACATGTGGCGCCATTTGCAAATTCGAGCCATTTTCATATTAGGAACTTCAAAAATTGTTGCGACCTTTCTACTGTTTAATAAAGTTTTTTTAATTACATATTGTACTGTTTTCTCGCAAATGTGTTGAAAAACATTGTATGACACACGTGCGGAAATTGGTATTTACAAACTCGTGACTATGGTAAGCCCTCGGCTTCGCTTCGCTTCGCCTCGTGCTTACATTCGTCTACTCGTTTGTAAAAACCAACTTACCGCACTAGTATCATAAATAACTATTACACGTGGATGTAGCAAAAAACGGTCCGTTTCAGAAATTAATTAGCCAGTCACAGGAAAATTTCAAGTAACAATTTTGTAGTACTGAGAATTGACACAGAATAGATAGTTACAGAAGATCAGTTTCGTTTAGACGTCGACATGAGGCGGCGGAATCCTATAAGTATCATCTATACATCTATACATATAAATAAAATTGGAGTGTCTGTTTGTAATATTGAAATAATTGTATTCTATATATAGACGGTACCTATTGACCAAAAAATGACCTGTCTGTCTATTTGTAATGGCTAATCTTGTGGGCTAATCTATGAAATAGCTGGGCTGATTTTGACGCGATTCTATTGGCAGGTAGCTGATGTAATAAGGAGGAACTTAGGCTACTTTCATTTCAGAAAAAAAATCCTTTATTTTAATAAAAAATTCATTGTTGAGTTCCGACATCCATGCGAACGATGTCGCGAGCACAACTAGTTTTAAGCACCCAAATTATCTATATTTCCACCGCAGTGATACTATACGGTGTGCGCTACAAAAAACACAGCTTATACTAAAATAATTGAATAAGTTATTTTAAAGCGTTGTTTTGACGGCAAAAGTTTCAATGGAATGTTTTAATTTTTGTTTTAGTTTTTGTTAGAATAAGTTAAATATTTAATAAAGATACATAAAATATTAGTTAAACTTACAATATTTTTACGATTAGTGGAAAATGCAACAGGGAAAAATCTAGGTGTTATTAAAGAATTGTTTTACTTTTGATAAGACCAAAAACAATCTACCGAGAAACAATGATTGCGCGAGCGGACCTGCATCCTCGGCATAAAGGTCACTACACATTATGCCGCCGGCATAGCAGCTCGGCATAAACCCAACCCAGCGGCAACGCCGCTGGCTGTTGTGTGTGTGTGTTGTGATAAGTAGTCATATAGAACGCCGCTTGAATGCCAGGAACAAACTGACACCGGCAAGCCGCGTAACCCGCTGGCACACAAGCCGGTGGCTCCTTTGTGTGGCAAAGACAGCGACTTTGAATGCCACCGGCTGCACCGCGGCTTGGCCGGCGGCTCTGCCCCCGGCACTGTGTGTAGGAGCCTAAAACAAAAGAGGACAGCTAGGCTATGCTTTTTTAATCAGTCAATTTAGACAGAGGAAATATTCACAAGATATAAAATAATAAAACAAGGAGCAGCATGGAACCCACGATTTCACAAAATTCAGTACGCCAAGTAGAAAAAAAAGAAAAATGTTTTAAAAAATCATCTAAAAACGATTAATCACCCTCACAATACCTCAAATTACGATTAAAACGAAGAAAATGTTGATTCAGCATTCAGTCGCATAAAATATTCAAATTCTTAAAACAGTGGCTCGCAGATAACGCTTTAATGTAACCAAATTGTGAAATTTCACCTTATCTTACTTTTAATGTGAAGGAAAAACAACGTTTCAGGGACCTGTGTCACAGGAAAACGAAGTGCAGAAGGCATAATATACCTACATAATTATTATTTATCGTGTTGCAGTTCTAGTTAGGGGCATTTTTCTGTTCCATCACGGTTAGAATAGACCGTGGAAGCTATGACGTCACATTTTGACATTTGGGTAAAAACAAACACAGGAACGTATTGCATTTTGAGATAATTTACATTTTGAATACATTATCTAGTGTTTACAAGGTATAAAATACCTTATTGTTTTGCTCCCGGTTGCAACCATGTCTCTAGAAGAGAAACCTGCAGGGTTTTTAGATTTCCTGCTAGTGAAAAAATCTTTAAAAAATGGAAAACACTCTGCCGGTACGTTACTGCTGATTAATTATTATTCTAGTCTGAGGACTCGTTGTATTGACTTGTATTGCTGACTTACTCATTATTTTCAATTTCAGTCGTAAGGATAGAGACCCTACTCGTGAAGACTGTCTTTGTAGTTGTCATTTTGCTGATGAAAAGGATGTTGTTCCATCAATTTTTGCACACAATAGTAACAAGAAGTTCGACGCAGACATTATTATTAATTACAAAAAAGATAAAATAACAAAAATCCCACGTCGAAACCTGTTTGTTTTTACCCAAATGTCATCTTTTTACGTCACACTTCCACGGTCTATATCTTTGATGTCATCATCGCTTCCTCAATCGGTCAACGATAGCTGACTTTTTTTCTATTACCTATTTCATCACCTTAGATTATATGTCTGATATACTCCCGTCCATTAATAAATCTCCAGGAGATTTTGTGTCATTGTTTTACTATTTTTTGTTACTACCAACACATGAGCTCATGTCATATTCTTAAAAAAAAACTTAACCTTAGTGAAGCCACTTTTTATAAATGTGTGAGTGAGCGCCACGCACACATTTAAATGTTTTCCTTAAAGATGTTCACCTGTTTTACTTAAAAATCGTACGCGGGGGTAATCTTTCTACCATGTTTTTGCCTTCAACTTCAGTGGCCTATTATAAATCCGGACATTCTATAACAATATTATAGACATTTAAAGTTCATCACATTAAAACACTACCAAAAATAATAATTATTGATAGCAGTTAGCCTTCTGTTTTACTTACTCTTCAGTGTATATGTAGGGAATGGATTTACGGTTGCTGTTACTAATTGAAATAATCATTAAAACTTTTTATTGTCTAGATAAAGGTACGTCTGTGTCTAATTACTACTTTAATGTTACCTGCCTATTGTTAATTACTTGAGCTTGTCACTTTTGAACTTGGAAATGTGTTGTTTTATTTCATTTTCTACGTGAATTAGTTTTTGTTAAAGTTATTGTAATTAAGGTTAAAGCACAGGGTAAAAGTAATAACAGTTTTTAAGTATATTATCTCGACTTGATCATAATTTGTTATCTACATTACATCTACTTCTGTAACTAATATTACGTATGGTTTAAGGTATCACCAATTTAATAGTTTTGTATTTCTTATAACAGAGCCACCAAAATAGTAGATTTGACATCAAAATGTAGATACCTACCAAACAACATAAAATCAATTCCACAATAAATCACCAAAAATCATGGATATTCTAGATTTTTATTTGGGACTCGAGTCTAGACCCAAATTAATGTTTTTGGATGTATGTACGAGTATTATTTAGGTTTGTCTTAACAAGTATTTAAGCAAACTAATTTAACATTGGCGATTGGTGGTCGCGAGCCAGCAGCCCTGGCCTTCCACCGCCATTGAGATCATTCAGCCATCAACGCAGGTTACAGGTAGCTCGTGGTGGCCTCGCCCGGGATTACATTCAGAGAGTAGCTACCCCTCACCCTGAACAAACTCTGAATCACTACCAATTGAAGACACAGTTCCCTAAGGGTCAAATACCTTTGAACTTTCCACTTCCCGCTACCAAGATTTAAAGGCACAGTCATTGCCAAAAGGTGTTCCATACCATTTAAGTTTGAACTTTGATCCATTGTCGAATGTCCCGATGTCGTTTAGTTATCGATTACTGCCAGTTTTTAGGGACGTTGATAGATCGCCCGGAGCGGGCATTCTGCTTCCACCGGTTAAACCTATTCTGTGGGGAAAGTTATGAGAGGTAGCGATTTTAATTTTGTAGGAGGTCTTCGGTTTTATATGGATTTTCTTTGCAAGGCCTAGTTAATTATTATGATTAAATAAAAAAGACTCAGCAAACGATGACCTGATGATGACCGTAATTGGGCTTCTTTCATATTGTGCCATGTTTTTTTTTTCTTTGTTATTTATTTCTTTCCCAAGATTTTCTGACACGTCATGGTAGGTAATTAGATAAAAGGTAAAAACATTAACTTTGGGAAAAAAAGACTTAATTGCTGGTAGCTTAAAGAAATTATTGGATCTAACATAGACTGAACTAGTATTTTTAGTAGCCTATTTTTATTACACTGCTGATCAAAGGCCTCTCTTTTTATCTTCCTTTGCAAATGATTTAGTTTTTCCTTATCGCTATCGCTTCTAACTTAGCCAGCCCTACTTTCATTTACTAAGTGTAAATATAGAGCTGAAACTTTTCTATTACTGCCGTTTGAGATTGGCCAGATATTTGGGCGTTCAGGTATTCAATCAATATTCTTTTTTCCAAGATTGCAGAAAAATATTCTCATATATACAGGGTGGAATTTTGTAATGCCACCTGGAGGGAAAGTACTCTTAATACTGCAGATAGAAAATTTTACTCAAAGGATGCATTCCTTTATTTTTGAATAGAAAGCAATTCAAAGATTTTCGAAAATTCTCTTCTCCCACACCCGGGAATCGAACCGCTAAAATATGAAAAAATATACCCTGTACTTTATTGCATCGATCGTTAGGGTCAATTATATGGATGAAATCTCTCTAACAAACATGATAAATTAAATGAAAGGAAAACCAGGAAATCTTAAATTAATTTAATCATTTACAAAAAACCGGCCAAGTGCGTGTCGGGCCACGCACAGTGTAGGGTTCCGTAGTTGCCCATCAAAATACTTATGCGAACTAACTAAACTGATTCGCTGAATTTTTCAAAATCGGTCCAGGAGTCTTTGAGAAATTGGGGAAAATACATAAGAAAAAAGATTACAACGAATTTAGAACCTCCTCCTTTTTTGAATTTAGTTAAAAATAGTTGACGATAAAAACCTACCTATCCCCAAAAAACATACCTATAAAAGCTGTAAAAATAAAGTTGACAAACTTACATTTGCAGTTGTCTCCGATACATTTTGTTTAAGAAAATATGATATCAAGTACATTTTATAAGTTGGTCGACTATTACTCGTAAAGTTGTAAAGCCTACTTAGTCATGATAATTTTTTTTTAAACTTCGTTATATGTACTACTATTGTGAATTTTTTCACAACCCCAAACATAACCGTTTAGCTGGTAGAGGGGGGGACACTCGAATCGAGCAAAATTTAGCACTTTAAAGCTTAATATTTCACAAACGAATTTTTTATCAAAAAACTGTTAATGGAAACTATCATTATTTTTTAAAGGCCTATTTAATGATACCCCACACTAAGGGGTACGCGAGAAAAAAAAAATCCTCACTTTACGTGTAAGTACTGGAGGTACCCTAAAAAAAATATTTTACGAGATTTTATTTTACCACTTTTTCGGCACAACAAATCCGTATATTTACACCAAATTATAGCTCTCTAGTACTGTGCGTCTCTGAGCTAAACTGCGGACAGACGGACGGACGGACGGACGGACGGACGGACGGACGGACGGACATTGCGAAACTATAAGGGTTCCTTGTTGACTACGGAACCCTAAAAATGGTAAACTCGATTCGATTCCCGGGTGTGGGTGAAGAGAATTTTCGAAAATATTTGAATGCAGTTTGCTTTCCATTCAAAAATAAAGGAATGTTTCCTTTGAGTAAAATTTTCTATCTGCAGTATTAAGAGTACTTTCCCTCCAGGTGGCATTACAAAATTCCACCCTGTATACAGAATGACTTGTGATTTGAGTCTAAACAGTGGAACACACGAGAAAATAATTTTATTTAAAAAACTAGCTTCTGCCCGCGACTTCGTACGCGGATCCTGTTGTTTATGCTAGCGACAACGGGGTCGTCAAAATAGAAGATCTGAAAAGTCTGATACCCAATTCCAAGAGCCCGGGTAAATATTGGGAGTTTGGCCAGTAGAGTAAAATATTTAGGTACTCAATTATACATCGTCATCGAAAATCAGTCCTGAACTGTTACCGCCATCACTGCGTGGAGGTTCTAAGTTTATGTTATTTAATAATTATACAGTGAAATGAGTGATAGCTTTGATTTCCACAGCAGGTGTTCCAGATCTTCAATTTTTATACATCAATAGTGCTAATGCTCATCAAATTGAACAACTCTTGCTAAGACGTCATTCCGGTAAATGTTATAGTGTAGCTGTGCACTTGGAGTTCCACATCAGGTGTTCCAGGTCTTCAATTTTTATATGTCAACAGAGAGTGCTCATCAGGCTGAATAACTTTGCAAAGACGTCATTCCTTTATATGTTATAATGTAGCTGGGCTCTTAGAGACCCACAACAGGTGTTCCAGATCTTCAATTTTTATACGTCAATAGAGACTGCTCATCAGGCTGAACAACTCTTGCTAAGACTTCATTCCTATATAGGTATGTTAGTTATAGTTTAGCTGGGCTTTTGGTGTTCCACATCAGGTGTTCCAGATCTTCAAATTTTAGAAGTCACCAGAGAGTGCTCGTCGAAGTGAATAACTTTACAAAGACGTCATTCCTGTATATGTTATAGTGTAGCTGGGCTCTTGGTGTTCCACATCAGGTGTTCCAGATCTTCAATTTTTATATGTCAACAGAAAGTGCTCATCTGGGTGAACAACTTTGCTGAGACGTCATTCCTGTATATGTAATAGTGTAGCTGGGCTCTTGGAGTTCCACATCAGGTGTTCCAGATCTTCAAATTTATTCTCTCAGCAGAAAATGCTCATGACGTGGAACAATTTTTGCTATTGCTCTATTTTTGTATCTCTTATAGTTTAGCTGGTTCGTTGCGGTTCAGCACCAGGTGTTCAAGATTCCAAGATAAATTATAGCCTATGTGTTGGCCAGACTTAATTCCTATACAACAAAAAAAGAATCAATCAAATCCGTCCAGTACTTTTTGAGTTTATCCCGGACATACATACAGACAAACAGATAAACAGACAAACAGACAAACAGACAAAAATTCTAAAAACTATATTTTTGGCTTCGGTATCGATTGTGGATCACACCCCAAGTATTCTTTTTAAAAAATATTTAATGTACAGTTTTGACTTTCCTACTATTTTATTATATGTATATAGATATATAGATATAGATGTTTGTACTGTATAGTTTTAGACAAGATGTTATTTTTTAAAATTGTGACTTAACGAAATGAATCTATAATATTATTCTAAAATATTTAATTCGTTAGTTTAGCTTCAGTTTTGTATTAACATGAATATACATAAAATATGTTTCAAATAAAACTAAATTTTTAGGAATGGAAAGATTTTGATATTAAAATTATTAATTGATAACACTTTTCTGTCATTTCTGTCACAATTTTAGGAGTTTTCAAGGAAGCTGAAATGCACTGCTTCCTATTGTTTTTAAAAGTAACTAGCCCAATTAATAAAAACACATTAGGTATAATTATGATTGAACACCTACCTAGTAAAATATTGTGCTTACGAGTATAATGTTATACAAATCACTCCACAAGTTAAAGCAAAAATTGAGAAAAGAAAAGAAAAGGAACAAATTGATCAATTTTTTACGTTTTACCATCAAAATCACGGTACAAGAAAAAACTCGTACAATAAGTCACCCTGTACATAATGTCTCGTACTATTTCATATACATTCAGACAAATTGTTCCTCATATAGAAAGAAAGACGAAAGCATTTTCTATTTTCTGATATTTCCTAGATACTGCGTAGACATAGAAATTGATTGAATTTCTGTTACAGATTGGTCTAGAATTCTAGACTTGTTTTTTGTACAATTTGAGATATGTCGTGGAATCTTGTGACTCCTGTAAAATGGAAAAGTAGCAGTTTTTGAAGTTATTATTTGATCCTATTGATCAGATTTTGCTAAAGACATTTAAAAAAAATGAAACATTGCCCTATGCTAGGAATAATCTATATATATAAAAGCAAAAGGTCACTCACTCATAGGACACGAAAGCTCGGAAACTACCAGTGCTAAAGGTTCAAAATTTTGCACATGGGTTCTTTTTAGGACGTAAGTACCCGCTAAGAACGGATTTTGCGATATTACGCCCCTAAGGGGTAGTTTTTGGGGTTGACAGTTTGTATGAAACTTTTTTTCTACAAGTACTAGGAGTTTCAAATTTTGCATGCGGGTTCTTTTTAAGACGTAGGTGCTACTTTAGAAAAGGGTTTTTCGAAATTCGACCCCTAAGGGGTTGTTTTTGGTGTTGAAAGTTTGTATGAATCTTTCATTACTACAAGTGCTAGGGGTCTCAAATTTTGTATGGGGTTTATTTTTAGAGCGTAGATGCTAACTGTGACGGGGTGATTCGAAATTCGAACCCTAAGGGGTTGTTATTGATGTTGATAGATACAGGTTTCAAATTTTGCACAGGGATTCTTTTAAGGACGTAGGTGGTCACTAATACGGGATTTTGCGAAATTTCACCCCTAAGGGGTTGTTTTTGGGGTTGATAGGTTGCATGTAACTTTGTTACTACAAGTGCTAGAAGTCTCAAATTTTGTATGGGTTTTATTTTTAGGACTTAGATGCTTACTATGACGGGGTGATTCGGAATTGGAACCCTAAGGGGTTGTTTTTGATGTTGATAGTTTGTATTAAACTTTCGTTACTAGAAGTGTTAAAAGTCTCAAATTTTGCATGGGGTTTATCTGTAGAACTTAGATGCTCACTATAAAGGGGTGATTCGAAATGCGAACCCTAAGGGGTTGTTTTTGGTGTTGATAGTTTGTATGAATCTTCATTACTACAAGAACTAGGAGTTTTAAATGTTTCACAGAAGGGTTCTTTTGGGACGTAGGCGCTTCTTCGGGAAATTCTCCCTCTCTGCCCCGCTTGGGCAGAGCACCGCCGCGTCCTCACAGCGGCGATAGGCGGCGACCTCTCGCGCCCGGCACTGGTCGAGGCCATGCTGCGGGGCGAGATGGAATGGGAAGCGGTTGCCTCTTTCTGCGAAGCAGTCATGCTAGCAAAGGAGGAGGTGAAACGCGTGTGGGAGAGGACAGCGTCCACCTCACGACCCAGCCGCCGCGTGAGACGCCCACGGCAACGGACGTCGCAAGACGATCTGCGGCCACCGTAAGCTCGGGCATGCGGGCGGCGAGTAATGGGTGACTCGCCGTCCGATCATGGACCAAAACTCAAAGGTGACTGACTGACATAGTGATCTATCAACGCACAGCCCAAACTACTGGACGGATCGGGCTGAAATTTGGCATGTGGGTAGATGTTATGACGTAGGCATCCGCTAAGAAAGGATTTTGATAAATTCCACCCCTAAGAGGATGAAATAGGGGATGAAAGTTTATATGAAACTTCGTCAATTTTAAACCGATCGGGCTGAAACTTTGCATGCATAAAGCTACTATGACGTAGGCATCCCTTAAGAAAGGATTTTGATAAATTCCACCCCTAAGGGGATGAAATAGGGGATGAAAGTTTGTATGAAACTTCGTCAATTTTAAATCGATCGAGCTGAAACTTTGCATGCATAAAGCTACTATGACGTAGGCATCCGCTAAGAAAGGATTTTGATAAATTCCACCCCTAAGGGGATGAAATAGGGGATGAAAGTTTATATGAAACTTCGTCAATTTTAAACCGATCGGGCTGAAACTTTGCATGCATAAAGCTACTATGACGTAGGCATCCCCTTAAGAAAGGATTTTGATAAATTCCACCCCTAAGGGGATGAAATAGGGGATGAAAGTTTGTATGAAACTTCGTCAATTTTAAACCGATCGGGCTGAAACTTTGCATGCATAAAGCTACTATGACGTAGGCATCCGCTAAGAAAGGATTTTGATAAATTCCACCCCTAAGGGGATGAAATAGGGGATGAAAGTTTATATGAAACTTCGTCAATTTTAAACCGATCGGGCTGAAACTTTGCATGCATAAAGCTACTATGACGTAGGCATCCCTTAAGAAAGGATTTTGATAAATTCCACCCCTAAGGGGATGAAATAGGGGATGAAGTTTGTATGAAACTTCGTCAATTTTAAACCGATCGGGCTGAAACTTTGCATGAAAGCTACTATGACGTAGGCATCCGCTTAAGAAAGGATTTTGATAAATTCCACCCCTAAGGGGATGAAATAGGGGATGAAAGTTTTTAAACTTCGTCAATTTTCGATCGAGCTGAAACTTTGCATGCATAAAGCTACTATGACGTAGGCACCCGCTAAGAAAGGATTTTGATAAATTCCACCCCTAAGGGGATGAAATAGGGGATGAAAGTTTGTATGAAACTTCGTCAATTTTAAACCGATCGAGCTGAAACTTTGCATGCATAAAGCTACTATGACGTAGGCATCCCTTAAGAAAGGATTTTGATAAATTCCACCCCTAAGGGGATGAAATAGGGGATGAAAGTTTGTATGAAACTTCGTCAATTTTAAACCGATCGGGCTGAAACTTTGCATGCATAAAGCTACTATGACGTAGGCATCCGCTAAGAAAGGATTTTGATAAATTCCACCCCTAAGGGGATGAAATAGGGGATGAAAGTTTGTATGAAACTTCGTCAATTTTAAACCGATCGAGCTGAAACTTTGCATGCATAAAGCTACTATGACGTAGGCATCCCTTAAGAAAGGATTTTGATAAATTCCACCCCTAAGGGGATGAAATAGGGGATGAAAGTTTGTATGAAACTTCGTCAATTTTAAACCGATCGGGCTGAAACTTTGCATGCATAAAGCTACTATGACGTAGGCATCCCTTAAGAAAGGATTTTGATAAATTCCACCCCTAAGGGGATGAAATAGGGGATGAAAGTTTATATGAAACTTCGTCAATTTTAAACCGATCGGGCTGAAACTTTGCATGCATAAAGCTACTATGACGTAGGCATACTTTAAGAAAGGATTTTGATAAATTCCACCCCTAAGGGGATGAAATAGGGGATGAAAGTTTGTATGAAACTTCGTCAATTTTAAACCGATCGGGCTGAAACTTTGCATGCATAAAGCTACTATGACGTAGGCATCCGCTAAGAAAGGATTTTGATAAATTCCACCCCTAAGGGGATGAAATAGGGGATGAAAGTTTGTATGAAACTTCGTCAATTTTAAACCGATCGGGCTGAAACTTTGCATGCATAAAGCTACTATGACGTAGGCATCCGCTTAAGAAAGGATTTTGATAAATTCCACCCCTAAGGGGATGAAATAGGGGATGAAAGTTTGTATGAAACTTCGTCAATTTTAAACCGATCGGGCTGAAACTTTGCATGCATAAAGCTACTATGACGTAGGCATCCCTTAAGAAAGGATTTTGATAAATTCCACCCCTAAGGGGATGAAATAGGGGATGAAAGTTTGTATGAAACTTCGTCAATTTTAAACCGATCGGGCTGAAACTTTGCATGCATAAAGCTACTATGACGTAGGCATCCCTTAAGAAAGGATTTTGATAAATTCCACCCCTAAGGGGATGAAAATAGGGGATAAAAAGTTTGTATGAAACTTCGTCAATTTTGAAAAATGAAACTTCGTCAATTTTAAACCGATCGCATGCATAAAGCTGAAACTTTGTATGAAACTTCGTCAATTTTAAATCGATCGGGCTGAAACTTTGCATGCATAAAGCTACTATGACGTAGGCATCCTTAAGAAAGGATTTTGATAAATTCCACCCCTAAGGGGATGAAATAGGGGATGAAAGGGATTTTGTATGAATGAAACTTCGTCAATTTTAAACCGATCGGGCTGAAACTTTGCATGCATAAAGCTACTATGACGTAGGCATCCTTTAAGAAAGGATTTTGATAAATTCCACCCCTAAGGGGATGAAATAGGGGATGAAAGTTTGTATGAAACTTCGTCAATTTTAAACCGATCGAGCTGAAACTTTGCATGCATAAAGCTACTATGACGTAGGCACCCCTTAAGAAAGGATTTTGATAAATTCCACCCCTAAGGAGATAAAAGAGGGGATGAAAGTTTATAAGTCTTCTTTGATTTTCGACTGATTGACCTGAAATCAAAGATTGGAAGACGTCCGCTTAAATAGGATTTTGATGAATTCAACCCCCATGGCGATATAATAAGGGATGATGGAGGATGTAAATGTATTAGTTAGAACCTATCAGTACCTAATGGAACGAATCAATTAAGACGAATGTTAAACCGCACAGCAATAAAATCATAACATTGCAATAAAATAGTTCATTGATTGTCGATAGATGGTGCTTTCACTGGACGGATCGGGCTGAAATTTGGCATGCAGGTAGATGTTATGACGTAGGCATCCGCTAAGAAAGGATTTTGATACATTCTACCCCCAAGGGGATAAAATAGGGGATGGAAGTTTGTATGACACTTTGTCAATTTAAAAGAAAATACATTGTTAAGTTCCGTTTTAAATACATAATCCAGATGTTTTTGTGAATTATTTCATTTTTAATACCTACAGTTATAATCCAATAGCATTATTGTATAAATAAATCTTTTACCGATAATTGTATACCAGTAGCGACAGATTAATTAAATTCGATGATCTTACAATAGCTGTACAGTAAGTCAAGTAGGTAAGTAACACGAAAGTAACAAGAAGTCGGTCAGTCAAATAGGTAACACATAAAATGTGTTATTTTAGACCAGTGGTTCTTAATCGGTGGACCATTGGTGGATCCTGGACCCTTGGACCGAAGTGGTCCGCGAAGATTTCCCAATTAATACGAGTAATTGATCTGCGTGAAATGTACCTACAACGAGCAGTCGAGCAGCCGATGGGATGTCTGTCTCATTTGGATCTAAAACATTAAATAAAAAAACATAATTATCTTTATCTCCATCGCTTGAAGTTGCAAAATCGATTGCCGAATTTAAAATAGAACACATAGTCGTTAATATGTACGGCCGTGTATGCTCAAACTTGCAGAAGAGCTTTTACCAACAAAATTATGCATATATTTGTCAAATTAAGTTTCTGCCTTTTTTTTAAATTATATTTTTTGAAGTGAAAACTTCTTTAGCGGCGTTGTACACTTTTTCTGTAATGGGTAAAAAATTTAAAACTCGCGTCAGGGTCACGTGACCCTGATCGAAAATGAGTAAGACGTCATTCAAATTAAAAATAAAACATAGTAACAAAAAAGTTTTCACTTCTACCGGCACTCCTGGAGTGCAACCTTTTTTTTTTTCTTATTTTCGTTTTGTTTTTTTCTTCTCGTTTTGTGTTTATTTTATTTTATACTAGCTGTGCCCGCGACTTCGTTCGCGTGGATGTCGGAATTTAACAATGTTTTCTTAGTGCGAAGTGCTTAATTTTCGCCTTGTTTTTATAAATCATAATCGTTTTCATATAAACCTTATTATTATTATAAATTATTTAGATTTTTCAAGAATATTTGACCTGTTTGTGATAAACGCCCTCTGTCGTTCAAAGCCCACCTAGCAGCGTTCAAAGCACCCATTGCATCCTGCTCCATCCCGCTCCATTCCACTACATCCCACTCAATCCCACTCCATCCCACTTCATCCCACTCCATCCCACTTTATGCCACTACATCCCACTCCATACCACTCCATCCCACTCCATCCCACTTCATCCCACTCCATCCCACTTTATCCCTCTACATCCCACTCCATACCACTCCATCCCACTCCATTTCACTTTATCCCACTACATCCCACTCCATACCACTCCATCCCACTCGATCCCACTCCATCCCACTCCATCCCGCTCAATCCCGCTCTATCCCGCTCCATCCCGCTACATCCTACTACATCCCACTCCATCCCAATCCATCCCACTCCATCTCGCTCCATCCCGCTCCATCTCGCTCTATCCCACTACATCCCACTCCATCCCACTCCATCCCACTTTAACCCACTACATCCCACTCCATACCGCTCCATCCCACTTCATCCCACTCCATCCCACTTTATCCCAATCCATACCACTCCATCCCGCTCTTTCCCGCTCCATCCCTCTTCATCCCACTCCATCCCACTTTATCCCACTCCACACCACTCCATCCCGCTCCATCCCGCTCCATCCCACTTTATCCCACTCCATAACAATTTATCCCACTCCATCTCACTTTATCCCACTCCATACCACTCCATCCCACTCCATCCCACTTCATCCCACTCCATCCCACTTAATCCCACTACATCCCACTCCATCCCACACCATCCCACTTTATCCCACTACATCCCACTCCATACCACTCCATCCCACTCGATCCCACTCCATCCCGCTCGATCCCACTCCATCCCACTCCATCCCGCTCCACCCCGCTCCATCCCACTACATCCCACTCCATCCCACTCCATCCCACTTTAACCCACTACATCCCACTCCATACCACTCCATCCCACTTCATCCCACTCCATCCCACTTTATCCCACTCCATACCACTCCATCCCGCTCCATCCCGCTCCATCCCACTTTATCCCACTCCATCCCAATTTATCCCACAACATCCCACTTCAAACCACTCCACTCCAGTCCATACCATATTTGAACATGTAGTTTTTCTATTCCAAGCTAGAACGCGCTACTGAACTGCGTGTTCGGTGTAAACTGACCGTAATTTTACTTCTGGTACACTTTGAATTCAAATATCTTTTGATAGACTGATCCGATTTCAATGAAACAAAAACTAAATGTTACTTCAAGTTACGGTCAGTCGTTGTGTATTAAAGTTATCTACATAACTCTCGTACATTCTACGTGATGCCCGAACAAATAAACATACAAACAGACAAACAGACATACAGACAAACAGACATACAGACAAACAGACAAAAATTCTAAAAATGCTAGAAATGGGTTCTATTGGTTGTTTTTTATAACCCTGGCTATATTTTTAGAGTTTTTTTTGAATGTACAAAAATTACTTTTCTACAGTTTTATTATATGTATATAGATATGTGTCTATCGTGATTTGGCCATTTGCGCCAAATAAATGTTTTTTTTTCTTTTGTTCTATATAAAATGAATGGTTAAAGAGACCATATAAGTTCACCTCCTTAATTACATCCCCGAGATATTCTATCAATAACCTCACAACAAAGTTAGTTCAAAACATCCACGAACAAGCTCGCAGAAGGTTGTACTACAACCAACTACATACAAGTATGTGCCGAAGTTGGGACTACCTGCAATAGTCCCACAGTAATATTGTAACCGGCAATGTTTGTCGTGTAAATAATGGAGAAGGGATAGAACTTGAGGGACTTGCGGTGAATTGGGAAGGTTATCGAGTGGGACTATTGAACTTTGAAGGGTTAAGTTTAAGAAAGAGACGTGTATACTATATAAAGGGTATGTGTCGAAGTTTCATGTCTTTTATTTTCGAATTAAAGAACACGTACTCGACGCGTGACGTATAGGACATTGAGTTTCACCTTTGAACTGACAATTTCTCGTAACGACACTAGTCTGAACATAGGAATGCAACGCTGTGCTAAAAGGAAGTTAATATTTTTAAGTTGTTGATTTTTTATTTGTGTTTCACTTGAAGAGTTTCAATTAACGATTACCAAAATCTTTTAAATTATCTAAATAAAACTATGGAACTTTATCCATTAGGCCTTTGTCAGAATGTAGTTTTAATCATACATTTTTTGACCAGCTATTCAAATAAAACCAAATCAAATCAAAGCATTTATTTCAAGTAGGCCAGTTACAGGCACTTTTGAATTGTCATATATAAATAAAAAATGTAATTAAACACTAAAAAGTTATGGTGCTACAGTCCCAGTCACAAGACAAAAAAACTGTGAAAGTACCGTAGATGTCCGTTCCTTGAAGTAGATCTCCATGGAGAAGAACGGGCAAGAAACTCCATGGACACTCTTTTTAGTTCGCCAAAATTCAGCAGCATTTTACTCTTATTTCATCCACAGTATGTTGTGGGTCACGTTCTCGGATGAGCTCTACGTGTCACTGCATTGCACCCTCAATCCATTAGCTTCACAATCAAATGCTATAAAGCTGGTCTAAATTGAAGTGTTCTTCAAATTAAGGTCTTTGTTAAGTATGTTTGTAAGCTGTACAATTTTAATGCTGAAATGCGTATTTTGGGATGAATTTAATTATTAAAGGTTTTGTGTATCTGCTCTCATGTGAAAATTACTTAGTTTTAAACATCTACTAATGACCCATTCGGAATTTACGAGGGTGCATTATAGATATATTATACTTATAAAGATTTCTTGTATCATTCTTTCTATTGATGACACATAATTACCTATTCTACATCACATTGTTCTTCCTCAATTAAAGGCACCCGTATCCCTCAACATTTCCCAAATCAACACACAGTATGGCGGACAGCTGAAAAAGTTTTAACAAAAACCCAAATACCCACTTTGCTAGAAATCTATTAAAATTATTATTATTATATAAATTATTATATTAAACGATGTTCAGTCTTCCACATTCAGTCTTTTCAAGCTGATCAATTTCATCTTGCTGGGAGCATTTCACGATAGACTCATCAATACGTCATTGTGTCTTCGTTTTTTTTGGAGATTGTAAAATCATCAAATGGGCCCTAGGTGGAGCGGAAAGAACTGTCAGACTCTTACTGACGAAATCACAAGTCTACCCTGATTTCCCATTTTTCTGCCGTTGTATCCTGCTTTTTTTTAGTGTGTTCAGTCCTATATGACAGAACACACACCCCCTATAGGGGGTGTCTTCTTCTGGACTTGTTCCATCAACCATCGATCCTTCAACACATTAGCACTCACACACACCACAACCTGAAATCGCAATGCGCTACCCAGTTCATCGCGATTTCAGCTTGCTCCGTAAGCGTCCGAAAAAATAACAACATTACGGATTTTTCCCTCCCTTGCTTATTATGAGATTATAAAATAACTCAATAACACTCGCTTACACGGTAACGACATCATACTAAGCGATCGATACCCTCCAAAACGTACCTAACGAATATAGAATCATCCCCTTAGGAGCATTTACTGTGCTGGGCGCGTAAATTATCATGACTTTTTAACGAAGAGTCGACTCACGTGGGATGTAAACAACGGTAGGTATAATTATAATAATTTAACTCGTGGCTAAATAATCACAGCCGCACAGGCCGATCTTCCGGGTTAAGCCGCGCTTGCCGAGGTTGGTCTGTGGATGGGTGACCATCTGTCATAGCGAGTTTCCTCCGTGCCTCGGAAAGCACGTAAAGCCGTTGGTCCCGGCTGTCATTTGTAGATCTCTGACAGTCGTTACTGTTAGTCAGAAGCTCTAAAAGTCTGACAACCAGTCTTACCATGGGGTATCGTATTACCCAGTCACTGGGTTGTGGAGGTCCGACAGGCAGTCGCTCCATGTAAAATACTGATATCCAGCTGAATCTGGTTCGACTGGAAGCCGACCCCAATATAGTTGGGAAAAGGCTAGGCAGATGATGAACAGTCCAAAAATATCTTGTACACGGTTATTCTGGATGTTGTTATAAGTTTAAGGAGTTTAAAAATAGCCTTTTGAATATGTTATTAACAACATAATGTACTTCACAGGATTATGCGTGGGAAGTAATAACAATTTTCATAGAAATAGCCAGACAAACCAATAAGTTACTGTTAAGGTACGAGATTGGTTTTAGACTAAACAGAACAGCAGCAGATAATGTGAGTGTTATGACGCTGCAGTCATGATTACCATACCAACTGCTGCTGGTTGAACTAGCATCTTTTTTCCCAGTGCGCTATTCCCAAACCACTGCAACTCCTGAAAGCCAGAATCAACAGTAACGATCAGAAAAGAAGCGCCGAGACAACTGCAACGAAATTGATCAGAAAAGAATAGAGGAGGAGTGGGAAAATACGTAGTTTCCACCTCCCTCCATAATATCAAGCAGAAGACTGACAAGAACCATCATCTGTAAACTTAAAATTGTAAAAGGTCTTTATAATCTTCCTCAACCAGGAGTTTTATCACGCAATTCATATAAAACACATTATGATATCTACGACGTAAATTCAAAATGGCGTTATAAAAATAAATTCTAAACATTCCTTACTAGGTCGAGAGGCAGCGACGACTGCAACTGACATGTCCACTCGATTGTACAAACATTGGGCAAACAAGACTCTGTTATAATAATGTTTGTCGCCAATGTTTGTTTTTATTTGGTGTAATGATGCAGTGTTGCATGTTTGAGGACGAGGACATAAGGTAGCTTTGGAAGGTTTTGTGTAACGTTTTTGAAACTTTAAAATATTATTGTAATAAATGTTGTCATGCAAATTCTGCTTTCATGTGTATTGTTTCCTACAGGGCACAGACACACCACGTCATTGTTAGTTAAGTTTTTCTGGCTTAACAGCTGTCAGTTATGCGAAGACAATAATTTAATATTTAAAAGAAACGGACAGATGTGTTACTGGGAAGTATAGGGCAAGACTTTTGAGGGATTGTCTCCTTTTATCGGGTTTTTCATAACTTGCTAATTTATTGTGACTTTCTGGATTAGCAGGAGGGCCTATAAGTAAAAATTAAATGTTTTTCATTCAAAATTATTAAAATCCATTTTATTTTTCGTTTGGTTTGTACTGTGATTCTCACATACAGCTGTTCTCCACATGCAATACTTCCAAAGTTTGTCTTGACTAGTTCGCTTTTAATGATAAGAACACCCATTGTGTCACCGCATTTACAAGATATACCCTTTTTCATTTGTATGGTGTGCATAGTAACGAGTATTCTATCTATCTATCTATTCACCCTTCAGGCAGAGTCTTCTTAACTACCAACCCTAAGTATTCAAACTAGCGGTAGACGTCTACGAACGAGACACGTCGGCAGATGATCTCCGGCCACTTGCTGTCCGACCACGGACCATGCCCGGGCCGTCGGTGTGTTGTGTTCCACGCGTGCCTCAAAGAGTATCAGCATGATGACGGGGCCCTCTAGAGCCAAAGCCTGCCGAGGGACTTACCGTGACCCCGAAACGTCAAGGATGTTGAAGGATACCTCGGATTTTAGTCAGTACAAGTCTGACAGTCCCTCCTGCCCTGGCCTAGGGGGAGGACTCATTTGATGTTTTGCGACGTAAAAAAAAAATCTTCAAACGTGCTGTTACTACGCTCGATACGGCCGAAATGTGGGTTTACTAAGCAACTCTATTTGCCCTTGGAAGCCTTATGTCCTGGGAATAAATGTGAGATATTGTTTAGAAACGATTTATGAGTTGAAAAACAACGTTATTTAGCTAGTGTGTCAGACTGACGAATGCCTAGGAGAATATTCGTCAAGCGAGCTAATTTCGACGGCAGACTCCCAATTGGTTTTACTTTGTTTATTGAACAATAAATCATTTTCTTTGAGCGTGTTCAGTTTTGACATGTTAGACGAAATTACGTTTGGAAAAAATAGATTGTAAAAACTATTTTAAATGACAGTTTGTTTCAGAATTATAATATAATATTCCACAACTATTACACAACTCCATGTAGTCCCAAGCTAAGCAGAGCTTGTGTTATGGGTACTAGACAACTGATAAACATACTTATATATTTCTAAATACATACATAATTATTATAGATAAATCACACCCAGACACAGAACAAATGATCGTAAACTCTTCATTCACCAACACACATGTTGGTGAATGAAGAGTTTGGGATTTGCCTCCTCATGGTCCACTTTGGGCAACCATAACCTGCGGTGACGAGATGATTGCTGAGCGATCCCACTGACTAAAGGAGTGGTTTGGATAAATAATGTAGGTGATGTAATTTAATGTAGTTGTTTCCATTTTATCATTGTTTATTAGTTTGATCTCTTTTTAATGTGGAATGACTTGTGTTTTTAATTTTTATTCAATACCTGACTTGTAATTTTTATAATTATTTATAAATAAACTGAAACTGAAACTGACGGTAGTCTAGTCTCACCAGCTGGCTCGCCACCACCATCCTGTCGAAATCCGACTTGAGTTTTTCTTGTTTCTTGTGTTGTCTTCTGTGTGTACTCTTTCCATAAAGACACACATAGCGAGTACTTGGAAAGTAATTGGGAGAGGCCTTTAACTGGCATACATGGTTAACCCTTTCGCGGACGGTACTCGATCACGAGACCAGGTACAAAATGGTATGAAATACAATAGTAAAATATGAATGTAACATTAGAAAATCGATCCTGTAAAAGAAGGAAATCTACTTTTTCCGTGGAAATCATTAATAAAGATACCTAATAATTCTATTACCACCTTATAACAAAAATAAGGCGAAGTAAAGACTTCTTTTACGTACGCATACGATAAAGGCGGTGTCACACTAATTTGATGTGAGGTAACGCGACTCTCGGGAATAATAGGACGTGAGCCCGTTCAGAACAATTATGATTGTAATTTCATATGGAAAAGTTAACAATTTGGATTGTTATTTGTTTATTTTTAATGTTTCTCGTGAGGGAGCTTTTTTTTGTTTACTGTAGATTTTGTTTGTTTTTGTTTGACTATATTATTTTTGTTTTAAAATTTAATGTCCAGGAAAGTATTTGAAGGATTCCAAAAAAAAATAATAGATACCTAATGGATTTCAGTATCAGTTCTCTTTATTTTGGAGTAAAATTAGGGTTAATTTAGTAAAAAGAAAAAACAAATAGTTTACGCTACTACAAACGGAATTCATTCTTTTGCAAAGAAATCTGAAATATATTATATTAATTCTATAATTTACCAAGTACACTTCGTTAATATACCCCAAACGCAATATGTTTCTGCAACATATTATGAATGAAAAAGTAACAAGATCATTTCACAACTCAAACTTTCACACAAAAAACACCCTTACAGACAGAACATCCGGTGAAAAAAAAAGCCTAGAAAAACACAAAAGTCACACGTCACGTAAAGAAAACATCTCAATCTTCAGCAAAATTAAGACCCCATAAACCACTTTACGGAAGTGCTACAAAAAACCCTCTTGTTTTTGTGCACGGCATAATTTACAGATGCTACCAAACGTGTCGAATGTTTAAATAAAAAAGGGGAAAAAAACTAAAAAAATACGTCGGCACGTGGAGACAGAGCTTTAAAGCGCAAGTTCTCTAGCGCTTTTGTGTATGCGTGGAATGCATTTGTGTGCGTGTCGCTGCAGGTATGCTCCGGGCCTCAGTTCCCATCGGGCTGCGAACGACGCGTCACGTCGCTACGCTCCTCGCTCCGAACGCGAACGAACGAAACACGTTTTCGCGACGAAAGAAAATTACCTACCGGAAAATTTTCAGTTGGATTTTGACTTGTAGCAAAACTGTGGATGCTATTGTGTGTTTAGTGAATATTTTGAAAACTCAGTGGATTGAGTGTCGACAGTTAATGTTGGGTTTTTGTGAATGAATGCACTATTGTGAACTGGTGAATGGTTTTTATTTGAATTTTTGTGGGATTCGCAAGTTTTTTACAAGTAAGTTTTAAGTGATAATTTTTTCCGTTTTTTTTTGTGCTTGTTTTGACAATATTTTTCAGGATCAATAAGGGTTGGAAAATTAGGCTCGAATTAAATCTTATAGTTAATATTATTGACAAAAGAAGGTAGGTACGTATTTTACGATGAAATTGATAGTGAAATGAATTAATGTAATTCGGTGTAAAATCAATTAATATAATTTATTGATACGCTTTGATTCGGAACTGATGATAGCCGGGATATAATTAATTGGAACATTTATTTTCATATTTCAATTAAGGTTACGATTGTATCGGGCAATCAATTTGGAATATAGATTCATAAGTAAAAATCAATAGCTAATTGCAATTAAGGCAGACATGTTCCGCAAATTGAAATTGAGAGCAAAAACTCATTAATAAAAAAACTTAAGTTAGTATCATGCTGTATCATATATTTATACAGTTAGTTGATTATTTTTTCGACTTTGATAAGTGTTATTTTTTTACTTTATCTATTTATTTACTGACCAACATGTCATTCTATTACAAAACATATTTTTTATACAAATTAATCAACTGAACCGGCTGTTTTTTCGCTACTCATTTGTTTTTCTTTTTTTTTCTAAAGGCGAGGCTACACAAAAAGATAATGACCGCTACCCATTGTGTTTTTAATTATTTTTGCCGGAACATTTCAAACGAATTGTCGTTGAATGAAAAAAAAATCTGTTGGTATTAGAATAGAGTTAATTATTGAGTATAACTTCAAGTTTGGTTCGTTTTAAGGTCATGTAGTATCTAAATTATGTACGAAGTTAGATTTAAAATGTATCGACTTTTTACTTGCTTGTTACTGGCTGGTTAGGTAAAGCTACAATTAGTGTTTCAGTCGAATACAGTTTTTATTCGAAATACAAAAGGTTCGAATTTGATAAATACTTTACTACTCTGTGTTTAACTAGAATTTTGTTATCGTAATACCTTCATAAATAACATGTACTAATAAGTCTTTGAGTACGAAATAAACCAAAGGAAAAGCTACTGAAAGGTTTAGTACAATTATTTTCAGATCATGAAATACTTAAATTAGAATGTAATTATAATTTAAGATAGAGTATCTAAATACAAGTAATTAAAGTCTGTTTTGAAGTAGGTTTATAATAGGTATTATTTTTAGAATTAATTTTTAAAAGTATGTCTTTTTAAATTAGTTTTATAAGTGGAAGTTATTGATACCATCTTTTTAAATCATCCTTTTGCTAAGTAAATAGTTATAAGTACGTAGTTCAGTGTAGCCTTAAGTTATTTTTCTTCCTTGCAGTAATATAGGACTGGAGAAGTCGTTTCTGCTTTTTATCGAAATCATATTCTTGTAATAAATGGTTCGACTTTTTATCTTTTACTTCATCTTTGGCATCTTTGGATATAAGTTATGAAACAGTCGTTGACTATATAAGTTAGCATGAAAAATTACACAAGATAAACCTAACCTTAACATTATTTTCTTTAATTTCGCAGTCTCGTTTTAGGTGAAAGATTTTTTCGCAGAAATGTAATATCACTTGTCGACGTTCAAGATGTTAATACCTTGTAGGAATATAGATTTCAGGGCTACAAAATCCTTTGTTAACGTAATCATGAGAAGTAAAATGTTTTATTATCATTGCCATAATTTGTGTCAGAGGGAAAAACCGTGAAAAAGATTTTAAAGTGACATGACTATATTATTTTAGGCATTATTCTTTATTTAGAAGAGTCAGTCTGGCATTCAACTCTATTGAACAATTTCTTCACTAAATCGGCACTAACCTTTGCAAACAGTGATAGCATGGTATTACTATAGTATTATCAGTAAGGTGATACCTAAATAAACTTCATATGGACAACCAGCATGTCAAAGATGGCTATGCTTTCGTAGATTTAATAAAAATCTTTCTAAAATCGGTAATTTTCTTGAAAATTTCTTCAATAAAACCTATTTGTGCGTAATAGACTATATAAAAGAAACCTGAACCAAAACTAAGACTTAGACATAATTGAGTCTCACCCATTCCCACACTCGTTTACCAAGAAGATGTTTCCGAATATTGTCGCTCTTTGAACTGAGCGGCGCATGACAAAGCGTTAGCGTACTGTAGTGACAATGGAGACAGCCTGTCTGCTAGCCGCTGATTGGTGCTCAGAATTGTTTGAGTACTTGCACCATGCACTACGTGTACTATGATAGACATTATAATTGCTTAACATTACCGTCTCGTCAACATAAAAGTCCGGTTAAGCAGCTCACACCCTCCTATAGGATGAACTGCAAGATTCCAGTATCAAAAAAAAAAAAAAAAACAAAAAAAAACTCGTCAACATAAATGAGAAGTTACCACACTGTGGCGTATAGTATATTGCGTCCCGACTTACAAGTTGCAAGGTTTTCAGTAGGTTTCCACCAGGAGCATTACTTCCTGTAATTTATTTCATCACCACGGCTCTCAAAACGGTGTAGGAAAACATCGTGAGGAAACCAGCATGTCCTAGAACCAACAAATTCTAAGACATGTGACAGCTACAGTGGTGGATTATGGCCCTCTCCCTCTCACAAGAAAGGAAGCTTGGGTATCCCAGCAGTGGGAACATCTTAGACTGATGATGATGATAGTGCAGGGCAGCATTATGTTATTTGCGCCACCTTAAATATCATAGTTATAAAACGCGCACTTAAATTAGTTTTTAATTCTTAGAAAAAAAGTAGTGAATACAATATTTGAAACTAGCAAATCGACCCGTAGCAATAAACTACGGGCCGATTTGCTATAAACTTGAATTAAATAAAAAAAGCTGTAGGAATAATAGGCGCGACCATAGCCGCTTAAAAAAGCTAGACCGTTATATTATACTATCTGTACTGTCACCCACACTATGCTATATTGCACATCTTTATCTTCTTTATCTTTATCTTCTTTATCTTTATCTTTACATATAATAAAATCGTAGAGATGTCATTCCTGTACATTGAATATTTTTTTCTTTTTGTATTTTTTTCGAGATAAGGGATCGATTCTGATGCCAGATCAACTTTTTTTTCGAAATTTTTTATGTTTTTTTGATTTGATCTATCTCCGAAACTACTGTAAAGTTGTCGATCAAATTTTCCTCAAATATTCCTAATAATATGCTTCTGTTTATATGCTATGTATTATTACGCTATGTTTCCTGTGAGATAAGCAATTTTGAATTTTGTTGTTTTTAGATGTTTGTTTTTAGTTGGAAGCTAAACCACTGGATATTATTTAGTCAATTTTTCCTCAAATATTCCTTAAACTGCTGTTCTATTAATGGGATATGTATAATTACGCTATTCCCCTTGGGGGATTAGCAATTTTATAATATGTTGATTTTCAGTCATTGTTGACATTTGTAAAAGAACCGCTATTTGAAAACCACTGTCAACGTACTAGCCAGTCCGGTCGGTAACCTGCTTGACTTTCGTGCAAGGGGTCTCTGGATCAAATCTCGCAGTTTTTTTTTTCTCTTTTTGAGTTTTTTTTATTTGTCCTGAGAGTTTTAAATAATTTAAAAAAAGTATGCATACTTTTATTTCAATATTATTCGCGATTTAAAATAATTACTATTTTTTTCAATACTTCTCTAGGATATAAATCTACACCGATTTAAATTGTAGGTAGTAAGTTGGATATTTTTTTAATTGTAATTGTTTCGAGGTGTGGAATTTTAAAGATTAGAAAAAAATCAGGGTTTCTATATTTGTGTTTATTTATGTTTTGAATTGGTGCTCAAACCAGTGCATAGATTCTGTTTTAAACGACGAAAGTTGTATTCAAAGTCAGATAATTAAGTTATTTTTTAGGTATCACGCGGTTTAGGGAGAAGAGCAATGCTATCGTAAAATGTACGTTCAATTTGCAGCGATACTGTAAATCGATTTCTCCAAAAATTATACACTAATGTTTAAATAAACACGGTCTTTGAATTAATATCGCTCAAATTTCCTATGCAAACTATGCACCTAGATATAACATTTGATCTCCACTAATAATAAAAATGCAATTAGTTTTTTTTTACCTTTTCACGCATTATACCTACTGAATCGATCGTCCCAAAATTTTGCATATACGTTGTCAGGAGTATAGACACGGATATAAGGTATCTTACATCCCGAATAACAGAAGCTGTTTCCGAGAAAACAATTACGTTCATATTCCAGATGGCGCCACATGATCCGTATTGTTTCTCAAATTCTAATGCTACGTTCACACGCGCGCCGTGCAGCCCGGCTGGCTGCCTGGCGGGCTGCGCGGCATGCAGCCACGTGCGAGCGCGTGAAAGAAAACACTCACCGAGCGCCCACACATTGTCCTTGAAGTTTGCCAAAAAACCGACACTTTGCCCGAAACATTCACGTTGAACAGGCGCGTTCACATCGGGCGTACCGTTTACACGCTCGTGAATGTGAATGTGCACGTTGAATGTAGAGTTGAACGCGAGCGTGTGAACGTAGCATTAAATAACGCAAGCGAAGCCGCGGGCAAACACTAGTAGTACATAAATATAGAGTATTATGCTAAGTTCACACGCTCGCGTTCAACTCTACATTCAGACGTGCACATTCACATTCACGAGCGTGTGAAACGGTACGCCCGAGCCCGAACCTTGGAACGTGAATGCCGCATCGGGCAATTCGGTTTTTTAGCAAAGTTCAAAGTCATGAATGTGCGGTTACCCGGTGTGTTTACAGGACGCTCGCACGGCGACTGGATGTCGCGCGAGCCCGCCAGGCAGCCCGCCGGGCTGCACGGCGCGCGTGTGAACGTAGCATTATGTATTGTTTCTATGAGATAACGGTTAGTAGAAGTTCAACGCTCTATGCTTTTGTTTAAACATAAATTCAAAATTAATTAATTTGAAAATACTATCATCATTAATTTCTCTGATAAATTATCTTTTGAAATGAATGACCTAAGTGCAAACGGTTTCAATTTAATACTTACGTAAATACATATTTGTTTATGTGTCCTCTACAGTGTCTTTTATATGAAATTAATAGAGGTCGTCCAGTAACCGAAATTCAACCATTATGTCTTTGAATTTTTAGTTTTATTAAGTTGGAACGTTTATTTAAATATTTATTAAGGTTCTATTTTCAAAAACCTCTTTGATGGATGTTTAACTTTATGACATTTGACATTCATTGTTTGTCAAAAGGTTTGACTCTTACGGGATGGTAGTGTGTGTAATGATATTATAATTTTTAAAGTTATTTGTACTTTTGTAGTTCTTATTCACATATAATTTTATTGTTTCAAATTGTACACCCTATCGACAGAGTAATTTTCTTAAAAAGCTGTCCAATTTTTTCCCTTCATGTATATGTAGTTATTTTTTGTAAATTAATAGAAAATACATTTCAGAAATGGCAACTTTCTATCTTTATGCAATGCACAGAATAAAACAAACGAGTATCTTATTCAGCAACAAAATTAAAGAAAGAACAACTTCACGACATTCAGTTGTTTTTCCCGAACCCAAAACATTTGAACGGCAATTTCACATCTCGAAACTGGCGTTTCTTATTCCTTACGAAAGAATTGACTAAAAAACAACAAGCGTAAATGAACCTACTTTAGAATCAAAATTGAAAAAAGAACGTTGGCGAAGCATTCAATTGTTTTTTGTCCTATGTCAGACATGTTAGGGAAGCAAAAACTAGTCACTATAATTTCCAACAAAGCTAGATTGGTCCCAGTTAAGTATACCTAGGCAATTTCTCGTTTTTTGTCACGCGCTCACTTCGGCATTGAACCGTAATTATTTATGGTCACAGACCTTAATTTAGGCCAGCTCATTCTAGATGTTACTACCTACTGTTTTTTCGTTGGAACTTCTTGACCTGTAAAATAATTGGTTTATAAGGGTAGAAGTCAATAGCAAGCTGTGCCTATGTGTTTGAAGGGTAGAAAATAAATTATTTAGAAACAAAGGTAGAAAGCTTTTGTTTTAAACGAGGCTAGTTGAATTTTTGGGATATTGTTGGAGACTTTTGTCGACTCTTTAATTTATTAAAGTGGTTGTTGATGCAAAAAAATATAACTGTTGTTTCAGTTTCTGGAAACGAAAGCAACTGTCTTCATTAATTAATTTTCCTATTACTGTGACTCTGTTTTTTTTCTCCCGCTCTACCATCGGATGACTCATTTTTTTTAGCGTGGTAAATTCATCTTTGTCCGGCCGCCCAGGGCAGGCGGGAGGGACTGTCAGACTCGTACTGACTAAAATCCACGGTGTCCGTCAATAGAGAATTAGAGTTACGTCCCGTGACCCTGGCAGGCTTTGGCCCTCTAGAAAGGGGGCCGTCACAATCTGACACTCTTTGAGGCGCGCGTGGAACACAACGAGCCGTCGACCTGGGTATGGTCCGTGGTCGAACAGCGAGTCGCCCTTTACTCGCCGCCCGCATGCCCGTACCGGATGATTTACTACGATAAAGAAAGAAAAAAGACGTTGGCAATATCATAATTACACACCTGGCTTCAGTCGTTTCAGTTCCAACGTGATTCAGACCGTGTTTCGACATTTTCTTCAATTAAAACGTTTCCTTGACCGACTTTCGAGTTCAAACTTTAATTGCCGAATCTTTTGTTGCGAATATTATTTCGGTATTTTTGCGAAAATTGTCGGATCTTGAAAGTTTCTTTGGAAAAGATAAAATGATATGAGTTTCTTTTGAAGACATTATTTTTAAAGTCTAATTAAAATTGTTGTCGTTGTTGTTGTGTTTTTATAAATTTGCCTTGTAACAAACATAATTAAAGGAAAACAGTGAAATCGCTGTGTTTACATTCTATGATAGCTTTCATTCCCTTCACATAGAGCCAGCCTTTGTTACTCAGGACCAATGCAGATTTGAAATGGTAAAAGATTTTTTTAAATCGATTCAGTAGTTTTTTAAATCATTACAAATATCCAAAAATCTTTCCTTTCTTCAAAGTTACATTAATGGTGACGACTTCTTAAGTCCATATTAATTCATAGTTCATATTTAAGTATGAAATGGCTAGTCAAATCTTTTTCAATAGCCATACTTAGCAGTTTAAATTCTAAGTAGCACAACATACGGTACGGTATCAATGTGATTTTATTTTTATTTATTTTATTCTTAACAAAAATACATTTGTGTCGAATACAGGATCAATAATAACTATCACACACACTACAATAATAACAATCACACAATGATCACAATACTAATAATCAAAAATTACAACAGAAAATAATGCCAAAATTAAAAATTAGTTAGTAAAATTAGTAAAAAAAAAAAAAAAGTTACAATCAATAATAATTATGGATACAATGTCAAAATTTATGTAATAATCAAGAATTAAGGTAATAATAAAAACAAACATTCATCTTAATCAAAATAAAAACACAATTACAACCTACACTGTGGCATTATTTTTGTCTCTAAAAAACTCCTCTATACTATAGTAGCACTTCGTCAATAGGAATGAGTTCAATTTGAATTTAAATATTCTTGGGCTATTAATGATTTTTAGATTTAATGGCAATTTATTGAAAATTTGCACAGCCTGTACTTTAGAGCTATGTTTGACAACATTTAATTTTGGCTGCAAATAATTAGGCAAATCTTTCCTGCGCGTTTTCACCCTAGTTTCCCTTTCTTCCTTTGTTTCATATTTATTTAGGTTTTTTAGAAAGCTACTTAGTAGAACCAAAATATAAAGACAAGGCACAGGTAGAATTTTTAATTTTACAAAATGCTCTCTACATGATTGATTAAATCTGACATTCCACTTACAAATTATAATTAGCAGAACTGTAAACAAACATAATAAACAGAAATAGTTTATAAATAGTGGCTATTTTGTAGGCTCATTATATTTTACATCTTTATGAATGAATGAATAGGGGAATTGACACCACCCACGCTACCGTCCGTTCTTTACGTAGGTCTAAATCGAAGACACCTACGTGTCGCGAAAGGTCAACTATTTGTCACAATTCAATGCAGTAAGTTATTTCCGTAGCGAAAGAGTTGGATACCTTATTCTTTCCTAAAAATATTCATCCATCCTCTTCGTTTTCATCGTCATCTGGCTTTTTCTTCAACTACATAATATGTTGAAGACGGTTACCAGTGTCGTGATCGGATCGGATGTTGTAATCGGATACTGGTGTAACCTGGTGTAAACAATTAATATGTTGAGGTCGGTTATCAGTGAAACAAACTATGTTGATGTCGGTTACTGGTTAACAAACTATGTTGTGGTCGGTTACCAGTGTAACTAACTATATTTTAAGCGGATACTTGTTTAGCCTGGTGTAAACAAATATGTTGAGGTCAGTTATCGGTGTAACAATGTATGTTGATGTCGGTTACTGGTATAACAAACTATGTTGTAGTCGGTTACCAGTGTAACAAACTATGTAGCAATCGAATACTGGTTTAGCCTGGTGTAAACAAATATGTTGAGGTCAGTTATCGGTGTGACAAACTATGTTGATGTCGGTTACTGGTGTAACCAGGTGAAACAAACTATGTTGGGGTCGGTTACTGATGGAACCTAGTGTCACCAACTTTGTTGGGGTCGGTTACTGGTGTAACCTGGTGTGACCAACTATGTTTGAGTCGGCTACTGGTGTAACCTGATGTTGTTGCTGAACACCAATGCTTCTGTCATTGTCCGTATTACCAAATGTTTTTTTTTAAATATTTTTTTTTATATTTGAAATCACCTTTTTCAGTAATGTCGATGGTTTCACGAGTTTTTTTTTTTATCAAAACCGGTTTAGAGCCATCTTTGACTCTTTCTATCATCACATCAAAGTTCTCCACGTCTATATGTTCCCGATAAAAAAAAACTACTTCACCGATTTTCATAGGTTCTCGAGGAAGGTTTTAAAATATTATGTTTACATAAATAGGTCCCGAACAAAGCTGGGGCGGGTTGCTAGTATCACATAAAATAATTATGAGTTTACATTTTCACTGACATAATTTCTCTTTATACAAACCCTCTGTTCTTACCTAATTTATTTACATAACGGCTGTATGTTTTATATTAACTCAAAGACAAGGTATTAACACCTTACCAGATCAAAACCATCCCCAAAAGACAGACAACAAAACAAACAATAATTTTCAACTTAACCCCCCTCCTGCCACGTTTAGCACAGTCATAAAACCACCTGTTCTTTCCATTAAGTTAAACGCAGCCACGTAAATAACCATAAATTAACGCCCATGGGAACTCCTTACCCCCGAGTTGACACTGAACTTGAAATGGAAGACAAATATTTAAAGACAAGTGAAAGGGTTATGTTTGTTGAGATGTTGTTTTATATTCGTGCGAGCGTGACCTTTGTGCTTTGGTGAAGCAGAGTACGGGTTGAGCTAACTATGGGCACATTTTGGCCGTTTTTTCGAGTTAATTTGAAATTGGAATAGAACATTTTGAAGTCTTATGCAAGATTTTGCTTGCAGTTCTACTAAATTAGTGTTGTATTTTCAACTCTTGTTGTTTAAGTGTCGCTGGACTGTTTAAGTAGTATGTTATAGTACTGTTATAATGTCCAACTGTAAAGCCTCATTTAGACGGTGCAAGAACTCGCACGCAAGTTGCGTTACATTGCGGACTTTATAGGCACAACGCAACGAATTTAGTTGATCAAACAAGTACCGCAATGTAGTGAAACTCGCTTACGAGTTTTAGCTCCGTCTAAATGAGGCTTTAATGTTGAATAGAGGGTTACTGGATAGTTTAAGTAGGATCGAAAAGGGCATATGAAGAAACAGGGTGATTTGAAGTAGTAAGTTTTTATCGCTATCCTCAGGCCCCAAAGGAGAATTCCAGTTAGTTAAATTATGAAGAAGACAGACCTCATAATTACATTACAGCTTTTGTAATTAGGTGGAAGCCATGAATAGGAAGTATATTGAATTGCGTTGTGATGACATGACACCAATCTAAAACGGTGACTTGTAAAAGCACTTTGATGGTTATTAATTTCAGTTAAATCACAATGCACAGACTGATGTTACTCTGATTCGAAGAAAAAGCATGTAGATATAAAAAATACAATCCTCCGTCGGGTAAAGGAAATCTACGGTTTTCGATTCTTACTGTGCTTATAATTTTGATGCCAAAATCTTTAGTTTCCTTACTTCCTAGGTATTACTTATAATTTGTTTTTTGTTTCATTTTGTGCAAACTTTATTTATTCAAAAAAGTGACATTACAGAGATGTCATTGGTATTCCCATTGAGATTTTCTTAACACACTTGTGAAAAAAACCTGTACCCTTAGCACGAGTTTTCAGTATTTGAGACGTAAAGTAAACTGGAACTTTGACAATTTCAAGTTGACAATTTTCAATGAAATAATTAGTTCCTTCTTCGCACACCAGAGGCGCTGTTCCATTTTTTCATACAATATAATAAAGCCTTTATTAACAATCTGATAGGTTACGTTTCATCTTATACTTACTCTATGAAAAATTTTGATTCTGAAAGTAACTGTTTAATATTGTTCTTGTTAGACACCGGTTTCTGGATTGTCTTGCATTCCAGCATAGACCTCCCCAAGTGTTCTCTACAGCGATCGGTCCCTTGCTTTTCTAGTCCAGCATTTTTCATACAAGAAACGCTGTAAATACTGGAAAGACGCTGTAAAGTAAAAGAGTGAATGAAAACTCGTGCTAAGAGTACAGGTCATCCCCGTGATTTATGTATCGGTAACGAAACACAATACAGCTGACTACTCACAAGCTTCATAATCTCCTGGTACCTTCATAATTATTTAGCAACAATCTTCCTTCCTCCGCGTTCCCTATAAAAACATAATTAGTGCCCCTCGAAGGGTAATCCCCGGAGATTTATCATGAAATTAACGGACCCCCGGAATAATGAAAGCCGTGAAGTATTTGAATATTTTCGTGTTTTACATTTTCGAGATTTTTCCGGAAGATTAAAATGGTCTGATTTTGCGGAATTAAGTAGCTATGGCTATTTAATTCGTGTTAAACTCGGGGATTTCTGCACTGCAGCTATTTTGATTGCCGTTCTTGTTGAAAAGGAGTTTCTTTCAATTTTACTTTTGAAGAGAATTATTCTTACAATTTATTTGATTGACAAAGACTAACTTTTCTTTACAAATGAACTATTGATGCCTGTGTTTACTTTGTGCTGCTGATTGTATAATTTTTGCTGACTGTTCTTAGCTGTGATTTCTATAACCATTTTAGAAATAACACTGTTATTAATTTACTTCAAAACAAGTGGTTCTTGAATCAGATGTTTTATTTCATTTTCCTTGTATATAAATATTATTTTTGTCCAAAAGAGGTTAGTAACAACCTCATAATTTAATTTCTGAAAGCAATAGCCCGAGGACCCGAGGTGTGTCTGATAGTACACCTACATTACACCAGTTATGTTTTTGCGGTTGATTGGGTGGGTGCTAAGTTCTCTGATACGTATGACAGGCTCGGGCGCAAAACGTCTCTTTCTCAAAAGGTCTACTGATATTCGAAGGTAAAAATACTACATTTGCAACGTCCTTTCAGTCACACGATTAGTTTTAAAGGTGACACTAAAGTCACATTCCAACTATACTAATCATTGATATTTAAACGTGCAAAATTTTCCACGATAAGCACAATAAAGCTAACAATAAACACTTCACAAACACCCTTTCAAAACAAGCCATAACACTGCAATTTACTCCAAGTAATTTCGTATTACCAACGACATTATACAGCCTTTTTCATACAAATTCAAAGGTATATTAAAGAAAAAATATAAGTAAATATAATAAGCCAAGGAGGCTTCTTTCATCTGCATATCTCGGGATAAGAAGGCTCCACTTGGATATGTCCTCAGAGCTTCGTACTTACATTACAATAGGTAATTGCTAAGGACGTCTCTTTATGTATTTTGGCTGATTTTTTGGGTATATAATGTGGGTTTTTATGTACGTTACGGTTGTCACGGTAAATGTTGAGAGGATGTTTTGGGATGGGCTAGATATAAATCGTTAGACATATTTTATGTATGATAAAGTATGTTCTGATAATTACTATTAATGGTTAAATTATAATTGGTGATTTATTTGGCGTAGTTCAGTTATTTTGGAAGTAAGGTAGGTACTTTTTGGACACAGATTTTTTAAAAATACATCAAAATGATTTTTATACGACAGTAGGTGCTGTAACTTTATGATCGAAATTTGTAAACTTATCAGCGTCTCTGACAGTATATCTGATTTTTTTAATTGATCCTGTAATTCACTCGCTGAATAGTTTTCAGTAATACGGCAGTACAACCTTAAACCTAAAACAATTAAAAAAGTATTAGTCACATTGCGCTAATTACCTACCCTCTAAATTAAAACCAATTTTGTAATTAAAAGTTTCACAGAAAAAATAAAACCTTGGTGTACCAAAATTATACACCTAGTGAAATTGTCTGAAAGTCAAAATAACACATACCTATTTCATTCTTTAGTCATCAACTCATCGTATATTCGGCGTAACCCTTTGTAACCTTGCCTTAGGTTCATGTCTGTACATTATATACCTAGTTATGTAAGAAATAAGTAACTTAATATCGATCCATATAACTCCGTCTAACTGATTCCTAGGAAAGTAATAAAACACCAACGACGTGAAACGTGTAATTGGTACATTATTTTGTAAACGTCGCAGACTAGACGACTGGGTTTGACTGTACTTGTGTTACAGTGCATTTTTATTGTAGTAGCGTCTATGTCACAGGGATGTATTAAAAAAACCCAAAGCTCTGGAACGCAAAGGGAAATTGAACTGGATGGTTTTTACATGAATTTGACATTTCTTACTTCTCCATCCACGCCTTGAAATGATTCCTTCATTTGATGATTTTCCCGTCAAAAGAAACAAGTGTTTACTACAACTGAATTATTGTCAATTTTAATGTCAAAAACTAGAGTTCACGGCATAGTAAGATTGACTCATAAATGAAAAGAAAGATAACCCACACCCGTAAACCTGTTATAGTTACCTAGCAAAATAATATTTTGATTTAGATTTATTTTTATTATTCGCAGACGCAAAACTCAATATCGATTATTTTTTGAAAGTTCTAAAAATACTCTGTCAAACTGGTCGCCCATCAAACCATGACCATGATTTATGTTAAAAAATAAGTTTTTCTGAGCATTCGGAAGATGAATCTGATAAATATTGACGTCTGTTTGATAAACCCGAAGGTCAATGTTAATATGTAATTTAATTGCTTCATATTATGTGACGGTGATTATAATTTCATGATGTTATGAGATCTTTGACATGTGGTCTTAATTGGTGGTAGTTATTTCTAGCTAGAATTAGAAACCACTGAATCAGATAGTTGCAGGTTCAAATCCTACTTGCAAATACTAAGTTCAATTTAACTAAAATTTTGCATCCAAGTCTAGATTTTTGTCTAACGAAAAATTGGCACTAAAATTTTGTCACTTCATGGATATTCGCAAAATAATGCCTGTTTGTATAACTTATCAACTGATATTTATTTTGAGCAAATTAAATTAAGGAAAAGTTAGCAACTAAAAACAATTATTTAGTAAAAGCTTTTGATCTAAACTGTTGTTCTCGAAAGTTGTACAAATCAGTCTTATAATCTAAATCTTTTGTTTATCATTGAATTTAAATTAAGAAAACATTTGCCCTCTAACCTTTTAGACAAAATTAAATAAAGTTAAAACTGTTGTAATTAAAACGCCCATGAACTTGTTATTACATCAGTCCAAATTCTTGTAAATCACGTAAACATTATGCTAATCACTTAAACTAGTTTATTTATAATTAAAAGTATATTTTAAGTAAAACCAACAGATTAATATTGCGTTATGAATAAACATTTGAACTTGAGTTAAAGGCGTTTTAATTTCACGCTTTGATCGGGTTTTGAATTGGTGACAAATCATGCATCATGAGTAGAATGACTACATATCATGAGCATACATTTCGTAAGCTATCGCCACAGTCCTGCCAGGTTTGCGGGACATACGTATACTGCGACTCCGGTACACAAAGGGCTACCGAAAAACACCATGGATTTTAGTCAGTACAAGTCTGACAGTCCCTCCCGCTCTGCCCGCGGTGAAGGAATCATTTGATAATTTTACCAAGAAAAAAAAAAGCTATCGCCACAATGCTTATTCAGCGTTTTCTACATCCAGTGAATTCTAGCTACTTCTTTTTATACCTTGAAGGTTATAAACAAGCTCGAGGCTCATGGCTAACAATTACAGCCCATATGACCGATCTTGGTTAAGCCGCGGTTGCTGATGTTGGTCTGTAGGATGGGTAGCGGATCTGTATGAAGGAACAAAATGAACTTTTTTTCAGTAAGAGTATGAGGGTTTCTTCGAGGCAGGAAAATTTAAAAAAAATGGTTTAACCCCCATCAAGCAGATGATACGGTAGATGTCCATTACCAGAAATAGCCTTTTACCAAGGAGCTCCACAATACCTAGTCTTCGGCTTTCCCCATACACTTTGACCCAGCCATATTTTAGAGGTCGTTGGAATACCTACCAAATATCTCTAACAATACATACTATTTTCGAATAGATCAGTCACGTAACAGATAGCAAGCGCCTGTCTATTGTATCTGTAATACCTCCTCAGTCACGCCCATCTAAAGACGTGTTGTATGTCAATTGCATTTAGTCTGCCATTCAATGCTGTGTTTGTTTAGAATTCTGTATTGATAACGTACGTAATATGCCGAGGTAATAATAAACGTCTGTATTTAAAGTTGCTTTTTTATTAGCTTTGAGTTAAGACAAGAGACAGTCGAACTATTTGCATTTCTTTTTCCATAGGGACCTTAATTTTTTATGGTTTACCTCGCTCTTGTAATTTCGTCTGTGTCGTGGGTGCGTTTACAAACATAGAAACTCACATAAACAAACACCCAGACCCGGAACTACTTGTAGGTCATAAATATTTGATACATTCGGGGATCGAACCCTTGACACGCTGCACTGCAGTCGATCGCTTAGCTACTGTGCCAGTCGTCTCGTCAGGCATAGATTTTTGTTTTCACATCATCGCTATCGCAGTGGTTTGGGAAGAGTGTGGTGGGTTTATGCAAAAAAAAAAAATAACATCGCTATAGGTAAGGTGAGAAGTGGTCTGTTCATAAGCACATTATTATGAAGTAGTGTCTTCTAGACGTTATATTCCTTTTCGTATTTTAAAAAAAAGAAAATAAATGAAAGTCTAAGGCAATATTGTGTTGTGTTCATAACATGACTCTGATTCACTGCGCTAGGCGCGCAGTGCATTTACAGTGTAAACTTCATTATGACCTCTTGGTTCTTAAAAAGCGCGTTATTAAAGCGTATTTTGAAAGAACCCTAAAGTGAAGTTCCCAATAGCTCATCTCCCAGCTTCATCACTGCCCAGAATCACTCCTAATCTTTCAGCATATATCAAAAAGCATAAATACTTACGGTACGTCAAAACACGATCCGCTAAAGTAAATGTATGGGAATGAGCAGCTGATCGTTACGGTTGTTCCGGTCGACTTCGGTAATGATGTCCGGAGGCTACAGGCTTCAACCTATCACATTTGGCATATTAATTACATATAAAATTGGAATAACAGTGCGTAAAATGTATCATTATTTAACTGGGTAATTGAGAGGCATTTAGGTGACCTTTTTGACTGGCAATTAAACAAAAATGGATGTATATTTTTTTTATAATTGAGTTGATTGGATTATCTGCTCACACATTATGTCTTTCAAATGTCTGAATTCTTTTTAACTTTTTTTTACTTAATTTGTGTCTTTTTTTTGGAGTTGAATCACTCTGTTCTGTCGGTTGTCCGTGCTCTATCACACTTGCCGTATCCTGTTTCGATAGTTCTGCTACCCTGGCAGGCATTTAGCATTACAAGGGCTGTCAAGCTTTAAATATAAATTAGAATTTAAGACCACCTTTTGTGCTTGCTTGCAGTTTCACTCGAGTATAGATCAATAATGATGATATCTCACATAGTGATAACATAACATACTACTGATAAAAAAGTATTCTATGTTCTAATCTAGTGAACAGTATACTGTCTGGCAAACATCGAAATCCATGCTAGCAAGTTGTTAAAAGTTGTGGAAATTGGCAATATCTTCAATAGTTAGCTTTGAATTCATAATATTCTTATTTAGGATATTATTGTATTTGAACTATAATAATATCGTCGATTTTCCACGATTAATGGATACATCTTATTTCGCTTAGAATTCGTATTGTCTTGTCTGTTTAACATCAACAAAACTACACTCATCTAACAACTATCATAATAATTATCTTGCTTGGGATCAACATTCAATAACTTAACTTTTGAATTTGGAAATTGAATTAATGTAAATCGGCAATATTGATCACCATTTCACCATTGAGGTAAAATTTCTTCTAACTTTGACCAACTTAATGTGAATTTACGTCTAATATTTCATAACAATCCTATCAAATATGCCCAGCATACCATGATCTACGGCAAAACTGAGAACTCAATCCCAAAGTACCGAATTTGGTTTAAAGCTGCGCAGTCAGCGCCATTTTGATATATCAAATTATGATGGACATCAACTTTGCTAATAAAGTCATAATGATATGTGATATTGAAACGAGCCCTGATTGGCTATCACCTTTTTTATATTTATCACTTAACTGACACCTTTTTCTTGCTGATCAAGAATCACTCAATGATTGCTGTGTGAAGTGTCTGATGACCGTTGATGTTTGAAAGGTGATCGATGAAAGAGATTTGATGGGGCTGTCGTAAACCTGACAGTTTTATTGAACTGTTGGAAGGTGTTGGACAGAAGTGTGAATAAGATTGAACGGGAATTGAAAACGTAGGTTTCGAAAGAAAATTATGTTGTATGATATTGTTCAATGGGGACTCATTGCAACAGGCCAACTACAGCCAACACTGGTTGTGGTTGGCCTGTTTATGAGTGAAATAAATATTGTCATTGCATGCCGTTACTCTTCATAGAATCTTGCATTTGTAAATTATTTAAAATGCTATGAAAACGACAAAGCTTGTTGCCCAGCAATCTCTCATGGGAAAACCTGACGTTCACATGGATCAAATTATAGTGGAAACAGTACCCAATATGTTTAAGAAAGATATGACAGATGATGATGATGATGATTATGATTGAATTATATTTTTTTCTACCATAACTAATTCTACCAGTCAAAGTTGAGCTCTTTGGGTGGTAAAAATTAAACAAATACAATAATCATTAAAGTAAATTCTTTTCTCAACGACAAGTGTGCCTGTGCATGTGCTTACACTATTTTCATTTAAACTTCGGCAGCGTTTGCAGACACAAATCTCAGATGCACAAACATCCGGAGCAAGCCAACTATCCGGTCAAACAAATATTTGTACCGCATGGGAATCGAATCCGCTACCGCTAATCGCTTCGCATCGTTAGTTTGTATAAACTAAATGGCTGATTGACTCTTTGTTCTAGTGATTGTGAGTTGGCTACTGAGGTTGCGGCTCTCGAATTCGATTCGTAAGAATACAAAATCTAATTATAACACCGATGATCATTGGCTTCTCAAAATCGGTGAGTTAATTTCAATAAATTCGTTATTATAATATGACGACTGAATGTAAAATACTGATATTAAGCTAAATCTGGTTCGACTGGGAAAAGGCTAGGCAGATGATGACGAATATGGGACTGAAACAATCTCCTCGCGCGCGTTTTTGGTTACAATTCTAACCTAACTTAAATAATTATAGGTATTCCAATATACCCATATAGTAGAGCGGCTTGGTAAGGCAAAGTTGATATACCCAGGCAAATGTTGTTGAGATTTCCTTCAAAAACAAGAGGACTTAAAAAAATTAACATTATGATACACTAGATTTACTGCTGCAGAATGAAAGAATTTTTAATAAGAAAAATCCGGTGAGAACCGAACATAACAAAAACCTCAGTTCCTTCCATAACTTACCATAACGTAAAGATGACGTAACAAAACATCGATCTCATTACTGCTTATTATTTAAAACTTAAGTTAATCATGGCGTCGATCAATCACCGCGATACCGTCGACCAATATTAATGAATCAACACGAGAGAAAACTTTTTATTTTCCAACTAATTACTTTGTTCAACATAATGTTTCAACATAAACATGTTGGTAGAAAACTGTTTACTTTGTCCTCAAGTGTACATAGGCTCCGGGGTGTAAGTGTGTTTGGCCCGACGTGTAAATAATCTTCTTCGCGGCAGAGTGTCACAATATTATATTCTATTAGTAGGTAGCTTATTCTGTAGCCTTGAGGTAAAACGAGAAGATATTTTTTTCCTAAAAAAAAGATGTTTCTTGTAATAAATACAAATTGGAACTCATTTTTCTTGTTTCTACCAAAATTATACCTAGTTCGTGTGATTATTTGACGGATTTTGTTTTTAGTCTTCGTCAATGCTTAATTTTATTTAGAAACTTTTGTGTTCATGCAGTATGACTATGAGTTACATAACCTGTCGGTATTCCAGCTTTATTGACGACTATCATCTGAAATATTAAAATTAGCTTTCTATACATATTTCTGTACTGCCCAACAAAACCACATTACTATCCATTCAATTCAAAGTCCGCTTCAAAGAAGTTTCCATCCAACGCGGGCGTAAGCAAACACTATTCTATCCTATCATCATAAGATCCCATAATCCAACCTACCCATAAGCACAAAACCTACCCTTAATATTAAAATACACCCTTTCTCGCATGTTTGGCTTGAATAAAAAGCAAACTTACAGAATTACCGGGATCTATTAAATATCGCCGCCGACCCTTCCCGACTTTTTACCCTTTTTTTCGGGATCCACGAAGATCTCTATTGGTTATTCGTCAAGGTCTTATAAAATGGGAATAAATAGATAAGTATTCGGTTTAGTTGTGGACCTATTTAGTTGAGATTTTCAATAAAGTGAAAGCTTTCTATTTAAATTAAAATTTCTCGTTTTCATTCATTTCTGGTTAAGTTATAAGATCCGCACGTGTAGATCTTCAAAGAGACAAGCGCTTAACGAGGTCGATCCTTTGAATTTGATATAGAAGAAATTCCACGATTTAGAAAAAAATCATAGCGTGGGTCAAAATGTTTGATAAAAAGAATGAAAGAATAAAAGTGGTTTTAGTCTATACGAGTCTGACAGATACCTGTGTGTGCTCTTGTTTTTTTTAAGTTTTCAAATGAGCTCGCTGTCTTTCCACCCGCCCAGAGTGAAGCGCTGTCATACTGACAAAAAATATATAAATACACCTCTACGTCTTCTAGCGAAACTAGTTATACTATGAGAACGAGATGGCGCTAGATGGCTTGTAAAGCTCTGTCTCTTTCCCACAGCCTATTTAGTCTCGTTTTGAGACGTCGTTGTTGCCTGTTTCTTTGGTTAGTTGTCGTTTGCGTCTCAGAGCTGCGTTTACTGCTAAAGATATTCTCGAGACCTGGTGGTCTACCACGACGTTTTAAAGCGTGAGTTTTTAGGCTGTGGGGAATAGACAGAGCTATACAAGTCGTCTAGCGCCATCTCGTTCTCTGAGCGTAACCACTCACGCTTTAGACGTTATGTTAAGGTGATTGCGTCGTTGTAGCCCGCGAAATTCATTTTTTTTTACGTTTTTTGCAATTAGCAGGCCAGTGACCTGTTTCATTAGTTGTCATTTGGCTGCATTAAATTCTAGTTGGAGCATCCCCCTTAAGCCACCAGAGTGAAGGACAATCAGTTACGATTTCTATCTCAATAAAAAAAAAACATGATGTTCAAAAGGCTCAGGCGCAAAATGTCCCTTTCGCAAAAAGTTCCTTTCGCAGAATGTACCCTTCTTTTATAATCAAACATTACTTTTCTCAATCAAGTCAATGTGTTAAAATTGTTTTTACCTGTTTCCAAAAAGTATCACTAACAGTAAAATAATGTTGCCAGGTAAGGCGTACTAAGTGTAAGCTTTATAGAAAATCGATGGCTATTCGCTTACGCCTCGGTTAATGTGATTAATCCTATTAGGTTTTTTTCCTATAGACGATCCTATCATTATTTCAGTCTAGCAGTTTGTTAAATAAAATGGAATTACCTTTTCTGCCTATTCGGTTTGGTTTACTAAATCGTTTTAGGTCTAAGTAATTTGGAAATGGATACTGTGTACTGTTTCTAGGTATTTACGAATAGTAAATTTTTCTTTTTTTTTGTACTGGTTCCAAGTGGTGGGCAAAAGCCTCCTCCGAAAACCTCTCTGTTTTGGTTATTTTATTTATTATCATACATACAGCGTTAATTGTATATAAAAAAAAAGGCGCTTTAGTGTATTCCCGATGTAAAATTTTGTGTCATCAAATGGTTTGTTTTTAATTCACCACAAAATTAATTCTCCACGAAAAACACGTATTGATCCTGTTCTCCTAGTACTTTTTGTTAACATTCCACATTGTGGCCTCGTTTTGGTAGTTTTGTACTGGATTTATTACTTAACTTAATGTTCTGCTATCCGTGAGGAGAAAAGAAATGGAGCGAATTTACAACAATCAACATTAAAAAAAAAAAACCTTTGGTCAATTTATACATACTTTTTTCTTGGGGTTAATTTTGTGGCACATGTAATTTGTACACGTTTACTTTACGTGCACGTTTACTTTACTTCACAATAACGAGGAAACTCGTTCTAAAACCTCTGTATTTCTATCTCTATGGGTAGTAAAGCCTTTAACAGCAACCAAAGGACTGTAAAATTGGTTCCTGTTAACCAACAGCTCAGAATTACGGTCGATCGGAGCAATTTGCAGTTGTTTGTTACAAGCAAAACGTTTCCTTGACCACGCGTTAGGTTGAAACTGTTGAGATATATGCTAGAAAGGATAGCGTAAAATCGTTCTAATAAACAAACTGATTCTAATATATTGTGGACCATTTTCTTTTAGTTTAGATATATCTTTGAAACAGTTTTCATAGTCTTGGTATTTCTTATTGGTTTGTGGAAAAAGTTGTTCATTTTGTTCACATTTGCCACTGCAGAAACAAGCCTCCCTTAGGCCGTCACGGTGAACGACAGTTTGCCACTTACATATTCTATTGGTTACCCTTGACTCTCATTACCTTCGTCTTTTGAAAATATCTGATTTCAAATTTTATGTACTCTGACTTTTCAAGCATTAACTAAATATCATAGAACCAAACAAAACACATAAAATCCACAAAATAATCCCTAATAATTGTAACATGGGGTTCAAACTTCACCACAGATACCTAAAAATTTTCGACCCCTAAAACTTCAAACTCCCTTACCTATACGGATTATGATAATTTCAGGGGTCCAAATATTTCGTTCGCATTTAAAATAATTCCCTTCCAGTTATAACGTGTAATGGAACAAGTTTAATTCTACTTATCAGCGTTTGTTAGCCGTTATTAGCTGGAGTTTAATCTGATTATAATCTTAAGCCGTGTTGTTAATTTTTAGCGAAGCACAGCTGGGTGGTGTTGAGAATTTATTTTGACGTTAGTTAAACAAGCTTGTGACAAATTATGGTAGTTAGATTTCTACTGAAATATCGTTACATCACTATCGAAATTGATAGAAACTAAGTTGTTGTAGGTAGTAGGTAGATATACAAACGACTGATGTTAGGGCCATTCTATTTCTGTTATCCACATGGAAAAGGGAGGAGCTCGTGGCTAAATAATCACAGCCGCACAGGCCGATTTTCCGGGTTAAGCCGCGCTTGCCGAGGTTGGTCTGTGGATGGGTGACCATCTGTCATAGCAAGTTTCCTCCGTGCCTCGGAAAGCACGTAAAGCCGTTGGTCCCAGCTGTCATTTGTAGATCTCTGACAGTCGTTACTGTTAGTCAGAAGCTCTAAAGTCTGACAACCAGTCTTACCATGGGGTATCGTATTACCCAGTTACTGGGTTGTGGAGGTCCGACAGGCAGTCGCTCCATGTAAAATATTGATATCCAGCTGAATCTGGTTCGACTGGAAGCCGACCCCAATATAGTTGGGAAAAGGCTAGGCAGATGATGACATGGAAAAGGGTTTCTTTTTCTATCAGTCTAAAGCTCAAAATATGCATTAGACTCATTGAAAACTGATCCTTGAGTGAACGATGAGCTACTCATTACTTGTCATCTACAAGCCAGGGCCTACGCCAGCCAAACATTGCCTCGCGATTCTCGGGGTATCGAGAATCGGGCGTCTTTTCTATGGCCATAACATTGCATGCATCACCACACTTTCTCCTCCTGAACTATATGCGAAGACCCAAGTTCTTAGGTTGTTAGAGAGCTTAAAAGGTATTTATTAAATGAGGAAATAGAACAACTCTCTAAGAACTAAAGTAAATGGACTGCGAGAAGACAAAAATAAATAATTTAAGTTTATTTTTCAGAAAATCAATAAAGCTCACGCAATATAATTCAGTATTAAAAATTTATTTTATAGAATAAATAGTATAGGTAGCAGGTATCGTATTTATGTGGAAAATTGATGACTATTTTTTCAGCAAGTGGAATCTATTTACTCAATAATTGGCCAATCCGAAATCACTCGAAAGCAAATATAAAAGAAAAGTATATATCTAAACATTTACTTTGATAGATAAATGTTCGTTTTATTAATATTATTCACTCGTATCTTATATTTTGTAAATAACACTAGCAAAAGTACTTCTCTTATGTTTATGCTCACTACTCAAGGAAAAATCTTCAAGGCTAGATCAGTGATTCCATAGGACCTATGGACTAAATGTGATTTTATACAACGTGTAAAGTTAAATGCGCAAAACCTCTCGTGGGGTAACTCAGCATTTATGTTACTGAACAATGTTTGTTCTAAGACTTTTGAAAAAAAAAAATGTTTTTCTAACTGATGGGCCCGATCAATTTCTCATTTTGTATGAAAAACCATTTTATTTTTTATTTACACGTTGTATAAAGCAACTGCCTGTTTCACCTCCACACTCCAGTAACTAGTTAATAAATGAATGATTGTCAGACTTTTTAAGGTTATTTGCTCCACGCTAGGAATTTCTCCTATATCGGGTTCAGTTACAAACACTCTCACTCACATACACAAATGCCCAGACCCGGAACAACTACTTGCAGATCACCTCAATATTTTCTCCGCGAAGGAATTGAAAACGCGATACGCTGTGTAATAGTCCAGTTGCTCAGCTAATCGTGCCGAGCTGATGAAGAACATAAAAAATTTTCAGAGCCCTGTTGGTCTTGTGGTTAGGGACCCTGACTGCTATGCTGGAGGTCGTGGGTTCGATTACCACCCAGGACAAATGTGTGTATGAAGAGCACGATTATTTTATTTTGTGTCTGGGTGTAATTTATCTATAATATTTATGTATTTAGAAATATATAAGTATGTTTATCAGTTGTCTAGTACCCATAACACAAGCTCTGCTTAGCTTGGGACTAGATGGCGTCGTGTGATAGTTGTGGAATATTATTATTATTATAACCTAAAAACCTTTGACATTAAACAGCTGTTCATTTCACCCTTTTTTCCAATCTCAAGCGCGTGTGAAGATTAACATGACCTTTTTAAATAAACTAGAGCTCATTCTTTTAATATAAAATGTTATTCGCTTCGTCATGACACGTAGTACTTTGTGTTAGGTAACTTGTTGCTATGGGAGTTTCGAAGTTGTGATGTAACATGAACTTTTGACTTTGGTCTGTGGATGTTCTCACAATTTTGCTGTGAGGCTTATCAAATAAAATCATTTATTTCAGTGATATCGGCCCCGACTTACGAGTTGTAGGTCGTGGGTTCACATGTAGCCAGGCCCATTACTTTGTGTAATCTATTTAATCACCATTGCTCTCAACACGCTGAAGGAAAACATCGTGAGGAAATCGGCATGTCTTAGAACCAAAAATTCGAAGACATGTGACGTCTACCAACCTGCACTGGATTATAGCCCATTTCCTCACACAGAGAGGAGGCCTGTGTCCCAGCAGTGGGAACATTATAGGCTGATGATGATGATGAGTGCCAATCACAAGACTTAATAACTGAGAAAGAACTGTAGATGTCCATTTCAAAGCGTAGATCAGCTCTATGGAGAAGAATGGGCAAGAACTCTTATCGACACTCTTTTATGTCGTAGTATAGATATAGCTATTGAAGAAACGACCCTTAACTTGTTCAAGCCGTCGTCAGGCGGTAATGGTTCCTAATGTAATTGGCTATATCTACTTACTTCAGCGTGTGTAAGTTCCAAAACATGAATCAAAACTTTGCTTTTGACAAAATAAGGTCGTGTCCTTGAATTAATTTTGATTCATCATCTGTGAAATTCTTCAAAAATAAAATAATTACAGAAAAAATTTATTCTTTTAAGCATTGAGCGATGCTTTTAAGCATATTTTAGTATGTAATGCTATTCTGGGATTGTCTAAAGGTATAAAGTTATTGTCAAACAGACAAGCGAAGCGAATGTATGGCATCTTTTGAATCCAGTCACATAGAAAAGCGAAAGCGATCCGATAGTCTATGTGACTGGCTTCAAACAATTCCATACATTACAAACAAAAACGCCCCGCTTCGCGTTCGCCACGCTGTCTGTTTGAAGTACCGCAGCTTTAGAGTACCGCATCTGCTTCTTGACGCGTCGATGACAATCTGAATTAAGTCAGCCCAGCATTGGGCCATAACTTTAGAATAAGGGTCACCGCTGCCCTGGCAAGTAGAGGGCAACTGAAGGAATAGGGTGGTTTTTACACTACGAGTGTAAAGGTATCTTCTATTCCAGCCAAGGGTGAAGAACCCATTTAATGATTTTTCAACCGCAAAAATGGTTATTAATGTTAGACATTATCTATCCGTAGTTTCAGTATTTACTGTTTTGTATAGGTATAAATCGTACAGTAAAGTTAGTAAAAATCACAGTAACCAGTTAGTAAAAAAAACAGTTATGCTTCATCAACTTTTTGTACATTCCTGTTTTTATCAAGCTGTGTTATGCAGTGAATAATCACTCCTTGTCAGAATGACTCAAGTTCGTTATAAGTGATTCTGATTTGATTACACTGACGAGCATTGATAGATAAACTTATTCTTAATTTTTTGACCACACACGGTTGGTAGTTGTTCTTTAGCAATTTTTTTACACTGTAAGCAATCCCCCGATGATTGTAATAATTTAAGTGTACAGTATCTGCGCATAATCAGCCTACTATGTTCCCACTGCTGGGACACAGGCCTCCTCTCTGTGAGAGGGAGTGGGCTGAACTGAAATAGGTATATGTGGGCCCAGAGCAAGTTGGAGATGTCACGTGTCTTCAATTTTCTTGTACTAAGATATGCCAATTTCTTCACTGTGTTTTTCTTCACTGTTTTGAGCCTAGAGCAGTAGTGATGAAATAAATTACACAAAGTACATTACTACTAAGACGTAAAGACTTATGCCTGGCTGGGTTCGAAACTACAACTCACAGGTTGAAAGTCGGGGCTGTTAAACCACTGGGCCATCATTGCCCACCCTTAACCTCGTCATCCTGATTGCCATAAAATTGAAAATCGATAGAATTAAATTATGTAGTCTGTGGCTTTGACTGTGACAAAATTTACTGATTCAATAAATATATTATGACAATTATAAATATGTTACTCTTTATCTAAAGAACCTCACGCTAATAATGCTCGCAGAGTTGGGTAGAGGTGTCCACCCAAGTTTATCCAATTGTGTATGAGACCCAAATAATTGAGGGCAAGCCAAGTGCCATCAACAAGGCACACATCCAAACTTCATGGATCTAACCGAGAAAATACTGATGAAAAACCTTAATTACACTTTGCCCGACTCGGGTCTCTAACCCAGGACTTCATAATCATGTCTCGCATTTGCGACCCCTAAATCAAAGAGGCAGTGTCAAACAGAAGTATACTTTATCGTGTTTAACATAAAACAAGAAGTCGTTTGACCTGACCCTTCTACCTTTAAACTGCAGACTAAAATTAATGACACCAATCAAATAAGAATTACCATAAACTTTATAATAATATATGAAGCGATATGCAAACGACGTTTCCCCATACACCTCGCCTCGTCAACTTGCCATTGTATGGTGCCCATGAATACATGTTTTGATTTCACCTATGGCAACACCACGGGTCTTCCACCATCGATAACGTACTTTATATTTGGCTAGATATGGTTGGTTTTTGACTGTTAAAAGGTTTGATAAGTTTTGGGTTTTTGACAATTAAAAGTGGACTTTAACAATGGTAAGTTAAGGTTGGGTTTTGGTTATAGGTGCGGTAAAGTAACAAGATTTTTGACTTTTGACTTGTAGACAAGTTGTCAGTTTGTATTGACAAGCAATTAATTTGGGTTTTTCTTTTGTTAACCATTAAGTGTTTATGTTGTGGTGTGAATAATGTCTTACTTTTTGATTGATGGTGCGGGTTTGATGATTGTCATTGAGAACTTTCGTTTTCTTAAGCTGTCAGTCGACCTCGTAAATTATTTTTACACCTTAAGGTCACTTGCTTGACTTGCCTGTTTCTCTGTGTCACAAAAATATAATACATTATACAGGGTGAATTTTTCAACAGGGCGTGGTTGGCTATTAGACTACGAGCAGTAACAAAAAATGCTCAAAGGAGTCATTTTTAGATTTTTGAAAAATCAATACTTTTTTTATCTATTTTTTTTTTAACCGAACGTGTTCATTTTGAAAATAATAACATACATGATAATTTATTACATTGCAACATTCGATACAGTCGCTATAATTATGAGTATAGAAAGAACTAAGTCGGTTTAAAAAAAACTTATTCAGTTCATTATTTTATCCAAAAAGCTTGTAATTTATTTTAAAAAAATATGTAACAACACTTACCTGTTTTAAAAATATTTCGTTTATTATAAGTCTTGTATTATGCACATAACTCATTAATAACCCTTTTAGTGTTTCTTAGAAGTTTATTATGCAATTAAACATTCCAACATTAACAAATAATGACCTTCAGATCAAAAGAGCACTTTGAATTTTCATTCATAGTACGCCTACAAAGGTCTAGCCCACAATACGCAGCTGCCCTATAACTGACCTACCACAAGACTGACCTTCGTCTTTTACGTATTACATAATACGAGTATAATACATTATTTAATTAAAACGTCCATCAAAGTTCATCTCAGATTTTAGTAAGGTTTTATGTCAGTTTCAGGCAGAAGGTCACTGAAGGTTGTACCATTCTTCTTTGTGTACTGTCGGCTAAATAAGGCGCTGTACCCAACCTCTATGTAGCAAAGGTAGTCGCGGGGGTGGACCAACTGCGCGCGGGTGCAAATTGTAAGAAGTCAGAAATTTTGCAGTTTTAACTAAAAAATATTTAAAAAATTACAGGTCTGAGTTTAAAAAAATAGATATGTCTTTAGTTTATTATGAAATTTCCTCTGTTATAATTACAAAAACTATAATGGTTACCGCTGAAAAAATGGAGAATTTCGAGACGAAAAATGTTTGTGTATTGAACATTTTTTTTTTCGTAGTTCTAGACCACTTTTGTAAATTGTTTTTGTTAGTCCTTACTTTATACATTTGACTATACACTGTATTTCGAGGGTATAGTGCTCAAACCCAATAAGTACGAAATTGACACTTTTGAGATATTCAATATTTAAGTTTTAAGGACATAAATACCTATGTTATTCAAATAATGTCGGTATAATGAGTATTTGTGGTAAAAGTGGATACGTTGAATTAGTGTAAACCAGTACTTTTGAGTTTCTGAGGTAGTCCATTTTGTCATAATACAAATTTAAGTTACAAAGGGTACCGACTTATTGGGTTTTAGATCTAGAGAAATCAAACATATTAAGTAATTCGAACAATTGTTTTTTTTAATGAATCACAAAAAAAATCTGGAGAAATCACTCTTCGTCACTTTCGAAAGCTGTCGGTTTGGTGTACGTCTTCATACCACACATCCATCCATGAAATTCCTCTGGTATGATAAGTTTCTCGAGAGATATTTTTTTAGCAAGACTAAAGTGGTACGGCGACTTTCCCGATGGCGTCAGCGTAATATGTTGCGCTGACGACACGCTCGTCCTGCCATCCTCGACAGCCGGTGGAACTTCAGGGAGCACTTCCTGCGTCTGGCCCCAAAACTGAACCGGGCAGCAGCCACCCTCAGGCGACTCCTGCCTAATCTCAGCGGGCCAAACACCTCCTGCCGTAGGCTGTACGCCGGTGTCGTGGGGTCCATGGCAATCTACGGGGCCCCTGTGTGGGCCCTGAGCATCCGGACACGACCACTAAAGTTGGTCGCATGCCAGAGGGTCATGGCTATCCGGATGAGCCGGGGATACCGCACGATCACCGGCGAATCTTTCAACCTTGCCGGATTACTGCCCTGGGATTTCGAGGCGCCCTCCAACGCGTCTATGAGTGGCGCGTGGAGGCGTAGTGCCGGGGTGTATCCCCGCTGCCTCGACAAGTCGAGGCGCGGCGTGAAGCGCGATCTTAGGGCAGTATGGAGGGGACGACTGTCGCGACCGACAACCGGGCACGCCGCAATCGCGGCATTAAGATCCCTGTTTGAGGAATTGCAGGATAGGCGTCACGGCGTCCAGACCTACCGCATGACGCGGGTCCTCGACGGACACGGAAGTTTCGGGAGGTACCTGTGTCTGATAGGGAAGGAGGAAACACCCGGGTGTCACCACTGCCAGGATCGCCCGGAGGACACAGTACAGCATACGGTGCAAGACTGCCCCGCCTGGGCAGAGCACCGACGTGTCCTTACGGCGGCGATAGGCGGACACCTCTCGCGCCCGGCATTGTTTGTGGCCATGCTGCGGGGCGAGACGGAGTGGGAAGCGGTCGCCTCTTTCTGAGAAGCAGTAATGCTCGTGAAGGAGGAGGCGGGCCGCTTGAGAGAGGACAGCGTCCTCCCTCCGCCTCAACCGCAGTGGTAGGCTCCCGCGGCGTCGGACGTCAGCAGACGATCTCCAGTCACCGTATGCGCGGGGATGCGGGCAGCGAGTAAAGGGCAACTCGCTGTCCGACCATGGACCATGCCCGGGTCGACGGCGCGTTATGTCCCACGCACGCCTCAAAGAGCGTCAGCATAATGATGGGGCCCCCCTCTCAGAGAGCCAAAGCTTACCGGGGTCGCGAGACTTTTCCATCACTGTGACCCCGGAACATAAAGAGCTATTGAAGGACACCGTGGATTTTAGTCAGTACAAGTCTGACGGTCCCTCCCGCCCTGCCCGGGGTTCAGGACTCATTTGATGATTTTACCACGATAAAAAAAATGCTGCTTTAAAAACGATTTTCTACTCGCATAAGCTTAATTCGGACTACGCTAGTATTTTTAACCAACTTCAAAAAACTTTGCTTTAGTTTATTGTAATATCGCACTAAATAAAAGAATTTCGATAACAAATACGCGCGATGCAAATGCGCCTCGCAAACTGACAACAGTAAATGCTAGAAGTTCATAGGTCCAATTGATTTATTGGGTTCTTCTTCGAACAAAGTATCAAGAAAGTTAGTTGACGATGAGAGCTAATACAATATAACTAAACATAACTTGTTACTTTTGAAACATAATCGAACAGTAAAACCGTGGTAAAACCCAACAAATACATTTGTTTTGATTTAACTTTCGGTTTTGATTGTTTTTTCAATCTACGTATTAGAAGGTAAAACCCGATAAATAGAAATAGTGATTATTGCCTCGAAACAGTTGGGTCATTTTAGTTAAAATTGTTGAACACTCAATACCAATAAAAAGCTTTATGTGGTTTAAGCGTGAAACAAAAATATTATGTTACAAGATAACACGCTTTATAGGGTACCAGTTTTTAAGTCTTGACCAAACGTGGTGACTTTATTGGGTTATTACCTTCAGTAACTTTCTTTCTGCTGCGAATTCAACTTATTGGATTAGACCACTGGAAAGAGCGTCAAAAATGCATTAAGATGTACTAATAAAACGATTTTTGATTTTTCGGCACTTATTGGGTTTGAACACTATACCCTCGATTTTTTTTCTGGCTTGTGGCATGTACAGATACGGCTAACTTTGCGACGTAAAACTAGTCGTTTACAGAGTGTTCGCTATGTACAGCGCCTTAAGTGTTCTTTTGATGTTGTTATCTAGATAATTAAAATAAAATACGTTATACTTAATTACATTAAGTTTATGATATCAATTTAAAGACTAGTTCGTTTTTCTTAAGATGCCTTTTCTCTTGGCTGTCGTGTGTGAAATTGCCAATTATGAAGACAATTAGCAATTTGTAATCCTGACTTAAGCTTTTATAAATAGAGTTATTTGCAATGAGAAAAACAAGATAAAAAAAATACTAACATGGATCCCTTAAGTTTTTTTGTAGACTGTACCGCCAGAAGGCATAAAACAATATTGTAGGTAACTATCATAGCAGTATTTATATTAATTTTTTATGTGTCATGTACGTATTGTGTTACTGACAGATTTGATTTATCTATAATACATCGAGTGTCATTTCCAGTCAATTTTTAATATTATTTGAGATTGTTATAATTATTATGATACTGTAGGTCGTTGCGGGTTTGATATATTGTGAACTATAACCTACAATGTTTATATTACAATTTCCTTTGTTCATTTTACAACACATTTTTTAAATATTATAATAATTATGATGAAACTGCAATACCAGTTATTCATTAAAAAAAACATCTCATATAATCCCCCTCTCTGAAATAATCTGTTAGGAGTATGAAAAATAATTATTATTTTATTAATAAAATACATTTTAAAGCACACACTTTTATACACTGGTGGTAAAATACAAATAAAAATGGTCTATTATTTTATTGAATTTCTGCACAAAAAGAAACGGGTTAAATATAACTTAAAATGTGTTTAATGATAATATTTAGTTACTGATACTTTGGCACTATAAAAAATAGGTATAAGAAATTAAAAAAAAATGAAAAATCCCACTTTGTACTCGTGTTAGTGACCATGTCAATTTAAAGATGTGAATTTGAAATTAGTTCAGTTATAATCTAAATTAAAAAAATATGACATACTTAATCAAAGTCCCTATCATACTCATATCCTCCTCTATCTTTCACGTCTGACAGACTACTTTGGGGGTCTAATTAAAATTATTATAAAACTAATCCGCTTACCGCTTAAATTATGATCGTACACGGGTACCTTTGACCCTAATTAATTAAACAAAGGGTGTGATTAAAAGGTAATGGGCCCAGCGAGTGGGGTTGGCCACGAGATACTTTGTGTCGTAGAGATGTGCAGAAGGGCCAACTGTCACCAACCTCTAAAGGCATTAAAAACAAAAGTAAGAAATACTTCTTATTTTTGGCATTAATATAATTTTTTCGTCAATGACAATCTCTTTAAGGCTTCGGCATCGAAGTCAGCGGGGGACGGGGCGCTGTACTTCATACATTTCCGAGACCCATACTATAGGCCAGCGTCACATCACTATGACATTATCTGAAAACATAAATGAAGACTTCAGAGGCACTAGCATAACTTCTCCAGTATTTTTGACTAAAGTAAACTGGAACTATGACGTTAATTGAATCCCGATGAAACTTTGATCAATGGGGATGGCAACTGGGGAACTAATGGCGCTAGTATAGCTAGTTCCCAGCATCGTCATTGGTTCAAATCTTATAGGTACTTCAAAATAGTACTACCTCATTGGTCGGATTAGGACCTAGCTATGGTGGCGCCATCTACAATTAGGTTTGACTGGCCTTCCCCATTAGATACGCAGTTTTTTTTTGGAAATATGAACAACATAGTTACGACGCTTCTCTCCTTTGTTAGGTTTTTCTTTTATCGTGGTAAAATCATCATGAGTCCTCCCACCCAAGACTAGGGGCTGTCAGACTAGTAGGTACTGACTAAAATCCACGGTGTCCTTCAATAGCTGATTATGTTCCGAAGCCACGGATATTCTTTAGTCCCGCGACCCCGGTCGTAAGGTAGATAAATTATCGTATAAGACATAAACATGGTCCTTTTGCACATCGCCTGTTGTGTATCAAAGGTTTCAGAGGGCTTGCTAGGGATGAAGTACTGAATACTATGTTTCTAGGATTATTACACGATTAGAGCGAAGCTTGGGGATGGACGGAGTAACCTTCATGAGTATTTGTGAGTAAGTGAGGAGTAAGATATAAGGGTCTCTGAGGGTCACGTGGAGACTTGAGTTCATCATGTGTAAGGTTAATCAACTAAACAGTGTAAATCAAATGGTTTTAACCGGTTATGGTTTTACGAGAAAAAACAAAACATTTTGGCTGGCCTGTTGATGTAGTGGTTAGTGACCATAACTGCTATGCTGGAGGTCGTGGGTTCGATTCCCACCCAGGACAAATATTTGTGTCATGAGCACGATCATTTGTTCTGTGTCTGGGTGTGATTTATCTATAATATGTATGTATTTAGAAATATATAAGTATGTTTATCAGTTGTCTAGTACCCATAACACAAGCTCTGCTCAGCTGGTGACTAGATGGCGTTGTGTGATAGTTGTGGAATATTATTATTATTATTTTACTCTATTATCGGCTACTCTCATGAAGCTGTTAACATCTTGCAAAGATCATCGTTTCACATAGTATGAGATCATTAAAAACTATGGTTATTGGATATTTTTTATCACAGAAGTACTCTGTATATTTTATTATGTTTGCCAGACAAAGTAGGCCAAGTCGTGGCCAAATAAGTAAAATATAAATCAAGAACGATTGTTAATGATTCCACCATAATGATGGTACACTCCACAGCTATAAACTTCTTTCCCAACTCAGTGATTAAGAAAACAAAATAATTACGCTATACTTACACAAGCGAGCAATTTTCCGCTGGCCGAGTCGGACAGTGGACATTATACTGATTGTTTCTTTTTTTAGGGTTCCGTATCCAAACGGTAAAACCAGAGCCTATTACTAAGACTCCTCCGTCTGTCACCAGGCTCTTTCTCATGAACTGTGATAGTTAGATAGTGGAAGTAGAGTTTCACAGCTGATGTATTACTGCTACCACTATAAGAACAAATAAAAAAGCAAAACTAAATATTGAAAAAGCTTCCCATTTTTTTAGAAAGGCATCTCGCAGTTCAAATTAGAGTATGTTGTGAGCTGATTAACTGAACTTTTCGTTAAATGCATCCAGCCAGGGGCGACGATTTTGCTTAACCCTTTTTGTACATAATGGTACAGAACCCTACATGCCCGAGTGAGACTCGAACTTGGCAGGATTTATTTTATTTTATTGTCAGACTTCCACTCACTACTGGCCAGTTACTGTTGGTAACCGGTGAAGTCTGGGGTATTCCACTTTTAATTGTTAGTTGTACTTTGATTACGATTGAAAATAAATTATGAAAGAGTGTTTAGTTATACGGTAGATAGAAAGGGATAGAATTTTGTGATTAGTATTTATTCTGGCATGGTTAGAGTTGTTGTTTCTGAAATATCGGGACCAGCGCCATCATCATCATCATTCTGTTAAGCTTTTTTCAAGTGATGAAGAGCAGACGTTACAAGCGCTTGTCAGTGCTATTTTAATGTTTTAGTAAGGGTGCTTGAAAGTTTCCTGAATATTCAACTAGTTAGACTGCTTGACACTGAATAAACTATAAATAATATTTATTTAGTCTGAACAATTTGTTTTTTTTTTTACAAAAACTTTACAGATTTATGTTTTTACTAAAAAAAAATGATGACTCATTCGATATAATGGTCACAATTTCTTTTTCATAAATTGTAGCTATATTCTTCACGTCTCAAAGGAAAAAATACGTGACTTACAGAACTTTATTTTCATTAGCACTTTGTCACAAATTCGCTCAATTAGCTTCATTATTTCTAGAAAAAAAATGGATAAAGAGAAATGAGGATTTCAATTCCGTTTTTTCTTTTATTGATTACCTACTGAATACGATGAGAAGCCCGTGGCTAAATAATTATAGCAGTACGTTTGACAGGTCTCCTGCTAAAGTGGCGCTGCCCCAGCGGACATTTTTGGAACTGCTCAGATTAGTCCTCATTGCCGCAGTTGGTCTGTGGATGTTCGTCCAATTGACCATTTATCATATAGCCAGGTTTTTTCCATGTCTTCCAAAGCATCGAAAACCGTTGGTTTCGACTATCATTTTTTGAACTTTGACAGTCGTAACTCATCTTCAGAAACTCAAAAGTCTGACCACCAGTCTTACCAAAGGGTGTCGTATTATTCAGTTACTAGGTTATAAAGGTCAGATAGAAAGGCAAATGCATCCAGTTTGACTGGAAGTCAACTCAAAAATGATTGGGAAAAGGCTACGCAGATGATGATGCGATACTGAATACACACCACATTGTGAACCACCAACTCATAGTGATAATGCAATAAAGGCTTTCACATAGTTTAATATCCCTATTAGGTACCTCTCGAGAATTGGCTCCAAAAAATTCGCTAACACAAAATTCAAATACCATGTCCGGCTTTCAAGGCATGACAACATAGCGATCGCAATCATTACCATTAATGTATGTGGGCGTGCGTTTTACTCCATAAACGTTCTGAGGTCAATCCCTGGCATTTTAAAGAATTCGTTTCTAAACAATGAGGCCGTGAAATCTGTTGTTTCGCTCCCCATTGTGTTTGGGAATAAAGCGAAAGTCCATTAAGTTGGGTTTAAAAAGATATATCTAAATTTTTCTTTTCATGAAACTCTGGTTGTGAAAGAAAAGTGTATGGAGTTGTTTTCTTCGTGAACGAGTTTTGGGTACTAATTTCACAGACAATGTGCAGGAATTTATTTGTCAGCTTAAGGTTTGACAAAATTACCGGTTCGGCCGTGGACTGACTGAGTCAAGTATCTGTCAGTACATGGCTGGTCACACAGAGACTGCTTCCGCGTTCACACATACACGGAACCACTTGAGTAGTCAAATTGCTTTGAGCAGTCAGTGCAGTCAAACAGTCGCCATGCAGATACTGACTGCTCGAGCAGTTTCGATAGCGTACAATGTCCGAAACCATGGCTGCAATGTGTGTTGCGGTTTGACAGAATCTTTATTGACCTCGTTCTTGTAAAACCCTGAAATAAGAAGTATATTATATGTATATATACATATATAGTAACAGTTATGAAGATAAGGTTTCATCAAAATTAGGTTTAGCTTATTTCTAATATTATTTCAGTAGTTCAAAATAGCTCGGTGATTCGAACTTATGTGTGATACTTCCTGGCCGCGCCACAGTTGCATTTTGAATCGGAGTTAATAAGAATAAATGTTCATAAAATGTTCATTATTGTACTAAATATAAAAAAATTGTACGTGAAAGATTCGCGAGATATTCAACAAAATTGGTGGCGCGGCCAGGGAGCATGCTTCCTGGCCGCGCCACCACCGTATACTGCAACCAATAGGATATTTATGTGCAAACTGAATGCTAAACAATTGTACGAAAATTGTTCATTCTATTGACGATTAGAAAGACTGCAAAAAGCCATTATCAATATGATAAATATCGAAACTTTAAAATTGGTTATACCAATTCTAATAACAGTAGGTAATGTAGGTTTTATCGTAAAAAACAAATTAAAAGGCTTTCTTAGGGACTATTATACTCATATCAATACTGAATACTTTTTGCAACTACCTACATAATATTATGTAGGGGAATCTAAATCTAAAATTATATAACTCATAGGTGACTGACTGACATAGTGATCTATCAACGCACAGCCCAAAGTCCTAAACCACTGGACGGATTGGGCTGAAATTTGGCATGCAGGTAGATGTTATGACGTAGGCATCCGCTAAGAAAGGATTTTGATCCTGAAAGTTTGTGTGAAAGTTTGTCAATTTTATGAAAAATTCATTGTTAAGTTCCGACATCCACGCGAACCTTTTCACCAATTTAGAGGGTGATTTTCGAAAAAACCCAAAAATGAAGAAATACGTGCACTTTAATTTCGATAATTGTTTTCTACAACACATTATTTTTAATTTGACAACTTAAGAGCAAACAAGTAAAAAATTTTTCCATAGAAACTTCGTTGGGGTTTTACTCCACTATTTGACAAAGTACATCCAAAATTAAACATAGTATCGTTTTGTCTCATTATTAATTTTGTCTGTACGGAAGCAGAATTGTAAAATATGAAGCTATTAAAAAGTTACGAGCTTCTAAAGATTCGTTTTTTTGCTAATTTTAACACAACTTTAGGTGTAAATTAGAAGCTAAAGAAGCATCAAATTTCCAAAACGAAGTCCGTACCGACACAGCAAATTTATCGAAGAATTTAATAAATTTTATTTGAAATTAATTGGTGCAGTGGTTTTTTCATGAAACCCCAACAGCCAAAGGCTTTTTCGTATTTTTTTACGCGCGCCTTTTACTCTGAATGATCGTGCATCTCACTGAATAAGTTTTCCCCTGTTTTCTCCACGGGGGGATGACGCTCGCGCACACATGAACAATATGGCTCGATTTCCGGTGAAATATCATGGTTTTTGACCATGCCTGCCAGTGAGTTCGAGCTCGCGACTAGCGCCGCCTTAATGTACAGGAACAACGATCATCACTGTCTGAAAGTTGTACTACAGTCGAAATAGTATTTAGTTTCGACATTAATTTTATCATGTAGAAAGGTAGGTAGGTACTTACACGGATTTCATACAGCGAAAGAATAAAGTGGTAATGCCACAATTCTCGTTATTATTGATAAAGAGCATAAAAAATAAATAAATATAAAAGTTATTACTAGGCTAGAATGTGGCTAGAACCAAAAGTATTTTCGTATTTATTAAAAAAAGGCGAAGTATAAAAATGATTTATGTTTCTTTAAGTTCTTAATGTTTGTTAATTTGTTTTATGAATTAAATTCTACTAATAAAAATGGTATGTTCATTTATCTTTGTTTTATTTTGTCTAATCTTTAACTGAGGTTTTAATGCTGTAATATTGTTGGCCACATGGGATTGTCTATTAGAAATTATAGAAAATACCAAACTATCCTTTTTTTATCGTAGCGGACTGTCAGACTTGAACTGACTAAAAGTCACGGTGTTCTTCAACAGTCCTTTACGTTCCGGAACCACGGTAGGTGCTGACACTCTTTGAGACGCGCGTGGAACACATCACACCGTCGACCCCGGTATGATCCATGGTCGGACAGGCAGTCGTTAATTTCTCGCTACCGGCATGCCTGCACCTACGGTGGCTGGAGATTGTCTAGCGACGTCGTCACCGTGGGCGTCGACCACTGCGCCTGGGCTGTGAGGACCTGGGTCAGGCGGTTGGTCGGGACGCCGTGAAGCATATCCAGCCAATCCGCAAAGAGGGGTCTTACCGCCGCGATTGCGGCGTACCCGAGTCTATTATTTATCCATAGAAATTAACAATACTTTTTTTTTTTTTTTAGCGTGGTAAAATCATCAAATGAGTCCTCCAACCCCGGGCAGGGCGGGAGGGACTGTCAGACTTCTACTGACTAAAATCCACGGTGTCCTTCATAGCCTGTTACGTTCCGGGGTTACGGTAAGGGAATAATCCCGCGACCCCGGCAGGCTTTGGCCCTCTGAGAGGGGGGCCCCGTCATTATGCTGACGCTCTTTGAGGCGCGCGTGGGACACAACGCGCCGTCGACCCGGGCATGGTCCTTGGTCGGGCAGCGAGTTGACCTTTACTCACTGCCCGCATGCCCGCGCCTACGGTGGCCGGAGATCATCTAGCGACGTCCGTCGCCGTGGGCGCCTACCACTGCGGCTGGGGCGGAGGGAGGACGCTGTCCTCTCTCACTCGCGGCCCGCCTCCTCCTTAACGAGCATTACTGCCTCGCAGAAGGAGCTGACCGCTTCCCACTCCGTCTCGCCCCGCAGCATGGCCGCAACCAATGCCGGGCGCGAGAGGTCTCCGCCTATCGCAGCCGTGAGGACACGTCGGTGCTCCGCCCAAGCTGGGCAGTCTTGCACCGTATGCTCCACCGTGTCCTCCGGGCGATCTTCGCAGTGGTGACACCCAGGCGTCTCCTCCTTTCGCATCAGACACAGGTACCTCCCGAAACTTCCGTGTCCGGTGAGGACCTGCGTCAAGCGGTAGGTCAGGACGCCATGACTTCTCTCCAGCCACTCCTCAAAGAGGGGTCTTACCGCCGCAATTGCGGCGTGCCCGGCCTTCGGTCGCGACAGTCGTTCCTTCCATACTGCCCTGAGATCGCGCCGGAGGTCTTCGCGCCGCGCCTCGACTTCTCGAGGCAGCGGGGTCACGCCCCGGCGCTGCGCCTCCACGCGCCACTCATAGACGCGCTGGAGGGCAGTCGCCTCCAGATCCCAAGGCAGTAGTCCGGCAAGGAGGTTGGCCGATTCGCCGGCAATCGTGCGGTATCCCCGGATCATTCGGATAGCCATGACCCTCTGGCATGCGACCAGCTTCTGTGGTCGCGTCCGGATGCTCAGGGCCCACACAGGGGCCCCGTAGAGGGCCATGGACCGCACGACGCCAACGTAAGAAATAAACAATACTTAGGGGAAGTAAAGTAAGCCTAAGACGGGTAGCCCGCCTAGGGTATGCGGCGGCGTCCTTGCGTCGTTCTTGCTTATGAGAATGTGTGCGAGAGGCGACTCGTCCTGCACGCACACATTCTAAATCTTCACATTCTAATTCATAATTTAAAATGCACACTCGTTCGTTTAAACCACAGTTGTTTCACGTTTAATTGGCCATATTAAGAATAGTACGTGTCTGTCAGGAGAAAGCCAATTAGAAGCTCTAACAGGCCATCCGATTCCGTTCTGCTATTCTGTGCGACCTAATTTTGTTGTGGCCTACCTATTAATTATAGAAGACCTGAAAATTGCGCACACTAAAGTTAGTATTTGGCAGTAAATTCAATGAATATAAATTGTTACAGGAAATGTATTGTATCTAGGAATTGTATATTCATTAAAAAATATGTTTTACGTGCTGAGGTAGACAGAGTTGGGGCTCCTATTTCCAGGTGCAAGATTAAAAATAACGTAACCAAACCCAACCTCGGGGTGCCCAAGAGTTGTCGGTGCCTTAAAAAGTAGACGTCAGGGGCACCCTGAAGTTCAGTTTGGTTATGTTTCACAAACGTTGTATGGCCTCTATGTCTACTACTGAGAAATTCTTTTAACGAGTAACCCAATAATACATACCTCAACCTGGAAATCAAATTTTGCTCAACAGTCGTCCTAGATACCACCAGACCAAATGGTAAGAACACATTTTAATATCAGAACTCCTGCGACCGTCTCACACAAAAGTTTATCATCCAATTGTTGACACTTAATATTTCAAACGTATCTCGTAAACTCCTGACGTACCTATCCAAGTAACTGCACTTTAGAGACATCCGGGAATAGATATCCATCCACCACAGATAACCTACGCTAGATTCCGCGTAGCAGACAACATAAATTATGCGTGTGTGTAGACGTCAGTGCATTTGCCATTACTTGAGTTGATGTTCGTCCTTAATCCTTTCAGTGGCGACACTAAAGCCATACTACCGCTTCTTATAAATTTAAATTTCTTATTGATATAAGATGTTCAGAAAAAACTTTTAGATGTTCTATTTAGGCTGTACCAAAAGAATATAATGGCAAATGCACTGACGTGTGACGCTCAAAGGTTACTTTCTTTGCGGAATCTAGAAGAGATTATCTATGCCATCTACCCACATACATATCTGTACTTTTATGCCTGGAGTCCCAAAGTGCGCATACTTAAAAGATATTACGTTCCTCAAACTCAACGTTATTTTAAAGAGCTCCGTTGATATTTAAGATGTAAGCCATTTTAATATCGGCTTGCCATTGAGGACGCTTTATTGGTGAAATATGAAATTTCTAAGAGGGTCTCCATTGAAGTTGTCTTTGTGGAAAGATTGCTGCAATTTTGTGTCTTATAATAACGTAATGGTTATTTAAAGTAAGGGGGGAGGAGTAGTTAATTTTCATGGGGATACTTTGATGTGATCACATTAAATGGACTGTTTTTGTAATGGGCTCTTTTTTTGCTCTAGATTTCATAACTTCTTATTTACATGACTAATGTTTAATGTTAAATCAGCATTATCATTATGTCAGTCTGGGATCAGTCTCTGGAATAGGCCATATTCCTCGGTTTTATGCGTTCCTCATCCATCTATTCCCCGCGACTTTGACGATATCGTCAACTCAAGAATCAAGATTATCATGTTTTAATAATTTTGTATTTTATAAAAATAGACTGAAGTACCTATTTGGTTATTCTTTTTTACAAATATAAGACGTAGCACACATCCGCGATGCAAATGTCAATCCGCTCATCCTCTAACAACTGGTACACACGATCGATATGACGCGCTTCTGTTTCCATTCCACACAATTCTGAACCGGTTCTAATACTACAGAAACCGGAGACGCGCCACTGCGTTCATGTACACCGGGCTTTATACAAGTGAAAGTAAACCAAGTGACCATTGTGTACAACACCCATTACAAGATACTTGACAACTCCTAAAACAAATAACGTATCATTTGAAGTGCCATAAGTACCATTTATTATTAACAGAGGTGCGCATCAAAAGTTTATCATACTCAAATAATATATCAATGCTTACGTCACTATTATTATGTCATTATTGAAACGTCACGCCACTGAATAATTAGTAATATTTTAACAGAAATACACACTAAAGAGCATTGTCTACCAAAAAGTTTGTCGGACTAGGTATGCATAAACACCTACGGCAGTTAAAAATAATTTATTCCAAAAAATCTTAAAATAATAGTTCACAAAAAAAAAGGTCAACGGAAAGTACCTCTACCCTTATAGTTCTTGATGAAATATAAACGTCCGTATCTTTTGATTGTGTTGATTTATATCTTTGATTTTTCTTCTCTCAGGAATTATTGTGTGATTCAGCTTGATATCTCGATGTGTTTCTGAGAATAGGGGTCTTTACAGACAGACAACCAAGTGAAGTAAGGGTTCCTTTTATATTTTGAGGAACGAAGCCCTATAAACAAGAAAATAAAATCTAATTATACCTTAGTTCTTTATTCCAACTCTGACATTTCGACACTTTTGTAAATGTCGAGTACGATACAAAAAAACCCGTATACAGCGGTCTCATGGCATTCAATAATTAAAAATATCACTGAATTGTTCGTTGGGATTGATTAAATTCTTTATTTGAACGTAGTTTTATACGTTATTTAAATGTTTTCTGAACGTGTTGGCGCATGTTTGATGTAACAAGATTACATGAGCGCGCAAAATTATGGGACAATGGTGCTTTTGAAATCGGTATTGATTTAATTACATTTTATGGGGGCACTGTTGGGGATTCTAATTCAGGTGTAATTGGTAAACGTGCTACAATATGGTGGGAAAATGTTCTCCGCTGCCGTCAAGAGGTTTGGAGAAGGTTTAGGACCATAACCAATCGCTAGATTAAGCACAGGATTAAGTATGCCCTTAATTTTGCCGTCAATCCTTTTGTAGATACAAAGCAATGTTAATGGATTATGGCCCAGTATTTCCCACGGAGAGGAGGCTTGTGTCCCAGCTGTGGAATCATTATAAGCTGATGATGATGATGAAAGCAATATTTATGGGAAAAAATAATGTTATTTAACAGATCACAATAACAACAAAAAACTAAAACAATTTTGTACTGCATGAAAAAATGATTTGTACCCTTAGCACGAGTTTTCAGTATTGGAGACGTAAAGTAAATTGGAACATAGACAATTTAACTATTGAATTTTGTCATACAAGAAACGCTGTAAATACTTGAAAGACGCTGTAACGTAAAAGAGTGAAAACTCGTGCTGATCTGTTAAAAGAGCCGTCCTAAACATGATCTAAATGTTGTAGGTACTACCTACGTGTATCGGTGAATGTTGAAACTATCCAATATCTTCCAACATTTCCATTAACCCCCTACTCCCAAGACCGGAACATCCATAGGTGAGTGGAAACCACAACAGTTGTACCTCAATAATCCACTTACAGTTACGGCAACTTTGCTAATGATGCGAATACACGGACGGTTTCCAATCAACAACTTGCATATGCAAATAGCCCGGCTTGGCCCCCGGATTCTGCGTCATCCCATTTAGTTCCCATTTTGGAGCAACATCCGAACCCCTAATTGCTCGCCCTGTATTAACGATTGGAAGGGTTGAATTTATAGACGGATGGGATTGCGTTGTTGTTTGACTATCGTTTTTTGATTTCAATCCGCTCCGCGAAGAGTGGAAAGTTTCGAGATTGGATGTATCGCTTCTAGTTATGAGTTGGGCAGATGGATGTTACGTAGTTTTCGCGAGTGTGGATTTATTGTTTTGGATTGAATGTTTTTGTTATTGGTTTTTTTTTTTGTTCTGCTTGTTTCTGCCTGCCTTTACTTTTTTGTTTTCTATTGTGAGCGGGGTTCACGTAGCTGAATTTTGGGCAGACAAAATGTAAATAAATAATGATTTCTATCGACACGCTAAGAAGAAGATGCGTTTTAAGAAACGCATAGGGAATAAATAAGTTTCGTTGTGGAACGATACGAGTGATATTAGATTTCCACTGATATTTTTACTAATGTTAAAATTATAATCGTGTTCCAAGTTAATCATGATTTGCTGAGTAAGTACCGGTTAATAAAATTTCTCTTTTTTTACATAGAAATATTTTTTTGGAAAATTTCCTCTGCTTTTGTACAGTTTCCTCTACCTGGTAATAATTGATAAAAGAAAATAATATCTGGTTTAGATCAGAAAAAGTAATTGAAATAAAATGATCTCAGAACGATTACATTTGAAATTGATAAAAACCTTACAACTGGCGTGGGTAAAGATTTCAGATCCAATTCTATGGAATTACTTAATAAATAAATCTTCTTAGTGATAAATCCTTCAAACCGGGCTTTCAATAAACAGTAATAAGTAAGTATTCCAAGAAATTCTTGACAAAAGAAAATATTACATTTAATCAAATTTAATGTTAATCGCGCTAAAATATATATAATTTACCAGCACGGGTGCGAAAAATATAATCTTGTAAAGATGCCATCTTTGAGACATACACACTCAATTACTAGAACTCAGTATAAAATATAGCTCGGGCCAATTACAATACTAATTTAGCATAGAAATTACTTTCGGCACAATAACGTTTAGGGTATCAATATGTGTGTGACAGCACACTAATAAAGGCCCCGATATACATCGCCTGTATATTCCAAGCCTATATATGCCAATAATATAATATATTTACATTCATACATCTGGCCAATTTAGTTCTAAACTCCCTGGGGGTGTAATATATTATTCTGGGGGGAAAGGGGAGCACAATTGCCAATAAATATGCGTTACTTTGCAATAACATGCGATATGAATGGTTATTGTTAGTGGTTGTGGTTCCAGAGGTTTCTTGGACGAAAAATATGGGGTTGTTCCGTGTTTGGGGTAGTATTAGCACCCTCTTCTTGCATTTTACAGCTGGGTGTGCAAAGGATTGATTTGGGGGCTTTTGATTGTTTTATCTTTGGATTAGGTGGTTGTTGAAAGTATTTTTTATATATTTTAGTATTTTGTGATTCGAGTAATCGAGTGTGTTTTTTGATGTGTTGAAATTACATACGATTTTAGAACGGGTTTAAAATTAAATTACATTTATTAATTTCATTTGAGACACAATGTAAAGAAAATGTAGATTTAAGCTTTACTTTCTGTAAACTTTTATAATAGATCGCTGTAGGTCTTTTTCGAGACACGCCTTTCTATCAATCGAACGTCTAGACGCATCAATTACCATCCTTACCTTATTGCTATACCGCCAATTCGCACTAAGCGTTTCCAGACGTCTTTTATAATGCGTGATCAGCGAAGGAATGGAACTCTCTGCCTGCGCTGTTTTTCCGAACGCATACAACCCAAAAAGTTAGAGTGAACAGAGCTTATACTGGGTAAGCTCGATCCACCGTCGACCTTGTCTTAGTCTTTCCCGACCTAGAAAGGCAAGAGCAAACTGGATCACGCGTAAAAAAAAAAAAAAAAAAAAACAGCTTTCCGCAATCCGTCAAGATCAATATTGATTTTATTGTTCTGTTCTGCAAACGTATCAAATATATTATTGATTTGATGTTTTTACTACGAAAAAGTTTTTTCCTTATTGCTTCTAGGAATTGTAGTAAATTTTTGACTTATCTTCTGGTAAACCTTATTGTGACAACTTTTCAGACCACTTTTTGTTGTCATTGTCGGGTTCGGGTGTTTGTGAGTTTACATTTTTGTAAACGCACAAACGACACAAGAGAAATCAGGCAGAGTTTTTTTTATTATTTAATATTCAGAATTGCAAGCCTACATCCGCTTAACCCTTCGGGGATTACAAGTGCGATAGTAGATCATAATAATAGTTACTGAGGAATTCAAACACATGACAGACAGGGCACTTGTACATGTACCTGTGAAATGTGTGTGATCCAGTTTTCATCATCATCATCATTAGCCCGTATTCCTCCACTGCTGGACCATCGCCTCTCCCAATGTGCGCCACTGAGCCCTGTCTTGAGCTTTCCTCATCCAGTCTCTGCCGGGCGCCTTTCGCAGGTCGTTACTTCGATTCAGTTTTATGAATGTAGAATTATCTTACCCCTTTTCTTCGTCACGGGACTGTCTGATCTAGTAACCGTGACCCTGGAATGTAAAGGGCTACTGAAAGATCACCGTGGATTTTAGTCAATACAAGTCTGACAGTCCTTCCCGTTCCACCCTGTGTGGTTGGACTCATTCGATGATTTTACCACAGTGAACACTAACTTTTTTTGTTGTTACTTTTTGTTGCCACTGTAAAAACTATACTTTTAACAAATGCAAAAGCGACCCAAACAACTAGATATCTAAACACCGAACAAATTTCTACCAAAAAAAGGCAACCAATAATAGAATAAGACACATACTCCTACTTTTTATATGTCCCAAAACGCTTATGACAAAATTTTATTGCCTACTTTCAAATACTTCGCAAAAGGTCGCACCTACTCCAAACAAGGTTTGAAAACTACAGTTTTGGGAAATATATTCAAGTAGAAATGAACCCGTGGAGCTTAACGTGAAATATGTTCTTGCTAACTTATATCTATGTACAACAAATGATTTGTTTTTCTTCTATAAAATTTCACAGAATTCTCAGTAAATTGAAAAGATTTTTAGGTAACGTTATGAGGTCAGATAATAATTATTTCATGGAAATCTATTAGGTTTTCAATTATTTTGTAATTTTAATGGTAGTTTTAGTTTGAATTCTGGTAAAACCTAGATCTAGTTTTGTTTCGTTAGTTGTTTTATAGAACCTGATTGTTTTTTTTTTTTTTTTAAACGTAAAATAAATAGTAAAGCAATTATTTACTTTTTACAAGTTAATATCATGTTAAAAGACTTGACTTTATTGTCATGGTACATAATTATGCCTTAACTAAAATATCATAGTCATCTTTTAAAATATCAAACTGGAGGTGGTCGGTTGAAAAATTCAACCGTGTGACACCTATCCTTACATGTTTGTTTTATTTTATTAAGTAACACAATATTTCATGAAATATGGGAATAGTTTCGGTCCTTCAAAGTGAAGTTTACATACCAGAAGTAAATAGTTCCGAACTGTTACATATCGTACCAAATGTTTTATATAATATAAGTTGCGGCTTAGTATACATGGTCTCGGAATTGGAACATTTGCTGGAAGACATCATGATATATGGTGACATGTATTAAACTGAAGATGTTAGTTTGTGCGGCTTTGAGCCGTGCCAGCGCATTTAGTTCGGAGACACTGTTTGCATTGAGCTCAATAACAAGGACGGTTTAATAGATAAAATAGATTCAGACGAAGAAAATTCTGTTAATGATAAAGGAGTAGAAATAAATTCAGACACGGATGAAGACAAGGAAAGTAAATTCATTCTATCAACACAATCTACCAAAAAAGAAGATAATTTATTATGATGTTTTGACTAAAAGCTTATGAAAGGAGGTTAATACACCTAGACATTATCTTGTCAAGAACTCTGACAAGGAAAATTCCTTTATTAATTCATCAAGATTCTACCTGCAAACGGACGGGAGTCATAAAAATGAAAATTCTTAGAAAACTCTTCCTTAGACACCTTCGTCAAACGAATTTACCCTCTCCCGAGATTTTTAACTGTACAGAAAATATCACACTTAATTACGACCTTTTCACGCGGACGTTTTAAAGCTTGCCTAAGTAATATTTAAGGGCTTCAAAATCCCTCCGTCTTTGGAGAACGACGTTAATGTATTTTGGGAATACGCCTCCGTAGAAGGCGTTAGGAATTTTTTAATTGAACTCGGTGTTTCTGTTTTCGCGCTTTCTTTTTTGGCAAAGGGTAGTTTGGAACCCAAAATGGTTGAATGGCTTTGTTTTCTTTACTACAAAAGCGCCGGAGATTCCTAGAAGTTGTAAAGGGTTGCTTTGATCGGAATATTAATTGGATCTGGCCTAACTTTCTGTAAAATAGTATCGTATTATCTTCATCTAAGCATACTGCTACAGCTACTGAACTTGCTTGTAATATATCGAATGGTTTATATAGCTACACGCATCATAAAACTGAGAGTATCAGTACATAAAAATACAGCCCGCACAAAAAATTCGACCAAGAATTTCTATAGCCTTCTCCCGCTTCTTTTGACATTCTAATAAGCCTTTTTTCTCGTCCTTACGATTCGTAACCAGCTGATACAACGTTTTCCTTTCCTCGATGAGCGTTGAAATACCTATATGGATAATAAAAGTCTATTCGTGTAAAAAAACGCCTCCAACCGGGATGATTCACTGAAGGATGCGAGTGTGGGGATAAAAAGAAGTAAATGGACCGACCATTAGTTGCCATCCCTTTCCGCGGGGTTTCTTTAGTTTTATTTTATACTGAATCGCGACCTCGGTTGAGGTTTAGTCCATTTCTAGATCGTCTAAAACAAATGTTTGTTTTGAGTTAAATGTCTTCGTTTCCTATTGATGGAAGGCTTCATCAATTACTGCTTCTAGTGCTTAGTAAATATTTACGATTGGAATCTCAATAGTTGTGGGTTGATAAACATTTTGATGGGAAATAAATTGTGATACATGAATAGAACCACACATATTACTGGCAATCACGACTCAAAAAAATATAGTCATTATTTAAGGGTCAATATTTATTCAAAGCCTCATTAGAGATATTTTGGGCACAGGAAATGATTGTTGATATTTTATCTACTATCACCAAATTTTATACCAGGACTAGACAAAGGACCCTGACAATTTCATTCAATGTAAAGAATTTCCTTCCCTCTCAGTAAGCAATTTTGTTCCTCCTACAACTTGATTAATTAACTTGTTAATGTTTTTTTGGGGTTCTTGGTATTCCTTTTTGCTCGAAGGATAAATGAAGGGATCGGATAAAATAGTACTAATGTTTGGAAAGGAAACAAAATTTTATTAGGTTTCTTCACGAGTAAATTAACGAATTATCTGGGTGAAGGCGACTTGGTGTTGCAGTTTTCTTTTTATAAACTGATGAACGCTTCCGAAGGCGCCAATCTAGTAGACAAAATCTCATTCGACAAAATTTCGCAGGAAAAAACAAAAAGCTCCTTTTTAAAACCTTCTAAAATCTATGAGCAAGACTCGTATTTATACAAAATTTGAATCCCATTCGAGTGGTGTAATTTATTAAATTGAACTATAAGAAATTCACACCTCGCTTACACTTTGGAAAGTAATTCGAAAATTCAACACTGCTCATTATTCAACTTCGGTATCATTCATAACGTTCTTGTCTGTATTATTGACTGCTCTGATTTTTTTATCTTGTTGAAAAACAAAGAAATATTTACAAAAACTGGTGGTAAATTGATAAATACAGAATACAATAGATGGACTAAAATATGAATTGGTTCAATAAGAGTTGACTATTGAAATGAAGATTGAAGTGCTATATGAGCTATATGTAGGTACAGAAGAAGAAAAACATATTCTAAGAACTAGAACTAAATAGAAATAAGAGGCAGGAGAATAAATATTCATTAAACTATTATCCAAGCAACAAACAAAGACCAATGTAAAACCAACAATAGAGCAGTCCTATCAATACCCAAAAATAACCCACATCTATAAAATTTGATAAGCCTACCTTTCAATGAAACCCCTTTTACTTGGCCCGCTTGCTTTGTCAAGCACGTTCGAGCACGCTACGTCTTGGCAAAAAGTACATGCGCCATGTTATCGTCCTTTATCTCATAAAGTGTCACGTTTCACTGTATACTAGTATAGAATATTAGAGCTTTTACTGAGTTGAGTCATAAGCGGTAGCGAGCTTTGGGAAATTCTGTTTCATGTTGTGTGTTACTGTAAATTCTTCTACTTCTTTATTTAAGTCGTTTCATCTTAGTGTACTTTTTTATTGTCATCGTCTTTCTGCCCTTCCTGCATTGCTTGGGATATCCCTTAGGTCTATCTGTCTATCATCATCACATTTTTCCGTAACAAAAGTCTTTCGGTCGTTTACTTCCTTTTCTTTACTTTTTCATTCATTACCATCGTGTTAACATTTTTATGTGCCCTAACTCGTCTATCTAATTTTTGGTTCCATTATTGTAAATCAAAAGTTCTAAACCTTTCTTATCGAAAACAGGCTGGAACTTCAAAAGATAGTTTCTTTAAAATTTTAAATTGTACATAACAAGTTTATACAAAATAGCATAAACGTTTTTATCCTGAGGATCGTACCATTTATGAAAACTACAAATAATACGAGTATTCCAGTAAATTAAACTTCCAAGATAAATAAATACGTTACTTATCATAATTAAATGTCGAAGGGTCACCTCATTAACCGGTCTCATTATCAGTAATATATTCGCCGTTTGACGCCACGACATTATTAATTAAGCCTGATTTATTATTTTTTAACAAATTGGTGTGTTCCTGTGTTTGAGTCAAAGTTGAATTACTTAATAAATTCTAATGTATTGATCAGTCTTCTATGTAGACTTGTTAACTTTTATTAATGAGCCATTCCATCGATAGTTTGATGCCTCTTTAAGTATATTTTTAATTTGATGAGTAAAAAAATACCATATACGTAGATTTCTAATAACATCTTCATGCATGATAAAATGTACAAGATCAGGATTATCTTAATCTACATTATTACTAATCAGGAGATAATTATGTTTAACATACATAATATTATAAACGAAATTATCGTATTACTGAGGTGTTAATAAGAGCACCAAGGAAGCAACTGAGCAGAATGTAAGAGTCAAGTAAATTGGGTTAATTAATGATCCTCGAGTGCGCCGGTTGAGTGAGCAAGCTGTTACATTTGTACATCATTAGACTGCTTCGTACGAAGAACCAATTCACGCCACGTGTGGAATTTTAACGGTGAAAAGTTAAAGCAATTGAGTTACAGGGAGCTTTTCAAGGTAGGTATTATGTAAACTTACGAACCACTGTTACGATTGATTGCAGGGGTACTTCGGTTTTCTAAATAAATCTTCTTCTGCATATAATTATATTAGGTACCATTGGTTGGGCACGCTGCAAAGGAGGAAACGCCTGGGTATCACCACTGCAGGATCACCCGGAGTACAAGGTGCAGGTGCACAATCTTTTATTTGGCCTTCCACATCCTCTCTATCAATCAAAATTCATACTCATCACTCTTTTATTCACTTGAGTCTCATCCCTCCTCATCACATGTCCGTACCAAGACAGACAATTCTTTCGTTATTTTTTTGTGACCGCCACTTACAAATCTCATTCCTTACTATGCATTCTTGTCACTCCATACATCTTTACATCCTCAACTCCGCTACATGCAATCGTTTTTCATCCATCTTTTTACAGCCCAGCATCCAAAACTGTTATTTTTGTAAATAACTTGTTTAAGTCTGAATTTCGTATTGACCTTGCATTTGATAAGATCGTAATAGCTTACTTGATGTTTTCGCTTGAATAATAATGATCAACCATAATATTTACTCTTGTTCGGAATTGTACCTTTATTTTGTTTTCTCAAATCATCAATCACTGTAGTGAATGTATTAATTCACGTCCTAACTACCTTCCCTTGTGTACGAGCTACGCTGTACATTGACCTTAGGTGTAGTTGGTAAGTTACACTCACTAATGCATTATTATTAATATTGTATAAGTTTGCATTTCTAACATAATAAATCATGATGTAAACTAATTATAATTTAGTAGCAATTAAACCTTTATACCAATCGGTTGTCTACTCATTCAACATTCAACAAACATCAACATCAACATAACATAATTAATCACTGTTGGGGATTAAAGCCCCAACATTTGGTCCTTCGAGCAACTAAGTGTTGTGTGATTTACATCTTTTACGATCGCGAATCGGTTGGACTGGTCTCTCACAAGCGAGTCGCCCCAGTAACCAATTGAGAAGGCGCATATCGTAGAGGGGAAAAGTTACACAACACAAAGAAACCAGGAGTGTGGAACGAAAGCCTACGCTCGCAACAGAAGAGTTCATCTTGAAGTCAACAAGAAAACATCAACGACATGTCGTCAGCTGATTTATACCAGAATCAGAACGAACTCTACGACAGCATAAAGAAGATCGGGATAAACATCAAGAAAGATGGTTGGGACAGAAAAAACCCCGACTATTTCAAACGCCGTATGGCAATGTTGGAAAATTTATGGTCAGATTTCCAATTTAATCATGACCGATTGTCTACGGAAAAAAGTGTAAGTCATCCCTACTTTGCGAATGACTGCTATAGTGTAACGCTGCAGTGCTACAATGAAGTAAAGGAGCTTATTCTTCAACAACACCAACAACTCACGACTCTCGTTCGTTCACCAAGGGAACAAGCAGTGCAAACATTGGAAGGCGAAAACCAACAAGCAGGGGAAGGTACCTTCCATCAAACAAAACAGGAACAAGAGGCCTTGAAGGGTGAGGCGGACGAAAAAGCTCGGCATACCATTCAAGATAAAGAACCATCATATCCGCCTCAGCAAGAACAACAAAACTCTGTGAAAAAGGATACGGGGTCCAACAGCAAGCTGGACGACATGATGCGCAAACAAACAGCGAATTTCAAAGCCTTCATGAGAGCTGTTGCAAACATACACGTGGAGTTTCTATCTGAAAAATGGGAATTTCAAGACGCTCTGCTAACACTACAAACGCGCTGGTCAGCAATTGACAACCTCCACTGGGAGATAGAGTGTGAAACTAACGGAGAGAAGATGACAATGTACGAAGAACGCTACACAAGGTATGAAAACCAGTTTCATGAACTGAAAAATCTCGTCACCTTAGTATAAGACTTAAATGACATTCTTTCTTTTACATTTTATATTTTTGAATAATTTTATTTTACATTTTTATATAACATTTCTTTTTAATTTGATCTTATTTTTTACATTTATTTTTACAACACAACATTTTCAATTGTTACCTTTTGTGAGGGGGCAATATGTACGAGCTACGCTGTACATTGACCTTAGGTGTAGTTGGTAAGTTACACTCACTAATGCATTATTATTAATATTGTATAAGTTTGCATTTCTAACATAATAAATCATGATGTAAACTAATTATAATTTAGTAGCAATTAAACCTTTATACCAATCGGTTGTCTACTCATTCAACATTCAACAAACATCAACATCAACATAACATAATTAATCACTGTTGGGGATTAAAGCCCCAACACCTTGGTAACCCCTGTAAATGCCATCCATCACAAGCCTAAATACATGCTTAAATATAGGCTTTTAACGAATTACATTTAGATGACCTGTATTTTTTTTTGTTTGAAATGCCAATTCTATTTTAATTTTATTGATAACCTTTTCAGCTTATGTATGCCCTTTAAAGGTAATTTCTGTCGTTTTTTTTTTTTTTTTTTAATTTTGTTTAGAAATTCAACTGACAACGTCTTTCTCGTCTATAAACCACTGAGTACGTGTAACAACAGTCAAATATTTAATAATGACAGCCAAGATCAATGCTGAAGTTCAGCTAAGATCTGCAATGCTTAATGATGATAGATTTAAAATTAACACTTTCACTGTCCGCGCAGCAGACACAATACCTAAACAATAGTCGTGAGTCACATGTGATTCATCGGACAGGGAAGTGGTTAAATTACAGTTTACAAAACACATTTATCAATAACTAAAATCAAAAGCTAGAACTGAAATTGTCGAAAGCCTATGACTTGCACCACATCGTTAATGTGTCTCTTTGAGTGAAAATTTTGCGGAAAATGATAAATAACGGTACTGACGGCCGCCGAATTTTGATGGGGTACCCTTTTGTATCGTATCTTGTTTCTGAGTGGGCTTATCCGTTCTTCGTATAATAGTGTGGACATTTGCCTTGTTATCTGAGACGCCGTCCGACCGATATCATGGCTAATGGATTTAATGGCGGGAAGACTTGATAGCTGATAAATTTTACATAAGTTTGGGTTTGAAGCGTTGGATCTTTGTAGCGTTCAATTATAATAGGACTGGGATGAGTAGGGCTTAAGTTGTCAGGTGCAGATACTTAATGTGTGTCTTCTTCTACTTTCCGTTTATTTTTATTGACTTACTGTCGTCGATGTTTCTTCTTCGATATCATGTATGTTGTGTCTGACATTATCGTTTAAATATTCAACTGCTTACATATTCTTGACGCGAAAATTGTGGCCTGTAATATTTTCTTCAACTTTATTTCTACCTTATTTATAAATAAGTAGACCAGTTTCATTTTCGACATCTAGTTTTACGATAATCTTGTCTACATAATCGAATGACCCGTTCTTTAGAGCTAATGATATTTTAATCAAATACTCTATTTTAATTCCTCTGAAATGATAACACAACGTTTTCTACCAAATACCAGTTTATTACAGAAATATTTGTGGAATGCAAATTAATTAATTCGAACTCTCCAATCAACTGATTTACAAACCAAAGCAATGGTATCGAACGTACGTACTTAATCTATAAGTCTGAATAGTGATACTATTGGGATTTTGACTGTATTGCGTGTTTCTATCGATCGACTTCATAATCCGAGGTTTTAATTTGTATGAACATGGATTTCATTTTAGGTTAATCAATGATTGGATACTAAAATAGTTATTTCATCAATTATAGTTTTATTTTGAAAGTTGAAATGAATGGGTTTACCTCATAATGACTCTAAATCCAACATAACCAACCTAAAGTCATTAAAAATAATTAATAGATATACTAGTGGTAGTGGGTATTTAAATTATTACTAAAACAAATTCAGGAATTTCAAAAGGCGATCGAGCCTTTTGAAAAAAAAGAAGGAATTCAAAATAACTTTTAGGTGAAGCATAGGCGCTGTTTCCTGTTCCTTAAGAGGAAACAGCAAGGGCTGGAGAATTGAAAAATAGGTATTTATAAAATCTATTGCTGTCGCGCAGTGCCCACAATAGAGTTACAGAGCGCGATAGAGACAACAGCAGCTTCGACCGAAAATACCTTGTTAAATGACACAAAATCAACGATTCGTAGTCCCCTGTGATCCTCCAAAACTTAACCGATTTCACTACTTTTTTCTTTAAAAAATAAGAAAGGCATTGACGGTGTTCCTATGTTTTCCTTTTTTATATAATCTCGTCAAATTTGTTTTCTGGATATTTGAACACAGCGAAAAATCTGGATATTTTTTTAGGATTTTGAATATTCATATCTCTTTTAATTAATTTATGGAAAAAAGGAAAACATAAAGACATGCCAATAGTGGTCATAGATTTTTTGTAAAAAAATTATTGCTCTACTGGCATTATCCAGGAAGAAAACAGGGGACTACGTTTGTATGGAAAAACGACCGTGCTGTTTCCTCTTATGGTATTACAGACTTGAGGTTATAGAACACAAACTTATAAAAGAACCAAAATGATTGATAAAAACCAAATAAACTTTTATAGTGAAATAAAATATTGTTTTTCATGTTCCACGAGTGACCGATTGACTTCCGCTAAGAACAGTCGCGTCGTACGCGCTCTTGTGCTAGTTTATGTTCAGGTATAGCGCTGACGCAGCAGCATACCGTTCGTTACCTCTAGCCGTGCGCGATCGCCGCGATGACCCAGTTACCGAGTTTATTACACAATTATTTGTATAAACAAAGTGTTAAGGTGAAGTTCTTATTCTAATAATCATGGCTTCGACATCATCAATTAAAATTAAAACAGAAACGGAACATCTCTTGTATAAATACTATACCGAAGAAAAATTGGAACGCGAAAAGTTGCAATGTTTAGTAAATGACCTAAAAAGTCAATTAGAACAGCTTCAGCACCAGCTTAAAAACATCCAGGAGCAGAAAACTGCAGACCTAGACAAGAAAAATGTCACTACCGAGAAGCCAATGCCAATCGAGTATGAGACAGACGAAGAGGAACTAGCAAAGGAAACAGAGTGGGTACGACAGAAGAGCAGAAAAAAAAGGAAATTGAACTCATCATCACTGTCCTCACCACCTCAACAAGGACCCGATTCCAGCCAAAAACCTAAAGAAACTGTTAAAATAAAGAAACAGCCCACACCACCACCTATAGTCGTGGAAAATGTTAAGAACTACCAAGAGTTCTATGATCTTCTTTCAAGTAATCTAGCGAAGGACTCGTTCATTACGAAAATGATGAATGGAGAAAAAGTTAAAATTAACTCTTTTACTGATGACTCATACAGATCCATCACGAAGCTTTTGTTACAGAATAACTGCCTTTGGTACTCGTATGAGAATAAACAAGATAGACCGATTAGGGTGATGGCAAAAACCTTCATTCTTCCTGCCTGCCAAACAGAATCGTAGAAGACCTAACAAATCAGGGATACAAAATAGAAGATGCGGTCAACAAACTGAGTTGGAAGAGCAAAGAGCCCCTCAGTATGTTTATGCTCTCATTCCAAAAAGATGAAGACATTAAGAAAATCTACGGAATCAAATCCATACTGGGCTGTAAAGTGGATATACAGCCGTTAAAAACATCAAAGTTAATTCCACAATGCAAAAGGTGTCAAGCATATGGCCACACACAGAAATACTGTTCGAAAGAACCCCGATGTGTGAAGTGTACAGGCAAGCACCTAACCAGAGACTGCAATAAACCAACAGAAGCAAAGCCAAAATGTGTTCACTGTGGTGAACCCCACCCGGCTAACTATAGGGGATGCATTGTAGCTAAGGAACTACAAAACATCAAAAATAAAACTACCAGAAAGAATGTGCCGATACCAAACTCTCAGGGCCCAAGTAACAAAGACAAAATACCTAGTGTCACCAAGCTTGCTACTAAAAGTGTTTCGTATGCACAAATGACGAAAGGAGTCCAATTGTTGCCACAGTCACATATGAAACCAATGAGCCCTAACATGGACGAAAAGATTAATACAATTATAAATCTTTTAACCTCGTTCGACGAAAGATTGAAAAAACTTGAAAGTAGCACTAAAACAGCTACCAAACAAAAATGGAACATACATGGCTAATTTACTAAGAATTATGGCATGGAATGCGAATGGACTGCTGAAACATCAGAATGAACTTACGGCAGTCCTAAACATGGAAAGTATTGATGTATGCCTAATATCGGAGTCACACTTCACTAAAGAATCTCATATCCAAATTAAAGGGTATAAAGTATATCATGCATTGCATCCCAATAATACACCAAGAGGTGGTAGTGCTGTCATTATAAAAGAGAATATTTTTCACTATGAAGAGCTGAAATATGAAGAAGAAGAAATACAAGCAGTGGCCGTCTGTGTCAAAACAAAATATTGTCTTGTCACCATTTCAGCCATATACTGTCCACCTAGATATCCACTAAAAACAGATCAGTATACGAATTTTCTAAACCGTCTTGGAAACAGATTTATATTGGGAGGCGACTTTAATGCTAAAAATACATTTTGGGGATCAAGACTGACAACAACCAAAGGAAGAGAGTTACTGTGCGCGATTGAAGAAACACAATGCAAAACTCTATCAACAGGTAAGCCTACTTATTGGCCTACTGACCCAAAAAAGATTCCTGATCTCATAGACTTTTTTATTTACAAAAACTTGTCACCTAATCTTCTCTGCATTAAAGAAGGATATGATATGAGCTCAGATCACTCACCTATATTACTTACTCTAAGTGAGACTGTCTTGCTGAAAGAAACCTACCCCACATTGGTAAATAAGAACACTGATTGGGCAAGCTTTAAAATAGACTTGGACTCTGTAATAGATTTAAAAGTTCCACTAAAGAAGCCAGAAGATCTTGATCGGGATATCAGTCGGTTTATAACACAAATACAACAATGCGCTTGGAAAAACACGCCTACCGTTAAGATGAAAAACAGACTTATCTACTATCCAGCAGAAATCACTAAACTCATAGCTGAAAAGAGGCGACAGAGACGAATATGGCAACAAACAAGATTTCCACAAGATAAAAGGATTCTGAACAAACTAACAAAACAACTGAGTAGTGCAATTCAGAAATTCAAAAATGAATCAATGAGCAGTTATTTAAAACAACTAACTAGCAATCGGACGACAGATTACTCTCTGTGGAAATCTACAAAAAGTTTAAAAAAGCCAATTATGCATATTCCCCCTATCAAAGATATTAACGGGAGGTGGGCAATAAGCAACGAGCAAAAAGCTATTAGGTTTGCACAACATCTGGAACACATTTTCAAGCCAAATAAAGAACATGAAGACAGCGTCCTATTAGATGAAATAACTAATAATGATGAGCAAGAAATAAAATTCGTAACACCTAGAGAAGTGTACAATGAAATCAAGCGTCTTAGACCAAACAAATCACCTGGCTTCGATCTTATTACTGGAGAAGTTCTTAAAAACCTCCCACGTAAGGCTATCGTAAAACTTACGACTCTTATCAATGCAACGTTCAGGCTTAAGTCGGTACCTGACTTGTGGAAAGTTGCAGAAGTTATAATGATACCAAAGCCTGGTAAACCTCCCCATGAAACGACATCATATAGACCGATCTCACTGCTACCGATCATGTCAAAATTATTTGAAAAGCTTCTTTTGAAACGGCTAAAACCCATCATAGAAGAAAGAAACTTGATCCCTGACTACCAATTTGGATTCAGGGAAAAACATTCAACAATAGACCAAGTACATAGGATTACCAACACTATAGAAAAGGCTTTAGAAGAAAACAAAGTTTGCTCCACGGTCTTCCTCGACGTAGCGCAAGCATTCGATAAGGTATGGCACAAAGGCCTTATTAACAAACTAAAAAATATGCTCCCTAAACAGTTTGCTGACATCTTAGAGTCTTACCTATCACATCGCATGTTTAGAGTCAGACAAGATGAAGCACATTCAGAACTCAAACCGATAAAAGCTGGAGTACCGCAAGGAAGTGTCCTAGGTCCTGTCTTGTACTTATTGTACACTTGCGATATTCCTGAATTAGAAAATAATACCATTGCCACATTTGCAGACGACACAGCTATAATGGCCACAGGTGTCACTCAAAAAGAAGCAGTGGAAAAAGTTCAAGCAGCCGTCAATATCATTTTTGACTGGACAAAAAAATGGCGTGTGAAACTCAACGAATCAAAATCTGTTCACATAGACTTCACAAACAAAAAGCCAAATTATCATCCGGTAAACATAAACGGCCATGTCATACCGTACGAAAATACAGCCAAATACTTAGGCATGACTTTAGACGCAAAGCTTCGCTGGAAAGCTCATGTTAAAAAGAAACGCGACGAGCTAGAGCTTCGCTACAAGTCCATGTATTGGCTGATAGGAAGAAATTCTTCGCTGTCAGTACACAACAAAATACTTTTATACAAACAAGTCCTCATGCCTGTATGGACTTATGGTATTCAGCTTTGGGGCTGTACCAAACAAAGTAACATCAAAATTATACAGCGTTTTCAAAACAAAGTACTCAGAGGAATCGTCAATGCGCCCTGGTACATTCGAAATGACGACCTTCATCGGGACCTCAAAGTAGACCTCGTCATAGATATAATTAAAAAGAACGCCGAAGCTCATGAACGAAGGCTTCACCATCATGTGAACATCGAGGCTATCCAGCTCCTCGACAACACGGACATAGTGAGAAGACTAAAAAGGACAAAACCTTTCGAGTTAACTTAGTGAAGTGTTAGTGTAATGTAGTGAAGTGAGTGCTACCCATAAAGAACACAAGAACAAAGTGTCTTCCCCTTAATAGAGACAATAAGAAAAGTGTTAATGGACACATTCTTAGGTTTAGTCTCCTTAGCAAATTAAGTCAAAATAGAATTACTCATTAGCTTTAGTATTAAGCTAGATTGTATTTTTATGATGTAACCTTATGAGGAAACATCATAATTATAACAAAAAAAAAAAAAAAAAATGTTCCATGAAAGTTTTATTAAATATTTTTCATCCATTTTGAAGACAACTCAGTAAATAACAGCTACGAAAAATAACTCTACTTCACTGTGGTACAAAATTGTTTTGCTTATTCTGCTCTTTGAAATAAAAAGCAATGGCGGCGTCAGTCACAGAGATAGATTAACTGTCGCATTTATTTCTTTGCCATGCTATTTTTCATTCATCAAAATGTATAAAAACTGTAGAGTTAATATTAACCCATTTTCTGTCTTTTTCTCTTTGACATAAAGTATTTTTTCAACAGCTTCATCTCTGAAAATGATAGATACCCTTTGCCTTTTAGTACTTACTATACTTAAGTAGGTAAGTATAGGTAGAAACCTATATTAGAATAACCTATACTAAAGGAAGAATCCGCTTTAGGGACAGGAACCCAGTTTTTGGCCCAGAACTAGACTCAAGTTTGGCGCTTTCGTTGTGTTCATAAATCCCAGAAATAAAATGATGTGTCCTGTATCAGCCGCGCTGTTGCATACAACGTGATGGTTCCTAAACCTCTTAGTATTTATTCTATCAAGTTAAACGATCATGTCATAAATAGCTTATGTCCACACAGGACCAATTATGCGACCTAAACAAAATATTTCCCTCTGAATTTTTTATTAAATATCTTATACCGTCCCACGGCATGTCACTCCTCAAAGGGCGACTTACGGCGTCCCATACTAATCTGACCGTTATCTCCAGGGGTCTACAACAGGCCCTCTGACTGAGAGGGCATTATCAGCGTCCCTCCGGGCCTCCATTCAGAATGGAGGGCTCTAAGGCACTTCCATTGCTTTGTCCATTATGAAAATTTTCTCCCCCGTTAATATTTTTATGAAGTTGCGTAGGAAAGGAATATTTTTGTGAAGAAAGTGTTGGATTACTTAATTAAGGTATTTAGGTATCAGGTCGCGTTTTTTTGTGGTGTTTTCTTATACTTTTGCCGTTGTTTTGAAAGCAGGTCTTGAATTTCAGATGGTGATTCTTGTCGATACTTGACATTTGATTAATAAATAAAATTGTGTTATATAAAAAGTACCTTTATCTTATTAGTGACATCGCTTACTTTTACAATATGGACACGTATGACTGATTTGGAGATCATTCGGACAAAATAGTACTATATTTTCAAAAAATAAAACAATACCTTAGTGTAATAAAACAAACAAATTCAACAAACATACGACAAGGAAACAAGAAATTACCCTTCCCCAGTGTATAAGGGGACAATTACTCAACACAACCCTCAGGATTCCTAGTTATTAACCTAGAAACGAAAGGCCATAATATACATAATTGTATCAAATTAAAAGCGGTGCGGGTAAGGCCACACTTCGCCCCTTTAATTATACGCATTGACCTGCTAGCTGTGAATCAGGTTGGTTAGTGGCAGCAAAAAGGAATTGAAAACGTGTGGGCGCGTCTGGAAAAAGGGGCGCCACTGTTGCTAGTTCTTATTTGGATAGGTTTAGGTACGAATTGTTTGAAAATCTTTGATAATCACTTGAATGATTTGGCTTTTTTTTTCAATTTTGATTTTTCCGACTAAGTGGCAATGTTTGCGAAGGCACGTACTGACAAATTCGATGCACTGTGGAGTGAAATATCAGCCTCGTAACTCTGCAGGCTACGGGGCAGTCCCAACACTATCCTGCACTCGATAGCCGTCCGGGCCGACAGCCGGCTAGTGTGGGCGCTCGTAACCCGGACACGTTCCGTTTTAGGTATTAATTAGTAACATATTTGTTACAAATACTATATGTAGACCATTGTAGTCTGTGCAAATAAAGATAAATAAATAAATATTAGGTCTCACAGTCTCCCCTCTTTGCATCTTGTACCAGCCACACAAAGTGTTGTTTTGGTTAAAAAATAAAAAGGAGTACCTAAACATGAAACCGAACATAGTTTTCAACATTAAACTTTTGGTAATCGATACGCTAAAAAAGAAGAAAAATAAAAATGACTGACCAACTAACTTATTTGCACAATCCGAAATCTTAAAGGTAGATCACAATCGTCTCTAGTCCTAGATTCATTGAAATTCTCCCATAATATTTGAAACTGCACAACTCCGCCACAAACATACCTACATAAATGTATCAAATTAAAAACCGCTGCGAATAGGCCTGGCACACTTGGTCGCTGTAATTACACGCATTGACCTGCCGCATACCGCCTCTTTGCGGCAACTTCTTGACACCCTTACTTCGCACTTTTGTAAGAGTTCTGTTCAGCTATAATAAGGCTGGCCGTAATCAGACCTTGTGTTGCATTAAAAAAATGGCGACGCTGTTTTGACGTTTGTACTTTTTTGAATTGAGAATGTCAGTTCAGTTAATTTTATTTTCTGTAGTTGAGTCTTTTGGTAATCAAGGCTAAAATATTAATTGCCTGTGACCATTTTTTAAAGAAAAAATTACAGTGTTAATTATAATAATTCCATTCCAACTATGACCACAAACCAAATGAACCATGAAGGTTTGAAGAAATATAATTTACTTAAATGATGATTCTCATTTTGAATTAAGAATAAGCAGTATACCCTGCGTAAATTAAAAAAAAAAACAGCTTTGATGGTTTTGAATTTAGAATGTCTGGTAACATTCTTTTGTTTTGACGAATGACGAATTTGTTTAGTATGATCTGTGATTTTGTGTCAAATGTTGTGTGTGTAACATAATTTATGTTTTTGTTGTTCTATTTTGGTGCACGTCATAAAAATATTAATTAGCATAGATGGTGAGTAAAACAAGTTGTAGTTGCTGTTGCTTAATTAATTCAAATCGCACGATCCAATAAAACATAAGCCACTAAAGAGTCCCGAGTGGAATTTACGTCTTATTTTAATCGTTTAATAAAACCAAATGCCTGTACAAAATAAACAAGGCAATTTAAAAAAGTTCTCGTAAGCATAAAATCCGAAAATAAATACCGAGAGCAAAATTAATTCGGTATCAGTCAGTCGAAACAATATAAATTTTATTCAACACACGGGCATACACGAAATTAAACAAAGTTTAGCGGTATTAACATTGTTCTCGCTCCGCAAAGTCGGTTAATTAAACAATAACAATTTCATTAATGTTATTGACTTTTTAATTCAAAAATCGTTCATTCACAAAATGAATGAACGAATTCTCCAAGTTTTGAAAGTCCCTTTTACGGGTTCGGGTAATTTGTTGGAATTATTGAGTTATGTTCACTTATGGTTGGAAGAATTTTGGATTGTTTGCTTTGCATACACGCGGGAGTTTTCAAGTACTTATAGTATTCGTCATTTAAATTCAGTATGAAAAGACCAGAAAAAACATACGCATAAAATCAGAACGTTTTTCAGAAAAAGAAAACTAGGTTACCATTTTTTTTTGGTTTGAATGCATAATGTTTTTTTTGTTCTTACTTCAGTCGACATCAAAATCGGCCAGTATTTTTGAGATAAAAACTGTGATACGAATCTTGACAGCCAGTCTTTTGTTACATATTTTAAGATGATTAATTTATTCATAACGCCATTTTTGTTTATTTTTTTGACTGTTTTATTTGGCTTCATTCTCGTAACTTGAAAATAGAATCCTGTTATTGGGTTTCCCCTCAATGTCTACATTTTGATTGAGCTTTTTTTAAATAACTGTTATATAATGTACAATGAAACATGGTGGTTTTGGAGCTTAAATGGCTAGGTCCTTATAACAAACATTAGTGAAACTATTAATAAAACCTGACTAGATTCTAGATATTTTACCGTTAATCGTAAGCTGTGACTGATGAGTAAAAGCTCCCAAGTTCAATTCCTCTGGCACTGTTATTAGATTTCCCAGTATCACCAATTAGCTATTTTAGCTTGGGCAATTAGCTTGCCCCCTAATACTCAGGACTTTTTGACTTTTTTGAGTTTTCTCTGAAAATTTACCACATTACAATGTGGTAAATTTTCAGAGAAAACTCACCCTTTTTGTTGGTCACACACTGCCAAAGGGGGTGAGTATTCTTTGAAGTTGAATGTACTATTAAAAATGCCTCTGATGGAACCTGCGTGGATTAAAGACACTTGTTGAAAAAGAGTTGAATGTTAGGTATAGTTCTGACTATGGACTATTGACAACGGTATGTACAATTGACAAACCTGAATCATGACCTATTTAGCTTATTTTCCTACAGACATTCAAATACAACTTAAGCTATTGTCAAACAGACAGAACGAAGCGAATGCGAACCGAATCCTGTCATATAAAAAAGCGCAAGCGGTCCGATAGTATTATGAAACAACTTCAAACAATTCTGTACATTACAAACAAAAACGCTTCGGCACGCTTTTCAGTTGGCAAAGGCATTAGGTTCACATTCGCGTAAACATACACTGACTCATAAGGACTTTGATCATTGTCAATTTGACGGATTCAAACGATTTTTGTCAAAATGGGTCATGATTCAACTTTGTCGATTGTACAATGCAGACTAAAACGGATATGAACGCCTTTCAGATAAACAAATGATGGCCTCTTTCTCTTATTTATTTCACGGAAACGTATTAAAATGGCCTCTCAATAAACCATGCAGGTAATTAAATTAATTTAATGCCTTTTACTGTCATCCGCATAAATATTTATTACGCGACACATATTAATTAAATATCTTAATTTTAAGACCGTTTTATATGTTGTCAATTATTTATAAGATCACTCGTGGTCGAAAAAACTTGATTGATTTTGTACAAAGTAGCTAATTAATTATAGAGTGAAACGACAAAGATGAAAATAAATAGAAAATACATAATTTACGCTTTTTATTTGGGCAGAGCTTTCCCTTACAATTATCGTTATAAACAGACACCCCAAAATCACTGCTCCTCGCTTTTATATAGCTCGCCGGCTGGCGGCTATTTCACCCGCTCCGCTCAGAATTTGGCGGGGATGGGTCACGTGGTAGGGCAGTGACGTGGCGAGCTGGACAGCTGGCTGGCTGGCTGGCTTTGGCAGGCTTGCCTGGCATCGCTGGCGACATCTGGCGTTACAATCGGCCATCCTGGAACAATTGCTCCCGCAATGGGAACAACAAAACAGTGATTACAAGTCAGCTCAGAGCAAATGGCATATCGATAACATGGACTATAATTTAGCTGTCTAGGAGATCTACGAGATCTTCGTTTTCCTACTGTTGATTCACACTACTGGCGCTATCGGGTATAAAAGCAATGCTACGATATGGTCGTAATAAATCAGCGCATATTGGGCCTGTGAACTTCTTGTATCCTCTAAGACATTTACTTATATATTACAGCTATTATATATTACCTAAATCCTTAGGCAATAACACATGGGCCAGAATATAGATCATCTAACTTAGAATTAACCACGGACTGGAATTAACCTTATTGCAGCAAGGAGTTTGAGCCTGGCAACAAAGTACGTACTTACTAACTGTACCTAATCGCTTTTTTTTGTAAATTGTACTATTTTTACGCCTTTTATCGCAGTTACGTTTCATTTTCTTGCTAGCTGTTCTAATTCGATTATAATATAGCCCTATTGCGTCTAGATCGCACTGACTCATAAACCAACCAGGGATGGAAACATCACATTCAGATCTACCTACATGAGCAAACATTAACTCGTATAAATTATAGCCTGGTAAATCATTAACAGTATTATTAATACTCCATATGACTTTGGTAAACTATTGTCCCAAATAAGAGAGGCCTCGCTAGGTTCCGTGGCTCTCAACGCATCGAGAATTGTGCAATTAGAGCGTTCTACCTGCCCATTACACCTAGGCCACGCAATAGCTGTTAACATTATTTAACTACACGTACAACAATAGACAAACTTGTAATTTATCTAGTAAATTGTAAAAAAAACACAATTTGTGAACCTCACCAGGTAAAACATGTACGTACAAACTAAATTATAAGAACTTGCATGCTTAATTTGTGTGTAAACGCATGTTTTGAACAAATAAAATATCTTTATCTTTAACTGTTTTTCTGTTGCGAACTTCTTAAAGTATCTACTGGTAAAGGCCTTACCATGGACAGAAACTACGTGATCTGGGAAACTAAGTAAACTAGAAATGCGTTTAAACTCTAATAATCACAAAAACTGAATAAACCTTAGTTTAAACCTGGACTACCAAGTTCAGGCTTATCTGCGGAACCGTGAATTAAATTTCTCCGTATACAAAACATAGATTAAACCTTGACCTGACCTAGTGCCGTTTTTTTTTTTGAACCATTGTCTAAACAATTAAATCTACAATTTTTAAATACATTTTGGCTGAAATTAACATAAAAACAACAACACAATGAAAAAGTTACTATCAGAAACTTTCACACATATTTGACAGCTACTACTGTTAGACCATGGTTTATCACAAAACCACGACTTGTAATAACGTTTGTGCAAACCGTTTTACGAGATTCAATCCTGGGTTTTTAGTTAAACCCTTTTTTTACGCGCTTTTATTTTGTAATAAGACGGTAATTGTCTTTACAGAATTGACAATACGTGTAGGCTCAGAAACAACGAATTTAGAGAAAGAATTTGTCAAAACTAACACTTATTGGCACCCCTTTTTAATTTTGCTCAAAAGGGCTCAAATTATCGATGTCTACCATTTTCATTGGTTTAATAGGTTTAGGGATTCGATGTTATTTGCCTTCTTTTCAACCGTATTCTCTTTTATCGTACGCACAATGTAAACACGACGTCACATATTTCCTATATGTAATGGCCATCGTTTTGATGCATTTGAAATATTTTCTACGCGCGAAATTTGGCACAACTGATCGGTTATCGTAAAGCGTTTTACGAGACAGCCCATAATTATTTACAGTATCACTATCTGTGCACCCACTTTACAATAGATCAATATACGTTGCACTCTTCGAAACCAACAGTTTACTTTTAAACGGAACACATTAACGGCATCTATCGGATTCCTGCTCAAGGCGTTGATATGCTCTAAGCGCTTACCTGGTCTATAAAATAGTCAACGGCAATTTTAAAGTCTCGAATTGAAAGTCACCAGTAGGCAATGCGTGCAATAAGATCACGTTAGTCATTGTATCGCGAACTGCACTACAATCCGTAATTACACGGACATTTTTACACAACACAGATTCTAAAACTTCGTAATAACGCTGTGAAAAACACTTTTTTTTTTTGACTTGTAACGCAAATAAAATACAAGACAGAGCTCAAACTACCGCCTATCCGTATTAGTAAAAGAATACTTGCTATGGGTAACTTGCATGCATCCGTGTGAATTTCTATTGGCAAAACTAAGATTTTATACCATACCCACATCTCATTTTTTTTTTTTTATAGTTCCGTTAGTGGATGAGCCATTATTGCAAAATTATGGATGAACTTCGTAAAGTAGCTACATAGTCCAATGAACTGACGCACTTTGTGTATGTTACTCAGAACGGGAAATTGAGACACAGCTGCAAACTTAAATTCACCCGGTTCAATGCCATGAACATAATAATTCATCACAAAATAACACAGCTAAATAAGAAATCCTGTTTTGTAAAAATTTACATTTACCCACATGTACATAATTAAATAAAAATTCTGCGTTTGATCCCGACCATTTGACGACATTATTGGAGTTACTTTTATTTGATAATTTACTTTGAAATTACTAAACTATCTACGAACTTGTTAATTCAGCGCATAAAAACTGAGGGAGCGCTAAATGTATCTTTAGGATGGATGCTGAGTTTATGGGTGCCCTTGGACTACATTCAGACTGGTGAAGTAGGTACTTCTTACCAGATAATTTAGTTTGCTTATCGATATTATATTAAAATGGTTATCTATCGCGGACAATTAATGCATTTAAGGCTCTGTTATCGACACATAGGCAACTATCTCCGTTCTTTCTCATAACTAAACAATAAGAGTGGCATTCATCAATTCGGGTTCTTTTTATAATACCTGCTGGATCAATGGCTCATTAATTTTGACTCTAACAATCTCTTGTTTGTGATGTGCTTATCTATTCCTAAGGCCTACGTGTACTTAATGCGCATTTGGACTAAATCTGTATATTCCAACTTCCCAGCTCCCTAGTATAGCTAGCAAAGCAGTTTTATACCGAGATAATCTATACTAATATTATATCTATACTATATACCATATTAGGTACTATTTACTATAGTAGGTACATTTTAAAGCTGAAGAGTTTGTTTGTTTGAACGCACTAATCTCAGGACCTACTGGTCCGATTTGAAAAATTCTTTCAGTGTTAGATAGCTCATTTATCGAGGGAAGCTATAGGCTATCGGTAACGGGATATTCCCACGCGAACGGGAATAAAACGGGATATGCGCGTGCAAAGTCGCGGGCAACAGCTAGTAAACTAATAAATTGATTACAATCAGATTTGCTTATCAGGCTTATCCTAGTTTTGTCAAGGTCACCAATGGCATTTTATGATTATTTATCGACACACGAGGCACTCAAATATAAAACACATTTGGCTAATGGCATTTTGCAAACATTGGCATGGCATGACTGACCTGGTTGTTTAAGCATGATTCCTGGCAGCTCTCGGCGCAAAGTATGATGAATCCCTCCTGCCTGCGATGTCCTTGGATCCGCTATTGACGACTTTGAGGTAGCTTTCATTTCCACAGAGAAGCGTTGCTGGTAGCGAGAAGAATGCTTCTTGAAACTCGATCATTAACGGAATAAACGATGCGGCATGGTGTTCTTTCCGACGTGAGGGTAGACACTTCGTGATCCAGATCATTGTTGATGATTTTTCAACTTCTTGTGCAAGGAGACTTCAATATTTTCCTTGCGGGTGGTGTGCATCGCCTTTCTTCGTTTTTATTTTCAGAAGTCTGGCTTACCAAAGCAGAATCTTCGTCCTCCAGATAAGACGACCGTCGAAATTAATGTGTAGCAGAGCGTAGTTTTAACGTAGGTTTTTTTATCACACTTCTGAGTTGAAACGACAAAGATGAAAATAAATAGAAAATACATAATTTACGCTTTTTATTTGGGCAGAGCTTTCCCTTACAATTATCGTTATAAACAGACACCCCAAAATCACTGCTCCTCGCTTTTATATAGCTCGCCGGCTGGCGGCTATTTCACCCGCTCCGCTCAGAATTTGGCGGGGATGGGTCACGTGGTAGGGCAGTGACGTGGCGAGCTGGACAGCTGGCTGGCTGGCTGGCTTTGGCAGGCTTGCCTGGCATCGCTGGCGACATCTGGCGTTACAATAGAGCGGGAGCCAGGCCAAAATATCGTTAGTGATTTCTTCTCAAGCCATACTTAGTAGACTAAATAAGGAAGTCATATCATAAAGATTCGTGAAAGTCAGCTGCTGATCCGTTGGTGGGATAAGCAGCAATCGCCGTTCAAACACGTAGAAAAAAAATTTTTTTTTAGTCATTACCTCCCAACTTAAATCTGGTTAATATTGAAGATTACGTTGTATCACGAAGAATAAAACCAATCAGCCGACGATACCATGGTGGAATACACGTCAGCTGGTCACTCGAACATGTAATTTTTTATTTTATTTTCAGTTATTTCCTCTCAACCGAAATTTAACCCAATGAAAGTTTACATGTAGTTATGGCTAAAAACCGACGTCAGCTGGCTGTAGCTCGGTGGAAAGATCGTCAGCTGATGCTTTGAAAATTACAAGTAGGACTACCGCTCTCAGCCTAAATCTGCATTCAGTTCATTGTTTTCAATTCCTCCCTACAGAGAACCTGTTTATATTGAGGCTTACTCAATATCACGATGAAAAAATCCATCCATCTTATGTTTACAGACAGTTATGCAACAAAATACAGAGTTATTCTTATAAAGCTGGGCATCAGGAACATATATGTGATTCCGTAAGAGATACGAAAAACTTATTTAGATAACTTTAGCTCTTTTTACAGTATATACATTTTGGCATATTTAGTTTTTTGGTCAAGTGTGAATTGTCCACTAAAATGATATGAATTCGCTAGGAACAATATTTGGATTATACAAAATGTGCAATACCTTAAAAACTACTTAACCGATTTTCATGAAACAAACTGTACAATAGTTTTTAAAACAAGACCAACACATTAAAATTAGTTCCATTGCAATAACCCCATACACAAAAAAATACATTTTCAAGTTACGTAATTATGATCAAAATATTTATCAAACTTTAGCACCATTTTCTAGTTAGTTTCGTTAAGAAATGTATTTTAATGAACTCTAATAAGAAAAATACAAAATTCTATTAATAATTAAGCACAAACAAATAACATAAAAAAATCTAATAGTCCAGTCAACGAGGATTTTTTGTATGAAGACTTTCGAAAAATTCCTCCGGTGCTGAAATTTGGCATATGATGAGAGTAGGTGATACAGATTACAGATGCACATGCACAATAATCCAAAACTTTTCGAACCGAGAAGTTCCGTTTTTTTTTACCAAAACATGAAAATTTCTTATAACTCTCTGCGAAAAAATCCTCAGCCTCAAATTCTTTTGCAAATTTCAATGTATTAGTTAGAATAGGGAAATATAAAAATCAAACAAATTTCCTTGTCACTCCAAATTAACTTTTTACATAACGCGCTCTAACTTCTAGTGAAAAATTGCTCTGCCGATTTTTATTTTTTTACGTGGTTTGTTTATCCTTAAATACATAGGTAAACAGATTTATTTTTGAATGCCTTTGCATTAAAAAATAAATATAATGATACTTAATTATGTTGATCATAACTACGTAACTTGAAAATGTAGTTTTTTGGTTATGGGGTTATTGTAATAGACTTTATTTTAATGTGTTGGGCTTGTTTTAAAAACTATTATACAGTTTGTTTCATGAAAATCGGTTAAGTAGTTTTTAAGGTATTGCACATTTTGTATAATCCAAATATTGTTCCTAGCGAATTCATTTTAGTGGAAAATTCACACTTGACCAAAAAAATAAAAATGCCAAAATTTTTACACTGAAAAAAGAGCTAAAGTTATCTAAATAAGTTTTTTCGTAACTATCTCTTACGGAATCACACATATTATGTTCCTGATGCCCAGCTTTATAAGAATAACTCTGTATTTTGATGCATAACTGTCTGTAAACATAAGATGAATGGATTTTTTCACCGTGATATTGAGTAAGCCTCAATATAAACAGGATTTCTGTAGGGAGGAATTGAAAACATTGAAGTGAATGCAGATTTAGGCTGAGAGCGGTAGTCCTACTTGTAATTTTCAAAGCATCAGCTGACGATCTTTCCACCGAGCTACAGCCAGCTGACGTCGGTTTTTAGCCATAACTACATGTAAACTGTCGTTGGGTTAAATTTGGGTTGAGAGGAAATAACTGAAAATAAAATAAAAAATTACATGTTCGAGTGACCAGCTGACGTGTATTCCACCATGGTATCGTCGGCTGATTGGTTTTATTCTTCGTGATACAACGTAATCTTCAATATAAACCAGGTTTCAGGTGGGAGGAAATGACTAAAAAAATATATTTTTTCTACGTGTTTGAACGGCGATTGCTGCTTATCCCACCAACGGAATCGCAGCTGACTTCCACAAATCTTCATGATACGACTCCCTCATGTAGCCTGCTAATTATCGCTTGAGAGGAAATTGGTCACGGACATCTGTTGCGGGCTCCCGCTCTATTATGACCAAGGAGGATGATCATTTTTAATTGATTGTATGTAGTAAGCTTAATCAATTTAAACGAGGTTGTTCTTATTATCGTATGCCAGCAACCTGTTTTTTCCATGGAGTATCATGTTACAAGAGTCATCGACACAGCTCTTATAGGTAATTGCAGATAGGCCACATCGCTCATAGAACTTAAAACTGATAGGGTAGAAAAGTTTTGAAATTGCGACCACGAACTGGAAAAACAGCGCAACTCCAACTAGCTGGACCGACATCATGAGAGTCAAGATTTAAAACGTGGTATTTAACGAGTGTTATTTTTTTTGAGTTTCCAATATTTTGGCACTATTGCAAGCGCGATGATCACGGACGAACCTAAGTTAATGTGATTCGCCGGTTGATGTTTCAAAGAACAAACAAGAACGAGGGTAGACTGATTAGTCCCAGTCCACCCGCAATAACTTTAGTTCATCCGTGATATTGGGGCTTGCAACAGAAATATCGGAAACTCAAAACAAATAATAAACATGGTAAATATCCCGTTTTAAATCATAATAATAGTATTAGTGACCATATCAGTTTAAAACTTATAATATCGTAAGAGTCGCAGCAGCCGATCGATGCAATTTTTTTTTCAGCTTTTTTCAGCAGTGAACTTCTTCGTTTTACTTAGTAGTTAGATTGGTGAGGTGTGATTATTTGTAAAATCATCTTTATTATCATGTTAGCCTGGCATCACGCATCACCCAGCGCTGGGTATACGCCATTTTTTTTCATCCAAGATTGTTGTGTCAACGTAATGTGGCTTTTGAACGGCTCTGGTTTCTTTAATTGAAAGTTACATAACACAATCATGATAATCTGGCTTCATTATCCTAATGAACTTTTTTTTTGTTTCAGGAACCTACTGTAAACATCGAACAAAAAGGATGTAAGTAAACTTCTATTCAAAAGTTTTCTTAAAATAAAGGAAACCCAAATTTATAATACTTCCTTTAACCAAACGCATGATGCTTACTTTTTTAACCAACCATCCGATTGACCAGAGCAAGTAATAGAAATTAGTTCAGGTGGGCCTCGCTCATCCGCTCCGCCGGTCAACCGTTCAATTGAATGAATCGAACGAATCGTTCCCTCGATCGGGTACGCGAATTCGATAGTTAACGACAACATTCCATTTTACAGTCGGTCAACCTTACTTTGAATTACGCAGCCCTAATTTAGAGCTTATTTCTTTAACGTTAAAGTTCGGATTTTTCCGGTTATTTCAGTGAAGGTAAAGTTAAAATTGTTTCCAAAGGGAGTTTTGTGATGACTAAAGAATTGATTAGTCACAATGTTTTATTACTTTATTGGAAAATTCCAATTGTTTTTCGGTCTTTTTAAGGGAAAGTTGCTTGTTGGGTGGTAAATA